>JBBBDQ010000121.1:0-707500 GCA_037127315.1 Ascarosepion bandense | reverse complement strand
ATCAACTTTAACAATGACCTTTCAAATCTGTATAATGTTGTAACCCTGTTTAAGTGGTCACAAATAAAAACAGGAACACGGGATTAGTGTAAAAAATTGTATTAACAAACGGGTAAAGGTACAATATGCCAGATTGTTCGTCTAACTTACGAGCAAGCGGTGTTGGATATCAAAGTCTCTGTTCGGTAAGTCACTCTACAGGTGTCTATCTCATACCAGACTGGTGCTCTCCCGGTGACTACTAGTCACATGGTATTTATGCAGGTTGAGTTAGTCCATTACTATGTTAATGGGTAGGTTCGCTACGATAGATAGATAGATAGATAGATAGATAGATAGATATACTTCATGAAAAAAGGTGCCAAACTTGATAAAAATAAAGTTTTATCTTCAAAATGTTTTTGTTATTCATAGGAATGATCAAAATATTTTTGCTAATCCTATTAATTTTTTTTTTTTCGTCCTTTCTAACACATTAGTAGTTTTTGTTAAAATTCTTACGTCAACGATGGGCCAAAAATAAGTGTAGGAAATTTAGCGTCAGTTTTGCCATAAAAAAATACACATTATTTTGTAAATTCTTGCAAAAATTAAATAACTGTTTCATTTAAAAAAAAAAACTTTCAAGATTTATTCACAAATGAAGTTATTTTAGAATTTTCTTTTCTTTAGAAAATCTTGGTAAAGTATTTTTTTTTATATATCTGTTACCTTCACTTATGTAATTTTATAAAATTTTGAAAAATTCAAATTACACCTTCGTTATATTTATATTAGGCAAAAGCATGACTCCTTGGAGGATTTTAATCAACAATTTGTTTTTGACAAACAGAAACATTTACAGAATATTTGCTCTGAATCGTAAAATAAAAGATGCAATAAAACTATGCGATTAATTAATTGGAAACGCTTTCAACTGATTTTAGAAATAAGATATATTAACGCCATTATCATCTTAAAAAAATGAATGAATCATGAATTTTTTTAAAGAATAGTTTCCGTTTATTATAATTAGAATAATTTATTAAGTTTTAAATCTTTCAAAATTCCGTATTAATTTCACCTATTCAGAATAGGTACTTCCACTCATTTTCGATAAGTAACTTTTAAACTGAATTTTTTAAAATAAAAAAAATTCTTGAAACTTTTACTTTAGTTTTAGTTGAAAGCTAAATGATTAAATTTACTATTTCCAGTAAGCAAAATACTCTGTTGTATTTTAAACAAAAATAATATTCATTGGAATATAAACCTTTTCAATATCTTTTAAAATCTTTCAATTTTTCGATCATTTTTGAGCAATCGATGCATTTGTAAAAAATCTTTCAAAAATAAAATATACATTTGGGACACATTATTTTTGGAAACTTTGCAAATTTATTATTAAATGCATCTGGTTTAGACAAGTATTACTCATTAATAGCATGAACTGTAGAATAAAACTATTTCTTAAACACAGCTGAACTTTATAACTTTCCACCGTATTTGAAGTGTGCTGACAGATTGACAGATGCGAGATATGATAAATGTATGGCGATCACAAGTGACATAATTATACATTTTCTATCTGTAATGGAAAGAAACCCTGAAATATCTGACCTTTTAATATACACATAGAAATTACCATCCAAAAAACTTTCAATACACAAAAAAATTTAAATTTATTTTAAAAATATAAAGCCAGAATGATTTGTATTAAACATTTAAATTTTCGATTCGTAAATATAATCTTCACTTAATAAGTTAATAAACTAACGACAACAAATCTTTGAAGTATTTTCAAAATATTTTTGAAAATTTATGAATTATTATAAATGATGTAAACTCTTTTAAAATTTATTATTAACCGAAAAGAAATTTCTTCAGACTATGATGTATTTAATATATATTATTTATTAAAGCAATTTAACAGCTTATCAAATTAAATAATGTCGTAGTTTTATTGCATTTGTTATTTTACTATTGGGAGCAGATTTTCAGAACTAAAGGCGAAATATTATTAAAAAAATAATAAATTATTAAAAAAATAATAAATTATTAAAAAAATAATAAATTATTTACATTCCAGAATGAGCCCTGCGGTTAACTAATGAAACCAATTTTCCCAACAAAATTTAATTTCTTAAAATTTCATGAATTTATGTGGCGGTGGTGTAACAAATGTTAAAAATATATATTTTTACAATTTTTTAAGTAATAATTTCAAGAATAATTTCATTTATTTGAGAATAAGTCCTGAAAGATTGTTTAAAATCCAACAATTTTTCTGATTTTTGCAAGAATTTCAAAAATGATGTGTTTGTCACCGGAAAGAAACTGAGTTATGTAACATTACGTTTTCCTTTGTAAACAGTTGTAACAATTTGGTTAACCGCTAAGATTTCTGCCAAACTTTTAAGGCATTAATTTTATTTTTTTAAATAATTTAAAAATACATTGATCTTTTCTCTTAATAAACATTTTGATGGGAAAAAATCGTTTTTATTAAGTTTCGGGCCTTTTTTCTTCACACTCTGCTGTTTTTTCACTGATTTAGTGAAGGTACCTACTTTACATGCTCTTTTTCTTTTAATTAACAACTATATTTGCGAATCGTAAATTAAAACGTTTAATATTTTTTTATCAAACACCAATGTTTTCCGTCAGCCACCTGATCAGGTCCTTCAAATATGTTATCCGCTGCTTTCCCCTGTCTCTTTTTCCCCTCTATCTGGCCTGTTAATATCAGGTTCTCCAAGCCCTTCTTCCTTATCGCATGTCCCAGGAACTTTAGTTTTCTCTTCCTGATGCTCAGTACTAATTTCCTTTTCGTTTCCATCCTTTCCAAAACCTCATCATTGCTCACATGCTCGGTCCATGATATCTGCAGCATCCTTCTGTAGAACCACATTTCAGATGCTTCAAGTTTTTCCTTCATCTTTGATGACATTGTCCAACATTCATTGCCATATTGAAGAACCGACATCACATAGCAATCCAGTAATCTCCTCTTTGTTTCTAGTGAATTGTCTTTACTCAACTTCTGGAATGCTTCTTTCGCCATGTCAATTCGCTTTCGGATTTCAGTGTCACACTTTTAGACTTCTGTTAGAACACTTCCTAGGTATTTAAATTTCTGTACCTGCTTGATTTTGGAGTCCCTCACTTGTAATTGGCATTTTGGGCTGCCCTTTTTGCTGTGACCATGCAATCGGTCCTTTCTTGTCACTCTCTTCAGCCACCTTCTGTAGTAGGTTTTGTAGTTTTCTTTCTGTGTCTGCTATCAGCACTGTATCATCTGCGTACCTTATATTGTTTAAATCGTGGCCTCCGATGATAGCTACGGTCGGGTTAAAAATGTATTTTTTCGATGCTTTAAACTTAAAGTAAATTACAATGTTTCAAATCAGATTAATTATACTTTAAGGTAAATAAATTTTCAGAAAAGTATATTTTATTTTTGCAAAATTTCTAAATAAAAAGGATTACATTACGATGAAAGACGATTAAAAATGGGCGCTTAACAGGTATTTTTGTAAAAGAAACACCTTCAAAATTAGTTTTTGAAATGCATTGAAGTATTTTGTTAATTGGAAATATTTAATTTAATTAATTAGCTTGAAATAAAATCTAAAATAAAAGCTCCAGGCAAGTTTTTATTTATAAAAAATTTATTTTAAATCTTAGTCGCGTTTATCTGCGGAAATACCTAATATATATATATATATATATATATATATATATATATATATATATATATATTCAGTAATGAATTAGAGCACTTTGGCTACTGGCGTATGATACATCATACGCTAAAAATCTCCCTCCTTCTACCGAGTGCATATAGCTCAGATGTAGAATCGCCGCCTGACACTAATTCGGTTGGGTTTCAATCTGGGGTTAAAAGCAATCGGATGCTTAACCGTACTGTTTAGCTGTGATACAGCGAAACAGATCTGTCTGCGGATAATTATATATATATATATATATATATATATATATATATATATATATATATAGATTAGAATCCAATTTGTTTTTAGTTTCGGGATATAAATTACTAGCAGTATATCCCGGCGTTGCTCGGGTGTAATGAAAGCTTTAAAACTAATCCATGGTCCTGGAGCTCAGATTCTTTGGACGTTAGCACGAAAGACTAACAAGCAATAGTTGTTTCCAGTTAAAGCGAAACCGTAGAGTGAAAGAAAAATGAATGGATGTAAGTCAAACTTTGATTTCCTGGTATCGATATCGATATCAAATAAGTTTTTTCGTCGTAAACTGAATTTTGAAGGCTAATTAAGTCCGCTGAGTAAATGGTTGAGACGAAGAACTACAATTATACCTACTTAGAGTCAAATCCGAAGCAAAAACTAAAATAAAAGGGCTGAAAAAAATACAGACATACAGGTAGATAAACAGATACACATAAAAACATCTTGCCTTTTATATATATATATATATATATATATATATATATATACTTCTGAATATCGTTTCTTATGTCTTTGTCTATGAGTGTATGAAATTTGATTAAAATCGGACCACTCATTCTATAACCCGATTTTTTCGATTATCGATTTTCGATATTTATCGGGGGTACCTCGACACAAAACCTAGCTAAAAACACTCGCAGACGCTTATAGTACAACTGTGTAAATTTTCAAGAAAATCGGTTCAGCCATTTCGAAGTCTATAGGTAACGGACACACACACACCATCACACACACACACACATATACACACACACGAAGTTCCATTTATAAATAAGTTTAGATAAATATAGATAAGTTAATGTTCGCATCATTTATCTATCTTTCATTAGGGCACCTCAACATGGTGTAATGGTTTGCAAATTTGTCTTGCTAGAATCATTAAGAACTGAGTAATGAGTTCGATCCACACTGAGTGGTCTATATTTTCGGCCTTGAGCCAATTTACGTTGCGCTTAGATTATCTATCTATTATTCGTTGTGAAAGAGAAAACTGGTCCGAAAAAATTTAATTCCCTTGTGAGAAAAAATAAGCAAGAAACGACTTAAACGAAAGTTCATAGTCGACTTTTACCCCAAAATTTTCGTCGGTTTATTTGCGTGATGATTAGAGCAGACTCAGCCAGAGGATACCAAAGAATTAAAGCTTGAAAAATACCAGAGACACGTAAGCGACAACGGCGGCAGAAAGAAAAGGAATTTGCAGGCTTGCATTTCTTATAGACAACGAATGTACTTAGAAAAATGTTCGTCTAGCAGAAAGGAAGCGGGAGTCTGAGGTGCAGTCGAGCAGTTTGGAAGAGAAAATGAAGTTAAATCGGGTTGAGACAAAGAAAAAAGTAGGGAATAAGAAAAAGAAAAACAAGTGTAAGTATGGAGCGATATGGATGGGGTGGCAGACGACTAGCATGATGAAGTCGGGCGTATGAAAGGAAGAAGTGATGTTATCGTCCGCTTTCCGATCTTACTCCCCCATCAATTTTTTTAATACTTTACTTTTCAAGTCACGTGACATCAGAGCAGCGACATTTCGACATGTCTCTTTCTTTTACTTCCAATCTATCTATCTATCTATCTATCTATCTATCTATCTATCTATCTATCTATCTATCTATCTAGCAAGCAAGCAAGCTAGCTATGTATTCTTGTCGCTTATCCCAATTATAATCTCTCTCTCTTTGTATCTCTCACTCTCTCTCTCTCTCTCTCTCTCTCTATATATATATATATATATATATATATATATATATATAATACATTACTTTTCAAGTCACGTGAGATCAGAACGGCGCTATTTCGACATGTCTCATTTTTTACTTCCAATCTATCTATTTATCTAGCAAGCGAGCTATGTATTATTGTCACTTATCTCTCTATCTCTCTCTCTCTCTCTCTCTCTCTCTCTCTATATATATATATATATATATATATATATATATATATAATATTTCGTGTTCTGATGAGATGGGTGCTAGCCCGTCTGTCGAAATAATTCGGGATTTATAATCTCTTTAAATATGTGTTGTATTTTCTTTTCTGTATACACACACACGCGCATATATATATATATATATGCACACGCATACACACACACACACACACACACACACACACACGCACACACACACACACATATATATATATATATATATATTCTTATAGACAATGAACGTACTTAGAAAAATGTTCGTCCAGCAAAGAGCAGAAAGAAATCGGGAGTCTGAGGTACAGTCGAGCAGTTTGGAAGAGAAAATCGAGTTAAATCGGGTTGAGACAAAAAAAAATAGGGAATAAAAAAAGAAAAACAAAATGGAAGTGTGGGGTGATATGGGTGGGGCTGGCAGACGACTAGCATGATGAAGTCGGGCGTATGAAAGGAAGAAGGGATGTTATCGTCTGCTTTCCGCTTTTTCTGCTTATATATATATGTATATATATATATTCAGGCAGCAAATGTTCTTTAAGGCGAATATTATTAAAACTGTCAAGAATTTTGTTTTGATTGATTTTAATGATAGATTCTCCCAAGTTAAGAAGAATCCTTATCAAACATGGTGGAAATTCCGTCAGAACTTTTTAAGAAGTTAATTTACAGTAAGAAATCTACACGGAATGTGGTCCAAGCTTTAGACTTTCTTGTATGTGGGTAGAGATAGCTGGTGATTTTATTAAAATTTTACGATGATGTCAAAAAGAAAATTTAAAAAGAAATAATCAGAAATCCTTTATCTAGAAGCTGTTTCCTAATAACTCCAGGATGTAAATAAAGTGCGCATTGAATAAAATCAACACCCAGGGGCATCAGTCTACTTGATGCTTATACGCAATCGTCGAGCCTTACGATTTCGTCGATGGGTGTTGACTTCAATGTCCAGTTTTATATTTACATAAACTCTATCCCAGATATTGAGCCCTAAGCACTTTAACTCATAAATATAGCATAACATGAAACTATATTTTATCATATTTACAAACATATAATTAAGACAGATACGTTATTTCATGGTAAATCGGAGGTATAGGCCTATTTAAGGCGAACCATCATCAGCTTCCGTCTTTATTTTACAAAATATTTTATCTTACAAAATATTTTATTTTACAAAATATTTTATTTTACAAATATTTTGTAAAATAAAGACGGAAGCTGATGATGCTTCGCCTGAAATAGGCCCATACCCCGATTCACCATTAAATAACGTGCCTGCCTTAATTTTTCTTATATTTGCGCTATATGTATTTATATACATATATATTTAGAGCTCTCTTAGAGAGTTATCCTACCACTGTATGTACAGGATACTCCTTTGGATTCTTCTATACCCACACTGTATGCTGATATATATATATATATATATATATATATATATATATATATATATATATATATATATATATAAGGTCCATATAACATAGTGATGATCCACGTATACTGTCTTAATATGTATACGAAAGAATATTAAAAAGTTTTGAATTTAAAAATGTATTTTTGGACAGTATTTGTTTATTATTATTATTATTATTATTATTATAAAATTAAACAAATACTATCCCAAAATACATTTTTAAATTCACAACTTTTTAATATTCTTTCCTATATATATATATATATATATATATATATATATATATATACGTGTATCTATGTACTATCTCTTTCTCTTTCTCTCTCTCTCTCTCTCTCTCTCTCTATATATATATATATATATATATATGTGTGTGTGTGTGTGTGTGTGTGTGTGTGTGTGTTTTACTAAAGACTGTATGTAGTCCAACGAGAATTCGGGTCGTTGATTCTGTATTGCGAATAAAAACAATGACGTTACGTCGGTATATATATTTCCATCCTCGTTTAAAAACGCTTCACGAATATTTATACCTTTGAACAATTTTGAGTTTGATATCTCCTTGCTGTTGACATATTGGCCTTTTTTTTCTCTCTCTTCCTGACAAATATACTTTCTGTCTGCTTTCTTTCTAATTATTATTATGTCATGTCTCATTATAAATCGATTTCTGCTATGGTCGCACTACCTACCAAGTTTGCAGTAAGATCTAAGGCAGGTAGTGGTGTGTTGTTATGACTTCATTTCATATATTTTCATATCTCCCTAACCTCCCTAGCGTTACATAGAAAAATGTATCTTTAGTGTGTGGGTTGTACTTAACAAGACAATTTTTTGTATATCTCTTAAGCTGGGTTATCCGGGGATTCTTTCAATGTGATTTTGTTCCATTTTTTTATCATTCCAAGTTCGCCTACTATCACTGGTATGATACTGGTTTTCAATTTCCACATTCTTTCTATTTCCATTTCCAAGTCTTTATATTTTGACAATTTTTCGAATTCCTTGGTTGCTATGTTACAATTCGCTGGACATGCCATATCAATTAATAAGCAAGTTTTCTCTTTTTGGTTCTTAACAATAATGTCCGGCTTATTTATTTACTTCAATTTTTCTGTCTGTATATATGGTATAATCCTATACAATGGTGACATCTTCTATTTCTGTAACCGGTGCTAGGTGATGTTCACACCAGTGTTTGTTTACATACTTTCCATAGTGTTTTCACATTGTCCAATGTAAATATTGCCCTACTCTATTGTGGCGATTTTCATATTCATTTGGAGCAAGAACAGAACAACCTGAGATTAGATGGTCTATTGTTTCTTGGTATTTATCACAGAACCTGCATTTTAGATCCACATTATTATGTATATTTGCCTGAAAGTTCCTAGTGAAAAGATTTTGGTCTTGCGCAGCAAGAATAAAGCCTTCAGTCTCAGACTTTAATCCAGATGCACGTAACCATCGATGAGTATTAACTTTTGCCTGTCTTGCCAGCGTTGTTTCATCTGTTCAAGAGCCTTATCTTTGGCTTCCTTTTTCCTATTTTTTGCCACAATAGTTGGTTCTGCTTTTCTACAGAATCTACTAAATGTAAATCTTGTTTGTATTTACTGCCTTCTTTTATTATTGAATATTTTTCTTTCTTTTTTCATGTTGTTTCACTAATTGTATCATCCAGTCCTTTTTTGTTTCTATGTATGTTAGTAAGCCAATAGTTGTTGTCTTTTATGACAATTCTACCTGAATAAGACCTCTTCCGCCTTCTTTACGGGGTATGTATAGACGGTGTACATCAGCTTTTGGATTATGCATTTTATGCTTAGAAAGAAGCTTTCTTGTTTTAGAATCCATTCGCCTGATGTCGTTTAGAGTCCAGTTTAAGATGTTGAAACTATATTGGACAACTGGGACTGCAAGGCTATTAATGGCCATAATTCTGTTCTGAGAATTCAATTCAGTATTTAATATCAGTCGTAGCCTTCTATAGTACTCTTTACGCACTATTTCTTTCATTTTTTTATGGTGAATGTTTTCGCTCTCATTTACACCTAGGTATTTATAAGCTTCTTCTGGATTTAATTCTTTTATTGTTACAGCAGGGTCTAAGCTAATTGAGGATGTTTCTTGTAGTGATCCACGTAAACCTGTAGCTTTAGCACATTTATTCAAATTGAATTTAATTCCAATCTCTTCGCTGAAGCATTTTACAGTTTGCAGAAGACCTTCCAGTTCATTATCATTCTTAGCATACAACTTTAAGTCATCCATGTAAAATAGATGGCTTATTTTCTTTTGGCCTATTTTATAATCATATTCTGTCTTATTAAGTTGACTGGTTAGTGCTATTAATGCTATGCAGAATAGTAAGGGAGACAAAGAATCACCTTGTAATATACCTCTTTTGATGTTTATTTCACCAGACTTAAGGTTCCATTTATACGATTGAGGTAAAGGGTTGTTTTCCATATCGACATGCATTGTTTGATGAAATTGATGATAACGGGTGATATCTTGTATATATTTAAAATCTTTAAAATCCAGGAATGTGGTACACTATAGAATGCCTTACGAAAATCTATCCAGGCAGTACTAAATTTTTTCTTTGTACTGTAGCAGTTTTCCAGGATCATTCTGTTAATAAGCAGTTGGTCTTTACATCCGTAACAGCCACGTTTGCACCCTTTTTGTTCAAGCGGTAACATGACATTTCTTTTCAAGAATAAATATGTCTGTTTTGTTAAAATAGATGTTAATAGTTTATATGTTGTCGGAAGGCATGTAATTGATCTGTAGTTTTTCGGATTGTTTGTGTCACTATTCTTGGGTAGAAGAAATGTAATTCCTTTGGTCATCCATGCAGGAATTTTAGTGGGATCGTCAACCATTTCTTGAAGTTCTTTGACTAGTTTTTTATGTGCTGTATTTAAATAACATAGCCAAAAGTTAGGAATTTTATCTATACCTGGAAATCTCCAATTGTGTGCTTTTTTTTCGTGCAAATTTCACATCCTCTTCTGTAATTCCAGCCCATATCTGTTCTGGTTTATTTTTTATTCGTTCTATCTCTTGTGCAATCCAATCTACTTCTTTGTTATATTCTTTAGAGCAAGCCCATATTTTCTCCCAGAACTGTATAACTTCTTCCATTTTTTTGGGGGGGGATGTCAAAACCAATTCTTTTTTACCTATTTCCCTGTAAATTTCTTTACATCGGTTTGAACAATCTTGTTTTGTCTGTAGAATCTTGATCTTTTCTCATAGCGTTTTATTCTTTGAGCCTTCAGTTGTATTGTTTGCTTTATTTTTTCCTTAGTTGATAGGACTTCATTTTCATTTTTAATGTATTTTCTTTCGACTCTTCTGCTTTTCCTAGTTCTTACATTTATTCCTCTTGTCAGTTCATCCAGTACTGACAAGTTCACTTCTAAGTTGTTCGATTTCTTTTTCTATTTTTTCTTTTCCAATGTGGATCTTCATGTCTGCGAGACTGCCTTGTTTTTAATTTGCTGTTCAATTTTTTTGTTGCTGCTATTGCTGATGCATATAGTGCTTCATAGAGATTTGTGTGAGTGTCTTCTTCATCCAAAATTAATTTGAGTGCTGCATTGTAGAGCTTAATAGTTCGGAGGTTATGCTTTGTTGGTTGTAATTTTGGGAGCTGTTCTCGTTCCTCCATTGCAATATTTTGTATTTTACTTATATGTTTCTTGATTTCTTCCTTGGCTTCTTGTATACTGTTCTTATTTTCCGTAAAATAATTCTGTTCAATGTGTTCTGAACTCGTTTTATTTTCGTCTTATAACTGACTCAGATCACACCGTTCCAGCACTTTTAAACTTACAGCATTATCTTCACAGTGATTTGTGTGTATCACGGTTTCTACATTATGACCTGTGGCTTGTTTGATGTTATTACTTTTTATTTCTGATTCCGGTTCCTTTTCATATTTTGTTGATTCGTCTATTCTGGTTACAACTCTTTTAATCTCATTAATTTCACTCTCTGTCAATCGGTTATTACGAATGGTGTATCTTTATTATTATTATTATTATTATTATTATTATTATTATTATTATTATTATTATGTCATTTTTCATCATATTTCGATTTCTGCTTTGGTCTCACTACCAACCAAGTCTGCGGGGAGACCTAAGGCAGGTAGTGGCGTGTTGTTATGACTCCATTTCATGTTTTTCTATCTTTCCTATCATCCCCAGCATTACATAGATAACGTTTTCCTTAGTGTGTGGGCTGTACTTAATAAGACAATTTTTTGTATATCTCTTAAGCTGGGGTTTCCAGGAATTTTTTCAATGTGTTGTTTTGTTCCATTTTTTATCATTCCAAGTGCACCTACTATCACTGGCACAACTCTTGTTTTCAATTTCCACATTCTTTCTATTTCAATTTCCAGATCTTTATATTTTGACAGTTTTTCAAATTCCTTGATGGCTATGTTACAATCCGCTGGACAAGCCATATCAATTAATAGACAAGTTTTCTCCTTATGGTTTTTAACAATAATGTCTGGCCTGTTTGCTTCAATTTTTCTGTCTGTGTAGATGGTGTAGTCCCATAGAATGGTTACATCTTCTATTTCTGTAACCGGTGCAGGGTGATGTTCATACCAGTGTTTGTTTACAGCTTTTCCATAATGTTTGCACATTGCCCAATGTAAATATTGCCCAACTCTATCGTGGCGATTTTTATATTCGTTTGGGGCAAGCACAGAACAGCCTGAGATTAGGTGGTCTATTGTTTCTTGGTGTTTATCACAAAACCTGCATTTTGGATCCATATTATTATGCATAATATTTGCCTGAAAGTTTCTCGTGAAAAGACTTTGGTCTTGTGCTGCAAGTATAAATCCTTCAGTTTCAGACTTTAATCCAGATGCACGTAACCATCGATGAGTATTAACTTTGTCAACATTGGATTTATTGGCACGTACTGGATATTGGCCATGCAGAGGTTTGTCTTGCCAGCGCTGTTTCATCTTTTCAAGAGCTTTATCTTTGGCTTTCATTTTCATATTTTTTGCCGCAATAGTTGGTTCTTGGCTTCTGTTTTGCTTTTCTACAGAATCTACTAACTGCAAATCTTGTTTGTATTTACTGCCTTCTTTTATTATTGAATATTTTTTCTTTCTTTCTTCATGTTGCCTTACTAATTGTATCATCCAATCCTTTGTTGTTTCTATGTATGTTAGTAAGCCAATAGTTGTTGTCTTGTATGACAATTCCAGCTGAATAAGACCCCTTCCACCTTCTTTACGGGGTATGTATAGACGGTCTACATCAGCCTTTGGATGATGCATCTTATGCTTAGAAAGAAGCTTTCTTGTTTTAGAATCCATTCGCCTGATGTCGTTTAGAGTCCAGTTTAAGATGTTGAAGCTATATTGGACAACTGGGATTGCAAGGCTATTAATGGCCATAACTCTGTTCTGTGAATTCAATTCAGTTTTTAATATCATTCGTAGCCTTCTATAGTACTCTTTACGCACTATTTCTTTCATTTTTTTATGGTGAATGTTTTCGCTCTCATTTACACCTAGGTATTTATAAGCTTCTTCTGGTTTCAATTCTTTTATTGTTACAGCAGGGTCTAGGTTAATTGAGGATGTTTCTTGTATTGATCCACGTAAAACTGTAGCTTTAGCACATTTATTCAAATTAAATTTAATTCCAATCTCTTCGCTGAAGCATTTTACAGTTTGCAGAAGACCTTCCAGCTCATTATTATTATTATTATTATTATTATTATTATTATTTCCTTTGATTTCTGTTCTATACACATTTTCCCCGGGTTCCAAACAGAGATTTAAGTTCAGAAATGGCATCATGATTTTTTCCACTGCACATTTGTGAAGAAAATGCCTACAAACCCTTACATATTTGCATACAGGTGGTTGACAAAATAAGGGAAACATCTAGTACCATAATATCATAACCTTGAAAATTGAATTTACCTGTCAAAAGATTGTCTACTTTTATATTTCTTGATTTGATTTTAGTATTACTTCATTTTAATTTTTTTTTTTTTTTGTATGGGGGGGACTAAAATTGCTGTCTTTTTACAATTATTTAAGGAAGGTTATTAAAATCAACACTCAGGAGTATATAAGAATTTGAATTGATCAACTTCATTCTATGGTTCAGCAACTGTTTCCTATCGGAAATGCCATCTTTCAGATTGATAATGCACTAATTCATACAGCTAAAGTTGTACCTGAATGACACAACGTACATTCTAGTGAAATAAAACATCTTATCTGGCCACCATAGATCTCAACACCATTGATCATTTATAGTTCATTTTAGAAAAACAAGTGCAGAGTACATGTATATATGTATCCACTATCATTATTAAAAAATGGCAAATTGTTTTAGCTGAATAATGGATCCAAATTTTTCTGGAAACAATTCAAACTTTGTAAATGTCAATTCCATGTAGAATTCAAGCATAAATTACAGGTAAAGGTCCTACTTCACACTGAAATAAATTTACTTGAAATTTTAAGGTGTTTCTATTATTTTGTCCACCCTCTGGAGATAAGAACTTGCTTAGTGTGTTTATTATTATCATTATTTTTATTATTAAATTGCTAAATGAAAAATAACATCTATTTTTGTATACTTCTAAAATCTTGTTTAGAAACAATTACAGAGATTGTTATGTTGAAGAGTCGTCAATAATAATACCCCACCGCTGATCAATATCTTTAGTGGCCGTTGGAAACGTAGACAAAAAAAAACAGTGTGTGCTTGTCTCTTATTCTGTCTGCCCCTATTTTCTCTGGTTTAAATGTTGACTCACTCATCAGTTTTCGGGTACAGAGTATAACCATAGCAATTCTCTAAATTGGCTTCATTCGGACGTTGCAAAATAATCAAGGAAAAAAGTTATGACCGAATAACACTTGGACTTCTAACCAAAATCTGCTCTCTATGTCTTATCGTCTACTCGATTTGATCATGCCTGGTTAAACTTTGTATATCTTCATCTGAAAATTGACAAGCGTTGCCAAAAGTTTAATGGGCCGTCCTAATTTCCGAAATCTGACCAACCGACAACCGCAGAAATTTGTTAGGAAATACTGTTTTGGTCAGGTTGAAAACTTTTCATCGCCGCTGTGTATCTAAACGTATTTATAAATGGAACTTTGTCTGTTATTGTATGTCTGTGTGTGTGTGTCCGTTACCTATAGACTCCGAAACGGCTGAACCGATTTTCTTGAAAATTTACACAGTTGTACTATAAGCGTCTGCGAGTGTTTTTAGCTAGGGTTTGTGTCGAGGTATCCCCAATAAATATCGAAAATCGATAATCGAAAAAATCGGGTTATAGAATGAGTGGTCCGATTTTAATCAAATTTCATACACTCATAGACAAAGACATAAGAAACGATATTCAGAAGTTTCAAGGTTGCAGTTCTTACAATAGTGCAGAAAATCGATAATATATATATATATATATATATATATATATATATATAAAAGGCAAGATGTTTGTGTGTGTGTCTGTTTATCTGCCTGCATGTCTGTATTTTTTTTCAGCCCTTTTATTTTAGTTTTTGCTTTGGGTTTGGCTCTAAGTAGGTATAATTGTAGTTCTTAGTCTCAGCCATGATACCATTTACTCAGCGGACTTAATTAGCCTTCAAAATTCAGTTTACGACGAAAAAACTTATTTGATAACGATACCAGGAAATGAAGATTTGACTTACATCCATTCATTTTTCTTTCAGTCTACTGTTTCGCTTTAACTGGAAACAACTATTGCTTTTTAGTCTTTCGTGCCAACGTCCAAAGAATCTGAGCTCCAGGACCATGGATTAGTTTTAAAGCTTTCATTACACCGGAGCGACGCCGGGCTATACTGCTAGTTAATGATAATGATAACGATGAAATTATCCATTTCCGCACAGGAATCATACGGCGTTCATTAACCGAACAGTCAGCGCTACCGTCGACTGAAAATAAAAAAAATCTTACTCAAAACAGTTTATCGGCACGAAATGAGAAATCAAAGAATTCCAGACAAATTGTTCGAATTCCAGACAAATTGTTTCAGTCACTGGTTCGAATTCCAGACAAGTTGTTTCAGTCACTTACGTACAAATACCATCTCTTCTCCCTCTAACTATAGGTTAAATAGCAGAATGATTGATTGGGTTTTCTATAGCCTTAGTTGGCAACCGGTCTACCGCAAAGAGTAATGGCAAGTTATTGCGGGAAAATCTTCGGCCTAGGCAATCATGCCTCAAAAGAAACATACAACATAATCGCCCAAACGTATATTACGTAAGGCAATTAACTCACCGACTGAGATGTCTCAATTTTGCTAACTATTATCGCTCTTTCTACCACTGACGGGTATTATTACAACAAAACGAGTATTGCTTACTATCTAGTTATTACGTGGTATTGGAGAAGGAAGAAACAGTAATACTGAATAAAATTGTGAATTTGAGATCAAATTTTTTTTTTTTTTTTAATCATTTCACCCCGAGCAAGGCAGAAACGCCACTGATGTGCAGGGGGTTACATAAATGTAGAAAGATTAGTTAGAAAAGAGTGAGGAGTACAAGCTAGTTAGAAAGGAACAATAGAAAGCTGAGAAAGCAGGTGCAATGACAGATACATGGGCGGAGAGAACGTGAAGATTATACAGGGGAGGGGAGAGAGCGCTAGAGTCCAGTGGTTAGTAGGTGAGTATTAACTTTGCTTTTAAATTTCTGGAGGTCGTAGCCGTCAGGAAAGCAAGAATACGGGAGTGAGTTCCACAGGCGGGAAGTGCGAGAGAGGAAGCTGCAGGAGTAGAATTGTCGTCTGCGTTTGGCTAACCTGTCTGTGAATGGGTGGGACCCAGTTGCCAGTCTGGTTGCACGGGTAAACACCTGTTGAGGAGGCATCAGTGACTTAAGCTCATCCGAGCAGAAGCCATGAAAGTATTTATAGAAGAGACAGAGGGAGGCCACATTTCGACGATGGGAAAGTGGCTGCAGACGAGTCGCCAGATCAGTACCTATCACATTACAGACTCTCCTTTGGAGCTTGTCAAGAACACTGAGGAGAACGGCAGGGGCACCTGACCATAAATAGCAGCAGTACTCCATGCACGGACGGATGGTTAGAACAAATATAAATTGGTGGCGATAGAATAAAATAAAATATAAATAAAACGTATACAGTCTTGCTTGTATATATTTTATAGATGTGTGTAATTAGTGTCCATAGAATTGAGTTGAAAAATACAAGAAGTGCCCGGGGTTTTCGTTCCTCAAATTTTTCTTCAGTACATGTGCGTTGTGGTGCAGTGGATATCGGCTCGGAACTAGAAATCGGGGAGCCGAGTTCAAATTCCAGTTGAATTCATTGCATTCCCTTACGCGCAAATACCCTTGAGAAAGTTATTAATCCGTCTCTTCCTTCCAGTTATGGGTTAAATAACAGGACAGATAGGATTCTATAGCCTTGGCTGGCAACCAGTCTACCGCAGAAAGCAATGGCAACCTACTGCGGGTTAATCTTCTGCCCAGTCAATTATGTCTCTTTCGAGACATGATCGTCCAAGCGTGTTTCACGTATGGCACTTAACTGACTGACTAAAAGATAAATGTTACTATTATGGCCCAAAAAAAGAAATGAGATGAAATTTTCGTTGACGCACGTGTTAACAAACTGTCCGTGTGAACTTTTTGTCCAATAGTTAGAATGCCAGATGTTTGTGTAGGAAAAATTGAGGTCGATTTTCATTAGTCTGAAATGAGTGGATGAATGTTAAAAGTAATTGTTAGAAGTATTATATTATAATTTTTTTTAATTGTAATTAATATTTACATATTTTTATTGTCATTGAGCTATTCTTTTTTTTTTATTACTGTTGGAATCTTTCAAGTGATGTGTTTTTTTGTTTTTTGGTAAAGCTTTTGTTTGTGATTTTGTAGTGCTAGTCAATAGTTTTTGATGAAGTGCGGTCTTCTCTAAAACCTAAAGTATCTAGTCACTTGAACATCTTTTTATTCATTGGTAGGAGAAAATGGTTGTAAATATATGGTAATTTAGACACTTCTGAACGATTTAAACGTCATACTTAATATTTTGATACGAATCTCGATCTGGCAAGGCTATTCAGAACGTAACTTGATATATTAGATTAGTGTTTTCGTTTTATAGTGTATTACGGCGTTAGACAAAGCTACTTCCTGCACAGCCTATTCTATGTTCAATTTCGTTATCTTCTATACAAAACGTTGCATAACTGATTCATCCACCGAATCTTTTTGTCTTATAAAATACTGGACTCTAGCGAATAAAGCACGTAGCTCCTAGAGTATTAATTCACTTGAAGCTCATCTGGGTTCCTCTCTTCCCGAAGGCAGAGGCTCTGACAAGGTACTCTTCGGGTCGGTATACTGATAGTACAAAATTGCGAGAAAGAACTTTATCAAACAACAAAAAATCACTTTAAATCTTCTAACAGCAGTAATATCTAAACGAGAAAGCACACATAAGAATAGGAGAAATACTGATATAATCAAGATATTGACTTTCCACTCTACATTAAACAAAAGGTTAGGAAGGAAATTTCCATCATGACTAGAAAAAGTGATAACAGCAATCTTGTACTTTTTTATAAAAAAACAGTAAAATTTTGGAAATTTCAACCAACATTGACGCTAACTGTTCAGGCAATGAATGTCAAATGTTTCCTTATAATGTAACATTTAATCTTGCCGTTATCATTATGTCAGAAAGAAAGTAAAAGAAGCGATATTATCTTCTTGATAACGAAAGCGTTCTAAAAATTTTCTATGCTGACCCACTTCCAAACTTCTGACCAGATCAGAGTGTATTTTGTAATCCGATTTTAGTCAGGCTGAGTACGCTCTCAATGTTTAATTCCATCTTACTGACCCAAGGTATTTATTTATTTCTTCTAGGAATATGCCACGCTGGGGAATGCTGAAGCCATTATATATCCTTACGGCGAAAAATCCCTCAAGCATCGAGAGACGGCGCGTAATGCTAATGATGCCAAATTCAAGGCCCTCAGATCTCTACCGGATGTTACGAAACAATTGGATATTAATTTATTACAAAATTTTTTGCTTGAGAGTTACGTAGCAACACCATCACGTTTTCCAACCGTCATCATTACAGGTAAGGCACATTTTTTTGTTACGGGATTGGTTTTTTTAGTAGGGATCGCTTTCAGTCGGTGGAAGGTGGAGTTGAAGGGGTGAGAAGAAAGAAAGAAAAGAAAAAAAGAGTAAAATCATAAAGAGATTAGATTAAAGAGAAAAAAAACAAAGAGAGAATGGAAATACGGAAAGAGAAAGGAAAAGGGTTAATGGAAGGAGAAGAAAATAAAGAAAAAGAAAGAAAAGAAGATTAAAATGGCAAAAAGAAAGAAAAGAAGAGAATGAAAGAAAGAAAAAAGTTAAAGAAAGAAAGAAAAAATGAAAGAAAGAAAGAGAAAAGTAAAATGGCAATGTCATATAAAGACAGAAAAGTTAAAAAGAAAGAAGGAAAGAAAGAAAGAGTAAAATAGCAAAGTCATTTAAAAACAAAAAATTAAAAAGAAAGAAAGAAAGAAATGTTAAATGGATGGCAATGTCATATAAAGACAGAAAAGTTAAAAAGAAAGAGAGAAAGAAAAAAGAAAGAAATGAGCAAAAAAAGAAAGAAAAAAGTAAAATGGCAAAGTCATATAAAGACAGAAAAGTTAAAAGAAAAAAGAAAGAAAGAAAGAAAGAAAAAATGACAAATTCATATAAAGACAGAAAGAAAAAAGAATGAAAGAAAGAGAAAAGTAAAATGGCAAAAGACAGAAAAATTTAAAGAGAAAGAAAGAAAGAAAGAAAGAAAAATGAAAGAAAAAAAAGGAGAAAATAAAATGGCAAAGTCATATAAAGACAGAGAAGCCAATCTACCGCAGAAAGCAATGGCAACCTACTGCGGGATAATCTTCTGCCCAGTCAGTCATGTCTCTTTCAAGACATGATCGCCCAAGCGTGTATCACGTATGGCACTTAACTGACTGACTGCTTCTGCAAGATGCAACATTCTGAGTTTAATATTTGGTATCCTAGTGCCATCGACGGTACATGATCTTCTTGCTCTCCATATAAATTAAAAGTGATGATTTTTCTGTTCGAGTTTAGATTAAATTTATCATGGGTTGGCTTTTCCGGGTATACATAGATCTCTTTTGAAGTGAATTATTGGTGCAATACACAGTTAATAAGATTTGTAAAATTGGTAATACTCACGATGCTTTTATTTATCTCAGTCTATTGGACTTTATTTTGGTTTGTTGACAAACATTGAGCTACCTGCCCGCCGAAGCGCCATATTTGGCAATCGTTTTGCTCTAATTGCTAGTTTAATACTTTCTCCCTTTCTGTTTGCTCGTTCGTTTCGCTCTTTCACTCTCATCATTTGAGTCTCTCTCTCTCTCTCTCTCTCTCTCTCTCTCTCTCTCTCTCTCATCCGGGCTTGTCTATCTCACTCTTAATTTTTATCTCTCTCTCTCTCTTTCTCTCTCTCTCTCTCTCTCTCTTTTCCTCTCTGCTTGTCCCTCACTTTCTCTTCCTGTTCATATCTCTGTACACCGGTTTGTCCATCTCACTTACTCTCTCTCTCTCTCTCTCTCTCTCTCTCCCTCTATCTCTATCTGTCTGCCTGCCTGTGTGTGTGTGTGTCTCTCTCTTTCATACACACACACACACTACTTTGTGTGTGTGTGTGTGTGTGTGTGTGTGTGTGTGTGTGTGTGTGTGTGTTCACATGCCTCTATCTTGGTCTGTTTCTGTCTTTCTTCTCCCCCTCTCGTCTCTCTCTTTCTCTCTCTCATTTTCTTCCTGTTCATATGTTTCTACCCCTGTCTATCCGTCTCACTATTCCTCTTTCTCTGTCTCTCTCATACACACACACACACTTTTTCTCTTCATATCCAACTATCTCGGTCTCTCTCTCTCTCTCCTCTCTCTATATCGATCTATCCGTCTCTCGATTCCTATTTCTCGCTCTCTCTCTTCTCTCTCTTCCTCTCCCTTGCACGCCGCTTTCTTTTATTGTTCTTGCGTTTGATGCGCCATGTGAATGTTAAATTCGCCAAACATTCTTTCCTTATTATGTATCCACAAAATTTCTGCTATTTTTCCTGATTGTTCGCAAGTTTCTTCATAGTTCCGATACGCTTTATAAAACTTGATAGTTACTCACATATTCCGTCTGTTATATTCTAAGCACTCCTCAGTAGAACCACATTCGTGTCTTTTCAAGTATTCTGTCTGTGTGTCCATTACCTATAGACTCCAAAACGGCTGAACCGATTTTTTTGAAAATTTACACTAAGCGTCTGCGAGTGTTCTTAGTTAGATTTTGTGTCGAGGTACCCCGGATAAATATCGAAAATCGAAAAACTCGGGTTATAGAAAGAGTGGTCCGATTTTAATCAAATTTGATACACTCATAGACGAAGACATAAGAAACGATATTCAGAAGTTTCAAGGTTGCAGTTCTTACAATAGTGCAGAAAATCGATAATATATATATAAGGCCACGACGAAAAAAAATAATTTGATATCGATACCAGGAAATCAAAATTTGACTTACATCCATTCATTTTTCTTTCAGTCTACGGTTTCGCTTTAACTGGAAACAACTATTGCTTTTTAGTCTTTCGTGCCAACGTCCAAAGAGTCTGAGTTCCAGGACCATGGATTAGTTTTAAAGCTTTCATTACACCGGAGCAACGTCGGGCTATACTGCTAGTTGCAAAATAAGTTTATATGATATGGGTAGACAAATATGAATCGAGATATGACCAAGGTATCAGACATAGGCATTTTTAGCTCACTGACAAAAAACATCTATTCTTTACCATCGGTTCGGCCGTTTCAGAGTCTATAGGTAACGGACATACACACAGAGACAAAGTTCCATTTATCAATAAGTTTAGATTTAGCTTTAGATATATTCAGAAGTTTCAAGGTTGCAGTTCTTACAATAGTGCAGAAAATCGATAATAAATATATATATATATATATATATATATATATATTTATATAAGGCAAGATGTTTGTGTGTATCTGTTTATCTATCTGTATGTCCTTTATACAAATACACAATTTTTATCCGATTCTCACCAAACTTAACACAAATATTATTTAGGCTGTGTCTGAGCTCCAGGACCATGGATTAGTTTTAAAGCTTTCATTACACCCGAGCAACGCCGGGTCACACTGCTAGTTAACTATAAGAAATTATAGATGGCGCGGTGGTTTAGCGCTCTTTTCTTCGTATCTAATATTATTTTTCAATCCGTGGCTAAATAGGGTTACGCTTAGAAGAAAATAAGCTTGCCTTGCTGAGGAGCTAGTCTCCCAGACTTATAACAGGCTACATCCACATATTCCGGTTTTTTCGGATCCGCACATCTCTTTTATTTTACTATAGCTCAACAGATATGCCTTGGGGTGCAGTGGATATCGGCTCGGAACAAGAAATCGGGAAGCCGAGTTCGAATTTCAGTTGAATTCATTGCTTTCACATATATGCAAATACCCTTGGGAAAAGTATGAATACGCCACTTCCCCCTTCAGTTATAGGTTAAAATGCAGGATAAGTTGGGTTCTATTACCTTGGTTTGGCAACCAGAAAGTAATGGCGGAAATCCATTGACGTGAAAAATCCTGTCATATGTTATACATGGCGTCCAACTCGTTCAAAAGTGTTTAAACTATCATCTATATACAATCGTTTTCTCAGATTATTCATTAAAAATAGATTAAAGCCGTAGGGCTTGAAGATGACGACCTACCGTTGGATTTCATAGACTGATGAATCACCCAATACAGCCGATTTCCCTGATCAAAGTTTAGAAAATGGATTCAAATGAATGAACCTTGCGGGTCTTGAAGACGACTATCCTTTGTTTTAAATCTCGTAGACTGGCAATACAGAATCGAGAAAAAGAACATTACCAAATAACAAAAGCCACATCAATCGACGACTTTAAAGAGAGGGAACAACAAAAATGAATAGTACATATTAGTACATGGAAAAAATAATTATATTATCAAAATGTTGACTTCAACACTACTTCAAACAAAAGATTATGAAGGAAACCAACATCAATACTAGAAAGTGTTTATTCTCTATCTTTTTGTTTCGTCTTCTTTGTTTTCTGCCATACTCTGCGTCAGTTCAAAATGACTCTCCACGATTTCCCATCTCTTGTTATCCTTATTTTGTGTTGTTCTTTGGTTTTCTTAGTTTTTTTTTTTTTTTTTTCTCTGCGTCCGTTCTGCTGTCCATTCGCAGAAGCTCGTCTAGTAGTCGATTCACCTGTATTCAGTATGAGGATTAAACTTGCCCATTTTTTTAAAAATTTGACTTTATATTCCTGGTTCTGAGCATGTGGTTTTTTTGTTGTTTTTTTTTTCTGTGGGCATTTTTGTTAATCCTTTTTCGTTAATCCTTTTTCGTTACTTACTCCCCATGTGGAAAACCATAGGTACGAAAATTTAAATATCTGAGAAGTGTTCTAACTGAAGACGGAAAGTGCGACACAGAAATCCGAAGGCGAATTGGCATGACGAAGGATGCGTTCCAGAAGCTGAGTAAAGTATTAAAACACAAGAAACTTTCACTAGAAACAAAGAAAAGAGTACTGGATTGCTATGTGATGTCAGTTCTTCAATATAGCAGTGAATGTTGGACGATATCAACAAAGATGAAGGGAAAACTTGAAGCAGCTGAAATGTGGTTCTACAGAAGGATGCTGCGGATATCGTATACCGAGCATGTGAGCAATGACGAGGTATTGGAAAGAATGGAAACGAAAAGGAAATTAATACTGAGCATCAGAAAAGACAACTAAAGTTCCTGTGACAAGCAATGAGGAAGGCGGGCTTGGAGAATCTGATACTAACAGGCAAGATAGAGGGAAACAGAGACAGAGGAAAGCAGCGGATAACATATTTGGAGGGCCTGATCAGGTGGATGAGAACACGGGGGCTGCGAGACGTTAGAGGAGAAAGTGTGCTAAGAGCCACCAGGGATAGGAAGACGTGGAAGGCCATGATCGCCTACATCCCGAAAGGACAAGGAACATAGAAGAAGAAGACTCCTACGTCTATTGAATTTTGTAGAACCACATTTCTGCCGCATCCAATTTTCTCCACGTCCTTAAGAAGAATGTCCGCCATTCACTGCCATATCAAAGGAAGGATATCACATAGCAAACCAGAATTATTTTCTTTGTTTCTAATGATTTTTTTTTTATTCTCAGCTTCTTTACTAAGCTTCTTTCGCTAGTCCCATTCATGTTTGGATTTCGGCACCTTCCTCATCCTTTGTTAAGACACTTCCCAGATATTTAAATTTCTGTACTTGATTTATGTTGGAATCTTTAATTTGGAACTCACATCTTGGGCCTTTTTGACGACCACAATTCCGTGTCTTCTCTCTGTTGATAGTTCTATTTTCTCTCTTGCTTTTCCTATTATTTAAGGAAGGAAATATTTACCAGGATGCCAGTATAACGGTTGCTTTTTCTGTTTTCTTTTTTGAAAGAAGGACACCTCGTGAGTTCGATACTGACTATGCACTCTTCTTTATTAGTAGCTTCATGTTAGACCAAATTACGTTTTGTACATAACTAGCACAAGACTGTTACAACGCTTTACGTTTTTTTTTTGGGGGGGGGGGGGGCACCTCATGAGTTCGATACTCACTATCTACTTTTCTCTATTGGTATCCTTACGTCAGACGAAGTTAGTACATAAAGAGCACACAGCTGTTTCAATGCTGTGTGGTAACAGTCGAGTCCAATTGACTATTTCGAGAATGTAGTGCGTTCGATCATCAGTAGGCACTCAACACTTGTAGCCTTGTGTCAGATGCATATTAGACTGGTTATTTTTTTTCTTAACAAACATGATTAGAGTTGAGAATCCAGATGGGAAAAAATAATTCCTAACTAGCGTTTCCCGTCAAGTAACGAGACAAAAAACAGAAATTTTATTGTCTGGTTGAACACGCTAGATTTTATCTTCCTTGCGTTTTTATTTTGTTCTTTAGAGTTTTAGACCAGAAAATACTTTTAAAAAAACGCCCCCACTAACTTCCACACCGATCCTTAAAAACCACTTACACGTGCGAGCGTGTGTGTGCGTGTGTGTATGTGCATGTGTGCAAGTGTGTGTGTGTGTGTGTGTGTGTGGTACAAAAGTCTAATACATTTAGTTTTACTTCAATCATTGTCTGCCAACGGTTCTTTAGTATGAAGACAGCACTTGGCAAGAATATAATCAGACATCTTTGCTTTCTTTCTTCTACTTTTTGCGTTTTTTCTTCTATTTTTGTGGTTGCTTTTTTTTCTTTTGTTTTCGGGGGAGGGTGTTTTTGTTTGATATAAACTTGCTGAAAGTTCTAGAGACATAAAATCAGAGCACATGTTTTTACACTTTTCATGGCAAATGTCTTTTTAAAACTGATTTTTTTTTATTATAACAGAAAAGAAAAACGTGTAGTTTATTGAGCGGAGACCTTGTCAGCTTTGGAGTCATTGGATGTAAACAAAAGAACAATAAATGAGCGACATGTCAAGTTTCTAACTTCAATTTCGGTTCTGTGGTGGATGATAACAAACTTGAGGCTTAGTGGAAAAGCACCAGATAAGGAAGAGCTTTATACTTCCAAAGATCAACACGCATAGCATAAAAATAATAATTAACTAGTATTTTTTTTTTTTTTTTTACGGCTTATCACCATTTTGCATGTTTTTTCAAGTCAGAAAATATATTCAGTGGACCCATGCCGTCAAAAATGACGACAAAATGTTTTTATCGATATGCCGTCAAAAACGTAGGCAACATATATATTGATGTACCTACTATTAAGTATCTTTTTTTTATAATCATATCACTCCAAGCAGGCATTTTACTGCCACTGTTGTGCAGGGGGATTACAAAGAAGGAAAGTTATGAGAAAGACAGACAGGTTACAGGGGATGTCAGGAAGAGGGTAAGAGAAGCATGAGAATACTGATGAGAGTGGTGTGAACGGATAAAGGAGCATGAAAGAGAGAGAGGGGATGTCGGTTAGTGAGATAGAAGATGACTATTGATTTTACATTTGAATTCTTGAATATGGTAGCTGTCAGGAAAGCAAGTAAACGGAAGGGAATTCCACAGGCTAGAAGTACGAGAAAAGAAGCTGATGGACTAGAATTTGCGTTTACAATTTATCGGTTTCACAGTAAAGGGGTGGGACCTAGTTGCTAATCTTGTGGCTCGAGTAAATTCTTACATTAAGACATAAGAAAAATAATTAACCAAACCATTGAGCGTGACAGGAAGGATATATATATATATATATATATATATATATATATATATAACTTTAATCCAAAAGGAAAAGCAGGAAGGGAAATACCAAAGATCCGATCCTAATTAATATTTTATATTTATATGTTTTCTTTCGTTTCCTTTCTTTTTTTCTTAGCTTCCTTCCCTGTCAACCACCTCTTCACGTCTTTTACTTTCTTTCTTTCCTTTATTTTTCCACTCTCACAATGAAGTCAACGAAACGATCGTTCCTCTTTGCAGCTTGTATCGGCAATGAATTATACTGAACAAGTTTGCCGTTTTTAACGCGCTCGTAGAGAAAAAACAAAACGTTATAGACGACCACGCAAATATCTCACTTGCGTATGTAAGATCGTGATGTTGCGCGCATTTTATTTGCTTATGTTTTGATCTCGACCAAATTCAACATGACGCGTGCTGAACCTTTATATATACAACAATATTTATTATAATAGAGAGGAGATATATATATATATATATATATATATATATATATAGTAGAGAGAGAGAGAGAGAGAGGATATATATATAGAGAGAGAGAGAGAGAGGAGATATATATATATATATAGAGAGAGAGAGAGAGGATATATATATATATATATATATATAGAGAGAGAGAGAGAGGATATATATATATATATATATAGAGAGAGAGAGAAGAGATATATATATATATATATATATATATATATATATATATATATATATATATAGTCACAAAAATAAAATAAGCTAATAAGACACTGATGAAGATCTAACACCACGGAAAAATTTTCATAACTGGTAGAATAAACTGAGCCGACGCTTCCATGCTTGTCTCTCTCTGCATGAGCGTAACAAGAGGGTAATACAATATATATATATATATATATATATATATATATATATATATCGAATCTAATAAGAACAAAGAAAATAATTGCAACGTTGAAGACATTCATTTTAAAAAGTGCTCAATATAAAAATAGAGTAATGAATATTTATTATTAGTTATTAATTTAGAACATGTGCGAACTACTAATGCTCTAAAGTAATAATTACACATGTTCCTAAAGTAATAATTTATATATATATATATATAAATTTATATATATATATACATATAAATTTATATATATATATATATAAATTCACAACGGTATTTATTGTAGTAGAGTGGATTATAAGATAATCAGTCCTACTAATTAATCTGTAACTGGAGAAAAAAGGTATTCATACCTTTTCCAAGGCTATTCGTGCGTAAATGAATAGAAGTATTTACAATTCCGAACCGTAATCCATTACACCACCTGCACATTCAAGTTTACGTTACCTGGTATTCTAAAGCCGTTACCCATGTAGACACTGACCAGGCTCGAGGTTGCTCATCTTCGGTGATCGTACGAGAACCGATGTTTCAATGGAGTACGATAGTTTTTTTTATTTTTTTTTTTATAAGCGTTTCACCCCGAACAAGGCATGTCACTGCCACTACTGTGCAGGGGGCTACGTAGCGTGGAGAAAGGCTGATTAAATATAGGAAATGTCAGAGGGTGGGTGATAGGCGGGTGAGGATACCGAGAATGAGGGTTGGGTAGATGAGAGTGTTGTGAGAATAGTTGGGAGTTAGTGTGATAGGAGGTGTCTATTGACCCTACATTTAAACACCTGGAGATTGTAACTGTCGGGAAAGCAGACTTGTGGAAGGGAGTTCCACAGGCGGGAAGCGCGAGAAAAGAAGCTGTTGGAGTAGAATTTACGGTTACATCTTATTTGTTTAACTGTAAAAGGGTGGGACCTAGTTGCTAATCTAGTATCTCGTGTAAATTCCTGCTTAGGCGGCACCAGTGATCTAAGCTCATCGGAGCAGAAGCCATGAAAGTACTTGTAGAAGAGGCACAGGGAAGCTACATCACGCCGGTGTGAGAGCGGCTGCAGCCGGTCTGCCAAGTCAGTATCAACCACGTTACAGATCCTCCTTTGTATTTTGTCAAGAAGCCCAAGGAGAGCAGCAGGGGCACCCGACCAGATATGGCAGCAATATTCAATACACGGGCGGATGGTAGATTTGTATATGTGCAGAATAGTTTCAGGTGGGAAAAATTTCCGGGCCCTGCACAGGGAGCCGACTTTCATAGCAGCAGACTTGGCAATGGATTCAATATAGTCATTCCATTTGAGGTCCGCCGAGAGTGTAAGGCCAAGGAGGCGTAGTGTTTTACTCTCTGGGAGGCTAGCCTGTCCCATGCTAATGGGAGGTAGATGCGATTGTCTATGGTGGTTAGTTGATAACAGCTTTGTTTTGGAGGCATTGAAATTTACCAACCATTTCCTACCCCAGGTCACTACGGATTGGAGGTCCCTTTCAAGTGCGGCAGCGAGGTTCACTTTGTCGTCCAGATCTGGTTTCTGATCGATGCGGGAGTAGATTGTTGTGTCGTCGGCATACATGCCAACTTGGGATCTAATGGTGTCGGGGAGATCATTAATGTAGATCAGAAATAGCGTGGGACCTAGGATAGAACCTTGAGGGATGCCCGCGTTCGTCTGGTAGTTTTGGGAGGCATGCCCATTTAATACCACCTTTAATGTGCGGTTAGAGAGGAAGGACTGGATGAGGTCAAACAGATGTCCAGTTATCCCATAGCTCCGCAGTTTGCACAAGAGGCCAGCATGCCAGACCCTGTCGAATGCTTTGGAGATATCCAAGGCAACGGTTCGGGCTTCACCATTCTTGTCGAGTGCCTGGTATATGTACTCGGTAATGGTCGTTAGCATATCAGCAGTAGACCTGGTGAAGCGAAACCCATACTGTTTGTCAGAGAGAAGCCCGTTGGTCATAAGGTGCTGAATCACCTCGGCGTTGATAATGGCTTCGAAAACTTTGCCAAAGATTGGAAGGAGACTAATAGGACGGTAATTGGCGGGGTCTGAGGGTTCGCCAGAATTCTTAAATATAGGTACTACGCAGGAGGACTTCCAACAGGCAGGAAAGCAGGAAGCAGATAGGCAGAGGTTATAGAGTTTAGAGAGGACAGAGGAGAGTTCTGGAGCACATTTCTTCAGTACTATGACTGGGATTCCGTCACCGCCGCTCGCTTTGTATGGGTCAAGTTGCGCAATTATCTTGGCGACCAGCGAGGGTGAAATGTGGACGTTATTTAGTTGAGCCTTAGTTCTGGGTGGGAAGTCTGGTGTAGGTATTCCTAACGAGTCCAGTGTCGAATTGGTTGAGAATTTACGGGCAAAGCATTCAGCCTTGTCGGCTGGGGAGGTGAGAACTTCAAATTCATTGATTAGTGGGGGTATTGAAGTCTTGTTCCTGCTGAGCACGCTTTTGCAGAGACGCCAGTAATCTTTGGAGCCAAACTTAGAGGATGCTATGCGTTGCCTAATTCTGGTAGCAAACGCCCTCTTGGCTTCGTTCAGTACTTTTTTACACTTGTTCCGTGCTGAGGTGAAAAGGCGCCTGTTTTGGTTCGACGAGCAGCTTCGATAGAGCCGGAAGAAATGGTTCCGGTGGGCAATAGCGGCCGAGCAAGCGGGTGAGAACCAGGGGGACGAATTAGGTTTTAGTTGGAATTTTCTGGCAGGGATAAAAGCATCGATGCCAGCCTTAACCCAAGAGGAGACTTCGGAGGCACAGTCTTCGACAGGAAGATCAAAGACGTTGTTCCAGGGGACGTCGCAGAGGAAGTCCCTGAATGAGTCCCAGTCGGCTCTTTGGTAGCAGTATGATATTCTGCTGGTCTGGTTTTCTTGGGTAGAGTTAGTGCGGATTGATATGTTTACGGAGACTACGGCGTGGTCAGAGTTTCCAAGGGGGCAGAGTTGCCTGGTAGTGCAGGAGTCTGGGATGGAGGTAAAACAAAGGTCGAGTAAAGAGTCCCTTCCGTTAGGGTTTTTAGAGAAACGCGTGGGGAAGTCCACCACTTGCGTTAGAGCTTGGGCTATTGAAAAGTGCATGGTGCGGATCCCAGCAAGGTCGGTGGCTGAGTTTTCAAGCCACTTGGTGTGGTGGACGTTAAAATCGCCAAACACAAATATATGGGCAGATGGGTGAGAAGAAATGGCCCTGTCGATGTTAGTCGAGATGCAATCAAGTAACGTACAGTCAGAGGAGGAGGGGGAGCGGTAGAGGAAGAAGAGATAGCTAACCGAGCGTAGAAGTGAGAGACGGAAGCACATGAAGGAATGATCGAGGGATTCAAGAGATGTGACCCTGGCTAGGGGAGTTGCTCGCTGACATATACACCAAGCCCATGCATATGGACATTGGAGTCCTTCCTGAAGAGAGGAAGGTAACCAGGAACGAACAGCTCTGAAGAGGGGATAGAAGGGTCAAGGTTAGTCTCACATATAGCTAAGATATCGGGCGAGTTAGTTAGAAGGTAAGACTCTACACTATTAAAGTTACTGCGAATACCTCGTATATTTGTGAAGGTAACACAGATAGGTTTGGGCGATTTACGACTAGCTGGTTTAGGCTTGCTATTTTGTTTGTTTAATTTCATGCTGGTTATAGTTGTGGATAGAGAGAGGTCTAGAGTAGGGTCAGATGGTCGTTAATTGCAGCAGGTGAAGGATGGTGAATGGCGCCGCCTGCAGCATAATGTGGCCTCGAGGTTGCCCATCGGAAATTCATGCAGGGACGCCCGTCCATGCGCGAAATGGCACTACAGGAACCCCGATATTATTCAACTGTTGATCAGAGCAGCCTCTCAAGACGCTACGCAAGAGTTCGGGCTCCTAACTACCAGTCGGAAGCAGCAACCAGGAAACTGCCAACCCGGTACCCTCAGAATGAAGAGACTTTGCCACCATACTCACCAACTGCAAAAAGCTTCCAGCCGAACCGACATAAAGACCGAAAAAGAGAGAGATGAACCGGGAACCCCTTCCTCCTAAACAAGAAACAAGGCGATCACCTCTACTCCTGTCCAAAAGAAGGGGGTGGAGTGTGAGACCGGGCGATAGAAGGTACTATCTACTCCAATTAAAAAAAAAAGATTAAATGCGTGACTGAAGTTAATTAAGTTTTAACTTAGTATAAGTCAAACCTAAATTTGATAATTAAGAACAATTTACACAAAAATTAGGCAGAAAAGATAAGAACCGAAAAAAAAAAAATAAAAAATACAAATGAAAATAAATAAATAAGTAATTCAAAAAATAATAAAAAAAATAAGATCACACTGGCTAAACTCACCAAGTTGCAGGCTGGCTGACAGAAAAAAGTTAAGAAAATTTCAAAAATTATCTTCATTTTGTTTCTTCTATACAGTTCTGGAGAGTTCTGGAGAGTTCTGGAGAGATTAAGTTACCTTAAGTAAGCAGTAACAGACAGTAGTGTGATGGAGGGGGGGATCACCTCCAAGCCATGTGTCCAGTTAGCAAGGGAATGACAGAGAACAATAAAATAAAAAAAAACAAACATGGCCGGTCTTAGAATTCCTACATATAACCAAAACCCTAATATACCAAACCTAAATTTTCTTAAAAAATAACAAACAGATTACGAAGTAATGGCTTAGTGGCAAATCACAAGACGAGCAATCTATAGTTCTAAAACTCAAAATAGCTTAAAAAATAATGAATGCTAATGAAATTGTTTTGTGGCAAATCACAAAAAAGCGAATGGCTTACTGGGTAAAAGCGTTGTTTTATGAATTTGGTGATATAATTTGGTTGTTCTCAAACAGAAGACGGAAAGTGCGACACAGAAATCCGAAGGCGAATTGGCATGGCGAAGGACGCGTTCCAGAGGCTGAGTAAAGTATTAAGAGAGAGAAAAATTTCACTAGAAACAAAAAAACAGAGTACTGAATTGCTATGTAATGTCAGTTCTTCAATATGGCAGTGAATGCTGGAGAATTTCATCGAAGATGAGGGAAAAACTTGAGGCAACTGAAATGTGGTTCTACAGAAGGATGCTGCGGATATCATGGATCGAGCATGTAAGCAATGAGGAAGTTCTGGAAAGGATGGAAACGAAAAGGAAATTAATAATGAGCATCAGGAAGAGACAACTGAAGTTCATGGGACATGCAATGAGGAAGGAGGGCTTGGAGAACCTGATACTAACAGGTCAGATAGATAGAAAAAGGGGGGAAAGCAGCGGATAACGTACTTGACTGGCCTGTGCGGGTGGTTGGTGAAACGGTTGCGCAGTGTAACAGAGGAAAGCGTGCGGAGAGCCACCAGCGATAGGGAGACGTGGAAAGTCATGATCGCCTACGTCCTGAAGGGACAAGACACATAGAAGAAGAAGAATTTGGTTGTGAGTTCAATACTTGGGTCAAGCAGTGTGTACTTGCGCTCTGTGGTAACGGAAGAGAAATAGCTTAACTAAATAAAATAAAACTATCCATAGGCATGAGCAGTGGAATGAGAACAGTCTACCCCCGGAGATGAAATAAACGGTTCAGTTCGAAATTCCCTGTGGGTTATCTAGATCGGTAGACAACTGAAGAAGGCCGGAGGCCAAAACGGCCAAAACGTTGAGATAAAAAGCAATAAATATGATATGCCGAATATAAATTTTGTGAATAGAGAACTTTTAGTTCTGAGCGTATAGCTTAAAACCACTAAAAGCTTAAAAAATCACAATATTTCGCAATTAATAACTTGAGGACAAACCCCAAAATTGAAGATAAGAAAAGAAAAAAACTTTTGGCTCTCGACTAAAATAGGTTAAGATTGTAGTGATCAGGAAAACATCATCTTTGGAGTCTGTTGCATAGAGCAGTGGTGATTGTAGTAATCAGGAAAACATCATCTTTGGAGTCTGTTGCATAGAGCAGTGGTGATTGTAGTGATCAGGAAAACATCATCTTTGAGTTTGTTGCATAGAGCAGTGGTGATTGCAGTGATAAGGAAAACATCATCTTTTTGGAGTCTGTTGCATAGAGCAGTGGTGATTGTCGTGATCAGGAAAACATCATCTTTGGAGTGTGTGTTGCATAGAAAGCAGTGGTATTGTCGTGATCAGGAAAACATCATCTTTGGAGTCTGTTGCATAGAGCAGTGGTGATTGTCGTGATCAGGAAAATGTCCTTGGAGTGTGTTGCATAGAGCAGTGGTAATGGTCGTGATCAGGAAAACATCATCTTTGGAGTTTGTTGCATAGAGCAGTGGTGACTGTCGTGATCAGGAAAACATCATCTTTGGAGTCTGTTGCATGATAGTGGTGATTGTCGTGATCAGGAAAAACATCATTTGGAGTCTGTTGCATAGAGCAGTGGTGATTGTCGTAATCAGGAAAACATCATCTTTGGAGTGTGTTGCATAGAGCAGTGGTGACTGTCGTGATCAGGAAAACATCATCTTTTTGGAGTCTGTTGCATAGAGCAGTGGTGATTGTCGTGATCAGGAAAACATCATCTTTGGAGTTTGTTGCATAGAGCAGTGGTGACTGTCGTGATCAGAAAACATCATCTTTGGAGTCTGTTGCATAGAGCAGTGGTGATTGTCGTAATCAGGAAAACATCATCTTTGGAGTGTGTTGCATAGAGCAGTGGTGATTGTCGTGATCAGGAAAACATCATCTTTGGAGTGTGTTGCATAGAGCAGTGGTGATTGTCGTGATCAGGAAAACATCATCTTTGAGTGTGTTGCATAGAGCAGTGGTGATTGTCGTGATCAGGAAAACATCATCTTTGGAGTCTGCTTAGAGCAGTGGTGATTGTAGTGATCAGGAAAACATCATCTTTGGAGTGTGTTGCATAGAGCAGTGGTGATTGTCGTGATCAGGAAAACATCATCTTTGAGTGTGTTGCATAGAGCAGTGGTGATTGTCGTGATCAGGAAAACATCATCTTTGGAGTCTGTTGCATAGAGCAGTGGTGATTGTCGTGATCAGGAAAACATCATCTTTGGAGTGTGTTGCATAGAGCAGTGGTGATTGTCGTGATCAGGAAAACATCATCTTTGGAGTTTGTTGCATAGAGCAGTGGTGACTGTCGTGATCAGGAAAACATCATCTTTGGAGTCTGTTGTATAGTATACAGTGCGGTGATTGTAGTGATAAGGAAAACATCATCTTTGGAGTCTGTTGCATAGAGCAGTGGTGATTGTAGTGATCAGGAAACATCATCTTTGGAGTCTGTTGCACAGAGCAGTGGTGATTGTCGTGATCAGGAAAACATCATCTTTGGAGTCTGTTGCATAGAGCAGTGGTGATTGTCGTGATCAGGAAAACATCATCTTTGGAGTGTGTTGCATAGAGCAGTGGTGATTGTCGTGATCAGGAAAACATCATCTTTGGAGTCTGTTGCATAGACAGTGTATTCACGATCAGGAAAACATCATCTTTGGAGTGTGTTGCATAGAGCAGTGGTGATTGTCGTGATCAGGAAAACATCATCTTTGGAGTGTGTTGCATAGAGCAGTGGTGATTGTCGACCAGGAAAACATCATCTTTGGAGTCTGTTGTACAGAGCAGGTAGATTGTCATGATCAGGAAAACATCATCTTTGGAGTGTGTTGCATAGAGCAGTGGTGATTGTCGTGATCAGGAAAACATCATCTTTGAGTGTGTTGCATAGAGCAGTGGTGATTGTCGGGATCAGGAAAACATCATCTTTGGAGTGTGTTGCATAGAAAGGAGTGGTGATTGTCGTGATCAGGAAAACATCATCTTTGGAGTCTGTTGCATGGTGAGCAGTGGTGATTGTCGTGATCAGGAAAACATCATCTTTGGAGTGCATGGTATAGAGCAGTGGTGATTGTCGGGATCAGGAAAACATCATCTTTGGAGTGTGTTGCAGAGAGCAGTGGTGACTGTCGTGATCAGGAAAACATCATCTTTGAGTCTGTTGCATAGAGCAGTGGTGATTGTCGTGATCAGGAAAACATCATCTTTGGAGTGTGTTGCATAGAGCAGTGGTGATTTTGTCGTGGATCAGAAAACATCATCTTTGGAGTCTGTTGCATAGAGCAGTGGTGATTGTCGTGATCAGAAAACATCATCTTTGGAGTGTGTTGCATAGAGCAGTGGTGATTGTCGTGATCAGGAAAACATCATCTTTGGAGTCTGTTGCATAGAGCAGTGGTGACGTCGTGATCAGGAAAACATCATCTTTGGAGTCTGTTGCATAGAGCAGTGGTGATTGTCGTGATCAGGAAAACATCATCTTTGGAGTGCAAGGTATGAGCAGTGGTGATTGTCGTGATCAGGAAAACATCATCTTTGGAGTCTGTTGCATAGAGCAGTGGTGATTGCTTGATCAGGAAAACATCATCTTTGGAGTGTGTTGCATAGAGCAGTGGTGATTGTCGTGATCAGGAAAACATCATCTTTGGAGTCTGTTGCATAGAGCAGTGGTGATTGTCGTGATCAGGAAAACATCATCTTTGGAGTGTGTTGCATAGAGCAGGGATGATTGTCGTGATCAGGAAAACATCATCTTTGGAGTCTGTTGCATAGAGCAGTGGTGATTGTCGTGATCAGGAAAACATCATCTTTGGAATGTGTTGCAGAGAGCAGCAGGGATTGTCGTGATCAGAAAACATCATCTGGAGAGTGTGTTGCATAGAGCAGTGGTGATTATTGTGTGGATCAGGAAAACATCATCTTTGGAGTCTGTTGCATAGAGCAGTGGTGATTGTCGTGATCAGAAAACATCATCTTGGAGTGTTGTATAGAGCAGTGGTGATTGTCGTGACCAGGAAAACACTATCTTGAGTGTGTTGGTATAGAGCAGTGGTGACTGTCGTGATCTAGGAAACATCATCTTTGAGCCTGGCTGGATAGAGCAGTGGTGATTGTCGTGACTGTGAAAACATCATCTTTGGAGGTTGTGGTAGACAGTGGTGTGACGTGGATGAAACATCATCTTTGGAGTGTGTTGCATAGAGCAGTGGTGACTGTCGTGATCAGGAAAACATCATCTTTGGAGTCTGTTGCATAGAGCAGTGGTGATTGTAGTGATCAGGAACATCATCTTTGGAGTCTGTTGTATAAGAGCAGGGTAGATTGTCGTGACTAGGAAAAACATCATCTTTGGAGTCTGTTGCATAGAGTGCAGATTGTCGTGATCAGAAAACATCATCTTTGGAGTGTGTTGCATAGAGCAGTGGTGATTGTCGTGATCAGGAAAACATCATCTTTGGAGTCTGTTGCATAGAGCAGTGGTGATTAGAAGATCAGAAAACATCATCTTTGGAGGTATGTAGAGTGTGTGATTGTCGTGATCAGGAAAACATCATCTTTGGAGTCTGTTGCATAGAGCAGTGGTGATTGTCGTGATCAGAAAACATCATCTTTGGAGGTTGTGACAGAGCAGTGGTGATTGTCGTGATCAGGAATATCATCTTTGAGGTGCTGTAATAGAAGGGTAGTGACTGTCGTGATCAGGAAAACATCATCTTTGGAGTCTGTTGTATAGAGCAGTGGTGATTGTCGTGATCAGGAAAACATCATCTTCTTTGGAGGTGTTGTATAGAGCAGTGGTGATTGTCGTGATCAGGAAAACATCATCTTTGGAGTGTTGCATAGAGCAGGGAGATTATTTCATGATCAGAAAAACGATCATTCTTGGAGGTGTTGCACAGAGCAGTGGTGACTGTCGTGATCAGGAAAACATCATCTTTGGCCTGTTTGGAGCAGTGGTGATTGTAGTGATCAGGAAAACATCATCTTTGGAGTCTGTTGCATAGAGCAGTGGTGATTGTAGTGATCAGGAAAACATCATCTTTGGAGTCTGCTGATGAGCAGTGATTGTCGTGATCAGGAAAACATCATCTTTGGAGTGTGTTGCATAGAGCAGTGTGATTGTCGTGATCAGGAAAACATCATCTTTGGAGTCTGTTGCATAGAAGAGTGGTGATTGTAGTGATCAGGAAAACATCATCTTTGGAGGTGTTGCATAGAGCAGTGTGTGACTGTCGGATCAGGAAAACATCATCTTTGGAGTCTGCTGTGGCTAGTGGTGATTGTAGTGATCAGGAAAAACATCATCTTTGGAGTGTGTTGCATAGAGCAGTGTGGTGATTGTCGTGATCAGGAAAACATCATCTTTGGAGTGTGTTGCCAGAGTAGTGGTGATTGTTTGATCAGGAACGCAAACATCATCTTTGGAGTGTGTTGCATAGAGCAGTGTGACGTGATCAGGAAACATCATCTTTGGCGTTGTATAGAGCAGTGGTGATTGTCGTGATCAGGAAAACATCATCTTTGAGCCTGCTGCATAGAGCAGTGTGATTGTCGTGATCAGGAAAACATCATCTTTGAGTGTGTTGCATAGAGCAGTGGTGATTGTCGGGATCAGGAAAACATCATCTTTGGAGTGTGCTGTATAGAGCAGGTGATTTGTCGTGATTTCAGGAAAACATCATCTTTGGAGTCTGTTGATAGAGCAGTGGTGATTGGTCGTGATCAGGAAAACATCATCTTTGGAGTCTACAAAGAGAGCAGTGGTGAATGTAGTGATAAGGAATACATCATCTTTGGAGTCTGTTGTGGAGTGGTGGTGATTGCCGTGATCAGGGAAAACATCTTTGAGTCTGCTGTGGAGCAGTGGTGATTGCAGTGATAAGGAATACATCATCTTTAGTCTACATGGGAGCAGTGGTGACTGTCGCATCAGGAACATCATCTTTGGAGTTTGTTGCATAGAGCAGTGGTGATTGCAGTGATAAGGAAAATACCATTCCTTTTAGAGTCTGTTGCATAGAGCAGGCATTGCTGTCGTGATCAGGAAAACATCATCTTTGGAGTTTGCTGCAGAAGGAGTGGTATCGTTCTGATCAGGAAAACATCATCTTTGGAGTCTGGTACAGGAGCAGGTGAATGTGAAGTATTAAGAAGACATCATCTTTGGAGTCTGCCAGAGCAGTGGTGATTGTTTGACAGGAAAAACATCATTCTTGGAGTCTGTTTATAGAGCAGTGGTGATTGTCGTGATCAGGAAAACATCATCTTTGGAGTTTGTTGCATAGACAGCAGTGGTATCTGTCGTGATCAGGAAAACATCATCTTTGTCATTTAGAGCAGTGGTGATTGTAGTGATCAGGAAAACATCATCTTTGAGCCCGTTGCAGAGCAGTGGTGATTGTCGTGATCAGGAAAACATCATCTTTGGAGTCTGTTGCTGGAGCAGTGGTGGAATGTAGGATATGAAAACATCATCTTGGAGTTTGTTGCATAGAGCAGTGGTGACTGTCGATCGAAAACATCATCTTTGGAGCTCGTTTGTAGAGCAGTGGTGATTGTAGCGACTAGAAAATTATCATCTTTGGAGTCTGTTGTATAGAGCAGGCAGACGTGATCAGGAAAAACATCATCTTTGGAGTCTTGTTGCTAGAGCAGTGGTGATTGTCGTGATCAGGAAATAATCTTTGGAGTTTGTTGTATAGAGCAGTGGTGATTGTAGTGATCAGAAATATCATCTTGGAGTTCAGAGCAAGATGAGCAGTGGTGATTGTCGTGATCAGAAAACATCATCTTTGGAGCTGGAGTTGTGCAGAATGTGTGATAAGGAAAACATCATCTTGGAGTTTGTTGCATAGAGCAGTGGTGACTGTCGTGACTGAGAAAACATCAATCTTGGAGTCTGTTTGGACAGAGCAGTGGTATCAGGAGGATCAGGAAAACATCATCTTTGGAGTCTGTTGTGAGTGAGGTGAGGATTGTCAGGATCGGAAAATATCATCTTTTGGAGTCTGTTTGCATAGAGCAGTGGTATTGTCAGTGGGATCAGGAAAACATGGTCTTTGGAGTTTGTTGCATAGAGCAGGATTGTAGTGATCAGGAAAACATCATCTGAGTCTACAGATAGAGCAGTGGTGATTGTAGTGATCAGGGAAAACATCATCTTTGGAGTCTGTTGCATAGAGCAGTGGTGATCAAGAAGGACACAGAATCATCCTCTGGAGTTCACACAAGAACAGAACAGTGATCACTGTGACCAAGAAAACACCATCTTGGACCACACATGGCAGCAGATTAGGATCAGGAAAACATCATCTTTGGAGTCTGTCATTAGAGCACAGACTGTCGTGACTGCGGCACATCATCTTTGAATTTGCTGCATGGATGGCGGTGGAATTTTCCAATGGAGGCACAGTTGACCACCTTTAGTCCTGTTAAAAGTATTAGCAGGATTATTTTAGACTAGGAAAACACTATCTTGGAGTGGCTACAGATAAAAATGATTGGATGTGATCAGAAAATATTCACCTTTGGATATTTACTGTATAGCTGAAGGCAGATCACTGGACTGAAAACAACTTCATCTTGGAGTCCATTGCATAGTTGAAAATGATTGTATGGACTTGAAAATGATTGTCTTTGGATGCATGTTGCAGAGCAGTGAAAGATTGTCAGATCAGCACCATCTTCACATTTGTCACATACCACACTGCTGACTGGAAAACATCATCTTTTATCTTATGAGCAGTATATCAGTATCTAGGGAAACATCATCTTTGGAGTCTGTTGCATAGAGCAGTGGTGATTGTAGTGATCAGGAAAACATCATCTTTGGAGTCTGTTGCATAGAGCAGTGGTGATTGTAGTGATCAGGAAAACATCATCTTTGAAGTGTGTTTAACAGGGCAGTGGTGATTGCCGTGATCAGGAACATCATCTGGAGTTTGCTGATAGAGTAGTAAGATTGTAGTGATCAGGAAAACATCATCTTTGGAGTTTGTTGCATAGAGCAGTGGCATTGTGTGGATCAGAAAACATCATCTCCTTTGGAGTCTGCTTAGTTAGAGCAGTGTGATTGTGAGTGATTGTGAAAACATCATCTTTGAGTTTGTTGCATAGTGCAGTGGTGACTGTCGTGATCAGGAAAACATCATCTTTGGAGTCTGTTGCATAGAGCAGTGGTGATTGTAGTGATCAGGAAAACATCATCTTTGGAGTCTGTTGCATAGAGCAGTGGTGATTGTAGTGATCAGGAAAACATCATCTTTGGAGTGTGTTGCATAGAGCAGTGGTGATTGTCGTGATCAGGAAAACATCATCTTTGGAGTTTGTTGCATAGAGCAGTGGTGATTGTAGTGATCAGGAAAACATCATCTTTGGAGTGTGTTGCATAGAGCAGTGGTGATTGTAGTGATCAGGAAAACATCATCTTTGGAGTGTGTTGCATAGAGCAGTGGTGACTGTCGTGATCAGGAAAACATCATCTTTGGAGTCTGTTGCATAGAGCAGTGGTGATTGTAGTGATCAGGAAAACATCATCTTTGGAGTCTGTTGCATAGAGCAGTGGTGATTGTAGTGATCAGGAAAACATCATCTTTGGAGTCTGTTGCATAGAGCAGTGGTGATTGTAGTGATCAGGAAAACATCATCTTTGGAGTCTGTTGCATAGAGCAGTGGTGATTGTAGTGATCAGGAAAACATCATCTTTGTAGTGTGTTGCATAGAGCAGTGGTGATTGTCGTGATCAGGAAAACATCATCTTTGGAGTTTGTTGCATAGAGCAGTGGTGATTGTATTGATCGGGAAAACATCATCTTTGGGCGTTTGTTGCATAGAGCGGTGGTGATTGTGGTGATCAGGAAAACATCATCTTTGGAGTCTGTTGCATGAAACTTCAGTGGTGATTGTAGTGATCGGAGAAAACATCATCTTTGGGTTGTTGCATAGAAACGGTGGTGACTGTCGTGATCAGGAAAACATCATCTTTGGAGTCTGTTGTAGAGCAGTGGTGATTGTAGTGATCAGGAAAACGTCATCTTTGGAGTCTGTTGCGCCGAGCGATGGTGATTGTAGTGATCGGGAAAACATCATCTTTGGAGTCTGTTGCATGGAAACGGTGGTGATTGTAGTGATCAGAGAAAACATCATCTTTGAGTGTGTTGCATGGGCAGTGGTGACTGTCGTGATCAGGGAAAACATCATCTTTGGAGTCCTGACATGGAAACGGTGGTGATTGTGGTGATCGGAAAAACATCATCTTTGGAGTCTGTTGCATAGAGCGGTGGTGATTGTAGTGATCAGGAAAGCAACCATCTTTGGGTTGTTGCATGAAACAGTGGTGACTGTCGTGATCAGAAAAGCTTGTCATCTTTGGAGTGTGTTGCATGAGCAGTGGTGACTGTCGTGATCAGGGAAAACATCATCTTTGGAGTGTGTTGCATGAAACGGTGGTGATTGTAGTGATAAGGAATACATCATCTTTGGAGTCTGTTGCATAGAGCAGTGGTGATTGTAGTAGTCAGAAAACATCATCTTTGGAGTGTGTTGCATGAAACGGTGGTGACTGTCGTGATCGGGAAAACATCATCTTTGGAGTGTGTTGCATAGAGCAGTGGTGACTGTCGTGATCGGGAAAACATCATCTTTGGAGTGTGTTGCATGAAGCAGTGGTGACTGTCGTGATCGGGGAAAACATCATCTTTGAGGTGTGTTGCATAGAGCAGTGGTGACTGTCGTGATCGGAAAGCATCATCTTTGGAGTCATAGAGCAGTGGTGATTGGTGATCGGAAAACATCATCTTTCGGGTCTGTTGCATAGAAACGGTAGTGAAAGCTGTCGTGATCAAACTGTCATCTTTGGAGTCTGTTGCATAGAGCAGTGGTGATTGTGGTGATCGGGAAAACATCATCTTTGGAGTGTGTTGCATGGGGCAGTGGTGATTGTGGTGATCGGGAAAACATCATCTTTGGGTGTATTTGTGATGATGGTGGTTGTGGTGATCAGGAAAACATCATCTTTGGAGTGTGTTGCATAGAGCAGTGGTGACATCGTGATCGGGAAAACATCATCTTTGGAGTGTGTTGCATGAAACGGTGTTGATTGTAGTGATAAGGAATACATCATCTTTGGAGTGTGTTGCATAGAGCAGTGGTGATTGTAGTGATCAGGAAAACATCATCTTTGGAGTGTGTTGCATAGAGCAGTGGTGACTGTCGTGATCAGGAAAACATCATCTTTGGAGTGTGTTGCATGAAGCAGTGGTGACTGTCGTGATCAGGAAAACATCATCTTTAGGTGTGTTGCATAGAGCAGTGGTGATTGTAGTGATAAGGAATACATCATCTTTGGAGTGTGTTGCATAGAGCAGTGGTGATTGTGGTGATCGGAAAAACATCGTCTTTGGAGTGTGTTGCCGACAGTGGTGACTATGCTTCTTGATCAGGAAAACATCATCTTTGGAGTGTGTTGCATAGAGCAGTGGTGACTGTCGTGATCGGAAAGCATCATCTTTGGGGTGTGTTGCATAGAGCAGTGGTGATTGTAGTGATCAGGAAAACATCATCTTTGGAGTCTGTTGCATAGAGCAGTGGTGATTGTGGTGATCGGGAAAACATCATCTTCTGGAGTGTGTTGCATAGAGCAGTGGTGACTGTCGTGATCAGGAAAACATCATCTTGGGTGTGTTGCATAGAGCAGTGGTGATTGTAGTGATCAGGAAAACATCATCTTTGGAGTGTGTGCATAGAGCAGTGGTGACTGTCGTGATCGGAAAACACTCTTTGGAGTGTGTTGCATAGAGCAGTGGTGATTGTAGTGATCGGGAAAACATCATCTTTGGAGTGTGTTGCATAGAGCAGTGGTGACTGTCGTGATCAAGGAAAACATCATCTTTGGAGTCTGTTGCATAGAGCAGTGATGATTGTAGTGATCAGGAAAACATCATCTTTGGAGTCTGTTGCATAGAGCAGTGGTGATTGTAGTGATCAGGAAAACATCATCTTTGGAGTTTGTTGCATAGAGCAGTGGTGATTGTAGTGATCAGAGAAACATCATCTTTTTGGAGTTTATTTGCATAGGCAGTGGTGATTGTAGTGATCCAGAAGCATCATCTTTGGAGTGTGTTGCATAGAGCAGTGGTGATTGTGGTGATCAGGGAAAACATCATCTTTGGAGTTTGTTGCATAGAAGCAGTGGTGATTGTGGTGATCGGGAAAACATCATCTTTGGAGTGTGTTGCATAGAGCAGTGGTGACTGTCGTGATCAGGAAAACATCATCTTTAGGTGTGTTGCATAGAGCAGTGGTGATTGTAGTGATCAGGAAAACATCATCTTTGGAGTGTGTTGCATAGAGCAGTGGTGACTGTCGTGATCAGGAAAGCATGTCTTTGGAGTGTGTTACTAGGCAGTGGTGACTGTCGTGATCAGGAAAACATCATCTTTGGAGTGTGTCGCATAGAGCAGTGGTGATTGTAGTGATCAGGAAAACATCATCTTTGGAGTGTGTTGCATAGAGCAGTGGTGATTGTCGTGATCAGGAAAACATCATCTTTGGAGTCTGTTGCATAGAGCAGTGGTGAATGTAGTGATAAGGAATACATAATCTTTGGAGTGTGTTGCATAGAGCAGTGGTGACTGTCGTGATCAGGAAAACATCATCTTTGGAGTGTGTTGCATAGAGCAGTGGTGATTGTAGTGATCAGAGAAAACATCATCTTTGGAGTGTGTTGCATAGAGCAGTGGTGACTGTCGTGATCAGGGAAAACATCATCTTTGGAGTCTGTTGCATAGAGCAGTGGTGAATGTAGTGATAGGGAATACATCATCTTTGGAGTGTGTTGCATAGAGCAGTGGTGATTGTAGTGATCAGGAAAACATCATCTTTGGAGTGTGTTGCATAGAGCAGTGGTGACTGTCGTGATCAGGAAAACATCATCTTTGGAGTGTGTTGCATAGAGCAGTGGTGACTGTCGTGATCAGGAAAACATCATCTTTGGAGTGTGTTGCATAGAGCAGTGGTGATTGTAGTGATCAGGAAAACATCATCTTTGGAGTGTGTTGCATAGAGCAGTGGTGACTGTCGTGATCAGGAAAACATCATCTTTGGAGTGTGTTGCATAGAGCAGTGGTGACTGTCGTGATCAGAGAAACACATCATCTTTGGAGTCTGTTGCATAGAGCAGTGGTGATTGTAGTGATCAGGAAAACATCATCTTTTGGAGTCTGTTGCATAGAGCAGTGGTGATTGTAGTGATCAGGAAAACATCATCTTTGAGTTGTTGCATAAGAGCAGTGGTGATTGTAGTGATCAGGGAAAACATCATCTTTGGAGTTTGTTGCATAGAGCAGTGGTGATTGTAGTGATCAGGGAAAACATCATCTTTGGAGTGTGTTGCATAGAGCAGTGGTGATTGTAGTGATCAGGAAAACATCATCTTTGGGTGTGTTGCATAGAGCAGTGGTGATTGTAGTGATCAGGAAAACATCATCTTTGGAGTCTGTTGCATAGAGCAGTGGTGATTGTGGTGATCAGGAAAACATCATCTTTGGAGTTTGTTGCATAGAGGCAGTGGTGACTGTCGTGATCAGGAAAACATCATCTTTGGAGTGTGTTCTTGCATAGAGCAGTGGTGATTGTAGTGATCAGGAAAACATCATCTTTGGAGTGTGTTGCATAGAGCAGTGGTGACTGTCGTGATCAGGAAAACATCATCTTTGGAGTGTGTTGCATAGAGCAGTAGTGATTGTAGTGATCAGGAAAACATCATCTTTGGAGTGTGTTGCATAGAGCAGTGGTGACTGTCGTGATCAGGAAAACATCATCTTTGGAGTCTGTTGCATAGAGCAGTGGTGATTGTAGTGATCAGGAAAACATCATCTTTGAGTCTGTTGCATAGAGCAGTGGTGATTTGTAGTGATCAAGGAAAAACATCATCTTTGGAGTTTGTTGCATAGAGCAGTGGTGATTGTAGTGATCAGGAAAACATCATCTTTGGAGTCTGTTGCATAGGCAGTGGTGATTGTAGTGATCAGGGAAAACATCATCTTTGGAGTGTGTTGCATAGAGCAGTGGTGACTGTCGTGATCAGAAGCATCATCTTTGGAGTGTTGCATAGAGCAGTGGTGATTGTAGTGATCAGGAAAACATCGGCTGGGTGTGTTGCATAGAGCAGTGGTGACTGTCGTGATCAGGAAAACATCATCTTTGGAGTGTGTTGCATAGAGCAGTGGTGACTGTCGTGATCAGGAAAACATCATCTTTGGAGTGTGTTGCATAGAGCAGTGGTGATTGTAGTGATCAGGAAAACATCATCTTTGGAGTCTGTTGCATAGAGCAGTGGTGATTGTAGTGATCAAGGAAAACATCATCTTTGGAGTGTGTTGCATAGAGCAGTGGTGACTGTCGTGATCAGGAAAACATCATCTTTGGAGTGTGTTGCATAGAGCAGTGGTGATTGTAGTGATCAGGAAAACATCATCTTTGGAGTGTGTTGCATAGAGCAGTGGTGACTGTCGTGATCAGGAAAACATCATCTTTGGAGTGTGTTGCATAGAGCAGTGGTGACTGTCGTGATCGGGGAAAACATCATCTCTTTGGAGTGTGTTGCATAGAGCAGTGGTGATTGTAGTGATCAGGAAAACGTCATCTTTGGAGTGTGTTGCATAAGAGCAGTGGTGACTGTCGTGATCAGGAAAACATCATCTTTGGAGTGTGTTATAGAGCAGTGGTGACTGTCGTGATCAGGAAAACATCATCTTTGGAGTCTGTTGCATAAAGACAGTGGTGATTGTAGTGATCAGGAAAACATCATCTTTGGAGTCTGTTTCATAGAGCAGTGGTGATTGTAGTGATTAGGAAAACATCATCTTTGGAGTTTGTTGCATAGAGCAGTGGTGATTGTAGTGATCAGGAAAACATCATCTTTGGAGTCTGTTGCATAGGCAGTGGTGATTGTAGTGATCAGGAAAACATCATCTTTGGAGTTTGTTGCATAGAGCAGTGGTGACTGTCGTGATCAGGAAAACATCGTCTTTGGAGTGTGTTGCATAGAGCAGTGGTGATTTGTAGTGATCAGGAAAACATCATCTTTGGAGTGTGTTGCATAGAGCAGTGGTGACTGTCGTGATCAGGAAAACATCATCTTTGGAGTGTGTTGCATAGAGCAGTGGTGACTGTCGTGATCAGGAAAAACATCATCTTTGGGTGTTGCATAGAGCAGTGATTGTAGTGATCAGGAAAACATCATCTTTGGAGTGTTGCATAGAGCAGTAGTGACTGTCGTGATCAGGAAAACATCATCTTTGGAGTGTGTTGCATAGGCAGTGTGATTGTAGTGATCAGGAAAACATCATCTTTGGAGTGTGTTGCATAGAGCAGTGGTGACTGTCGTGATCAGGAAAACATCATCTTTGGAGTGTGTTGCATAGAGCAGTGGTGATTGTAGTGATCAGGAAAACATCATCTTTGGAGTCTGTTGCATAGAGCAGTGGTGATTGTAGTGATCAGGAAAACATCATCTTTGGAGTTTGTTGCATAGAGCAGTGGTGATTGTAGTGATCAGAGAAGAAACATCATCTTTGGAGTCTGTTGCATAGAGCAGTGGTGATTGTAGTGATCAGGAAAACATCATCTTTTGGGTTTGTTGCATAGAGCAGTGGTGACTGTCGTGATCAAGAAAACATCATCTTTGGAGTGTCATTTGCATAGAGCAGTGGTGACTGTCGTGATCCAGGAAAACATCATCTTTGGAGTGTGTTGCATGAGCAGTGGTGACTGTCGTGATCAGGAAAACATCATCTTTGGAATCTGTTGCATGAGCAGTGGTGATTGTAGTGATCAGGAAAACATCATCTTTGGAGTGTGTTGCATAGAGCAGTGGTGACTGTCGTGATCAGGGAAAACATCATCTTTGGAGTGTGTTGCATAGAGCAGTGGTGACTGTCGTGATCAGGAAAACATCATCTTTGGAGTGTGTTGCATAGAGCAGTGGTGACTGTCGTGATCAGGAAAACATCATCTTTGGAGTCATTTGCATAGAGCAGTGGTGATTGTAGTGATCAGGAAAACATCATCTTTGGAGTGTGTTGCCTTAGAGCAGTGGTGACTGTCAGGATCAGGAAAACATCATCTTTGGAGTGTGTTGCATAGAGCAGTGGTGATTGTAGTGATCAGGAAAACATCATCTTTGGGTGTGTTGCATGAAACCGTGGTGACTGTCAGTCAGGAAAACATCATCTTTGGAGTCATTGCATAGAGCAGTGGTGATTGTAGTGATCAGGAAAACATCATCTTTGGAGTCTGTTGCATAGAGCAGTGGTGATTGTGGTGATCAGGAAAACATCATCTTTGGAGTTTTGTTGCATAGAGCAGTGGTGATTGTAGTGATCAGGAAAACATCATCTTTGGAGTCTGTTGCATAGAGCAGTGGTGATTGTAGTGATCAGGAAAACATCATCTTTGGAGTGTGTTGCATGACAGTGGTGACTGTCGTGATCAGGAAAACATCATCTTTGGAGTGTGTTGCATAGAGCAGTGGTGATTGTAGTGATCAGGAAAACATCATCTTTTTGGAGTGTGTTGCATAGAGCAGTGGTGACTGTCGTGATCAGGAAAACATCCTTTGGAGTGTGTTGCATAGAGCAGTGGTGACTGTCGTGATCAGGAAAACATCATCTTTGGAGTGTGTTGCATAAGGCAGTGGTGATTGTGGTGATCAGGAAAACATCATCTTTGAGTCTGTTTGCATAGGCAGTGGTGATTGTAGTGATCAGGAAAACATCATCTTTGGAGTGTATTGCATAGAGCAGTGGTGACTGTCGTGATCAGGAAAACATCATCTTTGGAGTGTGTTGCATAGGCTTGGTGGTGATTGTAGTGATCAGGAAAACATCATCTTTGGAGTGTGTTGCATGTAGAGCAGTGGTGACTGTCGTGATCAGGAAAACATCATCTTTGGAGTGTGTTGCATAGAGCAGTGGTGATTGTAGTGATCAGGAAGAACATCATCTTTGGAGTGTGTTGCGAGCAGTGGTGACTGTCGTGATCAGGAAAACATCATCTTTGGAGTCTGTTGCATAGAGCAGTGGTGATTGTAGTGATCAGGGAAAACATCATCTTTGGAGTCTGTTGCATAGAGCAGTGGTGATTGTAGTGATCAGGAAAACATCATCTTTGGAGTTTGTTGCATGAAACGTGGTGATTGTAGTGATCAGGAAAACATCATCTTTGGAGTCTGTTGCATAGAGCAGTGGTGATTGTAGTGATCAGGAAAACATCATCTTTGGGTTGTTGCATAGGCAGTGGTGACTGTCGTGATCGGAAAACATCTCTTTGGAGTCTGTTGCATAGAGCAGTGGTGATTGTAGTGATCAGGAAAACATCATCTTTGGAGTCTGTTGCATAAGAGCAGTGGTGATTGTAGTGATCAGGAAAACATCATCTTTGGAGTCTGTTGCATAGAGCAGTGGTGATTGTCGTGATCAGGAAAACATCATCTTTGGAGTCTGTTGCATAGAGCAGTGGTAGAATGTAGTGATAAGGAATACATCATCTTTGGAGTCTGTTGCATAGAGCAGTGGTGATTGTAGTGATCAGGAAAACATCATCTTTGGAGTTTGTTGCATAGAGCAGTGGTGATTGTAGTGATCAGGAAAACATCGTCTTTGGAATTTGTTGCATAGAGCAGTGGGGTGTGATTGCAGCGATCAGGAAAACATCATCTTTGGAGTTTGTTGTATAGAGCAGTGGTGATTGCTGGATCAGAAAAACATCATCTGAGCCATTGCATAGAGCAGTGGTGATTGTCGGACCAGGAAAACATCATCTTATTGTCAGAGCAGGGAGATTGTCGATCAGGAAAACATAATCTTTGGAGTTTGTTGCATAGATAGCAGTGATTGTCGACTGGGGAAAACATCAATTTGGAGTTTGCTACAGATGGTGGTGATTGTATGCATAAGGGAAAACATCATCTGGAGTTTGTTGCATAGAGCAGTGGTGATTGGTGACTCAGAAAACATCATCTTTGAGTTTATTGCAGAGCAGTGGTGATTGTCGTGATCAGGAAAACATCATTCGGAGTGTGTTGCATAGTATAAGGGTGATTGTAGTGATCAGGAAAACATCATCTTTGGAGTCTGTTGCATAGAGCAGGTGATTGTAGTGATCAGAAAACATCATCTTGGAGTTTGCCACAGGGGAGCAGTGGTGAGTCAGGTGAGGCCCAGGAAAACATCATCTTGAGTCTCTGGTTGCACAGAGCAGGATTGTGGTAGTGACTGGTGAAACATCATCTTTGGAGTTTGTTGCATAGAGCAGTGGTGACTGTCGTGACCAGGAAACACTACTCTTTGGAGTGTGTTGCATAGAGCAGTGGTGACTGTCGTGATCAGGAAATGACTACTCTTGGAGGTTAAGCAGGAGCAGTGGTGACTGTCAGACTGAAAACATCATCTTTGGAGTCTGTATTACAGAGCAGTGGTGATTGCAGTGACCAGGAAAACATCATCCTTTGAGTGTGTTGCATAGAGCAGGCATTCTGTCGACCAGAAAACATCATCTTCGAGTGTGTTGCATAGAGCAGTGGTGACTGTCGTGATCAGGAAAACATCATCTTTGGGATACACAGGTGAGGCAGTGGTGATACTGTCGCATCAGGAAACATCACTCTTGGGAGTCTGCTGGGCAGAGCAGTGGGGGATTGCAGTATTCAGGGAAAACATCATCTTTGGAGTGTGTTGCACAGAGCAGTGGTGACTGTCGCACCCAGGAAAACATCATCTCAGATGTGCTACAGAGCAGTGGTGATTGTAGTGATCAGGAAAACACTGGTCTTTGGAGTGTGTTGGCTAGAGCAGTGGTGACTGTCGTGACTAGGAAAGATCACCTTTGAGAGTCTGTTGCATAGAGCAGTGGTGATTGTAGTGATCAGGAAAACATCATCTTTGAGTCTGCTGCAGAGCAGTGGTGATTGTAGTGATCAGGAAAACATCATCTTTGGAGAGTTTTGCTGCAGATGGCAGGATTGCAGTGAGACCAGGAAACATCATCTGAGTCTGTTGGAGCAGAGCAGTGTGATTGGGGCATCAGGAAACATCATCTTTGGAGTGTGGTTGCATAGAGCATGGTGAATTGCCCAGACTTAGGAAAACATCATCCTTGGAGTGTGTTGTACAGAGCAGTGGTGATTGTAGTGATCAGGAAAACATCATCTTTGGAGTGTGTTGCACAGGGAGCAGTGGTGACTGTCAGAGATCAGGAAACACCTATCTGAGTGTGTTGCATAGAGCAGTGTGGACTGTCGGATCAGGAAAACATCATCTTTAAGTGTGTTGCATAGAGCAGTGGTGATTGTAGTGATCAGGAAAACATCATCTTTGGAGTCTGTTGCATAGAGCAAGGCATTTAGTGATCAGGAAAACAACATCTTGAGTGTGTTGCATAGAGCAGTGGTGACTGTTTTATTCAGGAAAACATCATCTGAGTGTGTTGTATAGAGCAGTGGGTGTGATTGTAGTGACTGTGAAAACATCATCTTTGGAGTGTGTTGCACAGAGCAGTGGTGACTGCCCAGACTAGAAAACATCTACTTTGGGAGTGTGGCCAGACAGAGCAGTGGTGATTGTAGTGATCAGGAAAACATCATCTTTGGAGTGTGTTGCATAGAGCAGTGGTGACTGTCGTGATCAGGAAAACATCATCTTTGGAGTCTGTTGCATAGAGCAGTGGTGATTGTAGTGATCAGGAAAACATCATCTTTGGAGTCTGTTGCAGAGCAGCAGAATGTAGCAGACTAGAAAACATCATCTTTGGAGTTTGCTGCAGCAGAGCAGTGGTGATTGTAGTGATCAGGAAAACATCAACTTGGAGTCTGTTGCAGTGGAGCAGTGGTGGGATTGCAGGACCAGGAAAACATCATCTTTGGAGTTTGTTGAAGAGAGCAGTGTGACTGTCGTGATCAGGAAAGTCAGATCATCTTTGGAGTCTGCTATGCATAGAGCAGTGGCAGACTGTAGTGATCAGGAAAACATCATCTTTGAGTCTGTTGCACAGAGCAGTGGTGATTGTAGTGATCAGGAAAACATCATCTTTGGAGTCTGCTGCATAGAGCAGTGTATCATTGTCGTGATCAGGAAAACATCATCTTTGGAGTCTGTTGCATAGAGCAGTGGTGAATGTAGTGATAAGGAATACATCATCTTTGGAGTCTGTTGCATAGAGCAGTGGTGATTGTCGTGATCAGGAAAACATCATCTTTGGAGTCTGTTGCATAGAGCAGTGGTGAATGTAGTGATCAGGAAAACATCATCTTTGGAGTCTGTTGCATAGAGCAGTGGTGATTGTCGTGATCAGGAAAACATCATCTTTGGAGTCTGTTGCATAGAGCAGTGGTGATTGTCGTGATCAGGAAAACATCATCTTTGGAGTCTGTTGCATAGAGCAGTGGTGATTGTCGTGATAAGGAAAACATCATCTTTGGAGTTTGTTGCATAGAGCAGTGGTGATTGTAGTGATCAGGAACACATCATCTTTGGAGTTTGTTGCATAGAGCAGTGGTGATTGTAGTGATCAGGAAAACATCATCTTTGGAGTTTGTTGCATAGAGCAGTGGTGATTGTAGTGATCAGGAAAACATCGTCTTTGGAGTTTGTTGCATAGAGCAGTGGTGATTGCAGCGATCAGGAAAACATCATCTTTGGAGTTTGTTGCATAGAGCAGTGGTGATTGTCGTGATCAGGAAAACATCATCTTTGGAGTTTGTTGCATAGAGCAGTGGTGATTGTCGTGATCAGGAAAACATCATCTTTGGAGTTTGTTGCATAGAGCAGTGGTGATTGTCGTGATCAGGAAAACATAATCTTTGGAGTTTGTTGCATAGAGCAGTGGTGATTGTCGTGATCAGGAAAACATCATCTTTGGAGTTTGTTGCATAGAGCAGTGGTGATTGTAGTGATAAGGAAAACATCATCTTTGGAGTTTGTTGCATAGAGCAGTGGTGATTGTAGTGATCAGGAAAACATCATCTTTGGAGTTTGTTGCATAGAGCAGTGGTGATTGTCGTGATCAGGAAAACATCATCTTTGGAGTTTGTTGCATAGAGCAGTGGTGATTGTCGTGATCAGGAAAACATCATCTTTGGAGTTTGTTGCATAGAGCAGTGGTGATTGTCGTGATCAGGAAAACATCATCTTTGGAGTTTGTTGCATAGAGCAGTGGTGATTGCAGCGATCAGGAAAACATAATCTTTGGAGTTTGTTGCATAGAGCAGTGGTGATTGTAGTGATCAGGAAAACATCGTCTTTGGAGTTTGTTGCATAGAGCAGTGGTGATTGCAGCGATCAGGAAAACATAATCTTTGGAGTTTGTTGCATAGAGCAGTGGTGATTGTAGTGATCAGGAAAACATCGTCTTTGGAGTTTGTTGCATAGAGCAGTGGTGATTGCAGCGATCAGGAAAACATAATCTTTGGAGTTTGTTGCATAGAGCAGTGGTGATTGTAGTGATCAGGAAAACATCGTCTTTGGAGTTTGTTGCATAGAGCAGTGGTGATTGCAGCGATCAGGAAAACATAATCTTTGGAGTTTGTTGCATAGAGCAGTGGTGATTGTAGTGATAAGGAAAACATCATATTTGGAGTTTGTTGCATAGAGCAGTGGTGATTGTAGTGATCAGGAAAACATCGTCTTTGGAGTTTGTTGCATAGAGCAGTGGTGATTGCAGCGATCAGGAAAACATAATCTTTGGAGTTTGTTGCATAGAGCAGTGGTGATTGTAGTGATCAGGAAAACATCGTCTTTGGAGTTTGTTGCATAGAGCAGTGGTGATTGCAGCGATCAGGAAAACATAATCTTTGGAGTTTGTTGCATAGAGCAGTGGTGATTGTAGTGATCAGGAAAACATCATCTTTGGAGTTTGTTGCATAGAGCAGTGGTGATTGTAGTGATCAGGAAAACATCATCTTTGGAGTCTGTTGCATAGAGCAGTGGTGATTGCAGCGATCAGGAAAACATCATCTTTGGAGTTTGTTGCATAGAGCAGTGGTGATTGTAGTGATCAGGAAAACATCGTCTTTGGAGTTTGTTGCATAGAGCAGTGGTGATTGCAGCGATCAGGAAAACATAATCTTTGGAGTTTGTTGCATAGAGCAGTGGTGATTGTAGTGATCAGGAAAACATCGTCTTTGGAGTTTGTTGCATAGAGCAGTGGTGATTGCAGCGATCAGGAAAACATAATCTTTGGAGTTTGTTGCATAGAGCAGTGGTGATTGTAGTGATCAGGAAAACATCGTCTTTGGAGTTTGTTGCATAGAGCAGTGGTGATTGCAGCGATCAGGAAAACATAATCTTTGGAGTTTGTTGCATAGAGCAGTGGTGATTGTAGTGATCAGGAAAACATCATCTTTGGAGTCTGTTGCATAGAGCAGTGGTGATTGTCGTGATAAGGAAAACATCATCTTTGGAGTTTGTTGCATAGAGCAGTGGTGATTATAGTGATCAGGAAAACATCATCTTTGGAGTTTGTTGCATAGAGCAGTGGTGATTGTAGTGATAAGGAAAACATCATATTTGGAGTTTGTTGCATAGAGCAGTGGTTCGCGATAAGAAGCCGTTTGAGTGGATTTATTTCTGGAGTGCCGAATCTTCTTCTTCATGTACCGTGTCTTTTCAGGTCGTAGGTGATCATGGGCTTTCACTTGGCTCTGTCTCTTGCCGTTCTCAATAGTAAAACCTCTTGTTTTAACGATCAGTCGGCTCACCGATTTATCGGCTCGGAACGAGAAATTCATTGCATTCACTTACGCGCAAATACCCTTGGGAAAGGTATTAATCCGTCTATTTCTTCCAGTTATGGATTAAATAACAGGATAGATTGGGTTCTATAGCCTTCGGTCGACAACTAGTCTACCGCAGAAAACAATGGCAACCTATTGCGGGATGTTAGTCATGTCTCTTTCAAGACATGATCGCCCAAGCGTGTATCACGTGTGGCACTTAAGTGACTGACTGTTGTACTGTAATGGCTCGGAGAAATCAGAGGGCCGAGTTCGAATTCCAGCCGAGTTTGTTTACCTTCACTTACACCCAAATAACTTTAGGAAAGACGTGTATCCATCCCTTCACCTCCCAGCTATGGATTGAATAGCAGGACAGACTGGGTTCTATAGACTTTGTTGGCAAACAGTCTGTCGCAGAAAGAAACGGCAAACTACTACAGGAATATCTTCTGCCTAAACCGAAAGAGACGCGGCCTCCCAAACGTATATCATGTAGTGTACTTAACTGACCGACTGAACATTTCGACAGAAAAAAAACAATGTATTACATATTGTCTTCAAGGTCGGATATTTTTTGTAACCTTACTGTTTCTGTCAATTTACAAGTCATCTGCGTATCAAAACATAGACCGTTAATGATTGTTTATCCGCTCCTAGAATGATTATAATTTTTTTTTTAATCGTATCACCCCGAGCAAGGCGGTAACGCCACTGATGTGCAGGGGGCTACGTAATAGTGAAAAGATTGGAAAAGAGAAAGCCGGAAACCATATCCTAAACAGGGAACAAGGGATGAGCCTCTTAACCTGTTTAATAGACGTGGGTGGAAGTGTGAACCGGGCGATAGATAGATCTATCTACTCCAATTGAAAAAACAAAGTGAGAAGATTTGAAAAGAGAAATCCGGAAAACACATCCTAAACAGGGAACAAGGGACCTCTTAACCTGTTCAATAGACGTGAGTGGAGTGTTTTTCGTTCTTAATTGGTTAAGCTGGATGAAGCTTTTATTTTTATGTTAAAATTATTTGTCATTATAAACGAAAATAATAGAGATTATTCTATAAATGAACACACTGCAATGACATATGAACTTTCCTTTTAGTCCTACTTCTATTAATCTCTAATCAACAGGTTTTTGGTACAAAATGTGGGTAGGTTTATGATGGAGCGTGATTGGTTGATTGCTTGATGTTCTTTTGCGGCATGTCAATGTCTATGAATTATTTAATGCCAAAATCTGAATATTTTGAATACAATTTTATGGCTATAATTAAATACATATTGAACGAAATTTGTCATGGCGGCATCAGCCATCAAACGGGAAAAAACTCTTCCAACCATTACATATACCTCCCCTCACAATAGGTGAGACGAAGTAGCCAGTTGATAGTTTAGACGATCACAGATATGATGTCAGATACAATGTGAAATCATCGGAGCTTGTGGATCATCTAAACATATTTATAAATGGAATTTTATGTGTGTATGTGTGTGTGTGTGTGTGTGTGTGTGTTACCTATAGACTCCGAAACGGCTGAACCGATCTTCTTGAAAATTTACACAGTTGTACTATAAGCGTCTGTGAGTGTTCTTAGCTAGGTTTTGTGTCGAGGTACCCCCGATAAATATCGAAAATCGATAATCGAAAAAGTCCGGTTATAGAAGGACAGGTCCGATTTTAATTAAATTTGATACACTATTTTATTTGCTAATCACGTGACCAATCTGCAAATCCACTCATACTTGTGCAAACGAATTGGAAATTGTCAACAAAATTCTCGCATGATAGGAAAGTTGAAAAGTAGATATAAAATAAATTAGAGAAACTTATGTTAAATTAAACCCTAATAGTAAACATGATTAATTGTTTGTTTGTTGTTTAATTTAAAAACAAACTACACTCGTTTTCAGTGACACTAGAACTAGAAACTCAATCTATTCAATATCGTCTTCTTCTCGAAATATTTCCTCGGTGGAACGACAGGCTTCAAAACTGATTGCACAAAAGAAAACTCAAACAAAAAACCTCCGACCATAGAAGTTTACTGCCGACGTCCCACCTCGTTTGGACTATGGCGCGCAAACACGTGCTTTAAAGAATGGTGTGGGCAATGCAGATGCTCCTGACCATTGTAAAGCCATCACCATAGACGTGAGAGTTATTCACTTGTCTCCTGTGATCTATATAATACGTAGATTCAATAGGCAGGTTAATCAAATTTGAAGAAAAGAAGTCAACTAAAAGATGCCAATACTGTAAATGCTACAGGCTTACAGAGTAAGAGGCACCGTCTATGAGGATAAGTGAGGAAGATAACGGTTAACGCGAGGATTGAACCGGTTACGATTTTAGCGATCGGGTGAACATCCTCGTGGAAGTCGGTTCCTCCGAACAGTGGTTGGCGGGAAGAAGCTGTCTGAGTGAAACTTACTTCTCACCTATGGAATGCAGGAAGAATGTGGGTGATTTGATACAATGGCATGGCGGGTTCTGGCCGTATTGTTGCTTTTGGCTCAAATAATTGTCTCAGTTGTGTGTGTGTCGCATGCACTCTAGGTGGGTTGAGCCAGCTTCCTCCCCGACGGAGAAAGCTTCAATGGAATTTGTTTAAAGACAGGGTCCTAAGTCCTACCCTGTTATTTAACCCATAACTGGAGGGAAGGGACGGATTAATACCTTTCCCAAAGGTACTAGCGCGTAAATGAATGCAGGGCATTCAACTGGAATTCAAAATCGGTTCACTACAACGCACCACAACGCATATCCGTCAATTAACGCTTACAGCACCTGATATTCCCAAGCGGTCACCCATCTAAGTACTGACCAAGCTCAACGTTGCTTAACTTCGGTGATCAAACGGGATCGAAATGGCATAGACGGTAATCTCGAAGCTCTTGCAGGCTGAGTTAGTTTTTGTTGGGGTACTCCTGGGAGGATCGGGTTTGGGGATTTCACTTATTTGATCATCGTTTTTTAATTTAACATATATATGTGTGTGTGTGTGTGTGTGTGTGTGTGTGTGTGTGTGTGTGTTCGTGTGTGTGCTTGTGTGTGCGTTCGTGTGTGTGTTCGTGTGCGTTCGTGTGTGCGTGTGTGTTATTGCATCACGAGATTTTTTTTCACGTGCCTCCTAAAAAAAAAAGAGCTCGGTTACGACGTATGACCGCTAAATCTGCGGCAGTCAGGGTAACAAGGGCAATTGCTGCGTCCAGTACCAATGCTGAGGCGGCGATTACAAGCGCTCGGAAATCGAAACACGCCGCATTAACAATCGAATTAAAAAATGTTCTCAGTTGTACGGGAAATGTCGGGCTATGATGCTAGTTATGATATAATTACCAGTGTCTAGTTGAATTTTTGCATCCACATTATAAATTTTCACGTACACAAATCTTCCTTGGTTGTCTGTATTTATTTTTCCGTCTCAACGCTATGTATGCAATTTTCTTGATTTAGTATTACAGTGTGGCTTTCCATACGCGCTCCTTTGATACACTTGTATCACTTTAAATTCTTAAAAGGACAATCGTTTCGAGATGTAACCTTCCACATCTGAAACATGAATTCATTTTTTTCCACATTTTTTTTGACTTGTATAAATGTGCATTATTTTCTTTCAAATTACTCCGTATCTCATCTCATATTCAGGATTCTCTAATATACGTTCGATATTTTTTTTAGTTTTTCATTTATTCTGTTCTAGTTTCGTCAGGCTTATGGCAGGTATTTTTACGTCTTTTTTCAACGTTATTTCTTGAACGAAAATTAATCCTTTAATCAAGATTCAGATTGTTTAATTTCAGTATTTCACACTTCTTGTTTCAGTCAGATTCATACATATCTAACGAGTATTGAAGAACAATTTGTTTACCCTAAAAATACCGTTTATTCAAAGCAAATTTCTTCTGGTTTTCTCGGCAGTCCAAAATTACAGTATTTTTCATGTGCTACCGGTGATAACTTTCTCAACAAAAGTCTTGTTTTTTCCTAGTCTTCCCAGTCGCTGCATTCTTCTCTGTGAATTTGCTCGTATCTTCTAAAATCAGCAGGAAAGGTGATTCCATCATCTGAATTCTCTGTGAAAAAACTATCTTTCGATTCCTCGTCGCCACTGTTATAACTAACGGTTATAATATAATGTCTCGACTGACTGCAACGGTACTCTAACGAACACTATCAGACCTCTGTCAGAACTCTCTCTGAACTTTGACTTCTTTATTTAAGGTATCTTGCCTCGTTCGTTTTTTTTTACCGAAAATATATCATTTACTCCGCAACAGTTACTAAGTTTGGTTCACATCCAAATCTCTCTTACATATCTACAAGTCTAGTATTTGTCCATGCCTAGAATATTGCTGCAACATTTCGTCTGGTGCGCCTGCTATATATTTAGATATCCTTGATAAAATCCAAAGAAGAATCAATATTCTTGATCCTGTCCTATTATCGTGGCATCATTCACTTTCTCACCGCCGTAATAGAGCTTCCATATGGATTTTCGATATACTTTCACAGCGTCCGCTCCGGCAAGCTTAGCTCCCTGGTGTCCCCTCTGCATAAATTTACTCGAGCTACTAGACTAGCAACTAGGTCCCACTCTTTTACAGTGAAACCGATAAAATTTAACCGTAACAACTACTCTAACACCATCTTTTCTTGCCCTTCCCGCCCAATGGGGGCTAGGGGAAAGCTGATCTTAAATTTGTCTTCAGTCAGTCAGTTAAGTGCCATACGTGATGCACACTTTTGACGATCATGTCTCAAAAGAGACATAACTGACTGGGCAGAAGATTATCCCGCAGTAGGTTGACATTGCTTTCTGCGGTTGACTGGTTACCAGGCAAGTCTATAGAACTCTATCGTTTTATTATTTAACCCATAACTGGAGGGAAGAGACGGATTAATACCTTTCCCAAAGGTATTTGTGCGTAAGTGAATGCAAAGAATTCAACTGGAATTCGAACTCGGCACCCTAATTTGTCGTGCCGTGCGATATTCACTGCACCAAACGCACATCCATTTATATTAATATACAATATTTAGATTTGTCTCGAAGAAAAGCCACAATTGTGGGGCGTCCAGTGATGATTGAACTCGCAATACTACCGACAAATTTGGGAGCTTCTCTTCCAGTTGGGTGCCTTCAAATATTTACGAAGCATTGCTTAGTCTGACACAAGGCCTCAATTGAGCGATACCCAGTGACAATCAAATTTACAACACACCGTTAATGGTGAGGAAGACTACTTCGCTGGCCATTAGCCTACAGCAAGGCGCCTACTCTCGCCATAACCAATTGTATCTATGAGAATTTGTCTGTGACCGAGTGTGAGCGTTTCTAGGTAGGATTACTTGTTCATATACGTACGTTTATTTATTGTTGCTGTTGTTGTTTGTCCCTGTAAGAAGGAGACATTATTTTGTTTTCCTTTCTTTTACACTGTGAAGCTAACTTTGAACGTCTGAGTACTTTCTCCAAACAAATGGAATTGCTTTTATTCCATTATACAAATATATTAATCAAGTAACTGCCTACAAAGGAAAAATGAAAGACAGATGAGAAAAAGCAAGGAAACAATGAATTAAGTCTGATGACTTGGAGAGTTCCTTTCAACAGAAATCTTTTCCTGATTAACAACATCACTAATGGACTTCTGTTCGAGGTGAGGTTTGTTTCACGAAGCCTTCTCTGATTTAGCGCGAATCTAGTCTCAAACTGTGCTAATATTTCTGTTAATCTACTCCAGCCGTACACGTACAAAATCACACGAAGATAGATAGATAGATAGATAGATAGATAGATAGATAGATAGATAGATAGATAGATGAATGAATGAATGAATGAATGAATGGAGATAGATAGATAGATAGATAGATAGATAGATAGATAGATAGATAGATAGATGAATGAATGAATGAAGGATAGATAGATAGATAGATAGATAGATAGATAGATAGATAGATAGATAGATAGATGATGATGAATGAATAAGAATAGAATAGATAGATAGATAGATAGATAGATAGATAGATAGATAGATAGATAATATGATATGAATGTAGTGAGTTACTTATAATGAAATAGACAGGTGAGGCAAAAGTAACGCCTGTTTTTTTTTTGCGGGGGGGGGGGGGTCAATCACGATCACCAGAACTAAGACCTCCAGACTTTTACTTGTGCGGTTTACTGAAAGATATTGTTAACAGACCCAACCGAAAAAAGTTCCTGGAATAAATCGAGGAATTTCTGATGAATTTTTTGAACTTGATGTAGAAACGTGTTAAATGGTTTGTAGAATTGCTGCTGATAGTTTTCGGCGTTGCATTGAACACAAGAGATGCATTTTGAACATTTTTAAAATAAATTTTTAATTGAAATATATTATGTTATTTTGATATGATACTACTATGAAACTTCCGCTTACGGCCTATCACGTTGAATACACCGGTTCTCGTTCGATCACCAAAGTTGAGCTTGGTCAGTACTTAGATGGGTGACCACTTTGGAATGCTAGGTGCTGTAAGCGTTTAGTGACGGTTGTGGTGCAGTGGATATCGGCTCGGAAAAAGAAATCGGTGAGCCGAGTTAGAATTCCTGTTGAATACCCTGCATTCACTTAAGCACTGGTACCCTTGGGAAAGGTATTAATCCGTCACTTCCCTCCAGTTATGGGTTAAATAACAAGGGTAGGACTTTCCTGTTTTTCTCTTCTCACTTTTTTTTTTCAATTGGAGTAGATAGTCTAAACTATTGCCCGGTTCACACTCCACCCACGTCTATTGAACAGGTGAAGAGGCTCATCCCTTGTTTCCTGTTTAGGATGTGGTTTCCAGTTTCTCTCTTTTCCAATCTTTTCACTCTTACGTAGCCCCCTGCGCATCAGTGGCGTTTTCGCCTTGCTTGGGGTGATATGATTTAAAAAAAAAAAAAAAAAAGACGTTATTTGTTTATCATCCTGCAAATGTAGAGTGTCTTCACAAATGTATACACACTTTAAATGATTGCAAATTCAGTGTTTATTAAAATACATATCATTTTGTTTAATCATTTCACCCCAAGAAAGGCATTCCACTGCCACTATTGCGCAGGGGGTTACATAGGGGAAGGTGCTGAGATAGCGATTAGATAAAGGAAATGTCAGAAGGAGGGTGATAGACGGGTAAGGAGGTACATAGGAAGAGTGTTTGAGAGAATGGATGCGAGTTAGTGTGTTAGGAGGTGTCTATTGACCTTACATTTAAACTCCTGGAGATTGTAGCTGTCGGGGAAGCAAGTATGTGGAAGGGAATTCCAAAGGCGGGAAGTGCGAGAAAAGAAGCTGTTGGAGTAGAAATTGCGTTTGCATTTTATCGGTTTCACTGTAAAAGGGTGGGACCTAGTTGCTAATCTAGTATCTCGTGCAAATTCTTACCTAGGGAGCACCAGTGATCTAAGTTCATCGGAGCAGAAGCCGTGAAAGTATTTATAGAAGAGGCACAGGGAAGCCACGTCACGCCAGTGAGAGAGTGACTGCAGCCGGTCTGCCAAGTCAGTATCGATTACATTACAGATACTCCGTTGTATTTTGTCAAGAACCCGGAGGAGAATAGCAGGGGCACCCGACAAGATGTGGCAGCAGTATTCAGTACACGGGCGGGCAGGATAGATTCAGACGGGAAAAAAATTCAAAATTAAATAGAATCTACTAAGGTTATTTTATTGTTTTGTCAAAAACCGGTTTCAAACTGACGTCCCTCCTGGTCCAGGCCCTGCTGGCCAGGTGAAGCAATGGAATCGCTGACATCACGAGACAATTCGTTCGGTATTTCTGTGCATTCTCGTTCAATGGCTGCTCTCAATTTAGTGACTGCTCGGGTTTATTAGCGTCGACATTGGCTTTTAAGTATCACCAGAAAAAAAAAAGTCTAGTTGTATGGAATTTGGTGAACGCGGAGGATATTCTACGAAGACCATTCACCTAATCTACCCGTTTGTCAATATATCATCACGGAAGAATCTAACCCTGCGATGGTGTTGCGGGGGTGTTCCATATTGTTGAAAATAAAACTCCTCATCTTCAAAGTCCTTTCTAATAGTTGGCATGACAGATTGCTGCAGTGTGTGTATACATTTTTAGGGGACACTCTACATGAATGAAATATGATATTTCTTTCTTTACCGTTCTCCCTCCTCTCCTGACTGCTCCCTACTAGATAGCATTGCTGACCACATAGATAAGGCGAATTCCTCTCACCCATTCGCCCACATATTTGTATTTGGAGACCTCAATGCCCATCACTCTGAGTGGCTTGAAAACGCCGTTACTGATCCAGCGGGCATTCACGCCATGAACTTTGCTATTTCCAAATCCCTTCCCCACTCGCTTCCCAAGCACTCCCTCGGGTCATTCCTCACTACTAGATATATGTTTCACCTCTGCGACTGACGCCTGTCAAGTCTCGCAGCTTTGCCCTCTCGGCAACTCCGACCACACTGTAGTCTCTCTCAGTATTTCTTTCCAATCTCACTCCCCCCAGAAGCCCCCTACCTATAGGACCTCCTACCTCTACCAAAAATCTGACTGGGATACCTTTTGCGATTTCCTCTGCGACGTCCCTTTGGGAAAAGTGTTCGACCTATCAGTTGATGACTGTGCCTCTGAGGTCTCGTCATGGGTGAAAGCTGGCATTGATGCCTTCGTACCCACCAGGAAGTATTGCTTAAAACCTCATTCCTCTCCGTGGTTCTCTCCGGTCTGCTCAGCCGCCATTGCCCACAGGAACCATTACTTCCGTCTATTCCGGAGACAGTCATTTGATCACAATAGGCGCCTGTTCATATCTGCTCGCAATGAGTGCAAGAGAACCTTAAACGACGCAAAACGGTTGTTTGCTGAGAGAATGCGACAGCGCATAGCTGACCGCAAGTTCGGCTCCAAGGTCTATTGGAGGATTTGCAAACGAGCGCTGAACAATAGCAAAGCCTCAATACCTCCTTTAATCCATGAATTTGAGGTTCTCACGTCATCTGCGGACAAAGCTGGGTGCTTTGCCCGCAGATTCTCATCCAACTCCACATATGACTCGTCCGGAGTACACCCACCCAACTTCCCTATTAGAACTGAGGCCAAACTGCACGACGTATATATTACCTCGACAGTAGTATCCCGAGTAATTTCAAAACTCGACCCCCATAAGGCGGGTGGAGACGATGGAATCCCGGTGATAGTCCTTAAGAGGTGTGCTCCTGAAATTTCCCCTGTCCTCTCTAACCTGTTTAACTACTGCCTTTCTGCTTCCTGCTCTCCTGCATGCTGGAAGTTCTCCTCAGTCGTTCCTGTATTTAAGAATTATGGTGAACCCTCGGACCCATCCAACTATCGCCCTATCAGTCTTCTACCGATATTCGGGAAAGTATTCGAGGCCATAATCAATGCTGAAATAGTTCAACATCTCACTGCCCACAAACTCTTCTCTGACAGGCAATATGGCTTCCGCTTTGCCAGGTCCACAGCCGACTTGCTAACAACCGTAACGAAGTACATGCTCCAGGCCCTTGATGAGACTGACGAGGCTCGCGCGGTTGCTCTGTACATCCCCAAGGCTTTCGACAGGGTTTGGTACTCTGGCCTCCTATGCAAACTACGAGGTTACGGTATCAGCGGTCGCCTGCTTGACCTAATCCAATCTTTTTTTAAATAACCGCAAAATGAAGGTCGTTTTGAATGGACGTGCCTCTTCATCCTACAGCACGAATACTGGTGTCCCACAAGGCTCTATCATGGGCCCGACGCTCTTCCTTATTTTCATCAACGACCTCCCAGATGAAATCAAGTCCCAAGTAGGCATCTACACAGATGACACTACAATATGCTCCCGCACCAGTAAGAAACCTGTCGTGGTGGACAGACATAATCTCGCTGCTGACCTTGAACGGGATCTGCACTCTGTGGTGAACTGGGGCAAGAAGTGGCTTGTCAACTTCAATTCGTCTAAGACCAAGCTGTTGTCTGTCAACCATTACAGGCAACTTCTCCTGCCTCCCATAAGCATGGACCAAGCGATTCTCCATGAGAGCAATACACTACGCCTCCTCGGCCTTACCCTCTCCTCAGACCTCAAATGGAACCACTATATTGAATCCATAGCAAAATCTACTGCTAAGATGGTTGGGTCACTATGTCGATCCAGGATGTTTTTTCCGCCTGAATCCATCCTGCATATATACAAGTCAACCATCCTCCATTTATGGTCAGGCGCCCCTGCCGTTCTCCTCAGTGTTCTTGACAGGCTCTAAAGGAGAGTCTGTAATGTGATAGGTACTGATCTGGCGGCTCGACTGCAGCCACTTCCCCACCGTCGAAATGTGGCCTCCCTTTGTCTGTTCTATAAATACTTTCATGGCTTCTGCTCGGACGAACTTAAGTCACTGGTGCCTCCTCAACAGGTGTTTACTCGAGCAACCAGACTGACAACTGGGTCCCACCCATTCACAGTCAGGTTAGCCAAATGCAGACGACAATTCTACTCCTGCAGCTTCTTCTCTCGCACTTCCCGCCTGTGGAACTCGCTCCTATATTCTTGCTTTCCTGACGGCTACAACCTCCAGAAATTTAAATGCAAAGTCAATACTCATCTGCTAACCACTGGACTCTAGCTCTCTCCCCACCTCCTTATAACCTTCCCTTTCTCTCCATCTATGTATCTGTCATCGCACCTGCATTCTCAGCTTTCTATTGCTCCTTTCTAACTAGTTTGTACTTCTCACTCTTTTCTAATTAATCTTTTTACAATTATGTAGCCCCCTCTCCGCTCAGTGGCATTTCTGCCTTGCTCGGGGTGAAATGATTAAAAAATAAAAAATAAAATTAAAAAAATAATAGTAATACACACACACACACACACACACACACATATATATATATATATATATATATATATATATATATATATATATATATATACTGTTAAATATAAGAGACAATGAATGTCTATTATGTTTAATCATGAGCCGTTCTAAACGTCGTATTTTGGCTTTAATTTCAGTTGAAAATAAAGACAAAAATTCTACAACATTTGGATGATTTTTTATTAATTTGTTTCTAAGCTTTCGGCTCACATGAGCCATCTTCAGAGAGGTTATTAAGACGGTAATACAATAACATCCACCGACGATTTTATTTTGTGTTGACATAAAACTCCACTAGGCAACGGCAATAGTAACCAAAAATAACAAACGCAGTTCTCAAATTTGTGTAATTTAATAAAATACATGATTTTATATTTTTACCCTAAAAAAAAGTTCAATAATACAAAATAATTATTAAATTTTATGGATTTATTTCATCGTTCTGATGTCTTTGATTAGCTATTTATTTTAAATGTTATATAATTATTCTTATAACTTTATCAAAAAAGTTTATTGAACTTTATATTTTGGAATTATATAATTTACTTTTATATCTTTTTTTTCCTTGATAAAATATTCTTTGAAACTTTAAAATAAAAAGTTATTTCATATTTAGATTTTTTCTTAACATCGATCTGATCTTTATGCTCGCTAATATATATATATATATATATATATATATATATATATATATATATAAACTTATTTATAAGTAGAACTTTGTCTGTGTGTGTGTGTCTGTGTGTGTCCGTTACTTATAGACTCCGAAACGGCTGAACCGATTTTCTTGAAAATTTCCACAGTTGTACTATAAGCGTCTGGGAGTGTTCTTAACTAAGTTTTGTGTCGAGGTACTCCCGATAAATATCGAAAATCGATAATTGAAAAAATCGGGTTACAGAAGGAGTGGTCCGATTTTAAACGATATTCAGAAGTTTCAAGGTTGCAGTTCTTACAATAGTGTAGAAAATTTGATATCGATACCAGGAAATAAAAAATTTGACTTATATCCATTCATTTTTTTTTCAGTCTACGGTTTCGCTTTAACTGGAAACAACTATTCCTTTTTAGTCTTTCGTGCCAACGTCCAAAGAGTCTGAGCCCCAGGACCATGGATTAGTTTTAAAGCTTTCATTACACCCAAGCAACGCCGGGCTATACGGCTAGTATATATATATATATATATATATATATATATATATATATATGGGTAGATATACACGAATGGACAGGGTTAGATAGATAGATAGATAGATAGATAGATAGATAGATAGATAGATATGAAGTCTTTGATAGATAGATAGATAGATAGATAGATAGATAGATAGATAGATAGATAGATAGATGAAGTCTTTGATAGAAAGATAGATAGAGAGAGAGTGAGAGAGAGAGAGAGAGAGAGATAAAAGTGTTTAATATTTGAATGCCGTTTAAGAAAGTCGGAGACACAAACTTTACCGTGGTTTCAGGTTTCACGTTATGAAGCTATTCTCTGACATTTCAAACAAGATAAAAAGATAGAATCAACCCCAGTAACATAAGTAGCCTACGGGGGAAAAAGTTCGGAAAAAAAATGTCTTAGACTCGTCCACATGGGAAAATAAAATAAATTCGTGTAATCACTATTTAAGTCTCTTAGTGTGTTTTTGTTTCTTAGTCTTTTGTTTGTTTTTCTGCTCTTACTTTTTTTCTCCCTGTCGATGAGTCTTTTTAAGTATTTTCCGCTTCTAGCCTCATAAATTCGGTATGGGGGGGGGGGGATCTGTTTTGTTTTTTCTTTTTTTTTTTTCTTATTTTTGTTTTTTTTGTTTTGTTATATTCTCTGAATTCTCCGAGGATCGGTTCGTGGTGTGAAACTTTAAATCACGTGACAGACATGAATGTAAAATTTATGCGATGCATATATTTATGTGCGTGTGTGGGGGGGGGGGGGGGGTGCTTGTGTTTTGCAAATTATATGTAAAGTAATAATTGAATTAAAAATTAAGTTAATAATTAACGAATAATTTAGTTAATAATTAACGAATAACGAAAATTTATTTAATATTAATTTAGTTAATATTAATTTAGTGAATTAACGGATGTACGTTGTGGTGCAGTGGATATCGTTTCGGAACGAGAAATCAGGGAGCCGAGTTCGAATTCCAGTTGAATTCCTTGCATTCACTTGCGCGCAAATACCCTTGGAAAAGGTATTAATCCATCTCTTCCATCCAGTTAAATAACAGGACAGATTGGGTTCTATAGACTTGGCTTGGCAACTATTCTACCGCAGAAAGCAATGACAATGACCGCAAGATATATATATATATATATATATATATATATATATATATATATATATATATATATATATATATATATATATATATATATATATATAGTAAATTACTGAAATTACTGAAAAGTAATTGAAACTCGGATGTGTGTTGTGGTGCATTGGATATCGACTCGGAACGAGAAATCGGGGGTCCGAGTTCGAATTCCAGCCGAATTCATTGCATTCACTTACACTTACGCGCAAATACTCTTGGGAAAGGTATTAATCCGGGTTAAATAACAGGAGAGATTGGGTTTTATAGCCTTGGTCGGCAACCAGTCTACCGCATAAAGCAATGGCAACCTACTGCGGGATAATCTTCTGCCCAGTCAGTCATATCTCTTTCGAGACATGATCGCCCAAACCGTATATCACGTATGGCACTTAACTGACTGAATTAACTAAAGTAGGAATAATTAATTATATTAAATTTTTGCACCACATAAGTTTAATAAGCTTTTGTGCTCGGGGGGGGGGGGGGGAACTTAATTATTTTTTGTTCACTGTTTTCGAATAAGACTTCTGCCGACTTGGCTTCTGTCAGATGAAGCAATATTCATGATTCAGAGTTACTTTGATATTTATGGAAACTTCAGACACAAAATGGCTTCCTCAAATATATTTTAATAAAAGACGAACTCCTTTGTTTCATGATGGAATGCTTTTAAGAAATCAGCAATGGAAAAATTAATTTGTTTATCTGAGAATTTACCCGCAGTTTTCAGTGTCTTGTTGAATATTTCACTCACCTCATAAAATCACGGCACCGGGAAATAAAATAGCTCATCAACCAGAACGCTACAAAATAAAAAGCGGGAAGATTAAATAAATGTTAAAGATGGTTGAAATAAAATCGAATTTTAAGTTTTAAAGATGTCTTTTTTCGAACCCTCGTATAAAATGGATATTATTTTGACCTACCATACTTTCTATTTTTTAATATATATTTATTTCTTGCTTTAAACTATTTATTTTCTGGAAAGAAACCTATGAAAAAAATGTGCATATAAGAATAATTTGAAAATTTTAAAAGGTAATATTTCGGAAAAAAAAAATTAATTCGTTTATTTGAAAATTAAATGCAGCAGTGTTATTAGACACGTGATACAGTTGTGACTGTCAGAGACTAGGCCAAGAGATCAAATTCCGTTTAGGTCTCAATTCTATGTGCTTGTAATGTTCTCCTAAACCAACTAGATACGCCGCATTGCCTTTATCGGGTGCAAATCGGCATTTGGAACGGTTTCGTCATTATCTTTGTTGCCCGACATTAAGAGTGCACAATCTGGTTTGTTTAGTATTTAATTATGGTCAGCATGCTGAAAATCTCAGTCACGACGACTTTTGACTTCATGCTTACCAACAGTTACTCGAGATGGGTTGGCTGTAACTTCCAAAACGTTGCCATGCGCTGTGATTTATCTCCGACGTCGTTATTATCAATGTCAATTTTTGACTAATAAATAATGGTGGAACTTGAAATAAGCCCTCATGCACGCGCACCCCAACACACACACACACACACACACACACACACACACACACACACACACACACACATACAAACACACGAACACACATATATACATGTCTGGAAAACCGGAAGTCAAAATTGTTACATCTAGAAGAAATGATGCCAAACAAAGAAACGGTAAAAAAAACAAAACAATACGGAGTCAGCTTAAAGTGAAAAAAACGACTAAAAAAACAAATAACTACGACATTGTATACGCATGCGTACGCATATACACGCAGACGGACGCGTGGGCGCATGAACACGGACGCACATACATATACACTAAGGAAACAAAAAACAATATTTGCACCAATGAAAAGCGTATATAGAAAAGCAACATCGTGAAATCTAAAAAAAAAAAAACAATTTCTGATATCCCCTGACGAACGACTGGAGTTGTTCTTGAAGTATTAATGCAACATTTTACTTGTAGAATGGTATATATAGCCATCTATCTAACTAGAAGGTGTGCTAGATTTTCTTCTAAATTACAGAAAAATACCACACCTCTCGTTGTTACATATATATTTAACAAAATTACACAAAACTATCTTGAAATACTAAGGAGTAAATTTATCAAATGAAATCGCCAATGGCTTTGACCACGCCCTCCAGATAACTTCTGAATCACCTGCAACTTATGATCAGTCTCCTTGTTTAAGTTGTTAAAACTGCTACAATCCTTCGCTTCAGGTCACCTTTAGTGTTATAAGGAGTTTTGTTGATCTCCTGCGCCACACATCTAATAATCACGGGGGTCGCAGCTTGGGAAGTTACGTGGCAGGATGTAAGAAGTGATGTGGTCGCAAAAAATTACAGACATAACTGAGTTCACCTGCTAGTAAGGCATGGGGCACAATTCTGCTGCAAAACATATGTTATTCCTGCAGCTAACCTCTTGATTTAAAGCAGCAGTACCTCCTCAAAGCGTATCCTAGGCCGGGGGGGGGAAGATAAGTGGAGGCATAAATTTGCCATCAAACACCATGATGTTAAGTGAATCATATCATCCAAATCTTTCCGAATCCTCTGCACTGGCCTCTGATTAACACCCAAACAGTCTGAAAGGTTCGTATTGGATCTTCCGGTGCGAATGCCAAGCTATACAGCTTACTGTTTACAAATTATATATATATATATAATGGACTCTCCCGTCGATTTCGACGTATGAGCATCTAACACAGACTACCACACAAAGAATTTTTTAAAGTGGTGAACGCTTGTGTAGCACCATCCACACTTTTTGGAACTGCTGATAACAAACAATTGGTGCAGAAGTCTGCCATAGATCGCATGAACAACAGACCTCAGAAATTTAACCCATAACTGGAGGGAAGGGACGGATTAATACCTTTCCCAAGGGTACCAGTGTGTAAGTGAATGCAAAGTGTCTGACTGGAATTAGAACTCGGCTCACCGATTTCCCCCTCCGATCCCCCCCCCCCCCCGACATCTACTGCACCACAATGCACATCCGTCAAAAAAATAATAAATATATATATTGTAAGAAAGTTATGGAACACGTACGTTTTAAATCCACAGTTCATGCATTTACTTTTATAAAGAGTGCTCGATACAACGTAAATCCTCATATTGTAATGGTTGTTACAATGGTTTATAAAAGCATAGTATCACTACACAAAAATCTTTGCGTTTCGGAGCTACGTTTGCTCCTCATCTGGTGATAAGTTGAAATGAAAAATTAAATATTGAAAACGATTTATTTTTGGTAATATGATATGTAAGTGAATGTGGTGGGGGTTTAATACGATTTAGCCGGCAGTTTGTAGCCATAGTGATACAGCCTTGGGTTAGGGGAGGGGTGAGGAGTAGCTTAGTTTTGGACAGGTCACTTTTTAGTTTTGTCTGGGTAATTCTTATATTGGGATGTAAGGTTCTTTAAGAAAGAGTAGATATTTTTATTTTACTACTATTTATGAGTGGATGGATTAAAGTTGCTATAAATGTAGTGTGAGTTTATTTTCTTTTATTTATACGATGTTGTTTTTTTTTTTAATTTGAGGATTAAACATGGGTGTTAATTACCTATTTGGAGGAGGTTATTTTATGTGAATGAGGTATTTTTTTGGTTAATTAAATTTTAACGAATATATATATATATATATATATATATATATATATATATATATATATATTATTTAAATATTATTTGAATTTAATTTATATATTAAACAAAAGAAATATTCAACGTTCACTCGTACGGTTGGCCCATACTGGCTGTTAATGTTATATATATATATATATATATATATATATATAAAGGAAAATTCAAGGAAATGGAGAGAATATTATGTCGTCTGATGAAATGAGCAAATTAAGCTCATTGAAATGAATTATAATTTATAACCAATTTAAATGACATGTTGAGTTTTCCTTTATAAATATCATATTGCTCTGAATAACATCCATTGAGCTCTCTACAAAGATATAACACTAAATATTTTATATTAAGCTCATCTTGGATTATCTTACGGTCTGGACATCTATACCTATATATATATATATATATATATATATATATATAAGCAAACAAAAAAGCCCAGATGAGCGAAGAAATCTTAAAGCTGTCCTCAGAAAACTTCGAAGTCGGCATGAATTTGCTCAGTAAATGTTACAAATTTTTTGTCTTAAACATATCAATGCTCTATATCAACCCCGATATCGAGCATGTTACAAACAAAACTGATTGTCAAAATATATTTCCTTAGTAAAACTGCTGAAAAACTAATAATCTTGGCACTAAACATTATCACATCTCAATTTTCTCTCTCTCTCTCTCTCTCTCTCTCTCTCTCTATATATATATATATATATATATATATATATATATATATATATATGATAATGAATGTGCGTTGTGGTGCAGTGGATATCGGCTCGGAACGAGAAATCGGGGAGCCGAGTTCGAATTCCAGTTGAATTCCATGCATCGACTTACGCACAAATACCCTTGGGAAAGGTATTAATCCGGCTCTTCCCACCAGTTATGGGTTAAATAACAGGACAGATTGGGTTCTATAGACTTGGATGGCAACCAGTCTACCGCAGAAGCAATGGCAACCTACTGCGGGATAATCTTCTGCCCAGTCAGTCATGTCTCTTTCGAGACATGATCGCCCAAGGCGTGTATCACGTATGGCACTTAACTGACTGATATATGATAATAAATATAGATATTGTTTCAAATCGTTTGATACAATTTTGGGTTGGGAAATTGCATCCACTGACGCGTTTCGACGCTAGCAGAACGCCTGATTGCACTAACCGTACAAAAGTTTGTCAATCTTATGGCTCCGTTTTATAATAATACCCGAATAAATTTGTGCTTTCTAATGACGTCCGTTTGATTAAGTTAATGAACAGTACCAACAAATTCATCCGAACGAACTATATAATAACACTTAATAAATTGGGAAATATATTGTATCCTGAATAAGTCTACTGTTGTAAAAGGTTGTGTCATTGATAATTACCTAATCCCCTGGGACTTAGGAATTGTAATTAAGAATATCTTCAAACGAACAAAGGATGTGGCTAACCCAAAAGTGACTTATACGCGCTTAATTACAGTAAATATTTCCTAACAATGAGCCAGTCATTAATTCATTGTTTTCGCCTGACTTGTATAACTTTAGTTTCCGTCTAAATAATGATTTCACTGGCTGTCTTTAAATAACTTCTTAATTCACTGTCTATATTGCTTTGATATTGAATAATGAAATTGCTGGCGGCATATGCAGTAGTAAAATTATTTAAAATGCCAAATTATTGTTACAGTGTATAATGGAGGTTAAAGGTCGTGCTCATAATAACTGGTTCACTTGGAACAATTTACGTGTTTATTTCTGCGAATTTTCATCTTTATCGTAATACACACACACATACACACATACGCATACACACACACATACACGCACGCACACTGTTGTAGCCTGTTAGGGCCAGGAAGAAAGATACGGAAACAAGAAGGTAGGTTGAATCAGTGTATTAGAAATACGAGTGTTAGCAATCAGCAGATAGAAGTGTACGTCCGAACTGACATGTTACACTACGTCTTAACTGTTTCAACTGCCTCACGACTGCCTTACGACTTCCTCCCCGGAAGTCACACAGGTTAGTGTTTATGGAGAAGGAAGAGTTCATTTCACTGTAGAATAGGACACCATAACACACACACACACACACACACACACACACACACACACACACATGGCTGATATAATGCTAGGAAAGAAAAAGTGGGAAATAATAATTATAATAACCAAGCGCACATACAGAAAAACTGTGTAAACCCGAAATGCAGATTCTGTGATTAGTATTCGGTAACAGTTGACCTATCTTAGTATTTGTCTATATTTCTGAGATGAGGTAGTATTTACACTATTTACATTATTCCGGACTATTGTCCCCATCTTTGTTGCTATACCCCATTGATTGTAATAAAGGGTTTTATTCGAAAATCCAAGCACCTGAAGAAGGCCGGAGTGTACAACGGCCGAAACGTCTTACAAATGGCAACAAATATAAGGACAATAGTCCGAATAATGTAAATACTGCAAGTTGACTATCTTGCATCAGGTTTCACGGTGTTATCATCCACTGAATATAAAACTCAACATGATAGAATCGGCCAATATCCTCACTGGAAAATATGCAACTTTTACGGAAAATAAACTACAAGAAAATGGTATGAACATCACCCAGAGCCGGTTACAGAGAATCGGACCTGTAAGAATTTTATGGGACTTTACAACTCACACACAGAGAATAATAAGTGCTAATCACCCTGACATCGTGATCAAGAACACAAGAAACAGAATATGCTTTCTTATTGACATTGCAGTCCTTGAAGGTTACAATTAAATTTTGAAAATCTTCAGAAAATCTATTAAAACAGAAGGATCTTGAAAAGGAAATTTCAAAAATGTGACACATGAGAATATCATGTTGTAGTTGGAGCTCTCGGATCAATTGGAAAGGTTCTGATAAACTCATTGAAACGATTCCTGAGAGCCCATGCCTTAAATTTTAAGGCACAATGTTTTATATATCGTTGAGACTAAACGAAATGCAAAGACATGTACTCACAAATAAAGCTCAAATATTACGAATGTGTAGAGCATTTGTGATAATAATAATAATAATAATAATAATAATAATAATAAGAAGAAGAAGAAGAAGAAGAAGAAGAAGAAGAAGAAGAAGAAGAAGAAGCTTATAAATACTTAGGTGTAAATGAGAGTGAAAACATTCACCATAAAAATATGAAAGAAATAGTGCGTAAAGAGTACTATTGAAGGCTACAAATGATATTAAAAACTGAAGTGAATTCTCAGAACAGAGTGATGGCCATTAATAGCATTGCAATCTCAGTTGTCCAATATAGCTTCAACATCTTAAACTGGACTCTAAACGACATCAGGCGAATGGATTCTAAAACAAGAAAGCTTCTTTCTAAGCATAAGATGCATCATCCAAAGGCTGATGTAGACCGTCTATACATACCCCGTAAAGAAGGTGGAAGAGGTCTTATTCAGATGGAATTGTCATACAAGACAACAACGATTGGCTTACTAACATACATAGAAACAACAAAGGATTGGATGATACAATTAGTAAGGCAACAGGAAGAAAGAAAGAAAAAATATTCAATAATAAAAGAAGGCAGTAAATACAAACAAGATTTACAGTTAGTAGATTATGTAGAAAAGCAAAACAGAAGCCAAGAAGCAACTATTGCGGCAAAAAATATGAAAATGAAAGCCAAACATAAAGCTCTTGAACAGATGAAACTGGCAAGACAAACCTCTGCATGGCCAATATCCAGAACGTGCCAATAAATCCAATGTTGACAATTTTAATACTCACCGATAGTTATGTGCATCTGGATTAAAGTCTGAAACTGAAGGCTTTATTCTTGCAGCACAAGACCAAAGTCTTTTCACTAGAAACTTTCAGGCAAATATTATGCATAATAATATGGATCCAAAATGCAGGTTTTGTGATAAACACCAAGAAACAATAGACCACCTAATCTCAGGCTGTTCTGTGGTTGCCCCAAATGAATATAAAAATTGCCACGATAGAGTTGGGCAATATTTACATTGGACAATTTGCAAACATTATGGAAAATCTGTAAACAAACACTGGTATGAACATCACCCAGTACCGGTTACAGAAATAGATGTAACCATTCTATGGGATTACACCATCTACACAGACAGAAAAATTGAAGCAAACAGGCCAGATATTATTGTTAAAAATCAGAAAGAGAAATCTTGTCTATCAATTTATATGGCTTGTCCAGCGGATTGTAACATAGCCATCAAGGAATTTGAAAAACTGTCAAAATATAAAGACCTGGAAATTGAAATAGAAAAAATGTGGAAATTGAAAACAAGAGTTTTGCCAGTGATAGTAGGTGCACTTGGAATGATAAAAAAAAATGGAACAAAACAACACATTGAAAAAATTCCTGGAAACCCCAGCTTAAGAGATATACAAAAAATTGTCTTATTAAGTACAGCCCACACACTAAGGAAAATTTTATCTATGTAACGCTAGGGATGATAGGGAAGATAGAAAAACATGAAATGGGGCCATAACAACACGCCACGACCTGCCTTAGGTCTTCCCGCAGACTTGGTTTTGTAGTGAGACCAAGGCAGAAATCGACATATGATGAAAAATTACATAATAATAATAATAATAATAATAATAATAATAATAATAATAATAATATAAAATATAAGTATCTAAAACCCGACATGACAGAGTGGGCTAATATCTGTCCTGGAAAATAGGCATCTTTTACGGAAAATAAACTGCAAGAAACTGATATGAATATTGCCCAGACCCGGTTACAGAGAATCGGACCTGTAAAAATGTTATGGGACTTTACAATTCACACACCCGCAGACAGAACAATTAAAGCTAATCGCTCAGATATCGTGATCCAAAACCGCAAATACCGAATGTGCTCTCTTATTAGCATGTCAGTCTTGCAGATTGTATTCTGTTTTTGGAGATCTTCACAAAACTATCAAAATACAAAGATTTTAAGGCGGAAATCTACAAAACGTGACACATAATGACATCAATAATTCCTGTTGTTTTTTAAACTCTTGGATTGATTGCAAAAGGTCCCGAGAGACTCAGTGAAAGTATTTCTGGTATCCCAAACATGAAAGAAACACAAAAATAACTGTACTCACAATTTCGAAGTGCTTTATCTATAATATAAAATGTGTATGATCTTAGGGTTTTGTTTAATCGCTAGTTTTATTTTTACAAAAACGATCAGTGGAAAATGTTATGAAACAATTTTGGACCTTAGTTCTCTGGTTGGGACACACTAAACAAATGATAGAAGATGCGAACTTTGATTTGAAGGTGTAACACGAAATAAGTACAGTTGTTTAAATATCTGGGAAGTGTTTTAATACAAAGAAGAAAAGGCCAAACTGAAATCCGAACCCCTTCTGGAATAACAAAAATTCATCGAAATTCTAAGAAACTGGAAAATTTCCCTAGAAACAAAGACATGGCGGCTTAACTGTTATATAATGTCAATCATTTTGTGTGGCAGTGAATGTTGAAACATTTCTTCACAGATAAAAAGAAAACCGGAGTAAACAGGAATGTGGTGATACGGAATGATGCTAAGAATACTGTTGACTAGCAACAAAAAAGTCTCAAAGAAAATGGAAACAAAAATAAGCACATATTCAGAATCAGAAGACGAGAGCGAAAATTTTCTGGGTATATAATGTTCAAGGAGTTCTTGGAGAAAAATAGAGACAGAGGGAGGCTACAGGCCATCTACCTTACCTGCTTTTGTAACCGAATGGCAGAACGGGTGACGAAAATCTTGGCAAAGAGACAAACTTTGCGAAGGGTTACGAGAGATGAATGAGGCGTTGTATGGAGCCATAATTGGTCATGTCCTGAAGAGATACGATGCATAGAAGAAGGCCAAAATACATCGTTTTGATTTTTGTCTTATTTCACCCGAAAAAACAACCAAAAAATCCTGAAACCCTCTCTTCTCAGCATATTCTGTTGGCTTTTCAACTAATAAAATGTCTTCTTTCTGGCAATAATTTGTCAGCAGGAAAGGTGGGTACGAAATCGTTCGGTTCGGAGTCTTCCTCAGTTGTTTATTTATTTATTTTTTTTTTTTTTTTTTTGACAGATGTAGCGTTTTATCACTTGTTTGCTGTTTAGGATTGAGTTTCTTGTTCCTACTCTTACACTTCTTGTGGTCTCTTGCATTTTGGTGACATTATCACTTTGCTTATGGCAGTATTTCTTGCTTTATAACTCTACTTCGAGTGGCTTTTGGGTTGTGTACCGTGCGAAAACTCTATTTTTCATGGAGGTTCATCTGGTTTCTGCTTTTGTTCTATTTATTCTTGCTTCGAATACATTTTTTTTATTTTTGGAAACATTTAACAAAATGAATACCAAGATTCACCTTTACAGCATTATATTAGCCGCATAAAAGGACCAATCTGGTCACATGCGGCCCCCTGGCCATAGTTTACATACCCCAACTGAACGGCTTTATCTCGCTACACGAAAATACCTTGATTTCAAAATGTTACATAGAAATAGTAACTTTGCCCAAACGTCTCGCTGAGGAACTTACTAACATTGGGACTTTGGAATTCAACCTGTTAACCTCTTGTGCGTTGTGGTGCAGTGAATATCGACTCGGAACGAGAATTCTAGTTGCGTTTTATAGCCTTGGCTGGCAACCAGTCTACCGCAGAAAGCAATGGCAACCTACTGCGGAATAATCTTTTGCCCAGTCAGTCATGTCTTTTTCGTGACATGATCGCCCAAAGCGTATATCACATATGGCACTTAGCTGACTGACTGAACCTCTTGTCTACATGAGAACTACTTCAAGCTTACCCATGATGCATCAGCGTAAATAACAAAGATTATTTTCAAACCCACACCGTACCATTCTGACCTACTAAAGGAAAAGCTGTTGGTTATTACATATTACAGCACAGCAATATATATATATATATATATATTCCGTGAATTTTTAATATATCAGCTGATTTAGAACCTCTGGAAATCCACCCCTCACTACTTCCTCATCCCACAATAAATGAGAGATACAGAAAAATATTATCTATAATTATATCTGTACAGGTCACTCGGTGCAAAGCAGAATGACATCCTTTGAAAAGCACAGTTAAACACGCAAGAAATATGTGAATACCAATTGTCAACCAGGCATGAACTCGAGTTTTCTTTGCATTTTCGTTTCTCGCCCCCATTAATCATCTATTATTTTACATGTCTCCTATTCCCAGAAATAAACTTAGTAAGGCTGGGACGAAACGGTTGTTTTTAGATTGACATTTAAACTACGCTTATATATATATATATATATATATATATATATATATATATATATATATAAGTAACACCTAACGAAGTGAATTACTGAACCTATACTCTACAATGTTATAACACATATGCATATATATATATTGGAAAGCCAAATTTTCGTCACTAACTTGCTACCAAGATTTCAACCATATTGGGCTCATTAGACTGTAAGGGGCAACTGCCTGTTCAGTTTTATGGATTGTGCATTGAGCACTTTTTTAAATAACCGTCAACTGGTCTAACCAGTACCTCTTTTACTCTTATTATACATATAGAGTATTGAGTTGTGATAATGTTTCGCGACAAGATGGTTGTTTTTCATCAGTTCATGCAGACTTCGAAAATTAGTGAGAACACCTTTATAATGTCCTTACTCATCGGAGCAATGAAAAAAGCCGTTCCGACGTCGTAACGGTGTTTTCACGAAACTTCGAAGTCGTCATGAACCTGCTCTGTTAAAGTCATAATTTTTTGCATTATATATATATATATCCAAGGGAAGAGACATAACAGGTTTAAAATCCAGAGTTCTCCGGCATTTACTTTTTTTAAAAAGTGTTCAATATAACAAACCGTAAAGAATAATATAATTAAATTAAATTAGTTTTTTATTTAAAATTTATTTAATTTACATTGCGACACGAAAAGTTCTATGTTTCAAGATTTTCCCTCGTCATTAGGCGTTGTTGAATAATTTTAGTGAAAATGATTAACATTCCAGTAAATCATTTTCAATATAAATGATTTTCACCAAAATTATTCAACAACGACATAAAATTATAAAATCGCGAAGCAGAAATTTCCGTGTCAAAATGTAAATTAAATAAATCTTGAATAAAAAAACTAATTTAATTATATATATATATTTCATGGGTTATGCCATTATCGGGTGCATATTACAATCTGACCGTTTAATAGATTTGAATTTAAGTTCAGACGAAGTTCTTATATATATATATATATATATATATATATATATATATATATATTAGTCATCCACATACAAGCCTGTTTCTCTGTATCACAGTTCATCATTATGGCTAGACGCATCCACTTGCTTCTGGCCGGGATCAGAAACTCGACCGATTTGGTGTCAGTCGGAGTTGCTACTCCCTAAGCCATCGACGCATGGAATCAGAGAAGGGAAATTTTAACGTATTGTATATAAGCAGTGTATACACACGCCAGTCACCGAGAGAAATCAATTCATTTCTGAAGAGTCACGCATATAGCAGAAGTGGAAACTGTTTTTAAAATTTTCTTCTCCAGAGAGCTCAATCGTAATGAGAGCATAATATATCAGTCATCCACATACAAGCCTGTTTCGCTGTATCACAGCTCATCAGTATATATATATATATATATATATATATATATATATATATATTATTGTAGGAGTTTACGTCCCTGTTGTGGATTCTTGTTAGAAACCACACAATATAATAATAACACAAAACAAAGATGAGAGGAAAAATGTAAGTATAATGAACAAGATATATACAACCTGTACACGGTTAGTATAATTCAGGAATACTAAGAATACTTGCTAGTAGAAGTCAACTATATACAACCTTGTAGATAAGAAGTAAGTCCGGGTAATAAGTCTATATTCTTGCGGATCAACTAGCGGCGGTTCACCTGCTGTGACAAGCACTGCCTTACACACTGCCGTTCTATGTAGGCAGGATCATTTGCATACCTTCGATGAGTCGATTGTTGTGCAGCATACATACAGACACACACACACACACACACACACACACATATATATATATATATATATATATATATATATAGTTACCATCATTGTTAACTACCACATGAGATATTGTTCGTTCAATGTCGAAACATAATGTACAATTTTGTAGTAGTTTGTAATTTGCACATGTTCTAACGTAATAATGAATAATAAATATTCATTGCTCTATTGCTATATTGAGCACTGTTTTAAATTAATGTTTTTAATTTTTTTTTAAACAGTTTGCTTTTAAAGTATGAAACGGATGATGACATATTTCAAATAACCGTATCTGTTTCATTCCTTTATTTATTAACTTTAACTTAGTCTGGCAAAAGGCTAATATCCAAGTAGGTATCTAATTTTTTCAGATAATCCCGTTCATCCGTCCGTGCATGGAATACTGCTGTCATATATGGTCAGGCACCCCTGCTGTTCATCTCAGTGTTTTCGACAGGATCCAAAAGAAAATGTGATAAATACTGACTTGGCAGCTCGACTTCAGCTACTTTCTCACCAGCAGGATGTGGCGTCCCTCTGTCTATTCTACAAATATTTTTATGACTTCTACTCCGACAAACTTAAATCACTGGTGCCCCCGCCAGAAGAATTTACTTGTGCAGCCAGACTTGCAACAATGTCCCACCCATTTACAGTTACATCAACCAAATGCAGCCGACAATTCTACTTCATGAGCTTCTTTTCTCGCACTTCCCGCCTGGGGAACTCCCTTCCATATACTTGCTTTTATGACGGCTACAACCTCCAGGAATTTGAATGCAATGTCAATACCCATCTCTTATCCACTTGACTCCAGTTCTTTCTACATCCCCTGTATATCTTTTCTTTTCTCTCTACCTTCACAACTGTCTTCACAACAGTGTTCCCATCCTGCTCTTGCTCTTTCTCTGACAGCCCCTGTAACTGGTCCATCTTTCTCTTCACTCTCCTAAACCTTTACTCTTATGTAGCCTCCTGAACATCAGTGGCAGTACCGCCTGGCTTGGGGTGAAACGATTAAAAAATTGCTAACCAACTCCCCACAGTGATATAGCACTAATTAACTTGTGCTGCAAAGAACACCTTCAAAACAAAACTGCTTTAATAATAACAGCGAAACTTTTCTGCCTAAATTCAGGATGGTTGATGCTGAACTCCAGGACACAAGCACTCTACGGTCTTCTTGGCCTTATGTTTTCCACTGCCATGAAGTGTACCGACTATTTCGAGTTAATTGCTATGTCTATTGCGAGGAAGGTTGGATTACTATATCGTGCCAAATAAAAAAAAAAGAGATTTTCTCGTCAGAATTCATCTTGCACATTTATAAATCTACCATTCATCTCTGTGTTGAATACTGTTACCATATCTGGTCTGGTTCTCCTGCAGTGCATCTCGAGATGCAGTGAATCTCTTCACAAAATCCATAGAAATATGCATAACTAGCAGTATAGCCCAGCGTTGCTCAGGTGTAACGAGAGCTTTAAAACTAATCCATGGTCCTGGAGCTCAGACTCTTTGGACGCTGGCACGAAAGATTAAAAAGCAATAGTTGTTTCCAGTTACAGCGAAACCGTAGACTGAAAGAAAAATGAATGGATGTAAGTCAAATTTTGATTTCCTGGTATCGATATCAAATTTTCTGCACTATTGTAAGAACTGCAACCTTGAAACTTCTGAATATCATTTCTTATGTCTTTGTCTATGAGTGTATCAAATTTGATTAAAATCGGACCACTCCTTTTATAACCCGATTTTTTCGATTATCGATTTTTTTCGATATTTATCGGGGGTACCTCGACACAAAACCTAGCTAAGAACACTCGCAGACGCTTATAGTACAACTGTGTAAATTTTCAATAAAATCGGTTCAGCCGTTTCGGAGTCTATAGGTAACGGACACGTGCACACACACACACACACACACACACACACACACACACAGACAAAGTTCCATTTATAAATGAGTTTAGATGCAATACTGACCAGACATCGTGTCTTTACTCATTTTCTCACCGACGTGACGTGACTTCGTGCTACGAGATTCGTAACTAGGTCTTACTGTTTTACAATCGAATTATCTCGATACAAACACGACTTTTTAGTATTTTTCCTCGGACTTCCCATTTTTGGACTGACTTCCGATTTAAGGCTTTCCTGGTAACTACAGTCCCCAAAAACGTAAATGCAACGTCAACCTTCTGTGTCCTTGAACCGTGTTCCTTTTGTGTATTTTCCTCAATCTTCCCCATTTTAAATCTTCTCATTCTCATTCACTTTCTCTTTGCGTAATGCCGTGCATTCTCTTGTTATTGTCGCCTTGATTCGGGGGCAAATGATTGAAAAACAAACGTCCCAAATGTGTAGAAGGATCTTACGACAATAGCAATAATCTCTCGAACTAAACCCCATACACATCGAGGGGTTCATTACAAATAACTGCATTACAATGCTGAGTCTGCTCAATCCCGACTTTTGAGCCTTGATAGAGTTCATAACCGATGACGCGATCTTGCGAGAAAAGACACTGTCTACTCAGTAGCCTTTTCCCAACGGTCACAAGATCGCTTGCCTATATTTTTTCCATAGTAAATGTTCAGATGAGTTCCATTCTTTAGTTCTACCAGTTCAGACCTTTACGGTTCCTTCCACGGGACCGAATCACCTATATTTACTCCATGTACTAAAAGTATACAGAAAGTTGCGCTCAGCGTTTGCCCTAGAACTGCTGCTTTAGTGAAAGAGACTTCTTCGTAAATGCTTTTTTGAACAGCACAATCTTAACCACTACAAATCAAGAGTCAGTCACGCTTTATTCTCCTCACCCCCATAATCTTCATCTTCTGCTACCTTCTCCTTTACTTATGCTACACCTTGTTTATCATAACCATTTTAACAGTAGCACTCTACCTTGAGTAAACCTTGAGGCTTTGTATGCCATAAAAATAAAAGTGCGACCCTATCCTCTCATCTTGGCTTCAATCACGTTCCGTAATATACTTTTCTCGTTTTTTTTTCTATAAATATTGTTATAGCGATTGTTATGATGTGCTTTGCTCTTTGTCACCTCGAAGTCACGAATTTAAACGTAGTACTAGATTGGCAGCTAGGTCTCGACATTTTCTGTTGCAATTGCTACGTTTAATCATAAGTTCTAATAGTTTTCTCTCACATTTCTTACCTGTGGAACGCTCTCCCAACATTTTTGCAACTACGATCATTAGAAAATTAAATACAATGTCTTTCGTCATCTTCTGACCGAGTGAAACATTTTCTTTTATCGTCCTTTCTCCTCGATAATGCTTTTTCCGCTTTACTTCACTCCTAGTACCCCCTTCGGGTCTTCGTGTCTTTATTGCTTTATTTGAAGCGAAGGGATTTTTTAAAAAATAGGTTTAAATTTAATGTTTTCACATTGCAATGTGCTGCTATCATGTGTGAATGTGCAAGTGATGAACTAATGATGACAGTAATTAATTCTGGTCGTGAGGAACAACTGTGTTAATAACACTGATCAACACGATTTTTGGTGGCAAGAAACAAAATACGTTTTTTTATCTAATTTGATGGAAACTGATTCCGAAAATAACCTTAGATTTTCATGGTCAGCTACTGTTTTTACTCATTTTTGGGAAAAAAAAGATCAATATACGATCTTGATTACAATATACGATCTTTGATGACAACCAAACATCCTTGTATCATCCGAATTTTCGTTTTTGAAGTTATCGTCTGCACTGTTAGAAATTCCTTTATCATAGTAACTCTAGGACATTGTTAAAAATTACGTTGTCATAGTAACTCTATGACAAAAATATCATAGAGTTACTATGACAATACACAGTTAATAAAGGTCGAAAAAACCCATAAATTTTCAGGCAGGCCCGGGCAATTTATGTCAGCCACCTGAAATAAAACTATTTTTATAAGAAAGAAACAGTTTCTGTGTCAAAAATTTTAAAAAGGAAGAACCGGAATTTTTCTAACTTGTCGCCAAAATTCAAATTAACTAATCATCAGTAATACACTTTATTGGTAATACGTTAACATGAGTATTAAGGTCCATTTTTACATAGCCATCTAGATAAAATTCCGGATAATTGCGGCGATGTGAGTGATGAGCAAGAAGAACGATTTCATCAGGATATCAAAACAATGGAAGAGCGTTACCAAGGACAGTGGGACAAACGAATGATGGCTGACTACTGCTGGTGTATTAAAAGGGACTTAAATAACATAGAAATTTCTCAATAAGAAGACAAATATTTGTTGGTTTAAATATGGATTGAGAAGTTACTATGATTTTACTTTGAGAAATATTACAATTGGTCAATATCATATATACAGAAAAAAATGACAGAATTTTTTTTCTTCTCCATAAATAAGGTATTACTGTACAGCAAAAACGGTTGCTAACCAAGAAAAGGCAAGGTCATCTTCACATTGAGTGCCCTCAAATTAGCTAGAAAAGATTTTTGGTATCTCAATAATATTTCTTTCCTTTTTTTTTTTTTTTGATAAGTGTAATCATAGGATATATATATATATATATATATATATATATATATATAATGATATCACTTATATATATATATATAATTTACACCTAAAATATTTTGATTAATTTGACTTAATTACTACTGAGAATTAGGCAACAGTTTTTCCAGCTGTATGAAATCAAGTTTACTGCTTGAAATGATTTTAAAATTAAATAAAATCATTCATCTATTAGATATGAATAGTTCTGTTGAGTCGGAAATATTGAAAAACAGAAGTTTGCTTTTTACTGACAAAAAAATATCCTAGCGTGACGTCATCGCATTTCACTTAGGACACCGTAGTTAGCGAGTACTCACCCAAATTTAATATCAGACCAACGCTACCTGGCTTCAGTAAGGTCATTCTAGTAAGATATTAGTAATAAACTGCGTTGAATAAAGGATATTTTAGTATACAAAATTATACCAGCGGGTCATGTACATAGAGTAAAAATGTGATTAAAATGTGATTACTATGACAACGGAATTTCTAAGAATGCAGACGATAACTACAAAAACGAAGATTCAGATGATACAATGATTTTATTTAACATTTTTCATGAATTTAAACTTGAACTTAAGCTACACGTTATACTAGGATGCTGTAAGACGAAAAATGTGCTCTTATTAGCTAGCTAACTAGATAGATAGATAGATAGATAGATAGATAGATAGATAGATAGATAGATAGATAGATTCGTTGCTATATTAAATCTTTGGACTTTCCTTTTCCATATTTTATAACTTCAATATTGATAATTATAAGAAAAAACTTTTGGTAACCTATCCGTATTCAATGAATCATACTTCCGTGTTTTGTATGGCATTTTTCTAATTGCCTCTCACTGTAGGGTAAAGTTTTTCTTTATTCTGGATGTACACCACACTTAACAGGACTGTTTTTAGCGAAGCTCTGATGTAATAAGAAAAATCACAAGAAAATCCTCTGTATATAAATTACAATATATTATATAATAATTCCGTTACTATAGTTGGAAACTGATATATATATATATATATATATATATATATATATATATATATATATATATATAGTGTTGAGTTGTGATAGTTTTTGGCGCGAAGATTATTGCTTTTTCAGTAAAAAAAGTTTACTGATAAAATAGACTTTGGAAAGCAAATTTTTTCATCGCAAGGTGCTCGATATCGGGATGGTGATAGAACGTTGATAGTTTTAGTGCAAAGAATCTGTCACTTTAATTGAGCAGGTTCATGCTGACTTCGATTCCTGAGGACACCGTTATGATGTTCTTCATATATATATATATATATGTGTGTGTGTGTGTGTGTGTGTGTGTGTGTTACATCAGCAGTAGTAATAGTCGTAATTGTAATAATATTAGTAATCTTGGGTATGACAATTAACTAAATCCGGCGGCAACGCCTATGATCTGTAAGTTTTGATGATCGTGGATCCGGGATGGGAGTTAGGGATGAACCTGTTAGGGTCCCAAGCTATGGGGTAAATAGTTAATCTCTCGAGGGAAAAATTATGAAAGTTTTAAAATTTCCTATTTATATTAAAATTGCCAACATTATATTTAGAAACAAAATAACCAGCAATATATTTTATAGCAAAGTACAGTGCGACACGGAGATCCGAAGGCGAATTGACATGGCGAAGGAAGCATTCCAGAAGTTGAGTAAAGTATTAAGAAACAAGGAAGAGAGTAGTGGATTGCTACGTGCTATCCGTCCTTCAGTATGGCAGAGAATGCTGGACAATACCTTCAAAGAGGAAGGAAAAACCTGGACCAGCTGAAATGTGGTTCTACAGAAGGATGCTGTGGATATAATTGACCGAGCATGTGAGCAAAGACGAGGTCTTGGAAATGATGGAAACGAAAAGGAAGTTAATACTGAGCATCACGAAGAGACATTTGAAGTTCCTGGACACGCAATGAGGAAGGAAGGCTTGGAGAATCTGATACTAACAGGCCAGATAGAGGAAAAAAGAGACAGGGGAAAGCAACGGATAACATATTTGAAGGACCTAATCAGGTGGATGACAGAACAAGGATTGCATGGTGTAACAGCAGAAAGCTTGCTCAGAACCACGAGCGATAGGGAAACGTTGAAAGCCATGATCGCCTACGTCCTGAAGGGACATGGCACATGGAAGAAGAAGTAGTAGCTCTAGTGTTTTTTTAATTCAAAGAAAATCATTTCTTGCGTTAATTCTTTTTTTATTGCGAAATATGATTAGAAACGAAACATACCGACACTGAAATTATTGGCATGGTCTGATTTAATTATTAATTTCCTAGATATACTTTACAAGTATAATTTAGTATTAAATATTTTATGAAACACAGAAATTGCTAAAAAAGTAAGTTTAATATAAAGAGATATTTTTTTTAATCGTATCACCCCGAGTAAGGCGGTAACGCCACTGATGTGCAGGGGGCTACGTAATAGCGAAAAGATTGGAAAAGAGAAAGCCAGAAATCACATCCTAAACAGGGAACAAGGGATGAGCCTCTTAATCTGTTCAATAGACGTGGGTGGAGTGTGAACCGGGCGATAGATAGATCTATCTACTCCAATTGAAAAAAAAAAAAAAGTGAGAAGATTTGAAAAGAGAAAGCCAGAAACCACATCCTAAACAGGGAACAAGGGATGAGCCTCTTAACCTGTTCAATAGACGTGGGTGGAGTGTGAACCGGGCGATAGATAGATCTGTCTACTCCAATATTTTAATATTTAATTATTAACAGCTGCAAGCAAAAGGAAAATATAGTGTATGGCCAAAATTAATGACATGAGAAAATTAACAAACAATTGTAGATCATTTTTTAACTATAAGTTTTTCTTAATTGTTTTAGATAAGATTTTACTAAATTAACCTAAACTATTATCGTGTTAATTTGTCACACTCTTGATATTCAAACTGTCGCAGAGTATTTCGTCTCTTACACGTCTTTTCAATTTAGTTCAGAGGAGTCATGACAAAACTGCGAATATCAAGGCAAAACTTTTATTTCTGGACTAATTTAGAACTTTCTTTTGTATGAATAAAGCTCCAACCGTCCCCCAGTTTCAGATTTCTAAAAGACACTTTCACAATTGTCTTTTTTGGTTATATCATTAACACTTAACATGCTTCCATTTCATTTGCAAAGAAAAACTCCGATCATTATACCTCATCTTCTGTTTTGTTAGATTGAAACCGTTACCTTGGTGCCTCCAGAGAAAGCGTGTATCACGTATGACACTTAACTGACTGACTACATTGGCAGCTTGGTATATATATATATATATGTTACGGAAATTAACGAATTTGAACGAAACTTGGTTATAAGCAACCAACAATTTGTAATTAATTATTTTGAACATTATTTTTACCGATACTCGTATTTCAGTAGATATTCTGTTTTTAATTAAACAGTATTTTATATTTATATCTACCGGCCTGATTATTTTACGATAAATTTTATTGCGAAAATGTGTGCTATCCAGCAGAATTCGAACCTGCGACCCCTATTTACATTCATATTTATATTCATGGTCGAGTGGTTAAGACAGTACCAGATCAAATGGTAGCTTACCCTATGTAAATAGGGGTCGCAGGTTCGAATCCTGCTGGATAGCACACATTTTCGTAATAAAAATTTATCTTAAATAATCAGGCCGGTAGATATAAATATAAAATACTGTTTAATTAAAAACAGATTATCTACTGAAATACGAGTATCGGTAAAAATAATGTTCAAAATAATATATATATATATATATATATCAGAAATTCATATATATATATATATATGATTCCGGCAGAAATTTTATGCCAGATGGAGGAATATTGTAAAAGGCTCTGATGAGATGAACTATTTAAGCTCATTGAAATGAACTATAGTTTATAACTAACATGGCGTGTTGAGTTTTCCTTTATAAGCCAAGTCGACACATACTTTTTGAGTTTAAGTTCAGCAATTTTCCCTTTCGCACTTTTTGGCCTATGGGGCAGATTGTTTACATTTGCTCCGTAAAACAACTGAGATCTAAGACGGTTGCTAGATTACGTCACAGAAATCAAATCACACGTGTCAAACGCGACTAAAATATTTTTTATTAAAAAAAAAGGAGCCTTTATATTTAATTTTTATTCCGACGTTTTAAAAACTCATTTAGTCAACAAAAAATGGGAATACTTTTCCCCGGTAATTTTGAAACAAAGGAAATATTTAAAAATGTAGACGTGCATAGGGAACAGTCACACACAGACTCACAGATTGCCTTTTATATATAGAGATTGTATTTTAAGCGTCTACAGCGAATTCAAACCTATTTGTTTCATCCGCTGAAGAAATTAAAATGTTCCGAGTTGCACAGGCAACGCCGAGCTATGATGCTTATATATATATACACACACACACACACACACATATATATATATATATATATATATATACATTATGATGCTTATATATATATATATATATATATATATATATATATATATATGTGTGTGTGTGTGTGTGTGTGTGTGTGTGTGTGTGCCTATCCAAATGAATAAGAACGAAGAAAATAATTGTAACGTTCAAAACATTAATTTAAAACAGTGACCAATATAAAAATAGTATAATTAATATTTATTATTAATTATTACGTTAGAATATGTACGGACTACACACTATGGTTTCGCATGGTTGTTAACTATTATTTTTTTAATGGTTAATTGTATTTGAATATCCATTAAAAATCATGTTCAAACAAATAAATTAAAAATGTATCAGTTAATTCTATTTCGTAACTTTCAGTAACATTTCATGAAATATAATGTTTATATATAGTCTGTTTTATTGTGTTGATAAGCTGTTTAAACTGCATGTTCTTGATATATTTTGATCGAGTACATCTGACTGTCCCAGTCTTTAGAAGAAAGAATGACAGTCAGCATAGTAGGCAATGGTTAACTCCATCCTGGTAACACCTCTCATTAAATAAAATATCTTTTATGACAGAAAACGATATTTTAAAACGTCCATAAAATATTTAATATGCGTATAAATAAGTAAATAATTAAGTATAATATATATCGCTTCCGGCGTTGTCAAACTTAGTCAAACTGTTCCACACATGATGTCCTTTATCAGATGTTCTTGTATTTAAATTTGTAACATGAAGCAAATGGGTTGAATGGAGCGAAAGAGAATGGGAAGTGAAGAATAAAGGCAATAAAGAAATAATATTCAGGAAAACAAATGGTGATTGACGCTGCATTTAAATCTTTAAAGATTGTAAGTGACAAAAAGCAAAGAATCGGAATTAGAGTCCCGGAGACTAGAAATTCGAGAAAAGGGGCCATAAGAACAGAAATGACGCTTGCATCTTTTTCCTCGTTAAGTGCCCCAGAAATTTGAACTCTCTTTCTTTGTTTTCATTATCTCTAAAAACTTCATCGTTGCTCACATGCTCAGTCCTTCGTTTTTCTCAGCATCCTTCTGTAGTACCACATTTCTGTTGCCTCAATTTTCTTATTCATCTGTGAGGACATTGTTCAACATTCACTGAATTCTCTTCCAAACGATTGCTTCCCCGACGGCTACAATCTCCAGGAGTTTAAATGTAAGGTCAATACACACCTCCTAACACACTAACCTGCTCCCATTCTATCAAGCACTCTTCCCATCTGCCCGACCCTCATCCTCGCTATCCTTACTCATCTGTCACCTTTCTCCTGACATTCCCTGTGTCTATCCACTCCTTCTCTTTACCTTCCCCTATATAGCCCCATGCGCAATAGTGGCAGTGGAATGCCTTGCTTGGGGTGAGATGATTAAAAAAAAAAAAAAAAAAATTCACTGCCACATAGGATGACCGATATTATAACTGTTCTGTATTCATTTCTTTGTTTCTACACAGTCAGTTAAGTGGCATACGTGATACACGCCTTGGGCGATCATGTCTCGAAAGAGACATGACTGACTGGGCAGAAGATTATCCCACGGTAGGTTGCCATTGCTTTCTGCAGTAGACTGGTTGCAAACCAATGCTATAAAACTCAACTATCCTATTATTTAACCCATAATTGGAGGGAAGAGACGGATTAATACCTTTCCCAGGAGTATTTGTGCGGAAGTGAATGCAAGGAATTCAACTGGAATTCGAACTCGGCTCCCCGATTCCTTGTTCCGAGTTGATATCCACGCACATCATACATTTCTACACAAATTTTCCTATTTCTTAATACTTTGCTTAGCTTTTTTAAGTGCCATACAGGAGGACTGATGTTACGTTACTATGTGATAATCGGAGTCGTTTGTGTTCTTTCAATCCGTTCATACCTCTCAACTAGACACATTCAAGTGCTCCAAAAAAGTCTTATTAAAATTGCAATTTTTCTTTTTCTTTTTTTTTATTCAGGCACTTTTTATATGACTTTCGATATGCTACTTCCACGGAGTTGAAACACTCTCAATCCCCACCCCCCATGTTCTAAATATTAGAAAAAAATTCTACTCATGACAATTTTCCCTAATGACAGTAACTTTGTAGAACAAGCTCCCGTGTGAATACTTCTCTGAGTACCACAGTCTTAACCTTTTCAAGGATCAAGTTACCTATGCTCCATCTCTTCATAATCCTTCCTTACTACTCTTTCATCCAGATCAAACAGCTCATTCATCATAACAATTGTAAAAATAACCTTGTATATTGAGTCGCTCTTGAACTCTGTATAGAGTAAATTTTAGTATTAAAAAAATATTATTTGCCTCTGCCTTTGCTGTTTGTTGCTGAGGTAGGGCAAAAGATCTGACCATACTTTACTCTACCGACCCAGTTTGGGGGCTGATTCTAATTTGACTATGTTATTTTAGTGTAGAATATCTTCGCTGTACTTACAGTCATCGCCTCATTTGGCAGCCCATCCACCCCACCTTAAACTCGGGAATTCTTGTTGAGTATCGTCTTAATAAAATCGCAGACAGGCTTGAAAACAAAATACTTCTGTATGTGTTCGGTAAGCTTCAAAAACACGTATCAATGATACTATGAATGTTAACATTCCTGTGTCGAAATATACTGTGTTTAGGATGAATTTGCTTTCTTCAGCAATTTGTTGTAGATTTGCGTAATGTGAAGAAAATAATTTATTAAAATCTCGGTAAAATAAAGAAATTATCAACGCAGTAATTTAAATTAAGAAATAATTTAGATAATTTTAAATACAAAATGCGGCTTAATTTTTTTAAAAAATTGAATACAAAATGCGGTCTAAGTTTTGAAAAGTTTTCAAATATGGAACGCTCATTAAGGACTGAACAGTTTTCTTTACATTTTTTTACCGTAAAACTCACCCTGTAAAATCTCGGGAGTCACTCGAGGTAGATGTAACGTTAAGGGGTAGTTTATATGAATAGGAGGAGAAGATAACTATTAAGTCTCGACTTGAACAGGTTAAGATTATGGGGATGGTAAAAACATCCTCTTGAGAGTCTGTTCAAAGGACGGTGGTTCGTGGGATAGGGCTGTTTGCGTGGAACTTCTTGAAATATAAAGGAAATGTGGGTGTTTTGCTATGAAGGAAAACCTGAGGCAACTGAAATGTGACACTACAGAAGGATGCTGCGAATATCATGGACAGAACATGTGAGCAATGGTGAGGTTTTGGAAAGGATGGAGACGAAAAGGAAATTAATACTGGGCATCAGTAAGAAGCAACTAAAGTTCCTGGGACATGCAATGAGAAAAGAGGGCTTGGAGAACCTGTTACTAACAGGCCAGATAGAGAAGGAATACAGCATGTAACGTAGTGGCCTGTACGGGAGGATGGCAGAACGGGGATTGCGTGATGTAACAGGGGAAAACGTGCTGAGTGCCCCCAGGGATAGGGAGATGTGGAAAGCCATGATCGCCTACGTCCTGAAGGGAACAGACACATAAAAGAAAAATTCGCATGGCTAATAGAGTTGAGAATGTTAGACCTGGCGGAATGTAGTTCGTCCGAGCAATTTCCATGTTAGTAGCAACAGAGCAGAGACTAACCATCTCTCGCCCGTGAAAGGGAAACTGGAGGATGCAAAATAATTATTCTCCAACAAGGACTAAAAGACGGTTTTGAACTCTATCGACGGAAGGGTGAGGACTGGACAGCTTCTGTCCAAATATGGCAATATTTTCGGCCTGATCTAGATCTCATAAAATTAGAGGAAAGGAATCAGAAAAATTTACCTACATCTTTACCGATGGTTGTATATCAGAGTTCCACTTGAGGTCGGGTGTGAGTTTGAGGCCCAATATTCTCTTAAGGCACGTTGCCTCCTCGAGAGGTCATTCGGTTATCGTGACTGGCGATAGTTCGGAGTCTGATCGGCGGTAATGGAATCTAACTAGTCTGGTTTTAGAGCTATTGAATGTAACCAGCCAGCTTTATCTCACTGGGAAGTTAGTGTTAAATCGGAAGAGAGATGTGCTGCCAATCTCCGATCGTCAAGAATTTTAGAGATGCGCCCTTATTATCTGTAATTTATAAATTTAGATTACTGACTGCGATGAGACATTGATGAAGCAGCATTAAGTTTAATTTTGTTTTAGATTAAACAATTTTCAGGTCGTTAAGTTCAGATCGTTGTTAGTGAAGATGCATTTAGCTTTCCATATGTTCTGTAGGCAGCTTCAATACTGTGTTTCTTGTTTAATAAACTGCTGACTAGATATTTAAAAAAATGTTCTACTTATTCAGGAGGTGTATCGCAGATGATAATATCAAAATCTGGTAAGATGACATTTGGGCTATTTGTGCAAAGACATTGGTTTTCATGATGTTTGCTGTAAGGCTAAAACGGTGGTAGGTCATAACAAATTTGTTCAGACCTTTCAGATTTTCTTTTGAATGACAGAGAGCAGCCTTGCCATCAGCATATTGAAATGTGTTGCATGTTGAATACACATCCAGACATCATTGCTTGAACCAGAGAATAATAGGAAACATTCCACATAACAGCTCTTGGAATGCTATCAAAGACATTTTCTAAGTCAGAGAAAACAAGGAAAATGGGGTTTTGTTTTTTGCTGCTTTTCTTTTTGAGTTGCCTTGAAGAGAAAAACATGTTGAGTGTAACACGACAATTGAGATGTTGGTATTGATGAAGCAAAATGAAGGTTGCAATTTAAACTAAACACTGAACTATATTTTTTAAAATGTTTTTAAAGAATTCATAAATTATTCCGTACGTACACTACCGGCCATAATTAATAGGCCATCCCTGTATTTTAAAAAAATGATGTATTTCATACTAGTTTGCAGTATTTATTACCAAGTAAAAACTTGTAAATGAAAATAGAATGGTACTTTTGTTAACACTGCACAATAACATGTGCATCAAATGAATTTATAAAGGTTTCATAATTACCGATATTTCATCAAGAAAGAATGAAGAAAATTTAGGGTGATTCGGACGAGTTCAGCTTTGCTTCCTTGCCTTGTAAAATTTTGCAAAGTAATAATAACAAAAAAACATTCTATTTTCATTTGGCAATAAATACTAAAAAAGGTATTAAATGAAATTAAATACATCCTACTTAAATAAAAGCGAAACATTAAATTTAAAAACGTTCCCTATTTGTTTGTTCTATTATATATATATATATATATATATATATATATATATATATATATATATATATACCCACGCCTACACATACACACACACACACACATATATATATACATAATCATTTAATTATAAATTAAAAGTACATTGTGACACGGAAATTTCTGTTTTGAGATTTCTATCTCGTCATCAGGCATTGTTAGATGTTAGTTGTGATAATGGATATATATATATATATATATATATATATATATATATATATATATATATATATATATATATATCATCAATAAAAAGATAAAAAGTTATATATATATATATATATATATATTGATTGATTGATTGATTATTTAATTACTTAGTTTTTGGTCATAATAAAATTAGACCAATGCACATTTGTATTAAAAAGTGATCAATACAATTATATTGTAGAAGTTCTGATTATTTTCCATTTGTAAACGAGTTATTATTAGCGTAATAACTCGTTTAAAAATGGAATATATATATATATATATATATATATATATTTATACACACACACTATAGTCATCCGCAGACCGATATGTTTCGCTGTATCACAGCTTAGACTCCATTCGCTTCCTAAGCCAGGATCGAAACTCGACCGCATCGGCTTCAGTCGGCGAGTCTATCCCTAGGCCACGAACGCCCGGTAGAGGGAGGAAGGCTTTTTAGCGCGTATAAACACGCCCATTAGCTAGTGTGCTCCAATTCATTATCGAATGAGCGATGCGTATATGCCGGAGTAGTTACTGTTTGCAAAGTCCCCCACTCTTCCAGAATGCTCAATCAGGGTGTGAGAGCATAAATTTATATATATATATATATATATATATATATATATATATATATATATATAAGCTCAAAATAATCTCAATAAGCTAAAAGCTCGATGTCAAAGTCGACAAAACTATATAATAAAATAATGTAATTAATGCAATAATTTTTTATGGTGATATACAGTAATATTACAATATTATAATAATTTTAAATACATTAATATTTAGATGGTAATCAAAATCCGCTACTCAATGTTTCCGATAATCTGTTTAGATTTTGATGCGGGCTTCCCTCTTAATCTTTCACTCGAAATAATCAAAGCCTCAAGAAAATTTTGTCTTTCTTTTCTTTTCAAGTTACACGCGCTATTTTAGTTGTTGCTGCTATTGGAAGTCCTCAAGTGATGTGAGTTTCTATTATTTGATATATTTCTCTGTGATCTTGTTACGCCAGTCCACGAAGTTCGAAAAAGGATGGTCCTCGCTAAGATCTACAGGCTTCATTCATTCGAAGACACTTTTAACCATAGATTTAGATAGCGGTAGTATCCAACTGACAGTTGAGATATTTCTGAACCAGATTTGTACCATTCATCACATCGATATAAAAGTCTTGACGTGGTGAGGATTTTTTAAGAAAATGACTCGATGACTGAGTAGTGTAGTAACAGGCGTAATATTACACAGAAATCCGAAGGAATATAAGAATAACGAAAACATGCCTTTAAAAAACTAAGCAATGTATTAAGAGATAGAAAGATTTCATAAGCTACAAAGAAAAAAGTGTTGACCTGTTGTCTAATCATAAACGTACAACGCGACCCCGCCCAAGCTTTCCACCGACCGGCACTGATTTTCCTTACGTCACAGTCCGATTCTCGATCTCATCGGTATCTCATCGAAATCCGGGCAAAGGATTTATACCCTATTTTCGTTTTTTTTGGTTGTTGTTGTTCTTTTTTGTTTTTGTTTTTTTTGTTTTTTTTTGTTTGTTTTTTTGCCACTTGATTTCTAAAACTACAAAACCTCCTACAAAAACTAGCTGAAGAGAGTAACAAAAAAGAACAAAAAAATAAAATGCAAGAAAACCGAATGCATGCCCATCAGCAAAAAGAGCAACCCAAAATGCCAAATGCAGGTGAGGGATACAAAAATCAAGCAAGTACAAAAATTTAAATACCTGGAAAATGTGCTAACAGAAGATGGAAGGACCTCATCAGGTGGATGACAGAATGGGGGTTGTGTGGTGTTACAGGAGAAAGTGTGCTAAAAGCCACCAGGAATAGGAAGGCGTGGAGAGCCATGATCGCCTACGTCCTTAAAAGACAAGGCACATAGAAGAAGAAGAAGAAGAAGAAGAAGAAGAAGATTTCTAAAAAAATAACTCTTTATCCACCCCTTTTCTTCCCATTCCCCTACGGTTAAAGTAGATGCTGCCTAGAAGACCGAACTTCAAAAGAAACCACCCGGTGATTCATGAAACAGAAGCACTTGAAATTGTGATAAAACCGCCTCTTCAGTTTCTACGTGGGTGTCCATAGTGTCACATAAAATCTAATCTTATCCGTGGCAATGAACACTGGACAGAATAAATGCTTCACGGATAAAACAGAGGATGCAGCAAATATGTTTCGTTTTGTTTTTTGTTGTTTTTTTTTGTTTTTTTTTAAATAACCATATTGCCCAATAAAGGCATTTTACTGCCACTGTATTGCAGTGGGTTACATAGGAGGAAAGTTATGAGAAAAAGTGACAGGTTATAGGGGGTGTCAGGAAGTGGGTTAGAGATGGATTTTTTTTTTTATTTTTTTTTTTATAAGCGTTTCACCCCGAGCAAGGCATGTCACTGCCACTACTGTGCAGGGGGCTACGTAGAGAGGAGAAAGGCTGGTTAAATATAGGACATAACAGAGGGTGGGTGATAGGCGGGTGAGGATACCGAGAATGAGGGTTGGGTAGATGAGAGTGTTGTGAGAATAGTTGGGAGTTAGTGTGATAGGAGGTGTCTATTGACCCTACATTTAAACACCTGGAGATTGTAACTGTCGGGAAAGCAGACTTGTGGAAGGGAGTTCCACAGGCGGGAAGCGCGAGAAAAGAAGCTGTTGGAGTAGAATTTACGGTTACATCTTATTTGTTTAACTGTAAAAGGGTGGGACCTAGTTGCTAATCTAGTATCTCGTGTAAATTCGTGCTTGGGCGGCACCAGTGATCTAAGCTCATCGGAGCAGAAGCCATGAAAGTACTTGTAGAAGAGGCACAGGGAAGCTACATCACGCCGGTGTGAGAGCGGCTGCAGCCGGTCTGCCAAGTTAGTATCAACCACGTTACAGATCCTCCTTTGTATTTTGTCAAGAAGCCCAAGGAGAGCAGCAGGGGCACCCGACCAGATATGGCAGCAATATTCAATACACGGGCGGATGGTAGATTTGTATATGTGCAGAATAGTTTCAGGTGGGAAAAATTTCCGGGCCCTGCACAGAGAGCCGACTTTCATAGCAGCAGATTTGGCAATGGATTCAATATAGTCATTCCATTTGAGGTCCGCCGAGAGTGTAAGGCCAAGGAGGCGTAGTATTTTACTCTCTGGGAGGCTAGCCTGTCCCATGCTAATGGGAGGTAGATGCGATAGTCTATGGTGGTTAGTTGATAACAGCTTTGTTTTGGAGGCATTGAAATTTACCAACCATTTCCTACCCCAGGTCACTACGGATTGGAGGTCCCTTTCCAGTGCGGCAGCGAGGTTCACTTTGTCGTCCAGACCTGGTTTCTGATCGATGCGGGAGTAGATTGTTGTGTCGTCGGCATACATGCCAACTTGGGATCTAATGGTGTCGGGGAGATCATTAATGTAGATCAGAAATAGCGTGGGACCTAGGATAGAACCTTGAGGGACGCCCGCGTTCGTCTGGTAGTTTTGGGAGGCATGCCCATTTAATACCACCTTTAATGTGCGGTTAGAGAGGAGGACTGGATGAGGTCAGACAGATGTCCAGTTATCCCATAGCTCCGCAGTTTGCACAAGAGGCCAGCATGCCAGACCCTGTCGAATGCTTTGGAGATATCCAAGGCAACGGTTCGGGCTTCACCATTCTTGTCGAGTGCCTGGTATATGTACTTGGTAATGGTCGTTAGCATATCAGCAGTAGACCTGGTGAAGCGAAACCCATACTGTTTGTCAGAGAGAAGCCCGTTGGTCATAAGGTGCTGAATCACCTCGGCGTTGATAATGGCTTCGAAAACTTTGCCAAAGATTGGAAGGAGACTAATAGGACGGTAATTGGCGGGGTCCGAGGGTTCGCCAGAGTTCTTAAATATAGGTACTACGCAGGAGGACTTCCAACAGGCAGGAAAGCAGGAAGCAGATAGGCAGAGGTTATAGAGTTTAGAGAGGACAGAGGAGAGTTCTGGGGCACATTTCTTCAGTACTATGACTGGGATTCCGTCACCGCCGCTCGCTTTGTGTGGGTCAAGTTGCGCAATTATCTTGGCGACCAGCGAGGGCGAGATGAGGACGTTATTTAGTTGAGCCTTAGTTCTGGGTGGGAAGTCTGGTGTAGGTATTCCTAACGAGTCCAGTGTCGAATTGGTTGAGAATTTACGGGCAAAGCACTCAGCCTTGTCGGCTGGGGAGGTGAGAACTTCAAATTCATTGATTAGTGGGGGTATTGAAGTCTTGTTCCTGCTGATCACGCTTTTGCAGAGACGCCAGTAATCTTTGGAGCCAAACTTAGAGGATGCTATGCGTTGCCTAATTCTGGTAGCAAACGCCCTCTTGGCTTCGTTCAGTACTTTTTTACACTTGTTCCGTGCTGAGGTGAAAAGGCGCCTGTTTTGGTTCGACGAGCAGCTTCGATAGAGCCGGAAGAAATGGTTCCGGTGGGAATACTGATGAGAGTAGAGCGGACGGAGAAAGAAGCATAAGAGAGAGGATGCAGGTTAGTGAGATAGGAGATGACTATTGACTTTACATTTAAATTCTTGCAGATTGTAGCTGTCGGAGAAGCAAGTAAACGGAAGGGATCTTTTTTATAATTGTATCGCCCCAAGCAAGGCATTGTACTGCCACTGGTGGACAGGGGGTTACATAGAAAGAAACTCATGAGAAAGAGTTTCAGGTTATAGGGGGTGTCAAGAAGTGGGTAAGAAAAGGATGAGAATACAGATGAAAGGGGAGTGGACGGAGAAAGAAACATGAGAGAGAGGATGCAGGTTAGTGAGATAGAAGATGACTATTGACTTTACATTTAAATTCTTGATGATTAGAGCTGTCGGGGAAGCAATTAAAAGGAAGGAAATTTCTCAGGCGAGAAGTGCGAGAAAAGAAGCTGTTGGAGTAGAATTTGCGTTTACAATTTATTGATTTCACAGTAAAAGGGTGGGGCCTAGTTGCTAATCTTGTGGCTTGAGTAAATTTATATGTAGGGAGCTCCAGTAAGCTAAGTTCATTGGAGCAGAAGCCGTGAAAGTATTTGTAGAAGAGACACAGGGAAGGCAAATTGCGCCGGTGAGAAAGTGACTGCATCTGAGCTGCGAAATCGAGATCGATTATATTACAATCTACTGACGGATGTTGGGAATACCATCAACTGAAAATACGAACAACGATAAAACAAAATTAAAAAAAAAAACAGATACTACATGAAATTTTATACGTACAATCAGAAAAAGGGTTCTGTTCAAAATTTCAATCTCCTGAAGAAATTCGGAGCGTACACGACCGAAACGTTGTGAATATAACAATAAATACAAGAACAATGTAAATAATCAGAGAGAGAGTTGGAATTTAATGAAGAGAGAAGGCTTGAAGAAACTAACATTTACAAGACATATTGAAAACAAAAGAAACGACATGATTCTGATATAATGATGAATTTGATTTATGGTTTATCAACCATTTATTGGTTATTTAAGGCAGAAACAAATTTCTTAGATTGCAATAACAATTTTTTTTAATGTGAATATCATATAAACGATTATTTGAGAATAACAATGATTTTTTCAGATATATATCTAAGTCACCGTTGGTAAATGAGCTGAATCTATACTCTTTCCAAATGTCGGTCCTGGGTATGACGGTGAAATGCATCCGGCAGCAAAGCCTCTGATTGGGAGGTTGTGAGGAGCATGGAACCACATCTTAATTGCTGTTGTTCCTAGGTTCATCCTGACCCGGAGTGCTAACACCTGTTAGGGTCCCAGCTATGGGCAAATAGTTAACCCTCGAACTGGGGTCAAAACACTAGGAATGTATAAAAATAGACTTTCATAGAAAAATATACATTTTTTAAGGAAAAAAATTATTACCAGCAATACATTTTTGAATACAAACTAGAAAACCTCTTCAGTTTTCTAGAATAAAAAAAAATTAAAATTTATCAAAATCTGACTAAATCAACTTTCTCACTACAACTTAACTTTTTAAAAAACACCTTAAAACGCTACCTTTTTTTTTTTTTTTTGGCATTAAATAACCCACAGAGGTAGGTATGCCCTTAAACAAGACTCAAACTCAAATGTACTTGCAACTAAGGAAATATAAAGAACACCACTAGAATTTGAACTCTGTTCTTGATTTCTTATTTCGAGTCGTTATTCATCACACCACCGGCACGAAACAACGGGTAAACAGAAATTAACCTGTTCAATGTATTTGGATAAATTGGTTTAGAAAATAAGGAAGAAAGGGATGATAAAGAATCAAAAGTTATTTTGAACAAGAAAAACAGGAAGTTTTGAGAGCTATGACCGCCAATGTCTTGAAGGAGCACAGCACATAGAAAAAAAATATATATATACATAGGTTTATTTACTACCTTTCACCTAACACAGTAAGGTGAATAAATCATTGTTTTGGCGTCTATAATTTATTGTAGCTTGTATGTATGTGTATAATTTCTTCTTCCAATGGGAACATGTATCCAGGGATCTGTTATGTGTGCACATTTGGCAACTGTATTTACCAAACAAAAATATGACTGCCAGTTATAAAAGTGCTACTTTTCTGACCTCTGACCTTTCTTTCGACCTTTCTTTGATATTGGCACCGTGTTCATAAAACCACTGGAAATTTTCCATTCCGTATGGACGGCCCGAGGTGAAAGGTCGTTTTTGTTGGTGAAGGTTTCCAGAACAGACAACACTAGACCTGAAGCTGAAATAAAATGTGAAAACTTTTTACTGATTGATAGATAGATAGATAGATAGATAGATAGATAGATAGATAGATAGATAGATAGATAGATTAGGACGGAACATGATACATAGATTTGAACGGAACTAGATAGATAGATAGATAGATAGATAGATAGATAGATAGATAGATAGATAGATAGATAGAATTCAACCACAGACTGAACGACAATACTATCCACCGCTAAATATATATGCACGCTTGTGCAAATTAATTGAAGCAACTGTTTTAGTTTCCTTTCTTTTTTTCCTGAGATTAGGTCATTTACTGTGGTATACAGTAATATGAATGTATTTTGCGGGTGTATGATGAATTTTGTTTAACTTTGAAAGAAATATTTCATCATCCGTGTTTGTATCATATTTTTATCACGCCCAGACACTAGTGTCTCGACTGTAGATTAGTCGTCATACGGCCATTGTCTGCGATGGACGTTGCACCAAAGAAGCGTATGAAAATTGTAACACTGCACGAACACACTGGCAAGCCTTACATAGAGATTACGGATATTGTTGGTGTCAGAGAAGATCCATCATTCTAAGACGTAAAGGAAAATCCAGTCGGAAGATTAAAACAACGCCAAGAGACGACGTATACGTGATCAGGGAAAGTGTGAAAGATCCCAGGAAGACATCATTCGTTTTATTTCAATTAATTTCGAAAAGGGTCTGTATAATATACAATGTTATTCTAGTGCCATCGACGTGAGATAATATGCATATTTATTAAGATAATAAATAGCTCTGTTATACTAAATTGAACATTTTTATTTGGTGTTTTATTAACACCTGAATAATATTTTATATATGTGCATATACTTGCGTGTATACACATATGTACTTTTTAATACGCATAACTATATGTACACACACACACACACATATCAGACATATTTTGGTCAACAATACGGTGATCCTTACTCATACACACAGTAAGAGGAACCTGCAGATATTGGAGGCCATGTACATCAAATCTAAACAACCAACACTCAATAAAATCACCTTTAAATCCGGATATAACATATTACATTGCAATTGACTGCATGGCTTTGTTGTCATTTTGCGCTATCACGCGGTGTGACGTCATAAAACCGTATTGCAAAGTTGAGAACTGCGTTTATTATTTTTGGTAACTATTGCCGTTGCCAAGCGGAGTTTCATGTCAACACAAAATAAAATCGTCGGTGATGGTGGATGTTATTGTATTTCAGTCTAAATAATCTCTCTGAAGATGGCTCATGTGAGCCGAAAGCTTAGAAGCAAATCAATAAATAATTATCGAAATATTGGAGAATTAAAACCAAAATACGACGCTTAGAACGGCTCATGATTAAACATAATAGACATTCATTGTCTCATATTTAACAGTATATGTTTAGAAAATTATTTGCTGCCTCGATGCGCTATATATATATATATATATATATATATATATATATATGAAAGAGAACACAACAATGCACAAATAGCCTTTATATAAAAATCTACAAACATGAATAGGTTGAAGAGATGAAAAACAAAAGCGCATCTAATCAGATTGACATAATTCCCTATTGTTGCGGATTCCGGGTGAGAAACCACAGAAAATAATAAATAACTAAAATAGATATGGAGATAGAAAATGTAAGTTATATTGAATGTAATACACAAACTGGAATACGGGTTAGGAATACTATTAGTAGAAATCAATATACACAGTCTTGCAGTGAAATCGTATGTCCGGGTAATGAGTCTATAGCCAAACAACTCCAACTAACACTGCACCAACTTACTGACCCACTAAGCAACACTACAACTCTGCTTTACAACGGTATTTACCAACCTTCCCACGCAAGGCTAGATGTGACACAAGGTCGATTTATTGTGGGTCTTCCCGGCCATATAGTCAGGCCAAAAAATGTCTGTCTATTTTTCCCCAGTCGTGATTCTACCCTTCGGCGGAACCACGACTGGGTAAGTACTCTCTGCTCGGAAGCAGAGAGCGCCCTCTACCCGAATACAGAGAGCTGACAGTGTCATAGTCGTAACAGCAGAGGCAAATGCCAGCTGCTTTACAACGGTATTTACCAACCTTCCCACGCAAGGTTAGATGTGACACAAGGTCATTTTATAGTGGGTTTCCCGGCCATATAGCCGGGCCAAGAAATGTCTGTCTATTATTACCGGGTCGTGATTCTACCCTTCGGCGGAACCACGACTAGGTTAGTGATCTCTACTCGGAAGCAGAGAGCGTCCTCTACTCGAAGGCAGAGGGCTGACGGTGTTATAGTAACAGCGGCAAATGCCAGCTGCTTTACAACTATATTTAGTTGTCCCTCCCAGTAAGGGCAACATGTGACAGCTGCTTTACAACTACTATCACTCTCTATAGGCAAGATTATATGTATACATCAGGCAAGGCCATTTTTGTGTACAAAGAGGCAATCCCCAACACCTAATCAAGTTGGCATTCATTCACACAAACAAAAACCTTTCTCGAAGATCAATGGTTAGAGATTTTTTTTACAGACCCTTTCAAAATGTATTCGATCAATGTAATATCTCGCTTTTCTTGAGTATTATTTAATGAAAATGGAAAGAAAAAGTTTACTGACACTTAACATCAGAAAGAAGCTATTGAGATTTCTAGGGAGTCATAATGAGGAAAGACGATTTAGAAAACTTGACACTAACAAGCTTGTGTAAATGGATGACAGAACAGGGTTTAGGAGAGATAACAAAACTTTCAAAATTAGGAAAAAGAAACTATGGAGAGCCACGATCACCAACGTTCTGAATAGACGTGGAAAGTTGAAGAGATCACATTTATGATACAAAATCAATTTTTAAATGACATTTGACATGTTTGTTTGTTTAACGGTATATCAATTTCCTTATGGGTCATTTAATACCAAGATTAATGCATTATGCATTGTGAATAATTTTATTATAGAAATATATATGAAAATTATTAGAAAAAGTTTTCAATTGCCAAGAATGAAAAAAGTCGAATTATAAGCTCTAGCATGAAACGATAACAGAAAGGACGAAAGATAATACATGGCAGATAGATAGATCCATACATACATACATAGATGATTTTCTAAGCGCTGATTAGATGTGGTACAAGGCCGAAAGTATGGGGCACCCAGTAAGGATCGAACTCACTACTCAGTTGTAATAGGTTCTAGCAAGACGAGCTTGCTAACCATTACACAACGCCGAAGTGCCCATTATGGTGATTTTTCAAGCGCAGCTTAAATGTGGCACAAGGCCGAAAGTATGGAACACCCGGTGGGGATCGAATTCACTACTTAATTGTAATGATTCTAACGAGACACGCTTGCTAATCATGACACCACACCGAGATTCCATAGATAGATAGATAGATAGATAGATAGATAGAAACACTACTGTTCGTAGATAGATACATATACACACAGACACACACACACACACACAAATATATATATATATATATATATATATATATATATATATATATTAACTATAGTAATAACAATACCAATAGTAACAGAACTAACTCTGCCGAAACTAGTATTAATTAAGCTATAATTAAAATCGTCTTGTACAACCCACCGAGAACGAACTCGGAGGGAAAAGACGGGGAAGTAAAAAAAGAAACAAACGAAGTACATGAACAAAAAGTCAAGCACTCGTAAGAAAGAAAAAAAAAACCCAAGACGAAAACCCTAACACTAAAGCGCTCAATACGAAAGTAAAGCAAACAAAGCCAGAAAATCTGAGCGACAGCCAACAACCTACCACGGTTTTGCCTAACGGCTCCTCAGGGAAATTGGCTCTATATATAAATAAATTGGCTTTCTTTCTATATATATATTAATACGTATTCGGACAGCAACCTTTGTTTTAAGCACCTTTCATTGAATAAGATAGAAAGCAGTGCGAGAAAGAGAGAGAAACAATAGGCCATGTAGAATAAAACTATGACATCATAATAACCTGCACATATATATATATATATATATATATATATATATATATATATATATATATTGTTAATTTTCCATTGTAATTCCGATGTTATTTTTTAAGATAGCACAAAGGGTTTCACATATATCTTGCAGTCATAAATTATATATACAATCTCTGTTTATTATTTTACCATTGTTCACAGTGACAAGTGGCCTTGTGTCATGCAAATCTGTTTGGACATGTGTAAATGACAAAAGCAATTGATAAGAAGCAAAAAAAAAAAGAGAAAGAAATGTAAGCAGATTTCGCATGCATGTGTACACATTTGTGCCAGTCAGTTGTCATACGTGATACACCTTTGGAAGATTACGTCTCTCCACAACTTCTTCGTTTCAATCACTGTTGACTCTTTCAGTTAAGTGTCATACGTTATACACAGCCGGGCGATCAATCTCTTTCGTTCCACTAGAGGCTATGCAGAAGATTTCTCCGCAGTAGGTTGCCATTATTTCTGTTGACTGGTTACCGCCAAAGGCTATAAACCTAATCTGTCCTGTTATTCAATTTTTTTGTGCCAATCAGTCAGTTAAGTGCCGTGCATGATACACACCAGAGCGATCATGTCTTTTTTGTTCCATGACTGCCAAAGTATATATTTTCTCCGCAGTAGGTCACCATTACTTTCTACGGTAGGGTAATTGCCAACCAAGGCTACAGAATCCAAGCTCTTATGCTATTCAACCTATTATAGAAGGAAGGAAGGAAGGAAGGAAGGAAGGAAGGAAGGAAAGAAGGAAAGAAGGAAGGAAGGAAGGAAGGAAAGAAGGAAGGAAGGAAGGAAGAAAGGAAAGAAGGAAGGAAGGAAGGAAGGAAGGAAGGAAGGAAGAAAGGAAGGAAGGAAGGAAGGAAGGAAGGAAGGAAGGAAGGAAGGAAGGAAGGAAGGAAAGAAGAAAGGAAGGAAGGAAGGAAGGAAGGAAAGAAGAAAGGAAGGAAGGAAGGAAGGAAGGAAAGAAGAAAGGAAGGAAGGAAGGAAAGAAGGAAGGAAGGAAGGAAGGAAGGAATAATTAGATAGGAACAGAATAAGATAGACAAAGAAAGAAAAATAGAAAGAAAACCTGAAACAAATAGGTAAATAAATTGACTATTGAAATATATGAACTAAATTTACACATACATGTATATACACGCACACACGCATAAATATATATATATATACATGTGTGTGTGTGTGTGTGTGTGCGTGCGCGCGCGCGCAATATACAGTCTCCGAACAGAAATGGAGAGAAATGAGGCAAAGTGGAATAGATCTTTAATGACTTGACAACTTTTTTGATTTTGACCTGAAGATGCCAACCTGACTAATGGAGGCGTAACGCTTTGCCATTAAAAAGATTTTCTACAATGTTTCATATGTGTATGAATGTATTTAAGCACGTGTGTGTGTGTGTGTGTGTGTGTGTGTGTGTGTGTGTGTGTGTTTGCGTATTTGTGTGCATGATTAAAGAATAAATCTTTAAATAAATCTTTAATAGATTTTTATAAGGAAAGAAAAGAATGAAATTGTGTGTCTTTTATAAGAAGCCGTTATTGTGCCTTGTGGAGCAGTGGATATCGAGTCGGAATAAGAAATCGGGGAGCCGAGTTCGAATTCCTTGCATTCACATACGCACAAATATCGTTGGGAAAGGTAGTAATCCGTCTCTTCCCTTCAGTTTTGGGTTAAATAACAGGACAGATTGGGTTCTATAGCCTTGGTCGGCAGCCAGTCTACCGCAGAAAGTAATGGCAACCTGCTGCGGGATAATCTACTGCCCAGTCAGCGTATGACGTATGGCACTTAACTGACTGATATATGCATGTGTGTGTGTGTGTGTGTGTGTGTGTGTGTTTGCGCGCACGCCTCGGAATACATTTTCTGTATTGTTTTCTCAAGTAAACAGGCTAGAAAAACAAAATAAACACTGTTTAAAAAACTGAGTCTCTACTCAAATACGGTTATCCACTAAAAATAACGTTTGAAATAATATACAGGATGAGATAGATAAATTTTCGTCTAAATTATGCAAAAATGAAAAAAAAATCACTGATATTTGGATATATAATTGGAGTAGATAGACTGAACTATCGCCCGGTTCACACTCCACCTACGTCTATTGAACAGATTAAGAGGCTCATCCCTTGTTCCCTGTTTAGGACGTGGTTTCCGGCTTTCTCTTTTCCAATCATTCACTCTTACGTAACCCCCTGCACACCAGTGGCATTACCGCCTTGCTCGGGGTGATATGATTAAAAAAAAAATATTACATTTTAACAGATATATTTACCAAAATTACACAAAATACATCTTGAAATACTTAAGAGTAAATTAATTCAATAAAATTGCCATTGGCTTCGACCACGGCTTTCAAAATTTCCTCTTCAGTTCGGTGTCTTTGTTTAAGTTATTGAATACTGCCATAATCCTTGCTTCAGTTCATCTTTAGTGTTACACTAAGTCTCTACCTCAATTGCGCCTCACACCTAGTAATCAAGGAGTTTGTAGTCTAAGAAGTTAGGTGGCCAGATGTAAAGAGTGATGTGGTTGCCGAAATTATCTGACAGCCATGAGAGGTTTCTCGTGCTTGTATGGCATGTTGCACAGTTCTGATACCTGGCATAGGACCTTCCAACAACTATGCCACACACAGAGTCTTTACGCAAGGCAACACTGTCTCCACAAGGCAATTGATGTAGACCTCTCTGTTTAGTCTAAGGTCCTCACCAAACATTCGGAAGTTCTAATGTTATTAGAACAATCAGATTGAGTTTTCCGAGCTGCCGCACCTTCGTAATCACCATCAGACCAATCCAACTCCTTCCGATTAACACCCAAACATTCTGAAACGTTCATATTGGAGCTTACGGCGCGAATGCCAAGCAGTACAGCATGTCTTTTCCAAATTTCTATCTGAATGAATTGCGTCATGGTGTTCTTTTACTCACAGATGGTGCCCAGTTGACCCCACTATACTTTGCAATTGACAAGATCAAAAATAAACTACGCGCATTCGTGAAATTAAAAATATAAAATGGCGATAATTTATCCATCACATCCGGTAGAAAGAAAGAAAGAAAGAAAGAAAGAAAGAAAGAAAGAAAGAAAGAAAGAGAAATTACTGAATCGACATGAAGAGAAAAAACTGTTTTTGGTATTGGATCAATAGATAGGAAACAGAGACAATTTAGATAAAAAAAAAAAAGAGAGAGAGAGAGAGAGAGAGAGAGAGAAAAGTCCCCCTGCCACAAAAAAAAACGAAAAAATTTCCGAATGAGTGAAATAACAAATATCAAACTTCCCAACCTAGTGGGACACTTGTAAATATCTTTCCTTGTCTTCCCATACTTTTTAGATAAATTCTGTTTTCGTTGTTTATTTTACAAATTAATGCGCATGTATGATTTGGTTTACAAGTGCCTGGGCGTCGATGGTCTTTTCATGGTTCAAATCCTCACTAGAATCTGTTTATGCAACCAGGCGCAATTATAAACTGCACTTATGTAAGCATCCAGACGGATGGCAATAACGGTTAAGAACTATAATTATGTGTGCTGGTACGGTCGTTGGATTAAAGTGTTTTACTGTGCAAGAAAAGAAAGCTGAGGTAGCGTCACTTGTTTCTACATAACTGTACTCATAGATGCATATACGTATGAACAATAATCGTTTTAATAGTACGTTAGAACCTAGCCAACAACACATCATTTAAAAAAAAAACCCTGCAACTTATAGAATGAAAAGATTGTACTACCCAACGGTAAATGTAACTTCCTAACGTTGTCCAATCACGAATCGCTGATTATATCAAACATTTATCGGTGCGATTTATAACGTGAGGTCTACCTCAATATATCTTCTACTCAGATGCAGTCCCATAGGTCTACTGTGTTCTTCCCCTTTTATGGCCATTATGCGGATCCAGCGACAGGAGCGCACACTCAGACAATTGAACGATCGTGGTTGGATGCTGGAAGGATGATTCTCAAGAAAATGCTTTCTCTGTCAGGTTGAAGTACAGATCTGTGTAGTCGCAAATTTCGTTGTCGTTATCGTTGGTTTCTTGCGACACCTTCGTTGACCGCCGCATTAATTCCTCGTATAGGATGTCATCTTCAGTCCCGTTGAGCTTGTTTGAAACGCAGCCTTTCTTTAGTGGCCTTGTCAATGATAGCGGCGCCTAAACTCTTCCGGTGCGATTACTTTAAATTCTGGTTTTTTCATTCTGCCTCCCGATGTGTAGGCATGATTTATCTCCCTTTGTTGAAATACGCCATTAATTAGAGTTTATCTTTCCGGTAAACGAATCAATCCTAGTTGATCCGATTTTATCTGTTCTGAGTCCTGGGGAAAATGGGTTTGACTTCAAACTAAAGAATAAAAGGCAACAGACTTTTGCACATGATTTTTGCATTTTAAAAAATGCGTCACTGAGGATTACGGTAAATTTTTATTTAAGAAAATGAATTGAAATGTAGAACGAACTGAAAATATCATAATTTTTAAAAAGGAAGAAATGCTTAAAGGTAATTATTATGTCACATTAATAACTTAACAATGCTTTGTCATTATTAACCCAGAATCATATTAGAACAGAAATGAATGAATAAATCAAAAAATTAAAAGCATTATTTAATTCTACCAGTTCATCTGCGAATTAAATTATTAAATGTCTGTAGATAAACTTTTTCTTCTAATTTACTTTGTTTATTCGTTTATATATTTATGAATAATTATCAAATGTTAGCTTCTATCAAATAACCGCGCATTACATTAAAAATGAAAATAAAAAATCATTTTTAAAATTGAAATATTTTTTTCTTATCGCTCTTATTCGATAATTAGGTACATTCATAGATTTTGTAAATTGTTCTGTCATCATTGCATCTCAACAAAGGCCCAAATGATACCGTTTTCGTGTCTCTATTGTGCTTTTGATGATACTTTTATACACACACACACATACACACACACACACACACACACACACACATATATATATATATATATATAGAGAGAGAGAGAGAGAAAGAGAAAGAAAATTAATGTCAAGAAACTTGTCATTTTTTTTCTTTTTAATAATCGGTACGCCCCAACCAAGGCAAGACCGTCAATGGTGTACAGGGGGTTACAGTGAGAAAAAAAAAACAAGGTACAGGAGATGTCGAAGGAAGGATAAGAGAAGAATGGGAATCAAAGAGATAGAAGATGACAATTGATGTTGTATTTGAACTTTTGTAGATTGTAACTATCAGGGAAGCAAGCAAACGGAAACGAGTTCCATAAACAGAAAGTGCGAGAAAAGAAACTGTTAAAATAGAAGCGTAGGATACATTAAACTATTTCAGCGGGAAAAGGGTGGGACCAAGATGCCAATCTAGTAGCACGCTTAAATATATAGCTGAGAGGTTTAATATTTATGCCGACTTCAAAGTTTTGTGAGGTTATTATTGTAATGTCTTCTCTCTTCATGGTCATTTGTTTCTTTTCTTCTGCCATTTCTCAATTTGTTCGTATTTATATGAAGTTTAGTGTTGCTGGGGCTCTGGGGCATCAACGTGATAAGCTGTTCAATATTCTCCACAATCTGTCGCGGCTGTGTGCCAGATGCTTTTAGTGATACTAGTCTTACTAATTAACCCATCGATTGGGGAGAAGAGGCGAATTCATGATTTTCCCAAAAGTATTTACGAGTAAGTGAATATAGAGAACCTAAGTGGAATTGGAACTCGGCTCTCTGATTAACAATTCCGAGCCATTATTTATTACACCACCCGCACATTCAAGCTTACAGCACCTGCTATTCCCAAGTGGTCACCCATCTAGGTACTGACCAGTCTCGGCGTTGCTTAACTTCGGTGATTGTACGGGAACTGGTGTTTCAACGTGCAACAGCCGTAAGCCTGCATATTGTGAGGATATGTATGATAGATAACGGCTGGCTTTATATTTGATGAGATTAAGGTGGTAGTTATCGGAGAAGACATTCTTTCGCCAAACCGTTGAACATTGCGACATTTCTGTTTGAATTAAAATCCCTTCTTACCTACGTAAGGTATACAAATGAGTTGTTTCCGTGTACGCGTCATCGCGGGTCCTAGCTGTGATGGTCTGAAAATGGTAGTATTGTGTCAGTCAGTTAGTTAAGTGCCATACGTGATGCACGCTGGTGCGATCATGTCTCGATCCCTATTTATATTCCAAAGCTGGTGAAAGAAGCGACGGCTTAAGACCTTTCCTAGGGGTACTTGCGCGTAAGTGAATGCAACGAATTTAACTGGAATTCGAACTCGGCTCTCTGATTTCTCGTTCCGAACCGATCTCTACTGCACCACAAATCACATCCACGTTGTATAAGTATTAGGGTACTCAATAAGTAATTTTTTTAATCACTTTAACCCAAATAAGGTGATAAAGTCACTAAGGCGTAAGAATTTAATGAAAGTGAAAGAATATGAGAAAAATGATTGGGGAGAAGGACAATAAAAGAACAGGTTTTAAGAAGAGAAAAAATCAATTTGACATTGCATTTAAATTTTTGAAAATCGTAGTTGTCGGGAAAGCAAGAAACTAGAATTGAGTTCCATAAGCAAGAAATGCTGAAAATTATTAGTATACTATTATGGTTTTTCTTCTTCTCTGTAAAACTTATACTTTCAGAAAATGGGAAATCATGGATCTCCACAGTATCCTGAGTATTTTAACTCTTTGTAAGGTTTCTTTTTTTCTACAAACCATTTACACAAGCTTGCTAGTTAAGTTATCCGTTACTTTCTCCTTCTTCTGTTATTTTTTCTTTAATAAGTCTCGTGAGTGTTAAATTCTCCAGGCCTTCTTTCTTCATTATATACCCAAGAAATTTCAATTGTCTCAAGCATAAGTGTCGTTTTTGTTTCCATTTCTCCCAGGAAAATGACGAGACCTAACTGTCAAACTAGCCTTCTTCTTAACTGCACATTGTCCCTTCAGTACGTAGCCAACCATTGTCCTCCACAATTTCCTGTCCTTTGTCGTTTTGTGTTTTTGCTGTTGTGCCATAATACTGATTTGACAACCATTTACCCAAGCTCATTGGATGCTGTTTTCTTCTGTCCCTCTTGTCTTCAGTATATCTAGTGAGTGCCAAGTTTTCCAAGCCTCTTTTTCTCACTATAAGCTCTAGAGCAGGCGTGAGCAATTGATGACCTGCAGGCCACATGCGGCCTGCCACAGAATTTTCAGTGGCCCGCGGAAGTATTCAAGAAAATCTTTAATTCTAACATTTTCTCTAATTTATCACGGTAAATGTTAGTGCTGACAAATTTGCATGTTTGAAGAGTTTTGCTGGAAAATGTTTTCTATTTTTGAATTCACATCCATCTTATTCTTCTATGTGCCTTGTCCTTTCAGGACGTAGGCGATCATGGCCTTCCACGTCTCCCTATTCCTAGTGGCTGTTAGCATACTTTCTCTTGTAAAACCACGCAAACCCCGTTCTGTCATCCACTAGCTCAGGCCCTTCAAATATGTTACCCGTTGCTTTCCCCTGTCTCTTTTTCCTTCTATCTGGCCTGTTAGTATCAGGTTCTCCAAACCCTCCTTCCTCATTGCATGTCCCAGGAATTTAGTTGTCTTTTCCTGATGCTCAATATTAATTTCCTTTTCGTCTCCATCCTTTCCAAAACCTCATCATTGCTCACATGCTCGGTTCATGATATCAGCAGCATTCTTCTGTAGAACCACATTTCAGTTTCATCAAGTTTTTCCTTCATCTTTGATGATATTGTCTAGCATTCACTGCCATATTGAAGAACTGACATCACAAAGCAATCTAGTACTCTTTTCTTTGTTTCGATTGAGAGTTTCCTGTCTCTTAATACTTTACTCAGCTTCTGGAATGCGTCCTTCGCCACGACAATTCGCCTTCGGATCTCTGTGTCGCACTTTACGTCTTTTGTTAGAACACTTCCCAGATATTTAATTTTTTTGTACCTGCTTGATTTTAGTACACCCCACCTGTATTGGGCATTTTGGGCTGCTCTTTTTGCTGATGGCCATGCATTCGGGTTTTTTTGCAGTTTATTTGTAGCCCTTTTTATCACTCTCTTCAGCTCTACTCTAAGTGGCCTCCGGGCCAAATTAATAGCCAACGTATACTCTAGAGATTTCAGTTGCCTTTTTCTGATGTTAAGTTTAAGTGTACCTTTTGTTTTAATTTTCTCTATAACTTGGTCGTTTCTTACGTGTTCTGTCAGCATACTTCTGTAAAGCCGCATTTCTATTGTTTTAAGTTTCTTTTTCGTCTGTAAGAAGATTATCAAGCATTCACTGCCATATAGGAGGACTGATATTACTACTGTGCTCAAAGGAGACTCGCATATCTGTCGCTGTACGGCAGGCACATAAGAAAAAAACAAAGAGTAGCATTGACTGAAAAAAAAAACGTTGGTTGCCGTAAAATGCAACGTGGCTTTTTAGTACTAGTGCACTAAACATCAAACGCTGACTTGATGTTTCGTAATTAGAAGTTCTTTATTCGCCATCTTGAATGTTCTCCACCCTCACAGATGGATCTCCTCCCTCATAGATGGATCTCCACCCTCGCAAATGTAAAAGGTCGGTGTTAGAAATGCGCTTTATAATGATTTTCAGTGTTTTTTATTGTTTTCGTTTTTTTTTTTGTGTTTTTTTGTCGGTCTTTTTAATTTAATTAAATTTCACATAACGGTTATTAACGGTTTTCAGGTTTTTCCTGACCCCATTTTTATTTCTATTTATTTTTCCAGAAGCTACATTTGCTCTCCCACACTTACACACACAGACATTGCTTACGGCAAAAGTCACATTATTACTTATATTTTAAATGTTTGCTTAAGGATTTCTCTTCGCAGACTCTCTCACTCTCACTTCCTCTCATTCGTCTCTTTTTTTATTGTTCACTCCTCCATTCTAGCTCCTCCCACCTTTTTTTTTTTTTTTTTCACCACTGTCTCTCCTGCTTTCATTGGGTCAGTTGCACTTTCCCTTTTTGTGTGTGTGTGATGAAGGGTCCGTCAAACATAAAATGTAAAAGACTGTTGTTAGGTATGGGGGCTGCAGTAAAAAAAAAAAAAGAAAAAGCAAATTTATTGGTTATTGTTTGTCGAGTAAAGGAAAGTCTGACACAAGGCCAAAAATATGGAGTGCATTGTAAAAAAAATTGCCAAAAAATATATTTCCAAAGTCACACTAACTGTTTTCGGATCAGAAATATTGTAAGACTTTGAACATGCTGATAGATAGATAGATAGATAGATAGATAGATAGATAGATAGATAGATAGATAGATAGATAGATAGAATAGAACAAAAGGAGATAGATAGATAGATAGATAGATAGATAGATAGATAGATAGATAGAACAAAAGGAGATAGATAGATAGATAGATAGATAGATAGATAGATAGATAGATAGATAGATAGATAGAACAAAAGGAGATAGATAGATAGATAGATAGATAGTGAACAAAAGGATAGATAGATAGATAGATAGTAGATAGATAGATAGTAGAACAAAAGGAGATAGATAGATAGATAGATAGATAGTGAACAAAAGGAGATAGATAGATAGATAGATAGATAGTGAACAAAAGGAGATAGATAGATAGATAGATAGATAGATAGATAGATAGATAGATAGATAGATAGATAGATAGTGAACAAAAGGAGATAGATAGATAGATAGATAGATAGATAGTGAACAAAAGGAGATAGATAGATAGATAGATAGATAGATAGATAGATAGATAACAAACTGACAAAGAAAGAAAGAAAGAAAGAAAGAAATTTAGCAAGAGATAAATACATTGATAGGCTAAAAATAGACTGAGATTGAGAGACCGACTGCACATGTTCGATTTGTCTCATGGCTGAGATAGTTGCATTTTTTACTAACTTGGTGCCCCCTCCAAAAGATTTACTCGTGCAACCAGACTGGCAACAAGGTCCCACCCTTTTACAGCTAAATCGACCAAATGCAGGCGACAATTCTACTCCATTAGCTTTTTTTCTCGCTCTTCCCGCTTGTAGAACTCCCTTCCTTATACTTGCTTTTTTGACGGCTACAACCTCCAGGAATTTAAATGCAATGTCAATTCTCATCTCTTGTCCAATTGACTCCAGTCCTTTCTACATAACCCCGTGTATCTTGTTCTTTTCCTTTCTCTCTACCTTTGCAACCGTCTTCACTCTTGTTTTCCCATCCTTCTCTTGCCCTTTCTCTGTCACCACCTGTAGCTGGTTCGTCTTTCTTTTCGCTCTCCTCCTGCTTAAACTTTTACTCTCTGATGTAGCCCCCTACACATCAGTAGCGGTACCGCCCTGCTTGGGTTGAAACGATTAAAAAATATACCAGAAGTTGGTGTTCAGGCGAACGCCCACGATTCTTTATATTATTTTTCTTAGGAACTGACGCTAGACAATCTTTCTGTCTTATAAAGTTTGCTTTGTGCTGTAAGAATAATTAAATACCAAAACTGTACTTTCACTTTGTAGAAATACTTTTTAAGCTACAAGTTATCATTACTAGTAAGTTCGACCCTCACTAGGTGCCTTATGCTTGAGGCCCTGTGTTTACTCTTACGAGTCATTAGTACTGTAGCAAATTTAATCCTTACTGTACGCCATATGCTTGCTGACTCATGGTGGATTTTGTTAAATGCATACAGTGTCGTTAAAAATAATCTGCCAATAGTTTTGTAATTAAAACCAAAACAGCTGTGAAAATGAAATATTCTGAGATCAATTTTTTTTTAATTTAAGGAAAAAAAATAATGTCAGAAAGTAAAACCAAAACATTTAAGGGAAAAAATTCTATTTATATCAAATTAACTCAAATAATTGCCGAGGGAGGGTCTATGTTGCTCAAATTAGTTTTTCCGGTGCTAATCCAAGAATTTAGCCGGCCGTACATTAATTTTTTATAAATATTTTATTCACCCTTTTTAGGATCCTATTCACAATCGACAGTCTGACTTATGCAAATTCTTTACTGAGCCAATATCTACATGTGTGTGTTGTGGGGAGGGGCACGGTTATAAAATTAATTGATTCGTTCTTTCACTGAGAACAAAGAATAAAGTCAAAAACATTTAAATTTTAGTGGAAATTCACAAAAAGCAGAGGCATCTTGTTTATGTTGAGCTAACACATTACTCAATAAATTTCGGGCCTAACAAATTAAACAACTTTTAGGTGAAATTCAACTTTATTCATCAACATAGTCTCCTTCTCGGGTGATACACTTATTCCAACGCTTCTCTAACAATTTGATGCCTTTTTTGTAGAACGATGTGTCTTTGGCCTCAAAATACGCTGCCGTTTTCGATATCACTTCTTCATTGGAGCCAAATCTCTTTCCCTGGAGCATTCTTTTGATGTCTGCGAACAGCCAATAGTCGTTGGAGACCAGATCAGGAGAATAGGGGAGATGAGGAAGCTATTCGAAGTTCAGTTCATGTAGTTTTGCAATCGTTGCGATCGAGTGTGACACGGTACATTGCCTTGGTAAAAGATCACTTTTTTCTTCTTCATCTGTGGCTGTTTTTTGTCGATTTCTTCCTTCAAACAATATATAATATTCGCTATTGATGGTTCTTCCTTTCTCAAGATAATCGATGAACAAAATATCTTGAGCATCCCAAAATACGGAGACCAAAACTTTGCTTGTTGATGCTTGCGTCTTTGGTCGCTTTGAATGGCTTTCACCTGCTGCTGTTTACTCAGTTGACTCCGGAGTGAAGTGGCGGATCCATGTTTCATCCATTGTCACATATTTACGCAAAAACTCTTTCTTATTGCGTTGAAACAATTGCAAACAACCCTCTGAATCGTCGACGCCTCGTTGTTTTTGATCGATTGTGAGCAAACACGACACCCACCTTGAACACAACTTTCTCATTGACAAATGTTCATGCAAAATGGTGAAATACACTGCCTTCTGAAAAGTTCTACTCGTTTGCTATCTCACGCAATTTCAATTTGCAATTGGCCAAAACGTATTTGTATATTTTTATTAGTGTATTCCAGGACAACTGCTGATTTTGGGCGTCCCAAGCGTTCAGCATCATTTGTGATTGTATGACCGCGTTTAAAGTCAGCATACCACCTCTTAACCGTTGTTTCCGACCAACCATAGTCCGAATATTACTTATCAAGTCACTGCTTTGCTTAAACAGTATTTTTTCTTCAGAACACACGAAATTCATATTTTTCCATAGTTTTCAAAAATTTGCAACAGTAGCTTTACTTAAAAAAATCTAATTTGTAAACTAACAATCTAATTGGGCCCAAATTTTGTCACGTGTTATATAAAGATTAGTACTTCATAAAAATCACATGGATTTTTTGTCGTGGCGCCATTTATATGCCAGGCCTGGAACTTACTGAGCGATGTGTTAGCAGTTCATTTTAAAGTTACTTAAATGAACAATCCTTTCATTATTATATATAATTTATTTCTTTAATAGAATTTCAGTTCGGTATACGAAGATAAATAGATATACAGTTTAATAAATAAACGGGACGTCTACTCAAATCTAAGCATCCACTGAAATAACGTTTAAAGTTATAACATTTCTCGGTTTAATAGATTTATTTTATGAAGTATTACTTCTTTAGAAAATTGTTTTGTTTACATTCGAATTCGAAACTGTGCTGATATAAATTTGGAGAATCTGATAAGGGTTTGCGCTTATATAAGCGAGGCTCGAACTCACTACCGTATAAATACCTTTCCTTTCTATTTCTACTTGTATCTCTCTCTCTCTCTCTCTCTCTCTCTCTCTCTCTCTCTCTCTCTCTCTCCAGACACAGGCATATATATATATATATATATATATATATATAGGGACAGAAAATCTAAGCAAGAGCCAACAACCTACCAGGGTTTCGCCCTACGGATCGTCAGGGCCAATTTCCCTGACGAGCCGTTAGGCAAAACCGTGGTAGTTGTTGGCTCTTGCTTAGATTTTCTGTCTTTGTTGCTCTACTTTCGTATTGAGCGCTTTAATGTTAGGGTTTTCGTCTTGGGTTTTTTTTTCTTTCTTACGAATGCTTGACTTTTTGTTCATGTACTTTGTTTGTTTCTTTTTTTACTTCCCCGTCTTTTCCCTCCGAGTTCGTTCTCGGTGGGTTGTGCAAGACGATTTAGATTATAGCTTAATTAATACTAATTTCGGCAGAGTTAGTTCTGTTACTATTGGTATTGTTATTACTATAGTTAATATTATATATATATATATATATATATATATATATATATATATATATATTTGTGTGTTAACAACGGCTTTCCGAACTACCTCATCTATTAGCAGACTATCTTTTCTTCTAATGTAACACAAAGCAATACTGAATATACAGATAATAGCATTAATATTTTCTGCAAAAACAAAATTCCCGTTAACTATAAGCAAGATGAATTTTCTCTTAGAATCCTTATAAAGAAATACATAATCCCAGTTGGCCAAAACAAGAACATTAAATTATCTATAATCAAAATAGCTGACAATAACGATTCACCTGCTGACATCAACAATAACGACTCACCTGCAATATCTTGTTTGTTTCGTTTTTTATGGCATATCAACCTTGGCGGGTCATTTATTGCCAACTAAATTTTATTTATTTATTGTCGGTAATACCTTTTTCTTTCAACAATTTTTTGTTGTTTTTTTTATATAAGTTTTGTGTCTAGTAATACTTTTTCTTTTCGAGTATCAAGATTCATTGGGATTTGTTTTTAAGGGCAGGATCTCCATGTCCTACCCTTGTTATTTAACCTATAACTGGAAGAAAGGGACAGATTAATACCTTTCCCGAGGGTACCAGTGCTTAAGTGAATGCAGGGTATTCAACTGGAATTCGAACTCGGCTCACCGATTTCTCTTTCCGAGCCGATATCCATTGCACCACAACGTATATCCGTCGCTAAACGCTTACAGCACCTGGTATTCCTAAGCGGTCACTCATCTAAGTACTGACCAGGCTCAACGTTGCTGAACTTCGGTGATCGAGCGAAAACCGGTGTATTCAACGTGATATGGCCGTAAGCCCTGCAATATCTAAATTATAGACTACCAATATTATTCCTGAATTCATATGCCCATTCAGAAACTGCGTTTCTGATCAAACTAAACCCATGAATAATTATAACCTGATAGATACAATTTCAAAAAGTTTAAATGCAACATCAATTGCCATGTACTATCTTTGAACACCATTCATCGTTAATCCTTTCTTTAATACTTCTTTCTCTCACTGTAACCCCATGCACACTAGTGACGTCCTCGCCTTGCTTCGGGGGAACTTTTTTTAAAACTAGCTGTTACTGCTATCAAAACACTTACTAGACATTGACAGTCTAGTTTTGATATGTAAGTAATAGTTTGTAGCCGGAACTGAAAGACTACATAAATGTCTTGCTTAAATCATAAACTTTTACATTCCTTTTAACGCGGGTGTTTAATGAAGAGACACATTTAAAAAAAACATTGTATCTTTTACGTCAATACGAGCCTTAAAGCACTCGGTTCCGATATTTCGTCTAGTATTTTTAACATGCCCAAATTTTTATTGTCTGAATAACGACAAGAGCTCGTAAAAGCCCAAATGTAGAAACTGAGAATAATTTTATTCGCTAACAGAAACTTAAACAGCCAATCGAAACACCCACCTTTTTTTTATGAACGAATCAATTGCGGTCTTTGGTCTTTATAAGATACACTCAAAGTGTCCACCTATTTTATTGATGACTCGTCCCTTGTCTCCCTATCAAAAGAATCACAGGTGCATGTCGAGAAATAAAAAGTATCTATGTAGAATTAATTTACGTAAATCATTGTCACTTAATGTATTGATGTTAGCATCAGAATCCCGACTCCAAAGTTTCATAGGCGGAGATTTTGAGCCACTCTTCAGGGATATTTCGCAATTTACATTTAATATTTCCAAATTTTCTTTTTATTTTATTTTTGTAAGTTGTTCGTGTGTGCGTCTGTGTGGATGTACGCTTGCGTGCGTATTTCCTGTTAATGTATATATCATGCATTACTCTTCCGCAATAAATTGAATTATTTCGGTGACTGGCTTGTGTATACACCGCTTATATATAACACGCTAAAGTTTCCCTTCTTTGATGTCATGTGCCTATGGCTTAGGGATTAGCGCCTCCGACTGACACTGAATCGGTCCAGTTTCGGTCCCGGCCAGAAGCAAATGGATGTCTATCTACACTGATGAGCTGTGATACAGCGAAACAGGCTTGTATGCGTATATATATATATATATATATATATTGCTTTCAGGATGTGTCTTATCTATCAGGTGTTTGAACATTTAAGTCGAAGAGAATTGTTGAATCTTTTTTTTATTTTTCTATAGAAAACCTATCATCTTTCTCACCTCACTCACTCTATCTATCTATCTGTCTATCTATCTATCTATCTATCTATCTTAGCATACTTTCTTTCTTTCTTTCTTTTTTTTTTTTTTTTTTTTTTTTTTTTTTACTATTACACCCGTTTAATCCGCGACTATTTGATGGTCTAATTTGATCTCGACAGGTTTAGGCTAAGGTGCAATATTTCCTTTCTCCTTATCGTTTCACAAACTTGCTTGAACTCATCTTTTTATGTCAAACTCTTTCTTTTTCCTTCATTATATTTCTCTCTCTCATTCTCTCTCTCTTTCTCTCTTACTCCTTTTTCTATCATTTCCTCTGTCTTTCTTGTTACACACCTCTTTTTCCTCTTCTGTAATTTTCTTTCCTTCTCACTGTCCTTTCATTAACACACACTCTCATCTTTTTCCCCTCTTTGTCTTCTTTTATTATATATTCTTTCTCCTCCGCCTCTCTCTCTCTCTCTCTCTCTCTTTCTCCCCCTTCCAAATCTCTCTCCATTTCGTTCTGTCTATCCATATCTTTCTTTTCCTTTTTCCCCTTTTCTTTTTATCTTCCATAATTTCCGTGCTCTCTCCCTCTTCCAACCTCTCTCTCCCCCCTCTCTCTCTCTCTCTCTCTCTCTCTGTCTTATCTAAACTTATTTATAAATGGAACTTTGTCTGTGTGTGTGTGTCTGTGTGTGTATCCCTTACCTATAGATTCCGAAACGGCTGAACCGATTTTCTTGAAAATTTACACAGTTGTACTATAAGCGTCTGCGAGTGTTTTTAGCTAGGTTTTGTGTCGAGGTACCCCCGATAAATATCGAAAATCGATAATCGAAAAAATCCGGTTATAGAAGGAATGGTCCGATTTTAATCAAATTTGATACACTGATAGACAAAGACATAAGAAACGATATTAAGAAGTTTCAAGTTTTACAGTTCTTACAATAGTGTAGAAAATCAATAATATATATATAAGGCAAGATGTTTGTGTGTGTGTGTGTGTCTGTTTATCTGTCTGTATGTCCTTTATACAAATCCACAATTTTTATCCGATTCTCACCAAACTTCACACAAATATTCTTTAGTCTGAGCTCCAGGACCATGTATTAGTTTTAAAGCTTTCATTACACCCGACCAACGCCGGGCTATACTGCTAGTTACACATAATCTTTCTCTCCCTTACCTTTTTCATGCAGCCCTCTTTCGTCTTTCTTCGTTAAATTTCTCTTTCTCTCTTGCTCCTCTCTCCCACGTTTACCTTCTCTCTTTCTCTTTATTTCCCTTTATATCTTACTAATTCTTGCCTTATCTCGTTTTTCCTTATATTTTCTTCTCCCTTTCCTTTTCTTCTTCCCATTTTTTCCCTATCTTGCGTCTCTCCTTCTTTCTCTTTCTCCCGCCTCTTTCTTTTATTCTCTTTTGTCTCTTACATTTGTTCTGTCTTTCGTTAAGTTGCGATAAAAAGTAAGCGAAATCATGAAAAGAAATATTAATCAATAATTAATAATAGATACCGCATTATCTGATATTCTTTTGGGTTTATTTGACTTAGTACGGATTTGTATTGTCATTTTGAATGACAATAAAGATCCTCAGAGATTGGTTTATCGTATTCTAAGAACTCTTTAGAGATGAAACCAAATAGAAGAAAAGATCTTTGGTTTAGATATCGACATCATTTTCTTCTCTTCTCTTTCTTTTTTCTTTTCCGTTCAGAATCCCAGACATTTTCCCTAAGGAATAAATCGTTTAGTTCCAGAGTGGTCTTTTGTCATTCCTAACAAAGTAAATGTACGGTGGAACAGCGATTAATAATATAGGAAAAGAAGGATTTGGCGAGCCGATTTTCGATTTCCAACAGTAAGAGATAAAATGCGTGCATTGTGGCGCAGTGGGTATCGGCTCAGAACGAGAAATCGAAGAGCCGAGTTCGAATTCCAGTTGAATTCCTTGCATTCACTTACGCGCAAATATCCTTGGCATTAAGGTATTAATTAGTCTCTTCTCACTCCAGCTATGAACAGATTGGGTCCTATAGCTTTGGTTGGAAACCAGTCTACCGCACAAAGAAATGACAGCCTCCTACAGAAAAATCTCCTGCTTAGAGTGAATCGAAAACGATATCATTGCACAAGCGTGTATCACGTATGGCACTTAAATGACTGATTTGGATAAAAGTATTGAATAGCAGAAAAGATTGAGTTCTATAGCTTTGGTTGGCAACCAGTCTACCGAAGAAAGTATTGGCAACCTACTGTAGGAAAAATACTCTACCCAGCCATTCATGTCTCTTTCGAGATATGATTGTCCATAACGATAAGCTGCACATGAACAAAATTGTTCTTCGTAGTGGAGTGATTTCGGATGCCTTTTCTACGATTTTGAATTTAGATCGTTTCTTTCATCTGGAATGGTTATCAAACAAGTTTAGAGATTTTGTTCATATGTAGCTTATCGTTATTAACGAAAACAAGAGTTAAAGAGAGACATGATGGACCATGACCAGAAAGAAAAAAGACATTATTATAAACTTTTTTTATATATTTAAATGGGGTTTTAATGAAACGTCTTGTTCTTTCTGAAAAAAAAAATTTCGATTTTTTTCAGAAAGAAAGACTCAATAAAGAAAGGCGGTTTGGAGAATTGGACACTCAAAAGACGTACTAAAGACGGAAGACAAGAAGAAACTTCCTCCCAAACTTTTGCTAATAGGACAAAACACTTAGTGAGAAGGTCGGTGAAAAAGAAACCGTACAACAATGCCACAAAGGATAGGAAGTTGTGGATAACCACGATCGTCCATATCCTAAATGCGTACAGCACATAGATGATGATTATGCATTGGTACCAAGTTGTCATCCACCCAATCTCTCGCAGTTCTACAAAGGGCGCCACGTCATGGATTAATGGTTATTAAGCTAATCTGCTTATACATTGGTATTTAATAATGATTGCGATCCTTACAGGGTTCCCATAATAGTGGCCTTGTGCCAAAACTGTTTTTTGTTCCATCAGTAGTTTCTACCCTGCTGGCAAAGAATATTTTCATAGATGTTACCATGCGATCAAAACTTTTGGTTTATCTCTGTGTGTGTGTGTGTGTGTGTGTGTGTGTGTGTGTGTGTGTGTGTGTGTGTGTGTGTGTGCGCGCGCGCACGCGTGTACGTGTGTGCGTGTGTCTATTAAAGTACACGTAGAACTGTATTTAAAGTAAAACTTTTAAATACACATGTTCGTGATGCGCCATTTCCGCCTTCGGCATTTTGTGACATGACTTATTTATTTTAAGAATTTCAATCATGATGATGTTTCAAGATAAATGCATCCCCCCCCCCGCCTCGTGGTTCAGCTGTAGGGGAGGGGACGGGTGTTTCTTTTTTTTATCGAGACAACGTTTTTAGATAGACTTACAGACTATAGGGATTCTTTTTACATATCATTAAATCAAGACATGTGACTTCAAGCAAGCAATAAACCATCGACGGCTTCCGAACAGTTTCTTCTATCCAAATCCAGTTACAACCAAGAAATTTACGTAGCATTGACATTTTGTAAGATCGTAGTTGACAGGAAAGTGGGGAGTCGGAAGAGAGTTCCTTAAGCGAGACACAATAGAGAAGAAACTATTAGAATAGAAATTACGGTTATATCTACCAATTTCAACGATAGAATTATGAGACCTGATACTACTTTTCCAGAGTGAAGAAGATATTAGAATAGAACATACGGTTATTTCTAGCAATAATAACGGTGGAATTATGAGACCTGATACTACTTTTCCAGAGTGAAGAAGATATCAGAATAGAACATACGGTTATTTCTAGCAATAATAACGGTGGAATTATGATACCTGATACTACTTTTCCAGAGTGAAGAAGATATTAGAATTGAACTTACGGTTATAACTATGAATATTAACGGTGGAATTATGAGACCTGATACTACTTTTACTGAGTGAAGAAGATATTAGCATAGAACTTACGGTTATATCTAGCAATAATATTGGTGGAATTATGAGACCTGATACTACTTTTCCAGAGTGAAGACGATATTAAAATAGAACTTGCGGTTATAAATATGAATATTAACGGTGGAATTATGCGACCTGATACTACTTTTCCAGAGTGAAGAAGATATTAGAATAGAACTTACGGTTATATCTAGCAATAATAACGGTGGAATTATGAGACCTGATACTACTTTCCCAGAGTGAAGAAGATATTAAAATAGAACTTACGGTTATAACTATGAATATTAACGGTGGAATTATGAGACCTGATACTACTTTTCCTGAGTGAAGAAGATATTAGAATAGAACTTACGGTTATATCTAGCAATAATATTGGTGGAATTATGAGACCTGATACTACTTTTCCAGAGTGAAGAAGATATTAGAATAGAACATACGGTTTTATCTAGCAATAATAACGGTGGAATTATGAGACCTGATACTACTTTTCCAGAGTGAAGAAGATATTAGAATAGAACTTACGGTTACATCTAGCAATAATAACGGTGGAATTATGAGACCTGATACTACTTTTCCAGAGTGAAGATGATATTAGAATAGAACATACGGTTATATCTAGCAATAATAACGGTGGAATTATGAGACCTGATACTACTTTTCCAGGGTGAAGAAGATATTAGAATAGAACATACGGTTATATCTAGCAATAATAACGGTGGAATTATGAGACCTGATGTTACTTTTCCAGAGTGAAGACGATATTAAAATAGAACTTACGGTTATACCTATGAATATTAGCGGTGGAATTATGAGACCTGATACTACTTTTCCAGAGTGAAGAAGATATTAGAATAGAAGTGACTGTAGCCAAGATGCCTTGTCGGGATCGATAAGCTTTTATGTTCTTCTTTAGATCTTGTCAAGAATCTCTAGAGGTATAGCAGTAGTAGCAGATGAGATGTGGCAGCAATATTCGATGCTCTTATGAACGCGTCCAAGATTCAGGCGTGAAAAATTGTCATTCCATATTATTTTCTGAAAGAGTTCAGTGAATGCAAAATATAAATTATCGAATTCAATTCATAAAATGTTAATTCTGTTTCCATTTTTGAATGTCAACTTTTTTGTGTTTACTTTCTGTCGTATTTTGGGGAGGGAATAAGAAATCCAAACAAAATAAAGGAAAAGTTATTTATCTTCTTTACCCTTCTTTACCTTCAGCCATTCTCAGTCATGAGTTTGACTTTGCGTTTTGTTTAACGGCTTATCAACTTCTGTGGGTTAATGGCTTAAAGATGGGGTTTTAACATATTTTTTAATATTCGGTTATAGTGAGAAGGTTGATTTAGTCAGAAATTGTTGAAAAAAATAATTTATTATCTTTTTTTTAATTTTAGAAAACTGAATTATTACCAGCAATACAGTTTTGTATTCTAAAATGATAATAATTTTTTTTCCTTCAAAAATGTATTGCTGGTAATATTTTTCCTTCAAAAGTGTATATAGTTCTATAAAAGTCTTTTTTAATATATCAGTCAGTGCCATACGGGATACACGCTTTGGCGATCATGTCTCGATACAGACATGACTGGCTGGGTAGAAGATTATTCCGCTGTGGGTTGCCATTGCCTTCTGCGGTAGACTGGTTGACATACAAGGTTATAGAACCCAATCTGTCCTGTTATTTAACCGATAACTGGAGAGAAGCGACGGATTAATACCTTTCCCAAGGGTATTTGTGCGTAAATGAATGCAAGGAATTCAACTGGAATTCGAAATCGGCTCCCCGATTTCTCGTTCCGAGTCGATATCCACTGCACCACAACGCACATTATTATTCCTATAAATAAGTATTTTTATACTTTCATAGAGTTTTGACCCCAGTTTGGGGATAAACAATTTTCCCATAGTTGGGACTCTAACAGGTACTACCACCCTGAGTCAGGGTGGACCTGGGAACAACACCAGTTAAGAGGTGGTTCCATTCCACTCACAACCTCCCAATTAAAGGGCTTGCAGCCGGATGCAGCTTATTGTCATACTCAAAACCACCACAAACATTAAGATTGACAAGAAATGATCATAAAATATGCATAACAAGTACTAAGAGTGTTGTCATATGATTAAGTCAATGGCGACCAACCCAATTCCCCTACTAGGGTTTTCTGACAAAGAGTGACTAGATTAATCTCCATAACAGTGCGGTGATGACAAGGCTTTGCGGTGGGAAGTTAATAGACTGCCAGGACGAATGGTTATACCGATTTTATCAACGGCCACGTGTCCGTAACCAAGGCGAAATTTCAAGTTGAAGGACATCGTCTCTGGTATGACATGGAGAGGGATGATCTTCGCTAGATCAACTTACTCGAAACAACCTAAATATGTATAAATATATCTCAGGCTTTCATACCAGATACGTGGAGGGAACAGGTCAGGGGCTCAGCTGAAAATGAGTCTGCGACCACACCGGATGACTCAGGGGACTGATGATGGTCGAGATAATAATTGTTGGACAATGACAACGGTTTGAAACTATATTCAGTCAGTTAAGTGCCATACGTGAAACACGCTTGGGCGATCATGTCTCGAAAGAGACATGAATGACTGGGCAGAAGATTATCCCGCAGTAGGTTGCCATTGCTTTCTGCGGTAGATTGGTTGCCAGCCAAGGCTATAAAACCCAATCTGTCCTATTATTTAACCCATAACTGGAAGGAAGAGACAGATTAATACCTTTCCCAAGGGTATTTGCGCGTAAGTGAATGCAATGAATTCAACTGGAATTTGAACTCGGCTCCCAGATTTCTCGTTCCGAACCGATATCCACTGCACCACAACGCACATGAAACGATATTACAATAACATAATATACTGATAAGTACCGTAACTAGTTTGAGTTGTGTTGGATTACAATGTCAACATCCCAGTCGTGTCATTTAATGTAAGGATATATATATGGCTAATATATGTATTAGCCATATATATATATATATAGTGTATGTAAATAAACTCACTACATATATTGGTTTTACTACAACCACGCTCCCCCGTAAACTTACCTGTCACCTTTCTGATCAGAGAACAATTAAACAACATTTCTCGGAAAAACATAACCATGTAGGCAATATCAAACAGATTTTAGTCAACAATACAATAATCTTCACTCATACACACAGTAAAAAGAACTTTCAGATATTGGAGGCCATCTACATTAAATCCAAAGCAACCAACACTTAATAAAATCTCTTTTAAATCTAGTCATAACACATTACATTGCATTTAAATATATGGTTCTGGTATCATTTCAACCTCTCACGCGGTGTGACGTCATAGAACCGCATTACAAATTTACGAACAACGTTTGCTATTTTTGGTAACTGTTATTGTTGCTTAGCAAAGTTTTATGTCAACACAAGATAAAATCGTCGCTGATGGTGGATGTTTTTATGTTAACATCCTTGTAACCCGCTGAAGATGGTTCATGTGAGCTGAAAGCTTAGAAGCAAATTACCCAGCAAATTATCCAAATGTTGGAGAATTTTTGTCTTTATTTTCACCTGAAATTAAAGCCAAAATACGATGTTTAGAACGGCTCATAATTAAATATAATAGACATTTTTTTTATATAGGCGTTTCACCCCGAGCAAGGCATGTCACTGCCACTACTGCGCAGGGGGCTACATAGAGTGGAGAAAGGATGATTAAATATAGGAAATGTCAGAGGGTGGGTGATAGGCGGGTAGGGATACCGAGAATGGTTAAATATAGGAAATGTCAGAGGGAGGGTGATAGGCGGGTAAGGATACCGAGAATGAGGGTTGGGTAGATGAGAGTGTTCTGAGAATAATTGGGAGTTAGTGTGATAGGAGGTGTCTATTGACCCTACATTTAAACACCTGGAGATTGTAGCTGTCGGGAAAGCAGACTTGTGGAAGGGAGTTCCACAGGCGGGAAGCGCGAGAAAAGAAGCTGTTGGAATAGAATTTACGGTTACATTCATTGTCTCTTATATTTACAAGTATATGTTTAGAAATATATATATATATATATATATATATATATATATATAATGCAAATATAAAATGTGTCAGCTGATCATCGCTCTATTCCAGAGTTTCGTATATGAGCCTTTTTGTTATTTTTAATATTCAAACGATCACTTATTTATTTCTCGTACTTCTCTTATGTGCTGTATCACTTCAGGACCTGGGTGATCACGGCGCTCCACAACTTCTTATACTTTGTATCTCTTAGTAATTTTTTTCACTATCTCCCTCATCGCTGTTCTGTCATTACTTTACATAGGATCGTTAGGTTGATTACTCTCTCTCTCTCTCTCTCTCTCTCTCTCTCTCTCTCTCTCTCTCTCTTGCATTCTCCTGTCTCCTTTTAATTTTGAAACCCTCTTTTCTCATTATATGTCCTAGAAATTTCAACTGTTTCTTTCACAGTCTAAATACAACCGTCTCTTCTACTCCCTCAGTTTCTTTTCTCACACTTTCCGTCTGGGGATATCCCTTCAGAATACTTCCTTCCCTGATAGCTACAATCTCCAAAAGTTTAAAAACAGCGTCGATGCCATTTTTTACCCTCTAAATCTCATCCACCTCCCATCCTTTCTTCAGCATCCCCTGCACTCTGTTTTTCTCTCCCTGTAACGCTATGCGCACCAGTGGCACTCCTGCCTTGCCTGGGGCGAAATGATTATTAAAAAAATTAGCGTTCTTAATGTTTCTTTTTTTCCCTAAAAATTCCTCGTTACTCACATTCTCAGTCAATGTTATTCTTAGCATCCGTCAGTAGAACCATTTTTTTTTTGACTCGAGTCTATTTCTTATCTGTGAGAAAATTACCCATCATTCACTGCCATATAAGATGAAGGATTTTACATAACAGATCAGCACTCTTTCCTTTGTTTCTAACGAAATCTTCCAATTTCCTAATACTGTGCTTAGCTTTTGGAAGCCATCTTTCCCAAGTCCAATGCATTTTTAGCTATATATTAGCCGCAGAAAAGAGGTTTTGTTCTATAATATTTCAGAACATCAGGATTCCGTTTATCACAAAAAAAAAATCAAGAAGAAAACATCATGAAAAACGCTGAAATTCAAATCATTAGGAAAACGCTGTTCTCTACTCAAAAATGTTTTCATCTCCTCGAAAATTATGTTCGATCAGAGTTACAGTTACGGAACGCACCGGTCGTCTCAAACATCACGTGACCATTATCAAATGATGTTTAGATTTCAACGAGACCCTGGCAATTATTAGGGATAGAAATATAGGTTAATTAGCTACGAAACGCTTAATTAACGTTCTCAGCCACAATAATATTCACTTGGTAATTAAAATGTAGTCTCATTAACGTCGCAGAGGAAAATATTTTGATATCCTTAAAATACTAAGTAATTCAAAACGCCTCACTTAGGAAAGCACTATGAATAAAACTCTCCGTATAATTTCGTCTTTACACACACACATACGCACACACACACAGAACGAGAGAAAGAGAGAAGAAAATAAAAATTGTAAGACACTTTTTTTAATTATTTCAACCAAAGTAGGCAATAAAACCACTAAAACAAAAGGGATATTGACTGTTATAGAATAAAAGTGAAGCTTTGGGGAGATGGTTAATGTTTCTTTGATTCGGCCTTGCGTCAGACATAACCGAACTCCTTACAGCTTACAAGTTTTATGCAAAATTATCAGGATTATCATCATCAGAAGGCTTTCATTGTTATCAGAAGGTCGGTTATCGGCAGGTTGGAATATGTGGAATTGTGTGGAATAAAGTAGGAATAAAATATACGTTTTTCATGTTAAAATATAAATTTTTTAAAAGGAAAGAATAACAGTTGTAGGAGTTAATGTGCAATTTAAAACATTATTAAGAAGTTAATGATACAGTTTATGGAAAACAATTTATGGAAAACCAAGTTTTTCCTTCACAAAAAGATGTAATCATTCCTCTGCAAAACAGTCTCCAGGAAACCATGAATCTTTGAAATAGTGATATTTGTTTTTTCAGACAATCAGTATCTTTCTCTATAAGAAATACTGTCTTGTAATTCCGTTACGGTTTTCCGTTCAAAATACTTAAGATTCTAACCTTCAAGATAATAATAGTGTTCACGCAAAAATTATTATTAAAAAGAAATAGACTATTTTAGAACAAATGGAAATCACTAATTTCAGGAACCCTATTTTTTCATAGAGAACTTACGGCAAGTTCTCTATTTATGAGAAAAAAAAACCGTGCCAAACATGTTACAGACACACATTCACATGTAGCCCTAGGGAGATGGTTAATTTGTATTTGATTCGGCCTTGTATCAGAGATAACCGAATTCCCTACAGGTTACAAGCTTTTATCAAGAATCATCATCATCAGAAGGTTTTCATCGTTATCAGAAGGTTGGTTGTCGGCAGGTTGGAATATGGAGAATTGTGTGTAATAAAGTAAGAATAAAATACACGTTTTTCATGTTAAAATAGAAATTTATTAAAAGGAAAGAATAACATAAGTTGTAGGAGTTAATGTGCAATTTAAAACATTATTAAGAAGTTAAGGGTAGAGTCCGTGTTCAATGAGAAAGTTAACGGTATCAAGATTTGTAGAAAATATTCATAGTAGTAATTGTTGAAAGAATATATGCGTACGTACGTATGTATGTGTTTGTTTGGTAGGAATGTCTTTGGCTGGAGATAAAGAAGTAAAAAAATCAGCACACAATAAAGAAGGAGAAAGAGAACAAGGTGCGACATGACCTTATCTCTGGGTCGGTCGTGGTTGAAATTTCTCCCGTTACATTTTAGCTTGTCGTCTATGTGTGACTGTCTTGACTGCCGCCGACGTCATTTTTATAGTCCTTTTTTAATTTCGCACTGGATCGCTAAGTCTTTAAGTTTTGCAAGTCGTTCCCATTGGTCAAAAATCAATTTAACACCTACTTGCGAAATCTGGTTTCGACTTTTTCTTTAAGCACATGGTTAATCCTTTCTCTATTTGGGAAAAACCAGAATTTCACAGGTCATTGTGATTTTTTGTAAAAGTGAAGAAGTGAGTTGATTTTAATTCTTAATTTCCTATCCCCTACAGGAGACAATATACTATTAAGGAGAAATGACAATAAAAGAACGATAATTATGAAACCATTAGATAACTATTGACATTGCATTTAAATTTTTGAAGATCAATGTTGACTGGGAAGCAACAAGCCGGAAGCAACAAGCCGGAAGCAAGAAGCCGGAAGCAAGTTCCACAAATGAGAAGTTACGGTTACACTTAGCCATTCTAACGCTAGTTTAGTACTACCCTTAGATTCCTAATCCTAAATTCGATCAAGTTATCAACAATCGTCTGATCCATATTTTACTGCTTCCTTAGCAATTTTTCTTTAAGGGTTGCCACTTACGTGATTTTGGTTGCACGCTTTCGAAGATTTCGATCAAGGTCCTCACAAACGGGTTCTGTTGGATTCATGTCAGGACTTTGGGAAATAACCCATGGCAGTGACTTGATTCCTTGCGGTTCCTTCCAGGCCTTTGCTACTTTAATCGTATGATTCTTGTCAATCTGATTGATTTCAAAAGGTAGGAGTAGTCCTTTCTCTAATATTTGACAGTGTTTTGAACCATTCAACAAGAATCAGCTCAGATTTCCCTCCAAACCAGACAGCCACACACACCATCACTCTAATCCCTCCGTGTTTCACAATCTCCTGCACACATTCAGTGTTTTAAGTCTCATTCCGATTTCTCCAAATGTAAACCTGTCTCGAGTTCGAATATTGGCAGAAATTACTTTCAGTCAGTTAAGTGCCATACGTGAAACACGCTTGGGCGAACGACTGGGCAAAAGATTATCCCGCAGTAGGTTGCCATTGCATTCTGCGGTAGACTGGTTGCCAACCAAGGCTATAGAACCCAATCTGTCCTGTTATTTAACCCATAACTGGAAGGAAGAGACGGATTAATACTTTTCCCAAGGGTATTTGTGCGTAAGTGAATGCAATGTATTCAACTGGAATTCGAACTCGGCTCCCCGATATCCACTGCACGAAAACACACATCTGACCAAATTACAGACTGCCAAAATTCATAATCTTGGCTCTCCAATTCTCTTGCCTAGTCCATACGCCTGTTTATGTTAACCTCTGAAATCAAGGGCTTCTTTTTTGCAAGTCTTCTTTGAAAGCCTAGCTTTTTTACAGTCTTTCTTACTGCATATGGCGACATTTCCATACTTTTGACGATGTCTTTGTCGCTCTGACGGCGGTTTCTGATGACTTCCTTCTTCAGCAATCTTTTCGTTCACTCAGACACGATGCTTAGTCTTATTGAATGCTGGGACTACGCGACAATGGCTGTCTTCATTAAATTTCTTGACAATATTACTAACTGTTTGATGATGAACCGGGAAATTCTATCAATTTCTCTAACTTGCCTCATTGATGTCGTTCTATTATTCGCTCTTGTTGAAATTCACCAATTTCCTTACCTCCTCAAACTTTTATTACAAAATATAAGTCAACTATCGTTCTTAGATGACAGTAGCTTGGTACTAATGCGGTATTCTTTAAAATAAAAGAAGATACGTTGTTACACAAGCCAAAATTGCTGCAATCAAGAGTGGCTAAAATCTGATCATAGCCAAGTATATATATATATATATAATCGAGGCAGCAGATAATTATCTAAACATATACTGTTAAATATAACAAACAATGAAAAAATTCATCTTTGATGGTGGATGTTTTTATGTTAACCTCTCTGAAGATGGCTCATGTGAGCCGAAAGCTTAGAACCAACATAATAAAAAAATATCCAAATGTTGGAGAATTTTTGTCTTTATTTTCACCTGAAATTAAAGCCAAAATACGATGTTTAGAACGGCTCATGATTAAGCATAATAGACATTCATTGTCTGTTATATTTAACAGTGTATGTTTCGATAATATATATATATATATATATATATATATATATATATATAGAGAGAGAGAGAGAGAGGGGGGGGGCTAGAGGGAGAGAGAGAGAGTCAGATAATACAAATATAAAAGCTGTCACTTAGATGATTGTCACTCTGTTCCGGAGTTTGGTTGATGAGTCTTTCTCATTTTCGTTATTTTTAATATTAAGTTAACAAAAACAATTCATGCATTTTTTTTATTGATGTTAGGCTTATTTTTATTCTTTAGAATCGTGTATCTATGCGTGCGTGCCCCTGCGCATGAGCGAGCCTAAGCGTGTGTGTGTACGCCCGAATATAAAGGGCTGGATCCTGAAATTAGCTGGAAACTTATAGGTTCAGCCCGTATTCCGAGGACTTTTCGTGATAGGTGCTGTCTATGTTTTCTGGAAAAAATTTCAATATTAAAATACCCCCCACCAAGACCGGCTACTGAATCTTAGGAGGGCATTCATCAGTAAGTGCCGCCACAAGGCAAATTTTTTAATGCTTAAATTTAGAATTTAAATCGTCGTTGACTAGATATTAGAATACAAATTAAAAGGATTCAATTTAAGTTTTAATCTTAATTTTACCTTAACGTTAACCTTAAAATGTATTTTAACCCCCCTACCTTCCTATCCCACATAACACATATATGTATATATATTTTTTTCTCTAATATTTTTTTCTCTAATAATTTTAAAACTCCTTTAATTGTCTATCTTTAGAAAATATGGATTCTTTTACTAAACCCCTTTTTCCTTGGTTAACACATATATGTATTTTTTTTTCTCTAATATTTTTTTCTCTAATAATTTTTTTCTCTAATAATTTTAAAACTGATAACTTCCTGTAATTGGCACTTAGCTCGCTTCTACCTAAAAGGTTTAATTAAATAAACTTTTAAAAATTTTTTAAATCTTATATTGAAACCCATTCTTTCCCGCCTAAATACACCTCTTCAAACAGCCCAAAATCTTAACCTTAAAAAAGTAATTTAACTCCTTTAGTTGTCTATCTTTATAAAATATGAACTTCTTTACCAAATCCCTATATATATATATATATTTCTTTAATAACTTTAAATTCATGACTACCTGTAATGGATAAACTTAATTAAAATATTTTTAGATACTACATTTAAATTTATTCCTCCTCTTCCTAAATATACTGTTTCAACACCCTCCGTTTCAACACCCTGTAACCCCGACAGCTCTGTCCTGTTGTACTTTGTGACCGTTGTTAACCTAAAACCCCTCCACACTTTACCCCAGGGCCTTAGCCATTTGGAACAAAACAATGTCGCTGACGTGACGTAGAATCTCTATTAGAGAACCTATGTCGAAATGTACATCCGACACTTTGAATTTTGAAAATTTTCTCTAATTTATATTGCTTCTGTATTCTTAATACATTGAGCTCTCTGCCTGCATCACTTTTTAATGTTAAAATTTTTTAATATTGATTAGGATCAGGTTCTTGGAATTTACCTTCCTACTCTTCCACTTCGGATTAAAAAAAAAAAAAATATATATATATATATATATATGTGTGTGTGTGTGTGTGTGTGTGTGTGTGTGTGTGTGTGTGTGTGTGTGTGTGTTTAATGAAAACAATTAGTCACTTTAATTGAGCAGGTTCATGCCGACTTCAAAGTTTCGTGTTGACACCGTTATGATAGAATCACTCATAGCAAAAGAAACAGTCCAGTTATATATTTATTGTAATTTTGTTATTAAAATGATTTATAAAAGCATTATACCACTACACAAAATTTTCCTGTTTCAAAACAATACTGTTCTTCAGGTGATGTTTTAAAATAAATGGTGAAAATGCTTTATTGAGAAAATATAAGATGAATTCATAGTTATTTACACAATTAAATAGTGGTACTCAGAGGAAGATAAACAATATGCATGTAGGTGTGTCCATATTGCGCATTCAAGAGTGAAAATTTGGTTGAACTATGGAGTTGAATATTTCGGTTGCGAAAAATACAAAGTAGCTTGACATCAATGCATGTCACTTTTTAAATTTAAAGATACATACTGGAACTATAAATTGTTTAAATCGGTAGACAATAATTTTTCACAGCAGGTTGGATTTTAGTTTGTTTTTTTGTTTTTATTTTGTTTTATTTGATTTTGTCTTACCTCATCAGTTAAAGGAGCTTGTTTGTTTAGGTTAGAATTAGAATTAAATAATTATGGTAGACTAAGGTATATTAGAGTTAAGAAAACCAAATAACCATTGCGTGGGTCATTTATTTTAGTAAAATAATTTTTGAGTAATATTAGAGTATAAGTCATAAATGAACAATTGTAATTAATTAAATTTTAGAGAAAATATTTTCGATGTTTACAAAAGACCGTTAATTCATCTCTACGATTCAGCAACACTTTATTTTTAGGGTACCTTATAATCTACAGTTTTTCATTTAGGCATAAAAACCAGATGTCATATGATGATTTACAGATTCTTGTTTTTCCAGAACTTTTCGTTTTACTTTGGGTTTTTTTTGTATCTTTTAACTGTCAAAAATATGCATAAGCTCTACTTTGTAAGTATAAAAATAAATGCATGAAAAATGGGTTTTAATCTATCTGTTTTTTTCACTTCCTTACACTATATATATATATATATATATATATATATATATATATATATATATATATATATATTTCAGTTACTATACCTGTTTTTTTTTTATTCAACAATAAAATTAATAACAACCGGCCGAGACCAAGAAGCTCAATTAAAGACAGTTTGTACCCCAAATCTAAAAACTTTCAAGATGGCTTCTCCTGGGCAAACTAGTAGCAGCACTTTTGGGTTATAGAAGCGATCCCTGATAAAAAAAAAAAAAAATGGATATAGGACCGATTCCTGTCGAGAGGAAAATTTTTCTTTAAATTGGAGATTTCAACACCAAATATGTACATAAATTTAAATATCTAGCGTTTTAACAGTGGATGAAAAATGCTACACCTAAATCCGAACAAGAATTTGTCTGAAAAAAGATTCATTTCAAAAGTTAAGCAACTTATTAAGAAATAAGAAAAATTTATGAGAAACAACATGACTAATAGGTAATGTCAAACTTCTGTTAAGGACGGGCAGACTTCTCACAGATGAAGAGAAGATTAAAGCAACAGAGATGAAGTTCTACAGAAGGTTGCTGAGAATGCCATGAACGGAGTTTGTAAGCAACAATGACGTCTGAAAGAAAAACTGAAACAAAGTGACGCTTACACTCACATTCAGAAAAAAGGCAGCTGAGTTTTCTTGAAAGCACAATGAGGAGGTATGGCTTGGAGAATTTGACACTCACATAACATATTAAATGCAAAACGTAGACATATCGAATGCAAAACGTTCATCTACCTGAAGAGCTTGTGGAAAAAGATAGCGGAAAGGAGGGGTGATAGCAAATAACAAAAGTTACAAAGAGTTACAAAGGATTCGAAGTAGATTACAGTCATGTTCGCCCACGTCCTAAAGGAAGGTGGCTGACATAAGAAAATGATAGAAGGTTCTTAGGTATTTAAAAAATGACATTTGAAAAAAACGTTATCCAAGTCACACTATGAGAAAAATATGTTGACAAATACACTCTTGTACAAATTAATTGAAACAAAAGTAATAATGTCATTCTAGGATCTTTCATCATTTCCCTGATCACGTATACGTTGTCTCATGTCATTGCTTTTTGTTTTTGTTTTTGTTTTTGTTTTTGTTTTTGTTTTTGTTGTTTTTTGTTTTTTCGACCGCGTTTTCCTTTACGTGTTGGACTGATGGCTACAGTCTGTTTCTTGGCCTTGATGACACGACTGACAAGATGACACCAACAATATCCGCGATATCTCTGTAAGGCTTAACAGTGCGTTTGTGCAGCGTTAAAGTTTTCGTACGTTTCCTAAGAGTAACTTCTATCACAGACAATGGCCGTAGAACAACTAATCGACAGTCGAGACAATAGTGTCTGGGAGTAATAAAAGTCTGATTCAATTACGGATGACGCGATATTTATCAAGACCAAACAAATTTCATCATACATCCTGAAAATAGATTCATATTAGTGCACATCACTGCAAATGACCTACACTGATGAAAGAATAAAAACTGATTACACCCTGTAAATCTTGTGGGTCTAAAATTGACCCTATCTTGAAAGAAAGGAAACTAAACCAGTTGTTCCAATTAATTTGCACAAGGGTCTATATTACATGATTTTTTTTGTGGGGGTATGTATTTTTTATACTTTTTAATTTTTTATATTTTTTAATTTATATATAAATTAAAAAATATAAAATATATATATATAAGATTGGTTTATGGTTTTATTCTGGTTTCGCTGTAATAAAATAATGTTATCACCACTACCAATAATGCATTTACCTGAAAGAGAAAGAAAAGTAAGAAGGAAAAACGACAATATGAGTTTAAATTAAAGTCGTTTTATTTATTATTTTTTAATCTTTTGGACTGGAAATGGCTAGAAAAATAAAAAGCGAATCCAGTGGTCCGGAGAAGTAACAATTGATTTTTTGCCATTGAGTGCTTAGAAAAGTGTAGCTTTTATGATTCTTTTTGTCCTCAGTCTCTGCAATCGACGTCGAAATAATGACAAACGTAAAATAAGAGAAAAGAGAAGATGAAATGGAGAGACTGAATGGAAAAAAAAATAGTAAAAACAAGGGAGATAATTTGTGACTAAAAAGGTTTAAACGTATAAAGAAAGAAACCGTAAAAATGAGAAGGCAATAATGGGGGATAAAAAAAACTAAGAATAAATAAATTAAAAAGAATAGTTGGAGGAAAAGTAGAAAAGCGAACTGCTGAAAACAAGGGAGATAATTCATAACGGAAAAGTGAAACAAAAATAGAGCAGACTCAGACAAAAAATAAATAAAAGTAAAGAGAAAACAAAAAGAAAAAGAACGGCACAATGCAAGGACAAATAAGTAGTGTAAAATGAAGAACTCAGTACAGGAAAAAATTTAAAAATACTTATTAACAAAAAAAAGAAGAAAGCATAAAAAACAGAAGAGATTGTAACAACGTGAAAGAGAAAAGAATTGGAAGTGCTAGTTTCATTCATTTTTACATTCGTTTCTACTGATATATTTCTGACCATTTCTTTTGATTGCCGGTGAACTTTTAAAACTAAACGACAACTGACGAGTGAAGAAGCAATTCTTTTCTCATCAAACTCCATCTTTCACATTTATAAATCTACCATTCGTTCGTGCATTGAATATTACTGCCAGGTTCTGTTATCTTATCGGTTCTGGTTCGGTGTCTCGCCCTCTATGACTATCCCAGCAATCTAACACGTTTTCCCTCTATCTTTTCAATAGATATTTTCATGGGATTTGTTCTAATGAGATTTCCTCCTTGGAGTCTCGTCTGCATGAATTAAAGCGTACTTCTAGATTTGGCGACAAGGTCTCACCATTTTACTGTTAAACTAGTTCGATATAAAACTATTTTTTTCTAATAGTTTCTTTTTTACACACTACTCTTCTCTGGAACTATCTTTCGGTTTCTTGCTTAACAATCTGTCACAATATGTCCTATTATTTAACCAATAACTGGAGGGAAGAGATGGATTAATACTTTCCCAAGGGTATTTGTGCGTAAGTAAATGACATGAATTCAACATCCGCGTACAATTTTAAAAAAATTAAATCCAACATCAATTGTCTTCTTCTGTCTTTTTGAAATTGTTCTTCTATTGTACCTTCCTCTCACTAAAGTTTTCTCAATTCCAAGTCAGCTCCTTTAACTAGACACAGATACATCCACCTTTTGCCAAATTCTGGTAAATGGAAGCGTCGCCTTTCAGATCCAATATTGACTTTAAGTTGATGCTTAATGTACAAATATAAATTGGAAAGAGGTAAACTTCACGTCCCGATAGAATTCGTTCTGTTGCGTCATCCATATAATGACTAGCAATCAAAGTACACATAGTGCTCAGCCTTACTCAAAGGTATTGCTACAAACAGAGCTACCCTCGAGGAGGCAGAACTTTTCGCACAGCATGCGAATTATAATGTCTTCAATAAACTTACACTGGGAGACTACGACTCCGGAGTGGAAGAAAGTGTAACCCAAGGTCCCCACCGACTCACCGCAGCGAACGCCGAACAAAGTTTTTTACCGACCCTTTCGTATCATTAGCCAAGTAAGAAATACCACATGATTAGTGAGGTATTTCAATCCGATCGCCTAGGGATTTTGGAGCGAGCCTCCTACGTCATAAGACCAATCTATCAGATCATCTAGAACAGGCCTCCTAACATGTGATAGAGTATCTTACGAGACAACGACAACGCCTATCGCCCGTAAAGAGTTTTTGGGAGCAATCCTGACATTCACAATAGAAGGAGCACTCACCTCGGAGTAAACGGGGAGGGGGGTTCCACCTAGCACGAGTTCACACTTCTCAGGGATGAGAAGTTCTTCCTTCCAGATTTCGCTCTCACCATCCGCTTACGAGTATATTTGATTTCGAAACGCGATGCAAAGCGTATATTGACGAATCTCAAGGCTAGGTATTCCTAGACCGCTTTCTGTAGGGTAGAGGTAACAGATCTCCCGAAATCTTTAGGTCGCCTTGTATCCCCACAAGAAAGGGAACAAAACTCTAACCAAACCCATTAGTGTGGTATACTGGAGTGGAAGCACGGCGAGTCGATAAAGGAGAAAAGAACAATTTCCATGAAAGTATTTAGAGAAAAAGCACAGAAAAGCCACGTTACGGCGGTGGGACAGCCGAGATGCCATGTCAAAACCAATAACATTGCAGATTATTATTTGGATTTTATCAAGAATCTTTAAATATATAGCAGAATCACCAAGACTATCTGTGAAAGCAATATCCAAAGCATGGATGAATGGTCGACTTATAGATAGACTCGCGTGAGAATAAATGTCTCATACTTTCCTAGCAGCCAACTTAGCATTTGATCCAATATAACCTTTACACTTCATTCCAGCATGAGCCCGAGAAGGCGCAATGAGTCACTCTCCTGGAGGTTAGCATCCGACATGCTGACGGAAGGCAGGGTTAGGATTAGTGCAATAATTTCGGAAATCTCTACGGTAAATTTACGCCGATTATAATAAATCATATCTCGCTTCTTTTATTCTTTTTTTTTTCAGAAAATTAATATAAATACAATGAGTTATAATTTTTAAATTTAGTAAGAAGAATAAAAATAAAAGTGATAAATTCTGAATAAGGTATGTTTAAGTAAACATCTAGGTGCACCTGATGTCGAAATTTATGTTTGAAGGCTGAACATCTCTGTATCATTAGCGCTTCAATGCTAGTAGATAGATAGATAGATAGATAGATAGATAGATATGAACAAACTGAGATACACAATTATGAACAGACAATTATATAGATTTAAACAGACTGAGACAGTACGAACACATTGAGATAGATAGATAGATAGATAGATAGATAGATAGATAGATAGATAGATAGATAGATAGATAGATAGATAAAAACTGTTTCTACTCATTTTCATATACATTTTTATAGTAATAAAGTTTTCTTATATAGCTATTTTTTCTTCATATTTATTTTCCTCGTTTGAAAGAATTTTTTTTTTCATCATATCACCCCGAGCAAGGCGGTAACGCCACTGATGCGCAAGGGGCTACATAAGAGTGAAAAGATTGGAAAAGAGAAAGCCGGAAACCACATCCTAAACAGGAAACAAGGGATGAGCCTCTTCACCTGTTCAACAGATGTGGGTGGAGTGTGAACCGAGCGATAAAAGAAATTACTTAATAAATGAGAATGTTAAATTAAAGTTAAATTAAGAAACATTTATCAATATTAAATGTTTCTCTTTTATTAAAGTTTCATTAAAGAATGAAAATTGGAGATCAAAAAAAAAAAGAAAATCTGGTGTTTTTACTTTTGTGTTTAATTATCATTGGATAATTACTGTCGACCCGCATTCGAATTTTTAAACAAACGTTAGTATAATTTTTGGCGTTCCGAATTCAAGGATAGACAGCGCATCCTTTTACAATTTCAAGACATTAACAAATTCCAAGCCTAACTGAAAAACTGTAAATATTGCTTTATGTATGTAAGTGTATGATAATAATTCGTGTCAGTCTATGTATGATTCGGATGTTTATTCGTAAGTGTGTGTGTGTGTGTGTGCGTGGGTGGGTATGCAGCAGTCTCTAACATATATTTGACTTTCTGTTCATTCTTGACAATTGAAAACTTTTTCTAATAATTTTCACATATATTTCTCTAATAAAATGATTCACAATGCATTATTCTGTCTAGAAAAATTTTGACTGTGCTTCAGTTCAGTATTTTATTTATTTTTGGAAGGATTTTTAATGACACACTTTTTTTAGTCATTTCACTCCAAGTAAGGCAATAAAACCACTAAGGCATCAAGGGATACTGAGTCTTACAGAATATGAGAGAAAAAAAAACACTATGAAAATGAGAGAACAATAGAAGAATAGGCATTCAGAAGACAAAAGATAACATTTGATATTTTATTTCAATTTTTGAAGATCAAAATTGACTAGGAAGTAAGAACAGAATTCTACAACGAGAAATGCAAGAGAAGAAAATATTAGCATAGAACTTACGGTTACATCTTACTATTTCAATTGTAAATTGACCTTCCTTACCTTAAATGCGTTATTCACCACTAATACACTGATTGACATTTTTAGGCGTAATAAATAATCTTTGTTATTATATATATACCAGGCTCTCGACAAGAATGGTGAAGCCCGAACCGTTGCCTTGGATATCTCCAAAGCGTTTGACAGAGTCTGGTATGCTGGCCTTCTAGGCAAACTGCGGAGCTATGGTATAACTGGACATTTGTTTGACCTAATCCAGTCATTCCTCTCTAACCGCACATTGAAGATGGTATTAAACAGACATGCTTCCCAAAATTACCATACGAACGCGGGTGTCCCTCAAGGCTCTATCTTAAGTCCTACGCTCTTTCTGATCTACATTAATGATCTCCGCGATGCCATAAGATCCCAAGTAGGCATGCATGCCGATGACACCACAATTTACTCTCGCCTCGATCAAAAATCTGTCGTGGGCAACAAAGCGAACCTCGCTGCCGAGCTTGAAAAGGGCCTCCAATCCGTAGTGGACTGGGGTAAGAAACGGCTCGTGAATTTTAATGCTTCCAAAACGAAGCTGCTATCAATTAACCATCATAGACAATCGCACCTACTTCCCATTAGCATGAAGCAGGCTTGCCTCCTAGTGAGTAAAACACTACGCCTCCTTGGCCTCATACTCTCAGCGGATCTCAAGTGGAATGACTATATCGAATCCATTGCTAAATCCGCTGCTATGAAAGTCAGTTCTCTGTGCAGAGCCCGGAAGTTTTTCCCGTCTGAATCTATCCTGCAATTATATAAATCTACCATCCGCCAGTGTATTGAATACTGCTGACACATCTGGTCGGCTGCCCCTGCTATTCTCCTCGGGGCTCTTGACAAAATACAACGGAGAATCTGTAATGTGATCGATACTGACTTGGCAGCTCAGCTGCAGTCGCTATCTCACCGGCGTGACGTGGCTTCCCTGTGCCTCTTCTATAAATACTTTCACGGCTTCTGCACCGATGAACTTAGATCACTGGTGTCCCCTAAGTACGAATTTACACGAGATACTAGATTAGCAACTAGGTCCCATACTTTACGGTGAAACAGATAAGATGTAACCACAAATTCTACTCCAACAGCTTCTTTTCTCGCACTTCCTGCCTGTGGAATTCCCTTCCACATACTTGCTTCCCCGACATATCATATCATATCAGATATTCCAAGTTTTTCTTCCACATTATGTACCCAAGAAATTTCAACTCTCTTTCAGTATAAGTCAGTCAGTTAAGTGCCATACGTGATGCACGCTTTGGGCGATCATGTCTCTAACGAGACATGACTGAGTGAGCAGAAGATTATCCCGTTGTAGGTTGCCATTGCTTTCTGCGGTAGATTGGTTGCCAGCCAAGGCTATGGAACCTAATCTGTCCTATTATTTTCGTACTTTGTGTAAACATTTTCCATGTATTTAAAATAGCGTACTTGTTTGATTTTGGTATCTACAAGTTGTAACTTGCATGTTAAGCTATGGAAATGTAAATAAAATCAGGAAACAAGTGTGTCTGTCTTCTGTCGATTATCGGCCAAACCGCGTGATAAAAAAAAACCGCCATTTGTTGCAGACGTAAAGTGCGGAGATGAATTGAGACGAATGTCTTAACGGCAGTCTTTCTGTTAATGTAGATAGCACTTTTGATGAGATTATATACAGGCCAAAATATGTACTTAATAGCGTGGGTGGTGGATATGTGCTAGAGACAAAGGCGATGAAGGGGAAACTAGAAACGTGATACTGCTGACGCTATCAAAGCAAAATAGATGTCTATCAAATTTCTTCGTATATAGTTGTCGCGATCTATCAATCTGTTTTTCTACTCCATTTCGCTTATAGACTATCAATACCAATAGATAACGTTTGTCACTCAGTAATTCTAAGTGGGAAATAGAGCCGAGTTTCCTTATCCACGAAGTATATATTCCAACATCCGCAGAACTGTGACTGCTAGAATACTCTTGGGAAAGGCATGAATCCGTTTATTCTACTCTTATCGCTGTTGTTAAATAAATTTCAAAATAGTTGTTACTTTTATACTAAATATTACTCAATACAAGGCTTGAGAGTCACTCAGGATAGTATGTTCCAGTTAAAATAAATATGATGAATAATGTGCGTGATATGAATGAAAGAGGATGTGGCATGAGGTTAAGGAGGATAGATAGCGATTGAGCCTTTAATTGAAGCGGTTAATATTTTAGTGTTCCCGAAAGTATTCAAATAGAGCACATAAAGTATTTGTGGCACTTGGTATGAAGATCGCATTCAAACGTGAAACAGACAATTGCCATAAAGTGTTAATTCATTTGGAGCAGAAAATAAGTAATATTTTTTATAAGGAGTACTGTCATGTTAATTTGTTGGAAACAAGTGGATATTTTGCATCAAAACAGCTTCATGAGGACGTGCGTTGTGGTGCAGTGGAAATCGGTTCGGAACGAGAAATTGGAGAGCCGAGTTTGAATTCCAGTTGAATTCATATACTCGCAAATACCTTTTGGAAAGGTATTAATCTATCTTTGTTCCCTCCTGCTACGAGTTAAACAGCAGAACAGATTGTGGTCTATAGCCTTGGTTGGCAACCAGTCTACCACAGAAAGTAATGGTATCCTACTGTGGGAGAACATTTTTCCTAGTCAGGCATATTTCTTTCTAGACAAGCGTGTATCACTTAGAAAGGGCATTAATCCGTCTCTTTTTCCTCCTGCAGGACAGATTGTGGTCTATAGCCTTGGTTGGCAACCAGTCTACCGCAAGAAGTAATGGTAACCTACTGCGAAAGAATATTCTGTCCAGTCAGTCATGTTTCTTTCGAAACATAATCGCCCAAGCGTGTATCACTTATAACAATTAATTACCACAGCCACGTGATTTACAATGTCTGTTTACTTGGTCACGTAATTAATTTTTTTTTTTTAATCATCTCACCCCAAGCAAGGCATTCCACTGCCACTATTGCGCATGGGGCTACATAGGGGAAGGTAAAGAGAAGGAGTGGTTAGACATAGGGAATGTCAGGAGGAAGGTGACAGATGAGTAAGGATAGCGAGGATGAGGGTTGGGCAGATGGGAAAAGTGTTTGATAGAATGGGAGCAGGTTAGTGTGTTAGGAGGTGTCTATTGACCTTACATTTAAACTCCTGAAGATTGTAGCCGTCGGGGAAGCAATCATTTGGAAGAGAATTCCACAGTCGGGAAGTGCGAGGAAAGAAACTGTTGAAGTAGAAGTTACGGCTGCATTTTATCGGTTTCACTGTAAAAGGGTGGGATCTAGTTGCTAATCTAATATCTCGTTCAAATTCGTATTTAGGGGGCACTAGTGATCTAAGTTCATCGGAGCAGAAGCCGTGGAAGTATTTATAGAAGAGACACAGGGAAGCCACGTCGCGCCGGTGGGAGAGAGACTGCAGGCGGTCTGCCAAGTGAGTATCTATCACATTACAGACCCTCCTCTGAACCTTATCGAGAAGCCCGAGGAGAACAGCAGGGGCACCCGACCAGATATGGCAGCAGTATTCAATGCACGGGCGGATGGTAGATTTATAAATGTGCAGGATAGATTTTAGACGGAAAAAACTTCCGGGCCCTACACAGAGAACCGACTTTCATAGCAGCGGATTTAGCAATGGATTCGATATAGTCATTCCATTTGAGGTCCGCTGAAAGTGTGAGACCAAGGAGGCGTAGTGTTTTACTCTCTGGGAGGCAAGCCTGGTCCATGCTAATGGGAGGTAGGTGAGATTGTCGATGATGGTTAATTGAGAGTAGCTTCGTTTTAGAAGCATTAAAATTTACTAGCCATTTCTTACCCCAGTCCAATATGGATTGGAGGTCTTTTTCAATCTCGGCTGCGAGGTTAGCTTTGACGCCTACACCAGATTTTTGTAGGAGGCGAGAGTAAACTGTGGTGTCATCGGCGTACAAACCTATTTGGGCTCTTATGTAATCAAAATTAATGACAGTTGAAATTTCTAAGATTCATAATTAGGAAAGAAAGCTTGAAAAGAAGAGCTTAGAAAAACTTAACACTTACAGGAAGTAAGGCAATCCGCCGGGAAAACAACGACTGATTCACTTAACGTGTCCGTGTGAATTATCAGCAGAAAAGGGACCAAAAAAGGATTTACATATACCAACAAAACAGGAAATTGTGGAGAATCATGATTACTTATGTTGCATAAAAGTAATCTATTCATTCAGTCATAGGTCAATAAGATGCCATTGGCTTTGAGAGCAAGCCCTTTGATCACCACATCCATGACCATCTTCGGCCAAGGTACAATGATAAACATATTAAAATTATTCATTAATGATCATGAAACATGATCGTACAAGCGTCTATCACATATGATATCTGACTGACAGCTTCGTTGATGAACCAGAAATAAAATGATTATAAAAAAAAGAACTAAATAATGTTTCTTGTTTTGTCTTCCGTATCTAATTGTTTGCGATTTACTTCATGTTCCATTCTTAAATTTCGGAAATGCATCGTAGAATTTTCGCACAAGTCTTGATTTAATGATGGCGGTAAGATAAAAGGAATCGGCTAGTCCGAAAGCAGCGGTGGAGGCTGTATGAACAAAATTTCTGTTCCAACAAACGATATCATCTCCAGTAATTGGAAGATCTTGCTAGAATGAGGAATCGTGACTGTTCTTAGTAAAAAAAAAAAATAATAATAATAATAACTACATCGCTCTCAAATGAGGATAGGGTCGTTGTTATTTGGGAATTAAATGAAGGCAACAAAAAAAACCTAATAAATTTCAGTAGGAAGAAAATAAGGAAAAAAATGTTAAAGAAGAGAAATATTAACAAGGAAGTTGGCGTTGTGAGATAAAAAATTGTTAAAAAAATCATTTTTTATCTAAATAATCCTATCTTTGATGTATTTCCAAATTACAACTTCAGATTTTTCGCCATTAAATTCTTTTCTATGCTTCATTCATCAGTTTTATTTTAACTTTTTTTTTTCGTGTATTTTTTTTTCTGTTTTTCTTTGTTTCTTTTTAACATTTTACTTCATCATTCCTTCTTTTTCATTATTTCTCTTGTTTGCATTTGGTAGATTCACTTTGCGCCCATTTTTCTTTTTCTTCTTTTTTTTGCCTTCTTTCTCAATTTTACTTTTTTCACAATCTTTCATACGCCGTGCGTGGAACACCTTTGGAACGTGGACGATCGTGACCCTCCACATCATCTTGTTTCTTGTAGCTTTTAATACCTTTTGTTTTGTTAACTCTCCCGAACCCTGCTCTGCTATCCATTTACGTCAAGAATGTCATGCGCTGTTTCCTGTTGTATCTCTTTCCCTCTATCCGCCTTGGTAGTATCAGATTCTCCAAGCCTGCCTTCCTCGTTACATGTACGAGAAACTTAAAATGTCTCTTCCTGATGTTAAGTATAACTTTTTCTTTTCGTTTCCATTTTCTTCAAAACTTTGTCGTTGCTCACATGTTCTGTCCAAGATATCCTCAACATCCTTCTGTAGAGCCACAATTCTGTTGCTTTCCTTCTGTTTTTGAGAAATATTGTCTAGCTGAGACTTAAACTCAACCCAGATCTCAAGTGGAAGATGCTTGAATAATGGTTGGTTCCCTGTGCTGCACTAGCAAATTCCTGACGCCTCCCGTTAGCTTATATCGTTACAAGAGCCAAATTACACTGAAAATGAAGTCAGGTTTCGATTGAGTCCAAAAGCATCTCCTTGTCCTTGTAGATGATGAATTATTTTCTCCCTACAATCCCTTACCCACAGATGAAACGTCGCAGGCCTCTCTCTCTCTCTCTCTCTCTCTCTCTCTCTCTCTCTCTCTCTCTCTCTCTTTCCATGTAGAGTGATCCAACGAACTTAGTTCCATCAATTCTGAACCTTCATAGCGAAGACCCGCCGTGTCACGCACATTGTAACGAACAACCCTAATTCTCTTCGTATTCCGCTGGTGAGATGTAAGTTCCACTCAAGCAGATTCTTCCTACAATTTGGTTTGATTAAATTTTGCTTATCGGCATGTCAACCTATATGGGTTATTTAATGTCGAAATATAAATCTTTTAAACACAATTTTATGTCTTCAACCAAACATATTTAGAACGCAGTTGTATGCCTGGGAGGATGTGCGTTGTGGTGCAGTGGATATCAAGTCGAAACGACAGATCGGGAAGCCGAGTTCGACTTCCAGTTGAATTCCTTGCATTCACTTACGCATAGATACCCTTGGGAAAGGTATTAATCCGTCTCTTCCCTCCAGCTATGGGTTAAATAATAGGATAGATTGGGTTCTATAGCCTTGGCTGGCAACCAGTCTATCGCAGAACACAATGGCAACCTACAGCGGGATAACCTTTTGCCCAGTCAGTCATGTCTCTTTCGAGACATGATCGCCCAAGTGGGTATCACGTATGGCACTTAACTGACTGACTAACTGACTGACTGAATGCCTTCAACTACAGATAAAATATAGTTTTACTTATTTTGCTATAAAATGTCTATTTGGTCAGGTTTTTTTTTTGGGGTTTTTTTTTTTTGTATTTCTGAGATTTTTAATATAAAAATGTATCTTTTTTAGTTTGGGGGATTACTATTTACCCATAGATGGGACTCTAACAGATGTTACTACTCCAAGTTAGGGTGAGCCTGGAAATAACAGCCCTTAAGTGGTGGTTCCATGCTGCTAAAAAATTCCAATTTCCCGATCAGCGAACTTGCTGCCGGATATAGTTTATCCTCGTAACAAGGACTAATTTTTCCACAAACCACCACTTTGTGGAACCGACTCCTGAGACGATGCTTACTTATCAATCATCTCTCGTCATTAAGAAAAGAAACTAGTTGCTTCATTTTTATACCAATTCATGTTATTTGTTTAAAATTTCTATAATAAAATTGAAAGTTTCGCTTGTCAATTAGCCTCTGTAATTTTGAAATGAAATTTATTTCATTTTATTTTATCGTATTTTCATTCCAGTTTCATTACTTTTTCTTGTTTAAACTTGTTTTACGGGATTGAAAACCATTTTTATTGATCTAAAGTCATAACTAGGTTCATTCTCGTTTTTATTTCGGTATTATTTTTTATTTTATTTTTTGTCCGTCGTTCTTTTTAAATAATTATTCCGTTTCCGTATTTTTCATTCCCTAAAATTATTTTTTTCCATCTTTATTCTTCACGTATTTCACGGATAGACTTTTTCCTTCGTTTTTCTTCACTTTCTTTCTTCCTTTTTTTTTTTTTTTCATTCCCTAAAATTATTCTTTTTCATCTTCATTCTTCACGTATTTCACGGATAGACTTTTTCCTTCGTTTTTCTTCACTTTCTTTCTTCCTTTTTTTTTTTTCATTCCCTAAAATTATTCTTTTTCATCTTCATTCTTCACGTATTTCACGGATAGACTTTTTCCTTCGTTTTTCTTCACTTTCTTTCTTCCTTTTTTTTTTTTTCATTCCTTAAAATTCTTCTTTTTCATCTTCATTCTTCACGTATTTCACGGATAGACTTTTTCCTTCGTTTTTCTTCACTTTCTTTCTTCCTTTTTTTTTTTTTCATTCCCTAAAATTATTCTTTTTCATCTTCATTCTTCACGTATTTCACGGATAGACTTTTTCCTTCGTTTTTCTTCACTTTCTTTCTTCCTTTTTTACACTAAAAATCAATTTACTATTCCCCCTCTACCCTCTCTCTCTCTCTCTCACACACACACTCTCTCTCTCTCTTTCACTCTCTCTCTCCTTCTCGCGCTTTTTGCCTTCCGCCTCCTCCTTTTTTTACTCTCTCCTTTCTATTTTCTATCACTCCTTTCTATTTTCTATCACTCCTTGCTGTCTCTCTCAAAGCTATTAATGTGTTTGGAATTTCGTTGGAGTTGATTTATTCAGTGAACAACTAATTCAGAATTTATTAATTGGTGTCGTGTCCTCGTTGCCAGATGTCGTGTTTAGAGTTTGTCGTGGTTAAGTAAATGTTATCTTGAAGGCAATAAAGTTCTTTGATCAGCAAAACGTTATCTCTTTTGTAAATTTCAAATGGCTGCTCTCAAAACAAGATGGGTACTGTAAAAATATGTCTGCTGTTCATATAGAGATGGCTTTTATAAATATGTTTACCTTCGTTCTGTCGTTCTTGAAGACCGAAAAAACACTGTAAGCCGAAGAGATGAAAAAAGAGAGCCTGCAAGGTTGAAATTGTTTGTGGACTTGTAACTGAAGCTGAAGTCATTTGTCAGGATGGATATTGCATAATTTCTTCTTTTGAGGTTTTTTTTTATCTTTTATATTTTAAATTCATTCTTAATCGTTTGCCTCCTTTAAACTACGTCTTCATGGCCAAGTAAACCGACTAATACAAACATAATTCAAAATTTGCCTTGTTTTCTTCATTACTGTTCTCTTACTTCTTTTTCGCTTCAAACGGAATCTTTAATTTAAATTCCTTTCTTTATCACTTTTTGCGTGTGTCTTTAAATATTTCGTTCTCTACTATTTTTCCTTTCCTCTTCTTTTCACCAAATTTTTTCCAACATAAAATCTGTAATGCGATCGATCCCAACTTGGCAGCTCAGATACAGTCACTTTCTCACTGACGCAATGTGGCTTCTCTGTGTCTCTTCTACAAATACTTTCTGGTCCGATGAACTTAGCTCACTGGTGCCCCCTATATATGAATTTACTCGAGCCCCAAGATTAGCAACTAGGTCCCACTGTGAAAATCAATAAACTGTAAACGCAAATTCTACTCCATCAGATTCTTTTCTCACACTTACCGTCTGTGGAATTCTCTTCCATTTACTTGCTTCCCCAACAGCAACAATCTCCAAGAATTTAAATGTAAAGTCAAGTCATCTGTTATCTCACTAACCTGCATCCTCTCTCTCTCATGCTCCATTCTTCGTCCACTCCACTCTCATCAGTATTCTCATCTTTCTCTTACCCACTTCCTGACACCCCCTGTCACTCTTTCTCATAAATTTCCTCCGATGTAAACCCCTGCAAAACAGTGGTAGTAAAATGCCTTGCTTGGGGCGATGTAATTATAAAAAGAAAAAAAACTTATGTTTTCTTTTAGTTATTTTTCCGTCTCCATTTTTCTTCGATTCGACCTTCTTTTTTGTTTATCTACTTTCTTTTCAATCCTTTCTTTCTATTCTCTCTGAATATATATATATATATATTGTAATTTTGTTATTACAATGGTTTATAAAAGCATAATATCACTACACAAAAGTTTTTATGTTTCAGAACAATACTGTCCTTCTTCAGGTGATATGTTAAAATAAACGGTGAAAATGATTTACTTAGAAAATATAAGATAATTTTTTTTTTAATCATTTCACCCCAAGCAAGGCATTCCACTGCCACTATTGCGCTTGGGGCTACATAGGGGGAGATTGGGGTTACGTGAGGGGGAGATAAATAGGAAGAGTGGCTAGATATAGGAAATGTCAGAAGTGGGGTGATAGATAGTTGGGTGGGTGGGAAGAGTGTTTGAAAGAATGGAAGTTAGTTTGTTAGGAGGTGTCTATTGACCTTACATTTAAACTCCTGGAGATTGTAGCCGTCGGGGAAGCAGTCATGTGGAAGAGAATTCCACAGTCAGGAAGTGCAAGAAAAGAAACTGTTGGAGTAGAAGTTGCAGTTGCATTTTATCGGTTTCACTGTAAAAGGGTGGGATCTAGTTGCTAATCTAGTATCTCGTGCAAATTCGAACCTAGGGGGCACCAGTGATCTAAGTTCATCGAAGCAGAAGCCGTGAAAGTATTTATAGAAGAGACACAGGGAAGCCATGTCGTGCCAGTGAGAGAGAGTCTGCAGGCGGTCTGCTAAGTCGGTATCGATCACATTACAGACCCTCCGCTGTACCTTGTCTAGAAGCCCAAGGAGAATATCAGGGGCCCCCGACCATATATGGCAACAGTATTCAATGCACGAGCGGATGGTAGATTTATAAATGTGCAGGATAGATTCAGACGGAAAAAACCTCCAGGCCCTGCACAGAGAACCGACTTTCATAGCAGCGGATTTAGCAATGGATTCGATATAGTCATTCCACTTCATGGTTATTTAGAAAATTAGGGAGTGGTAATTTGAGGAAATGCTTTAGGTGTGTCAATATTAAATCTCCATGGTTACATAATTCTCAATTTTAATTGAACAATATATATCTAGCACTCTTTATAATAATAACTGCTTGAATAATGGGGTTTTTAATCTACGTGTTCTTTCACATTTTTGTAATATATATATATATATATATATATATATATATATATATATATTAATGCAGGTTTCATTGAATAATATAGACAAGTTTTGTCTATTAATTTTGTGTAGGATCCGTTCATACCGTCTGATATACTTGATGGTGATGTCGTTGAAAGACAACAAAAAATCACAGTATTTGTTGAATTTTTTATCGGGTCTAAGCTTTCGGCTCACATAAGCCATTATCAAAGAGTAAATATTAACACACAGTAAACATAGAACATTTAAGCTATTAACAATAAAGATAATTGAATTGAAAATATAAGTCCATCCCTACCGTGGCGGATGGCCGAAGACAGTGACAAAATAGTGGTGTTGTGGTCCCTGGTCTGATTACAGACATTTGAGTACGTTATTGGAAATATCGAAATTGATTGTATTCAAACCAGCTTTAAATTGTTTAATGTAGAGTGCTTCGAGGATTTTTAGTTTCTGCTTATTATTTTCTTGTTTGAGTATGTACGTGTTATCAACAAGCGTTTTTCTCAGAAGTGTCACTGTGGCTCTTAGTATGTTTGCTCCTGTTGCTCCTGGCAACCCCCGTTCCGTCATCCACCTGATCAGGCCCTGCAAATATGTTATCCGCTGCCTTCCTCTGTCTCTCCTTCCTTCTATCTGACCAGTCAGTATCATGTTCTCCAGGCTTTCCTTCCTCATTGCATGTCCCAGGAACTTCAGTTGTCTCTTCCTGATGCTCAGCATCAATTTCCTTTTGTTGCCATTCTTTCTAACACTTCGTCGTTGCTTGTATGCTCAGTCCACGATATCCGTAGCATCCTTCTGTAGAACCACATTTTGGCCGCTTCCAGTTTTGTCCTCATTTTCGATGATATTGTCCAGCATTCACAGCCGTACTGAAGAACTGACATCACGTAGCAGTCTAGCACTCTTTTCTTCGTTTCTATTGAGATTTTCCTGTGTGTTAGTATTTTGCTCATCTTCTGGAACGCGTCCTTTGCCATGCCAATTCGCCTTCGGATCTCCGTGTCGCACTTTCCATCTCCTGTTAGAACACTTCCTAGGTACTTAAATTCTTGGACTTGTTTGATTCTGTTATCCCCCACCTGTATTTGGCATTTTGGGTTGTATCTTTTGCTGATGACCATGCACTCAGTTTTCTTAAAGTTTATTTGTAGTCCCATCTTGTCACTCTCTACTGCTACTTTCTGTATGAGATCTTGCAGTTTCCTTTCCGTGTCCGCAATCAGTACTGTATCGTCCGCGTATCTTATGTTGTTCAGGTTGTGGCCTCCAATAATAAATCCTGGTGTGTCATCTAGGGTCCTCAAAATATTCTCGCTGTATAGGTTGAACAAATCCGGTGAAAAGACACAGCCTTGTCTTACGCCTTTTTCTATCTTTGTGTATCTACTGAGGTCGTTACCTGTCCGTATGCAGGCCGTTTGTTGCCAGTAGAGATTCTTGATTATTCTTATATCTTTGCCGAAAATGTGGAGGTTTCCTATCATTTCCATCAATTCTTTGTGTCGTATTTTGTCGAATGCTTTCGCGTAATCAATGAAGCATAGGTACAAGTCTTTCTTCATTTGTAATGCCCTTTCAGAGAGCATCCTAATCATGAATATGGCGTTCCTTGTTCCAGTGTCTTTGACGAACCCGCACTGTTCCTGTCCTATCTCTGGCCTGATTCTGCTTCTCGCTCTATTCATCAGGATTCTGACAATCAGTTTTGTAATGTGACTCATTAAGCTGATAGTTCTGTGTAGTTCACACTCGTTTGCACCTGGTTTCTTCGGCAGTGCTATAAATATCGACTTGCATAGGTCGTCTGGTATTATTCCGCTGCTATAAATTTCGTTTATTATGTCGGTAATCTTTTCTATGCCATACTCTTCTAAGGCTGTCAGCAGCTCTATCACTATGCCATCTGGGCCAGGTGCTTTATTTCTGTTCATTTTGGCCATTGCCGCTTCCACTTCGGATTTTAGTATTTCCGGTCCATCCATCTCCTTGTGTATTCTCGGTTGTTCTCTCTTGTCGCCAAAGAGATCCTTTATGTATTCTTCCCATCGCTGGAGTATTTCCTCTTTCTCTACTATGATTGTCCCTTCCTTGGATTTTATGCATCCTGTTGAGGAACAGGTTTTTTGTCCTGTCAGTTCTCTTATCTCTTTATGCATTTCTGCTTTGTTGTTCCTGCTCAGTCTCTCTACTTCTGCACATTTGTTGTTAAGCCATTCCTCTTTGGCTTGTCTGCATTTGTTCCTTATCTCCCTGTGAAGTTTTTTGTACTCTGTTCCGTGTCTTGGCGTTATTTTTTGTCTCCTTTGCATCATGTGGAGGATCTCTTCGGTCATCCACTCATTTTTTCTTCTTCGTTTGATTTCCTTTGGGGCTATGTTGTTCGCTGAGGTCACCATTGCTTCTGGTCACCATTGCTTCTATTAGGCCACTACAGTGTTTTAAAAGAAATTATGTATTTCATACTATTTTTAGTATTTATTGCCAAGTGGATAATTCTAGATGTAAATAGAATTGTTCTTTGTTCTTTCTGCACAATAACATCAATGCGTCAAATGAACTGTCTCTTCTTGTTATTGGTTGGTCGAAACAAAGGCTTCCTGGCTGCCTAGTAAAATTTTGCAAAGTAATAATAACAAAAGAACTATTCTATTTTAATTTAGAATTAACCACTTGGTAATAAATACTAAAAATAGTATGAAAAAACATATTTTTTTATACTTGGGTGGCCTAATAATTATACCTGGTAGTGTACATATATATATATATATATATATATGTGTGTGTGTGTGTGTGTGTGTGTGTGTGTGTGCCGTCTAGGTAAGAAATACCTAACCTGAATAATATATATATATATATATATATATATATATATATATATATGTGTGTGTGTGTGTGTGTGTGTGTGTGTGTGTTAATAAATATACATATTATCCTATGTCTATAGTAAAACTCTGAGCTTCATGTCCTATGCAATCATCAGGTGTATATTCTGAACTGACCATTCTGGGATTTGAATTTTTGGTTCTCGTGTTGTTGATGGTAGTTATATATTAGAATGCTAAGATGCTGTTTTTTTTTTAATTATGACATTTAATTTAATTTAAAGTATAACCATAACATGAAATTGACAAGTAAAATATCAAAAGTTAAAGGTTATATATACTAGCAGTATAGCCCGGCGTTGCTCGGATGTACTGAAAGTTTCAAAACTAATCCATGGTCCTGGAGCTCAGACACAGCCTAAAAAATATTTGTGTGAAGTTTGGTGAGAATCGAATAAAAATTGGATAAATGACATACGGACAGATAAACAGACACACACACAAACATCTTGCCTTTTATATATATATATATATATATATATATATAATCGATTTTCTGCACTATTGTAAGAACTGCAACCTTGAAACTTATGAATATCGTATCAAATTTGATTAAAATCGGACCACTCCTTGTATAAGCCAATTTTTTCGATTATCGATTTTCAATATTTATCCGGGGTACCTCGACACAAAACCTAGCTAAGAAAACTCGCAGACGCTTATAGTACAACTGTTTAAATTTTCGGAGTCTATAGGTAACGGATACACACACACACACACACACACACACACACACACACACACACACACAGACACACACAGACAAAGTTCCATTTATAAATAAGATTATATATATATATATATATATATATATATATATATATATATATCAAAGACGTGTCGTCTAGATATACAAGATAGGCAGTGCCTAAGCGAAGCTGTTTACCTAATCCAACAAAATTACAAAGGTTACTCTGATCTGATTATCATGCAGAATAATTCAAAATATTCTCCTTTTCTTTTCTTTTTTTTTTTTTTTTTTAGATTTACTGCATAAATGTCACAAGTTGTCTCCTTGAGGAATTATTGACGGACCATGTCTGGTTTTATACCAGACATGGTCCGTTCATGGGTGTCCATGAAGTTCATGTGCACTTTAAATTTTAAATAATTTATAACTTTATTTGTATTTGCGATAGATATAATTTGTAAAAGGGATTAGAAAGAAGCAAATCTGTATTTTTTAAGGTTTTATTGAAATTTTTAAGTTTTCATATGTCCGCCATCATTAGCAATACAAAGTGTAATACGATTTTGCAGTTCACGGAAAACATTTGCCAACTGATTTACAGTAACGCCTGAAATAACTTTAGTTATTTTAACTTTCAAATCTTCTAATGAACTAGGTTTGGTTGCATACACAATTGTTTTCATATGTCCCCATAAAAACTAATCTAATGGAGTCAAATATGGCGAACGTGGAGACCAATAAAATGGTCCACTCCTTCCGATTCATCTATTTACTTATCTCAAAATTGTTGCAAATTTTGTCGTAAAGAGTTATTCAATAACTATACTTAAAACTAGTACATTAAACTTTATAACATCTTTTACAGATTATTTCTGTCACAAATACAAATAAAATTATAATTTTTTAAGGTGCACATGTACTTTATTGATACCCTATATATATATATATATATATATATATATATATAGTCATCCACAGACAGATCTGTTTCGCTGTATCACAGCTCATCAGTACGGTTAGACTCCGATTGCTTTTAACCCAGGATTAAAACTCGACCGAATTGGCGTCAGTCGGTGATTCTACCTCTGACACACACACACACACACACATATATATATATATATATATATTCAACACGTAGTGGCGAGAGTCTGTTTCATGCTTGACCCCAATCTGACGGCCTTAAATTGTGTTCAAGCATGAAACAGACTGCTGTTTTCGGTGTTTTATTTACACACGCTCTACCGCTGATATTGACCAATATTACTCATACATATCAGTCACCCAGCTAATTGCCAAACGTAATACACGCTTCGGTGACCATGTTTCTTTCGAGAAGACAAAAGATTTTCCCGCAGTTGCTTGCCATTCCTTTTAGCGGTAGACCGGTTGCAAACCAAAGCTATAGAACGGGATCTGTCCTGCTACTCAACCTATAGTTGGAGGGAAAATAAATGGATTAACACCTTCCCCAAGGGTATTTGTGCATAATGGAATGAAATAAATGCGACTGGAATTCGAACTCGGCTCTCTGATTTCTCGTTCCGAGCCGATATCCATGACACCACAACGTATGTGCATACTTATAAATAAGATATACCGGGCACCTCGATGTGGTGCAATGGTTAGCAAGCGTGTTTCGCTATAATCATTACAATTGAGTAATGAGTTCGATTCTCACGGGGTGCCTAATACTTTCGACCTTGTACCACATCTTAGCCGTGTTTAGAAAATAATAGCATGTCTTAAAACTATATTTTTATCATATATATATATATATATATATATATATATAGTGATTGTTTAATACTTAGTTTTTTGTCCTAATATGGTTAGACCAGTACACATTTGTATTAAAAAGTGTTCTATACAATTATATTGTAGAACTTTTGAATATTTTTCATTTTTAAATGAGTTATTTCGCTACCTTGGTTTTTACTATGAGTGGTGTCTTCAGGCGAATTTAATAACTATAAATAAGTTATTAAAAATCGCCTGAAGGCACCACTCATGGCAGAAACCAAGGTACCGAAATAACTCGTTTAAAAATGAAATATATATATATATATAAAACGTAGAATATTTGGTATACAATCCAGGTAAATTCCGATAGAAACGGACTCAAGAGAACTCAATGTTCATTTATTTAATTTAACAGAGTAATATAATTTAGAAAAAAAATTTAGATAATATACAATTTATTCTACCCATGAAATTGTAGAATCTCTAATATATATATATATATATATATATTAGAGATTCTACAATTTCATGGGTAGAATAAATTGTATATTATCTAAATTTTTTTCTATGAGGACCAAAAACAATCAATATATATATATATATATATATATATATATATATATATATATATATATATAAACGTAGTGAACCAACAAACCTACCAAGGTTTCACCTAAACGGATCTTCAGGGAACGTTGGCTGAAGATCCGTTTAGGTGAAACCTTGGTAGGTTTGTTGGCTCACTAGGTTTATTTTACTTATTCTGCTCTGCTTAAGTATTGAGCGCTTTTTTTTTTTAATGGATTACTCGTCTCGGGATTTTCATTGGGTGACGTGCTGACTCGGTCCGAATCCCTTTGGCTGATGTTCATGTGCTTAGCTTTTTCTTTTTTTACAACCATTTTTTCCTTCTGCGTATATAAGCGGAGGGTTTTTCGAAACGAGTATAGTGATACGTTTGTGTTTATATATATATATATATATATATATATATATATATATATATATGGGCAGACAGGAGAGCGATTGAGAAATAGAGAAAGAGATTTTCGTTAGTGTATTTGTACTCTAATTGTGAAAGAAATATTTATTTAAATAAAGATATTTACTTTTCAATTTAATTTCCATCCTTGGGGGATGTATGCATCCATATTCTTCCCGTCGTAGGATTTGTATCTAGAAAAATTATACCATTTTTTTTTTTTAATCATATCTCTCCGAGCAAGGCGGTAACGCCACTAATGCGCAAGGGACTACATAAGAGTGAAGAGACTGGAAAAGAGAGAACCGGAAGCCACATCCTAAACAGGGAACAGGGGATGAGCCTCTTCACCTGTTCAATAGATGTGGGTGGAGTGTGAACCGGGCGATAGTTTAGTCTATCTACTCCAATTTTTAAAAAAAGTGAGATTAGAAAAGAGAAAACCGGAAACCGCATCCTAAACAGGAAACAAATGATGAGCCTCTTCACCTGTTCAATAGATGTGGGTGGAGTGTGAACCGGGCGATAGTCTGAAAAAAGTGTGTGCGTGTGTGTGTGTGTGTGTGTGTGTGCAAATGTTATTTTCAATGGATACCCATGTTCAAAATAGATGCCCCAATTTTTACATCCACTGTACCATGTGTACACATGGTACAATGGATAAAAGCGTTAGCTGAATAATTCATGAAGTGACTTGAGCCATAGTTTTGTGGGTGCAATACCTGGCCAAAAGGAACAAAACTTGGAAATTTGAGTTACTAACGGGAAATAACTGAAATTGATATATCAGGTATGACACTTAGAACTAAATAATCTACCCTAGGGAACTGAATAAAGGGTTCGGTTCGAAATTCCAACGTATATCACCTGAAGAAGGTCGGAGTGTACAACAGCTGAAACGTCGTGAATATTGCAATGAAGATGAGGACAATCGTATTAACGATGAAAATAGTTACACTACTTCATCTAAAATCTGTAAACAATGTCGCGCTTTTTAATCATTTTTAACGATGTGTATTACGTCGACCCGTGCACTCGAGAATGTTTAATTAAGAATATGTGCCTTCCATACATTTAAGTTTTCTCTAGTTCTCAAGACGATAAATACGATAATTGTGTGTGTGTGTGTGTGTGTGAGAGAGAGAGAGAGAGAGAGAGAGAGAGAGAGAAACCTCGTTATGGCCTGCAAATATTTTCAAATCGCTACTCTGACTTTCAGGCCAAGACAGCGATCTTAAAGAACGATCAATTAAAGAACGTATTTAACCGCATGCCCACTCAAATCTCAAATGGAATATGACACAAGACCAATTTTTAAAGTAGAAATCCCACGCCTACTTGTGAGTGTAAACGAAAATCTGTTCGTCTTTCTCAGCATTTCTCCCACTGGAAGCTCTTGTGCAACTTATTCTGACCCTTCTCTTCTTAGTGGAACGTGAGAGGTACTTCTTGGGGCGATGACCCTACTGGAATAGTCAATGGAAAGAATGAAAAAGCCAGCCTTATTACTCGTATAAATACATCCACTCATGCGCACAGCAGATAGTAATCAAGTGCCGAACGACATAATAAACGCTTATATTCATGTCCGCATTTGTGGATTATCTCAAACCTCCTATTAAGCAATCTGCTCTACCCAGGAAACGTAATGACATTTAATTTCTCTCCCAATCACAGATAATTTACTTTCTGTGCTTGCAAACACCTTCTTTTTAATTTCCACTTCCCCTCAGGCGTTCCCCAGTATTTGTCTTTCTGTTCTTATAAATATTTTAAAAAAACATTATCCTGTTTTCGAAATGTTTCCTCCGAAAAACGATCTTATAATTAAAAATTCTCTTCTTTCAAAGTCCTTAGGTCGTTATAATGTGTTTTTAATTGCATTTTACGAACTGTTTCTTCTGCATTTGTTCCAAGACTGAATTTATGCAGTAGAAAATTTTTACAATTAACTTTTCGGCTGGGATCTGAACTTCTCTTATTACTAATGTAATACTCCTTTGAGCATTATTTGGTTGCAATTAATATATGTCGCTTTCATCTGGTTAAAAAAGTTTACAGTATTGGCGTTTAAAATTCATATCTTTAAAGCCGATAAAAATCGGATTCAAAGACAAATATTTCAATCGACAACACTTGAACAATATAATATACGAGCTTTTGCTGTTCACCCGTTCTCACTCTCTTTATATATATATATATATATATATATATATGTGTGTGTGTGTGTGTGTGTGTGTGTGTGTGTGTGTGTGTGTGTGTGTGTGTGTGTGTGCATACTCTAGGAATACCCCGAAAGCAATACTCCCTATTTATTTTACAGAAAACTTTATCTCGACTTCAGTTTCAGAAACTGTTAGAGTAGAAAAGGCAGGTTACATTTAACGGTTCGACGGTAAAAGGGTGGGGCACTGACGACAATCTAGTAACACGCGTAAATAAATGTAGTCAGGGAACCAGGGATAAAAAGCTCGTCAGAGCAGTTGCCATGAAAATACTTGTAGAAAAGACAGAGGGAAGCCACATCAAGTCGGTGAGAAAGTGACTGAAGGCGAGATGCCACATCGGGATATACTTATTGTAGATTCTCCTTTGGATTTTGTTGAACACCTCAAGATGAACAGCAGGAACATCCAAATCTAGATTAGCAACTAGGTCCCACCCTTTTACAGTGAAACCGATAAAATGTAACCGCAATTTCTACTCCAACAGCTTCTTTTCTTGCACTTCTCGCCTGTGGAATTCCCTTCCACATACTTGCTTCCACGATAGCTACAATTTCCAGGAGTTTAAATGTAAGGTCAATAGACACCTCCTAACACTAACTCGCATCCATTCTCTCAAACACACTTCCCATCTGCTCAATCCTCAGCCTCGGTATCCTTTCCCGTCTATCACCCTCCTTCTGATATTTCCTATATCTAACCACTCTTTCTCACCACCTTCCTCTATGTAACCCCATGCGCAATAGTGGCAGTGGAAGGCCTTGCTTGGGGTGAAACAATTAAAAAAAAACTAGATATGGCAACGGTTTTCAGTGTGTGTGTGTGTGTGTGTGTGTGTGTGTGTGTGTGTGTGTGTGTGAATTATATTTTTGACAATGCCACCGATACTATATTAACCGAATGCAACATGCTACAATATAAAGCGTTGGGTGGCATAATTATGCTGGACATTGTCTTCTCGTTGAGACTTGTGATCAGTAAAAGTTTGAACTGATATACCGACTTTATTTGTTTGAATAGACCAACCCAGAGAGTTAAAGAGTTCCCAGAAAAGAAGCAGGCACATTCTACTGTTAAATCCAGTTTCGTTTCATGTTTGAAGATAGTTTTCTTATATTGTGTTTACCTTGTTATTCCATCGGGTTTAGGACATTTTACATCCACGATTTCGAAAGGTCATTTTTTTATTTTTTGTCCGTGTCCCTTTCCCCCTATGAATGTTGCTTTATTAAGACTCGACACTGCTCTCTATACGATCGAAGTGACGACAATATTCGATTCAACAAACAACAGCAGTTCGATTCGGGTAACCTGGTTAAACAACCGGCTAACCTGAAGAAGCAACAAGTTTCTGAAGTTTTACTCTTAAATGAGCTGTGTGTCTTGTGAACTGATAAAACTTTGCTTCTCCCATGATAAATCGTTTCAATCATTTCAAAAGAAAATTTATTACTTTACTTTTTTCAACTTTGAGGACCTATTTATAAACCAGGCTAAATTAATGGGCGAGATGTTTACATCTCCAAAAGAGAATGATGATAAATTGGTGGAAATCATACTACAATATTTGTTGTCAACTATTTTAATTCATTGCTGCCATCTTGGCAATAACGCGAAATTCTTATACCTTATTAATTCTATGTGTCTTATAAAAACATTAATAAAAGAAAAGTTTCAAGACATTGATTTAGAGATTTTTTTCATTTCTGTCATGTTAGTTTTGGAAACGTGTTTTCATAAGCCAATTAACGAAAGAAAGTTTCCAATGTGCTTGAATTTCTTATTCTGAAAAGTTTTGGTGCTGACATTGTACTTGTTCACTAATTTAGTCAAGTCTGGTAGGAGGCAATAATAGTAAGAAGCGCAGTGAGGATCGAACCCACTCTCCCGGTTTACGGAGCCAGTTGATAAATCATTAATTAGCTAAAATATATATCCTAGCCATGACCTGATAATAATATACATAACAATCAAGAAACTATGAAGTCACCCACTATTTCTATTTTTTAATTGTTTCACACATCTGTCGAAATAATTGCACCAACCAATGTAGAAGTAGCTATAAAGTTATTTTTTGATTTAAATTGTTTTTAAAAAAAAAGTTCCCCGACTATTCAGGCCGGTAGACAAAAAATATAATTTTATAAATGAATGGAGCGTCTACTCAAATATATATATATATATATATATATATATATATATATATTAAAAAGTCTGCCTCCTTCTACCGAGCGCCCATAGCTCAGAGGTAGAATCGCCGACTGACGCCAATTCGGTCGGGTTTTAATCCTGGGTTAAAAAGCAATCGAAGTCTAACCGTACTGATGAGCTGTGATACAGCGAAACAGATCTATCTGAAGATTACTATATATATATATATATATATATATATATATATATATATATATAGGAATCGTGCGTGCACGGCCATCTGCGTGTATCCGCGTACGTTTAAAATGTCGTGGTTATTTGCCCTTTGCGTTGTTTTCTCTCGAGTCTTTGTTTTCTTAGTTTGAGCCTTTTTTTTTCTCTCTCTCTTCTTCATCTTTTCTTTTAACTGTATCCATTTTGAATTCCAGTTGTCTAGACATAATCTAGTGTTTTCTTGAGTTCCGGTTTTACAGACATATTCTAGTGTATCTCGAAATTTTTGACATGAATATTTTTTCAGGCTTAAACCATTGAACCCTTGTCGTCATAAATAACTTCAAAATATTTATATCGATATGCCGTCTAAAATGACGGCAACATATATATTGATGCACCTACTATAACATTAAGACATAAGAAAAATGACAAGGCGTAAAAAAAGGCAATATATATATTTCACAACACGTCGCCCGCTAATATACGTTCCAGTGGCTCTCTCAGACCTATAAGAACAACACAATCTGTTCTGGATTCCGCTATTGGCCGACATCTTTTGGACAATCAAGTGTGTGCCTCGGCATATGAGGACAGCTGGTTTACTGTCTTGCACAGCGCTCGGTGTACACACCATCTTCGTATTTTGGAAGCAATTTGCTTGGAAATTCAACAGCCGAGCCTGTGCAGGCAGAAAGAGCAGTTTTTACGCTCCTTACAATTGCTGGTGAGTCTGTGAGTGTAAAATTTTTTCACTTTTAAACACTCTTGTGTAATTATATGTGTACACCCCCCTTACATTTCATGTGTTTTTTTTTTCAATAAATTTATTTTTAAATGAGTTCCATCATCTCCCAGCATTGTAAGTAATTTATTTTGCCTTGTCCTTTTCCTTAATTCCCTTAAAATTAAAGCCAACGAGAACCCTTGATAAGTGTTGGCCGAAAGGTTCCTCGGGTTTAAATAATATGACGTCTGTTCTTTTTAAAGCCATTAGTAATTTCTGTGGGTACAAATCATTATATATATATATATATATATATATATATATATATATACGTGTGTGTGTGTTAACCAGATGCAAAATCCTTAGGTTTACAAGTCATGCATGTACTGTTCTATTATATATGTGGTTGTCATTTTCACATGAATCTTAATATATCTGACATATCTCCGCTTAATGCTAGAAGACGATACTTCAGAAAGCTTATGCGTGTATCTGGATCTCTCAGGATGTCATGGAGAAAGAACAAAACCTGGCGTTATTGCAAGTTAAACTGGGGTGGCCTGATCGTTTCTTGTTGCAACAGTTGTTGTAAGAATGAAGATAGATAGATAGATAGATAGATAGATAGATAGATAGATAGATATGAACAGAATGAGATAGATAGATAGATAGATAGATAGATAGATAGATAGATAGATAGATAGATAGATAGATAGATCTAAACTTATTTATAAATGGAACTTTGTCTGTGTGTATGCGTGTGTGTCCGTTACCTATAAACTCCGAAACGGCTGAACCGATTTTCTTCAAAATTTACACAGTTGTACTATATGCGTCTGCGAGTGTTTTTACTTCGGTTTTGTTTCGAGTTACCCCCAATAAATATCGAAAATCGATAATCGAATTTTTTTAAATATAGCACTGAAAGAACAAACACACAGCAAGGGCATTCATTACTGGAAGTAAACTTTAATAACCGCTAGTAAGGAGAATAAACTGAGCTAAGACTCTCTCTCTCTCTCTCTCTGTCTCTCTCTCTGAGCATGACTGAGGGGCATACAACTGTATTTATTATAATAGAGAGTATAAGTTTTATATATATTTATGTATGATGACGTATTTCTATGTGTGACGAACTTAAGTCACTGGTAACAAGGTCACACCCACTTACAGTTTGATCAACCAAATGCAGCTTCTTTTACCGCCCGTGGAACTCCCTTCCGTATACTTGCTTTCCTGACGGCTACAACCTCCAGCGATTTAAATGCAAGGTCAATACCCACCTCTTATCTACTTAATTCCAGTTCTTTCTACATCACCCTGTATATCTTGTTATTTCTTGTTCTTTTCCTTTCTCTCTGCCTTAGCAACTGTGTTTCTTCTCTTTCCATTTCTCTGACACCAACTGTAACTGATCCTTCTTTCTCTTCACTCTCCTCTTGCCCAAACCTTTTCTATTAGCTCTCTGCGCATCAGGTACCGCCTAGTTTGGAGGGAAACGATTAAAAAACTTGGTATTTTCCAGATGATTTGTCGTTCAGAAATCTTTTGATTAATCTGTTGCCATTTTAAAAATTTAGGTTATGTTGGTGTAAATGGCGGGTCTGTGCTGTTGTGAACTGTGCTTTAAAAACTGCAAGTACAAAAAGTAATTCCGCGGAACAATGCATTCTTGCTGTTTCTCCCTCTCGAGTGGATAACCGTTGCGATCTTGTACCAGGCTTATTAATAACGCACAATACTCAGCAAACTGCAGCCGTCAAAATCCATTAAGTACATAAATTTAACTGGATAGGGTAGTAGCAGACGCCGAAAGATTTGAAATATCCGAAGGGGTTACATGATAGTGAATGTTGGACATTCTCTTCATAAATACTTGAAAGGGCAGAAAATCAGTTCTACTGACGAATGCCAAGAATGACCTAAGAATATGTGAGTAACAAGGAAGTCTTAAGGGAAAAAAAACTACAAATAAACTTACAATCTGAAAGAGAAAGATGAAATTTGTCGTCGCATAATGAGGAAAGATAGCCTAGAGAATTTAACACTTGCAGGACATGGCAAAAGAGATATAGGAAACAACGAGTAACTCCTAATGCGCGTGTGTAAATGGCTGGCAGAGCAAAACTGGGAGTAAAGGTGAAAAAAACAAAACGTACAAAAAACTACTAGAAAATTGTAGAGAATCATGATCACCTATGTCCTGAAGAAGAAAAATAATTACCAAAGTAGACTGGATAGACTATTTTTCATTTAGTTAGTTCAATCCTCACCGGATAACTTTATACTAGTAACTGTAAGTTAATCTTAGTGTTGTGTGATCTCCACCTTTTGTATATGATAATGGATTCGACTATGTGTACATATACTCCTGCCATAGAGAGAACAGTTGTTGCAGTCGGCATTTGCCTCTGCTACTATTGACTCTGTCAGCTCTCTGCCTTTGGGCGGAGAGCACTCTCTGCTTTCGAGTAGAGAGCGCTCTAACCCAATCGTGGTTCCGCCGAAGGGTAGAATCACGACTGGGGAAAGATAGACAGATATTTTTGGCCTGGCTATATGGCCGGGAAGACCCACATTAAAAAGACCTTGTGTCACATTTCGTCTTGAGTGGCAAGTTGAGTAAATACCGTTGCAGTTGCCTCTGCTACTATTGACACTGTCAGCTCTCTGCCTTCTGGTAGAGAGCACTAACCCAGTCGTGGTTCCGCCGAAGGGTAAAATCACGACTGGGGAAAGATAGACAGATATTTTTGGCCTGGCTATATGGCCGGGAAGACCCACATTAAAAAGACCTTGTGTCACATCTCGCCTTAAGTGGGATGGTGACTAAATACCGTTGCAGTTGCAGTTGGCAGTGGAGAGTAATCGTAGAGATCCGTTACAGTTATCGGAGAATTCCGAGAGATACCGAAGTTACCCAGAGACCGGACTAGCTCTGAGCTCCACTCAGCTAGAATGATATACACGGATATACTATTTCCAATGACTTCACTTCAAGACTTGTATATATTTATTTTCTAATAGTTTTCCCGGATTTACTGACCTGCGTTCAAGTTTCTATATTACGTTCAATATAACCTACTTTTCTGTCTCCATATCTGTTTTGTCGTTCATTATTTTGTGCGGTTCCACAACACTTATTAAATGTATTTGCCCAACTGTGGAACTTCTTTTTATGTCGTGTCCTTTTATGACCCTCCACATCTCCCTATCCCTAGTGACTCTTAACACGCTTTCTCCTGTTACTCCACCTAAACCCCGCTCTGCCAGCTACTTGCTCAAGCCCATTATGTTACGCGTTACTTTCCCGTCTCTCTTTCAACCTGACCTGTAAGTTCAGATTCTCTAAGCCATCCTTCCTCATTACATGTCCCAGGTACTTCAGATTAAATTCGAAAAGTCTAGATACTATAGCGAAGAGCTCATTCGAACAATTACCATGAACTTATTTATAAAAGAGGCACAGAAAAGCAACTTTACGGCGGTAGGAAAATGACTGAAGCCGAACCGCCAGATCAGGACCAATAATATTGCTGATTCTTCTTTGGATTTTATCAAGAAACTTAAGGTAAATAGCAAAGGCACCAGACCATATGTAGCAGCAATATTCTAAGCATTTAGTAACTATTTAATATTAATGAAAATATTTTCCGTCATTTAGTCTAAACTAGCAGTATATCCCGGCGTTGCTCGGGTGTAATGAAAGCTTTAAAACTAATCCATGGTCCTGGAGCTCAGACTCTTTGGACGTTGGCACGAATGACTAAAAATCAATAGGTGTTTTCAGTTAAAGTGAAACCGTAGACTGAAAGAAAAATGAATGGAAGTACGTCAAATTTTGATTTCCTGGTATCGATATCAAATACGTTTTTTTCGTCGTAGACTGAATTTTGAAGGCTAAATAAGTCCTCTGAGTAAATGGTTTCATGGCTGAGACTAAGAACTACAATTATACCTACTTAGAGCCAAACCCAAAGCAAAAACTAAAATAAAAGGGCTGAAAAAATACAGACATACAGACAGATAAACAGACACACACACAAACTTATATATATATATATATATATATATATATATATATATATTATCGATTTTCTGCACTATTGTAAGAATTGCAACCTTGAAACTTCTGAATATCGTTTCTTATGTCTTTGTCTATGAGTGTATCAAATTTGATTAAAACTGGACTAATCTTTCTATAACCCGATTTTTTCGATTATCGATTTTCGATATTTATCGGGGATACCTCGACACAAAACCTAGCTAAGAACACTCGCAGATGCTTATAGTACAACTGTGTAAATTTTCAAGAAAATGGGTTCAGCCATTTCGGAGTCTATAGGTAACGGACACACACATACAGACACACACAGTCAAAGTTCCATTTATAAATAAGTTTAGATGTTCTAGAGTTGAAATGCCAATGAGAAAATGTTTTATCGCTCTTAATGACTTTATATCTTTCTTTCTTTTTATGAGTCGTGTTCCTTCAGGACGTAGGTGATCATGATCCTCTCCCTCTTCCTGTCCCTTGTAGCTCTTAATACCTTTGGTCTTGGTATTTCTGCCGAACCCTGCTCTGCCATCAATTTACATATACGTGTAATATAAAATTTATTTATATATTTAGTTACTTTTCCTTGCCTTTTTTGTTAATTAATTACGAGTTTGATATTTGCAGCTGCTTTTTTGTGCAGCCTTTATTTAATTGCTTCGCTTCTTTCGTTGAAAATTTATTGTTTTATGTTTCATTGTGTCATGTATCTTGCAAGCTTGACATGACGTTTTGTTCACAGTGGCCTTGAAAAATCAAATATAATTGCATTCGGAAAATAATTGCATTATTGTCAATCTAAAAATGCAATGCGATATAGCCAACAAATAGCCACCAGGCATGCGCATGAGTGTATATGTGTATGAGTGGGTCTTTGTTTGTGCACACGCGCTTATGGGCTCACGCATTAATAAATAATATAAAATTATCTCCTTACAATATATAGATTTCCGTGTTTTTATATATATACAAACACACACACACACACACACACATATACATATATATATATATATATATATATATATATATATATATATATATATATATATATATATATATATATATATATATATATATATATATATATATATATATATATATGTAATAGTATTACACCTAAGAAAAGTGATTAAAATAGAACAAGTAAAGAACAGGTTGGAAAAAATTGTCTTTAATCGAACGTGTTTCACGTTAAGAAGCTTCCTTCAACACTTGTTGCATATATATATATATTTATATATATATATATGCATGCACATGTTGCATATAGATATGCATACACATGTTGCATATATATATATATATGTGCATACACATGCTGTATATATGTGTGCATACACATGTTGCATATATGTGCATACATATGTTGCATATATATATATATGCATATACATGCTGCATATATATGTGCATACACATGTTGTATATATATATGCATACACATGTTGCATATATATATATGTGCATACACATGTTGTATATATATATATATATATATGCATACACATGTTGCATATATATGCATACACATGTTGCATATATATATATGTGCATACACATGTTGTATATATATATATATATATATGCATACACATGTTGCATATATATATGCGCATACACATGTTGTCTATATATATATATATATATATGCATACACATGTTGCATATATATGCATATACATGCTGCATATATATGTGTATACACATGTTGCATATATATATATGTGCATACACATGTTGTATATATATATATATATATATATATATATATACTTACAAATATTCGTGGTCGAGGGGTCTAAGACGCACCAGATCACATGGTGGCTTCCCCTATGTGTATAGGCGTCGCAGGTTCGAATCCTGCCGAATGACACACATCTTCGTAAATAATCAGGCCGGTAGAAATAAATATATAATACTGTTTGATTAAAAACAATATCTTCTTAAATACTAGTTTCGATAAAAAATAATGTTCAAACAAATCATTATATATATATATAGAGGGTCAGGCCAAAGTTGTGTACCATATGAACAATTTAATAAAAGCTTTTATTTCACATGAAAATTTTATTTACTAGTAATTTTATATATACAAACTCAGAAAAACACACGCACACACAGACACAGACAAACAGTCGCACGCACGCACAAACACAAACACACACACACACACACATACATACATACATGCACATATATATATATATATATATATATATATATATATATATATATATATATAAAAGAAGGAAACTGTCTTTTCCGATGTTTTTTAACTTTAGTGCTGTGGTAATGATTTTTGTTAAGATATTTATTATTTTAAATTCATTTTTACTCATTATTTTAAATTTAGTATTTTGATATTATATTTATTCATATTTTTCATTTTTTGTATAATACACATCCAAAAATTTTCATTATTATATGTGCTGTTCAAAATGGCTACCTTTTTTTGAAAACGCATTTCAATTTTTATCATACATTATTCCTTAACACGTCAGAGAGTTTTCGTTGTCATTTTACTGCATTCATTTTCATTTTTTATTTTTTTACAATCGTTTCGCCCCAAGCCAGGCAGTACTAGCGCAATGGGCTTACGTAAGAGGAGAGTGAAAAGAAAGAGGAACATGTCACAGGGAGTTTTGAAGAATAGGAAAAAGAAGGATGGGAATACCGGTGAGAAGAGAGCTGCGTGAGAGTAAAGTGGAAAGGGTGAAGAACAAATTACCTGGGGTGTCGGGGAAAAGGATTAGGGTCAAGGGAATAAGAGAAAACGCAATTGACACTGCATTTAAATTCTTGGAGATTGTAGCTATCAGGGAAGCAAGTAGACAGAAGAAAGTTTCACTGGGAGGAAATTCGAGAAAAGAAGCTCTCTGAGTAGAAGTTGCGGTTAGATTTTATTAGTTTCACGGTAACAGCGACCTAGTTGCCAGTCTAGTAGGTCGAGTAAATTCATGCCGATGTGGCGCCAGGGAGCTAAACTCGTCGGAGCTGAAGCAGTGAAAGTGTTTGTAGAAAAGATAGAGGGAAGGCCAATCACGTCGATGAGAAAGTGACTGGAGTACCAGGTCGGGATCGATTACATTGCAGGCTCACCTTCGGATTTTGTCTAGAAGCCTGAAATGAATAACAACGGCACCCGACTAGATGTGGCAGTATTACTCAATGTACGAGCGGATGGTAGATTTGTATATGTGCAAGATGAATTCAGACTAGTAAAACTTCCTGACCCGACACAGTAAGCCGACCTTCCTAGCAGCAGATCCTTGTTCCACTTGAGTTCGGCTGAAAGAATGAGCCCGAGTAAGCGCAGTGTATTGCTTTCAGGGAGACTAGCCTGATATATGCTGATAGGGGGGTAGTAGTCAGTCTGTCAGTTATGTGCCATACGGAATACTTATATCCCGTATGGCAAATCTAGCTTGTATCCCGTATGGCAAATCTTGCTTGTATCTAAAAATCGGTCAACACGATTTTTAGAGCAAAAAAAACAAAACATGTTTTTTAACTAATTTGATATCGCTGATTCCGAAACTGACCCTAGATTTTCATGGTTAGCAGCCGTTTTTGTTGTACTGAAATTGATCATTTTGGGGAAAAAATCAACTTACGATCTTAGCTGATCGCAATAATTAATAAAGGTCATAGAAACCAGTCAATTTTCAGGTAGGCCGAGCAATTTATGTTAGGAACCTGAAATAAACTCTTTTATAAGAAAAAATTGTTTTTAATCAATAATTTTAAAATAGAATTACCAAGCTTTTCTAATTTTTCGCCAAAATTTAAATTAAACGACATACTTTATCAGTAATACACTTTATCAATAATACGCTAATATAAGTATTAAGGTTCATTTTTCACATCGCCATTTGGAGAGATTACCGCATATTTGCGGCCATATGAGTGATGAGAAAGTATTTTTACTTTTGTGTTGTTTAAGTTTCATTGGGTAATCAGGGGCCACGTGCATTCGAATTTTTAAACAAACGTTAGTATAATTTATGGCGTTCCGAGTTCAAAGAATTAATGGATTCCAAGCATAATTGAAAAATCGTAAATATTACTTTATGTATGTAAGTGTATAATGATTCGAATTTGTCGGATTCAGATGATAATATCCTAATTCAGAAAACTAGAATACGGAGGATTCAGATATCGATTATGCAAAAACGTTTGACAAAATACGCTACAAAGAATTGGTGGAGATGCTCGGCAGCCTCGACATATTTGGGAAAGACCTAAGAGTAATCAAGAATCTCTACTGGCAGCAAACCGCCTGCATACGGACAGGAAACGATATACAAAGATAGAAAGGGGCGTAAGACAAGGATGTGTCTTTTCACCGGATCTATTCAACTTGTACAGCGAAACTATACTAAGAAGCCAAGAAGTTATGCCAGGATTCATCATCGGAGGTCACAATTTAACAACATAAGGTACGCAAATGATACAGTCCTGATAGCAGACACAGAAAGAAAACTACAATACCTCTTACAGAAGGTAACTGAAGAGAGTGACAAGAAAGGACTACAAATAAACTGCAAGAAAACCGAATGCATAGTCATCAGCAAAAAGGGCAGCCCAAAATGCCAAATACATGTGGAGGATACTAAAATCAAGCAGGCACAAAAATTTACATACCTGGGAAGTGTTCTAACAGAAGACGGAAAGTGCGACACAGAGATCCGAAGACGTATTGGCATGGCGAAAGAAGCATTTCAGAAGTTGAATAAAGTATTAAAAAACAGGACAATTTCACTAGAAACAAAGAAGAGAATACTGGATTACTATGTGTTGTCAGTTCTTCAATATGGCAGTGAATGCTGGACAATATCATCAAAGATGAATGAAAAACTTGAAGCAACTAAAATGTGGTTCTACAGAAGGATGCTGCGAATATCATGGATCGAGTATGTATTGAGGTATTGGAATGGATGGAAACGAAAAGTAAAATAATACTGAGCATCAGGAAAAGTGAAGTACCTGGGACATGCAATGAGGAAGGAGGGCTTGGAGAACTTGATACTAACAGGCCAGATAGAGGGAAAAAGAGACAGGGGAAAGCAGTGGATAACATATTTGAAGGACCTAATCAGGTGGATGACAGAATGAGGGTTGCGTGGTGTAACAGTAGAAAGCGTGCTAACAGCCACCAGGAATAGGGAGACGTGGAAAGCCATGATCTCCCACGTCCTGAAAGGACAGGGCACATAGAAAAAGAATAAGAAGGATTCAGATGATAATGTTTATTCGTGTGTGTGTGTGTGTGTGTGTGTGTGTGTGTGTGTGTGTGTGTGTGTGTTTTTAACAGACGTTATGCTTGTTGATTTTTCCCATGTTGATTTGGGAATATTTTTACGTACGCCCTGTTTGTTTTAGACAAATATAAGTCAGATTCTTTAAGAATGAATTCAGTAAATGTTGGTTATGTAATATAATTTTTTGACGTGTGTTTATAGTTGTTAATATTAGCAATCCATCGAATACTTTCGACATAAAGAATTATGGTTTTCCTAAAATTGTATGGCATTTGAAAAATTAAATTCATGGCTAGTTTTGTTCCTGTGTGAAGATAGATAGAAACATTTTAACAGATCAAGATAGATAGATACATAGATAGTTAGTGTTGTAACCCTAAAGGCTTACTGCGCGATAAATCACTAAAACAGAAGTTGGGAATAATACGATATCAACAAATACAAGATTCGCACGTTGCGTGAAACAGATACACTGCTAATGAATTGCAGTATTCAGTTACCCCCCCACCCACGCACACTGGGGCAAAATGTGGCACAAGGCCTTTTTAATGTGGGATCGCCGGGCCATATAGCCCGGCCAAAAATATCTATCTAATTTTGCCCAGTCGTGACTTTACCCTTTCGCGGAGCCACGACTTGGTTAATACTCTGCACCCGAAGGCAGACAACTGACAGTGACAATTACTGCAAGAAATTGCTAGTCAGTATAATAGTGTAAGGGTATTTAAGAGGATAGGAACATACCATTACTGTATATAGGTAAGCATACAACAGATAAATAGATATGAATAGTCTAAGAAGAGAAAGAAAGCTTATGCCTTGTAATAAGAGATGTTTAAATTAACTCAAATTGACGGCAAAGATGTATATCTTATTATTATATATTCCTTATAATTTTTTTCAATAAGTTGTTTTGTTTCTATATCTTGTTATTTACTTGTACGAAATGTAAAACTCTCCCAATGGCGTTTGATATTTGTTATCAACTAAACAGGGAAAAAAACGTCCTAAGTTATTAATTTCGGGCAGCGAGGACTCCAGCGCTAAGCGCAAATTTTACTATCGCGTTCATTGACGCTTGTCTAAGCAAACACACAAATCAAGCCAAGTTTATGGCAAATTGTAAAGACAGCCTTAATTACGTCAAAAAAAAATAGGCAATAAACAGAATCTTTTATTTTCTAGGCATATTCTATGGTGTAGCGTTCAGTACACCAGTTCAATACGTGGTTTCTAATGTCTTTTCTGTTGAAATAAAGAGAAGCAGTTTATTTATTTATTTATTTGTTTGTTTTTTTTAGTTCACACCGAAACCTAATTGAATATAGGGGAAAAAATAAGGAAATAAAAATACTAAACTACCTTTTATTTCTCTCAATTCTGTTTCTTCTATGTGCCTCTTTCTTTCAGGACTTAGGCGACCATTGCCTTCCGCGTCTCCCTATCCATGGTTGCACTTAGCACGCTTTTTCCTCTAACACTACGCAACCCCCGTTCTGCCATCCACCTGCTCAGGCCCGTCAAATATGTTACACGCTGTTTTCCCATGTTTCTCCTTCCATTTTTTTTTTAATCATTTCACCCCAAGCAAGGCATTCCACTGCCACTATTGTACTTGGGGCCACATAGGGGGAGGTAAATAGGAAGAGTGGTTAGATATAGGAAATGTCAGAAGGGGGGTAGATAGATAGTTGGGTGGGTGGGAAGAGTGTTTGAAAGAATGGAAGTTAGTGTGTTGGGAGGTGTCTATTCCCTCTATCTGACCTGTTAGTATCAGATTCTCCATTCCCAGGAACTTCAGCTGTCTATTTCTGATACTCAGTATTAATTTCCTTTTCACTTCCATCATTTCCAAAACTTCATCATTGCTCACATGCTCGATCCATGATATCCGCATCATCCTTCTGTAGAACCACATTTCAGTTGCTTCCAGTTTTTCCTTCATCTTCGATGATATTATCCAGCATTCATTGCCATATTGAAGAACAGACATCACATAACAATCCAGTACTCTTTGCTTTGTTTCTAGTGAAATTTTCCTGTCTCTTAATACTTTACTCAGCTTCTAGAACGCGTCTATCGCCATTCCAATTCGCCTTCGGATCTCTGTGTTGCACTTTCCGTCTTCTGTTAAAACACTTCCCAAGTTTTTAAATTTTTGTAGTCGCTTGATTTTAGGACCCGCAACCTGTGTTTGGCATTTTGGGCTGCTCTTTTTGCTGATGACTATGCATTCGGTTCTGTCGATTACTAGTCTTAATTTTAGGGGTCAAAGCAATTCAACCCTATATTTCTGCTTTAGTTTAAGTTTCAATTCATTCAAGTTGACAGATTTTTACAGCTTTGCCTAAATAAGAAAAGAGATGTCGTCATGATTACACGACAACTTTGCATTTTCTACTCTCGCTCATTTTTTTATCAGTTGATAGCTTAGGTGTTCTTCTTCTATGTCCCTGCGAGACGTAGGCTATCATGGCCCTCCACATCTTCCTGTCCTTTGTAGCTCTGTCTTTTCGTTATTTCTCCCAAACTCTGTCCTACCATCCATTTACTCAAGTCCATCAGTTTCACTCTAATTTCCTCTTTTCCTTAAGCTGTCCTGTAAGTATCAGATTTTCCAAACCGTCCTTCCTCATTATGTGCGCCAGAAACTTCAACGGCCTCTTCTTGATGTTAATTATAAGTTTCCTTTTTTGTTTCCATTCTTTCTAAAACCTCGTCATACTTCGCATGTTCGGCATCTTTACATAGAACTATATTTTTTGTTGCTTCAATTTTCTTCTTCATCTTTGAGGAGATTGCCCAGACTTCTTCATCTTTGAGGAGATTGCCCAGACTTCTTCATCTTTGAGGAGATAGCTGCCATATAAGAGACATATATCCCGTAAGAGTTCAGTACTCTTTTCTTTGTTTCTAACAAAATTTTTCTGTTTCTTAATACTCTGATTAGCTTTTGGGATGCCACTTTGGCAATCCCAATACGCATTCGAATCTCAGTGTCACTTTCTGTTCGCTTTTAGAACATTCCCCGGATATTTAATTTCTTTGTACTTGTTTGATTTTATCATCCTGGCTTGTAATTTGCATTTGGGGCTCATCCTTTTGCTGATAACCATGCATTCTGTCTTCTTGTAGTTTAAGGCAATAGAATTTATTTTACTGTATGTTAAATAATGACTTCATAATCTCCAAGTGTTTTAGGCTTAAATCTCAGTTTAAATTTTCTTTTTCTGTTTCTGTTATCTTTTTCTAAAATTAACAAAGCTTTTCAACAGTTGGGTTTGTTTATTCCTGCATTATTTTGGAATTCGTCTTGCTTTCTAGCTTCTATTGTTTCTGTTTACCTAACATTTTATATATTCAAAGAAACCGCTAATTTATAAAATGCTTCGGTGGCATGCGTTTCTAATAGCCCCTGACAACGAAGTCCAGCTCTCAGCCAGAGAATAGGTGAAGGCGCACAACTGGCGCATCATAACCAGTTCTGTCGCAGAGATGGAGCTTGACAGCCCGTGAAGGCAGTCTATTTAGAAGAAGGAAGCCCTGATTTTAGATATCCGTTGCCTTAAGGTCATATCTAAACACGGAAAAGGCTATGAAAATGAATCCAGACAGAAAGTCCGGAGTGGATCACCGAAGTCGGAGGTCTGTCAACACTGACAATTTTTTGTCAACTCCTGCAGCCAAGTCGTCCCCAAATCTTGTCGGCCTCCATATGCAATCACCCCGGCTTGTGCCATGGAGAACTCATTCCAAAGGACAAACAGGGCGTTACCTATATCTCGAGGAAGAAACGGATGCCTACAAACATTACATTAAATTCATTTTAGATATTTCGGAAGTCGGACATGAATATTCGTTTATATTGACATTCGTTAAACCAGCAACCAGAGCTACATTCGTTTGAAATTTTTAAAAATATTTCTCTTAAAAACATTTTAAGTAGGTTTCACATTGTTTATTTAGAGAATTTAGTTTAGTGCTTGTTGGGTTATTATAAACTATGAGGTCAATTGTTATAATAACCCAACAAGCACTAAACTAAATTCTCTACAAAAAAACAATGTAGCGTACCAATTTACATGCCCATTCAGAGATTGCATCTCAGATACTAATATAAAACCTAGTACATATATTGGTTTTACTACAACCACGCTCTCCCGCAGACTTACATGTCATCTTTCTGATCAGAGTACTATTAAACAACATTTCTTTGAAAAACATAAACATGTAGGTAATATCAGACAGATTTTGGTCAACAATACGGTGATCCTTACTCAGAAACACAGTAAGAGGAACCTACAGATATTGGAGGCCATGTACATCAAATCTAAACAACCAACACTCAATAAAATCAACTTTAAAACCGGAAATAACATATTACATTGCATTTAACTATATGGTTTTGTTGTCATTTTGCGCTATCACGCGGTGTGACGTCATAAAACCGCATCGCAAATTTAAGAACTGCGTTTATTATTTTTGGTAACTATTGCCGTTGCCAAGCAGAGTATTATGTCAACACAAAATAAAATCGTCGGTGATGGTGGATTTTATGATTTTTCAGTCAAAACAAGATCTCTGAAGATGGCTCATGTGAGCCGAAAGCTTAGAAGAAAATCAATAAATAATTATCCAAATGTTGGAGAATTTTTGTCTTTATTTTCAACTGAAATTAAAGCAAAAATACGACGTTTAGAACGGCTCATGATGGACATTGATTGCCTCTTATATTTAACAGCATATGTTTCGAATATATATATATATATATATATATATATATATATATATATATATATATATATATCCAGGTAAAGAGAACCAACAGTTTTACAATTCCGAGTTCTCTGGCATTTACTTTTTTTTAAGTGCTCAATATAATAAATATTGTAGAGCATAATATAATCATATAATTAAATTTGTTTTTAATTAAAAATACATTGCGACACGAAAATTTCTATGTTTTGATATTTCTACCTCGTCATCAGTCAATGTTAAATCATAGTTGTTAAAATGACGAACTTTCAACTAATACAAGTGTACACACACAGCATCAGGTTTGCATTTTCTTTGTTTGGCCTTAGGAAAGGCCATTCAAAAGAAAAACTTTATGCTTTATGCATAACTTTCAAACATAAATATTATTTCAAAGCAACAGAATTTATGTCATTTTCTCGTTAAATACATTTGAACTTAATAATACAAACGAGACCCTTTTATCTTTTGTTGAACATTCTGATTCTGTCAAATATGGTGGCCTCGATTACGTTGACACAAAGCCATTTCGTAAGCATAGCCGACGTTCCCTCTAACATGGTAGAAGAGATTTAATAAGACGGTTAAATATGATCAATCTTTCTAGTATTGATGGTGGAGGGATTCTTCCTCTCCTTTTATTTGAAGTAGTGAGGAAAGTCATCATCTTGATTATGTCATTTTCTCTGTACGAGTTGTTGCTGCTGTTAAAAGTCTACAAATGATATGGTTTCTGTTATTTGTTACAATTCTTTATGAAGGAAGCCGAGTTCAAATTCCAGTTGAATTCATTGCATTCACTTACGCGCAAATACCCTTAGGAAAAGTCTTAATCCGTCTCTTCCTTCCAGTTATGGGTTAAATAACAGGACAGATTGGGTTCTATAGCCTTGGCTGGCAACCAATCTACCGCAGAAAGCAATGGCAACCTACTGCGGGATAATCTTCTGCCCAGTCAGTCATGTCTCTTACGTGATGTGATCGCAGAAGCGTGTTTCACGTATGGCACTTAACTGATTGACTTTGTTAAGGATTCTGTAGTGACAGTTTACAACGGTCCTTCGCTACAGACACTTTTCAACCTTGATTCGAATTTAGTTCGCCAAGGTTAAGAGCCTTTTTGCTATCGAACACATTGTCATTTCTTTTTTTTTCTTTTTTTGGTAGACTGGTGTGTGTATTGATTGTTTGAAATATTTCAGCTGGGGAACTTTTTATCAACGCAAAATACTTTTATTGGAATTTATGCACCCGCCTCCAAAGGTAGTGGTGCAAATCAAGGAACTTCGCTGTCAAAGTGCCTTACACCCGCTGCGCCTGCGTCTCCGACGTTTCGCTCTGTGAACACTTTGAATGAATCGATGGACCATGATGCATTGCGAACATATATACGCTTGCGCACAAGCAGAAGATTCGTTTTTTATGAAGCAATGTTTTAAATGTCCCCGTTCGTGTAGGATTTGTTTGCTTTATTTACATCAATGTACATTGGGGCTTATGTCGCAGTTCTTATTACTCTTGGCGTATAAAATGTTTTGGTGAGCCGGAAATATATATGAAAAAACAGCAACGTGTCACACGCGTGTGTATGAAAGAGATAGAGAGAGAAAACGAGAGAGAGAAAGTATTTCGCTAGATAATGGATTGATATAAAATTGCAACTGAATATGTTTTTGGAGTTTAAAGTGCGAAATATCTTTCTCAAAAAAGTATTTTTAAAAATAATAATGAAGATGAGATGATTTTTATTATTCCCTGACGTAATTATTTATAGACGTGTTTAAAATGTCCAGCGATACACAAGAAACATTAGGATTACTTTACAGAGAAATAGATTTAACAACCTGTTCAAATCCCATTTCAGAATTGGTTTGGTTGCTTTTGTTTAGCAACATATCAACACCTCTATGGGTTATTTAATACCGAAATCTAAATATTTTGAACACAATTTTATGGCTTCAACTGGACATATTTTGAACGAAATTGCATGCCTTCCACTACAGATAAAATGTATTGCTGGGAATTCTACTATAAATTATATTGCTGGTCATTTTCCTATAAAAATGTATTTTTATACTTTCATGGTGTTTTGCTTTTGTTTTTGTTTGCTGGGGACCCTAACAGGTTCTACAGACCCGGGTCAGAGATGGTTCCACGTTCTTCAAAACCACCAATGTCCTAATGTTTTGCAGATCGAAATCGTTTATCGTTATACCCAAGACTTCCCAATTTAGATAGTAACTTCAAGAAAACAGGATGTATGGTCATCAGCAAAAAAAAAATACCAACTACAGGTTTGAGAAAATAAAATAAAACAGGTAATAAAATTTAAATACCTGGGTAGTGTTCTGACAGAGGATGGAAAGTGCGACACTGAGATCTGAAGAAGCATTGGCATGGCCAAGAACGCATTTCAAAACCTAATCAGAGTAAAGGGAGACAGGCAATGTCATTGGAAACAAAGAAAAGACTGCTGGATTGCTATGGGATATCTGTTCTTTTGTATGGCAGTGAATGCTGGATAATCTCCTCATGGATAAGGGAGAGGCTTGAGGCAGCAGAAATGTGGTTCTACAGAAGGATACTGAAGATACCATGGACTGAGCACGTGAGCAAGGACGAGGTGTTGAAGAGAATGGAAACGAGAAGAAAACATAAGGAAGACACAGCCGAGGTTCCTGAGACACGTAATGAGGAAAGAGGGCCTGCAGAGTTTAATACTCCCTGAATGGATAAAAGGAAAGAGAGATAGGGGAAAGCAGCGCGAGAGACATACTTGATGAGCTTGAGTAAATGGTTGGGGGAGCAGGGTTTAAGTGAGATAACAAAAGGAAATAGATTGAGAGTGACAAGAGACAGGCACAAGTGGAAGTCCATGATCTCCTACGTCCTAAAGGGACACGGCACATAAAGAAGAATAAGATAAATAGGAACTGTTTGTGATAGATAGATAGATAGATAGATAGATAGATAGATAGATAGATAGATAGATATGAACGGACTAAGATAGATAGATAGATAGATAGATAGATAGATAGATAGATAGATAGATAGATAGATAGATAGAACGAGATTACCTGAGATAGATAGATAGATAGATAGATAGATAGATAGATAGATAGATAAAACATGGTTAAATAGATAGATAGATAGATAGATAGATAGATAGATAGATAGATAGATAGATAGATAAGACATGGTTAGATAGATAGATAGATAGATAGATAGATAGATAGATAGATAGATAGATAGATAGATAAAACATGGTTAAATAGATAGATAGATAGATAGATAGATAGATAGATAGATAGATAGATAGGAACTGGGTAAGAAAGAAAGAAAGAAAGAAAGAAAGAAAGAAAGAAAGAAATGAGAATAGACTCTAACAAGAATGATTGTGTAGCACGACAGTGAAGCATCTATGAGAAGACATGCTTTGTACCTAGTTATCGTCTAAGTGGGGGCTGGGTTAATCTTTTGCTAGTGGCTCCAGCGTGCGCGCTTTGGTTCCCCACATAAAAAAACAACCTTGTGTCGCAATTCGTTCCAGTGGTGGGGGGAATAAAAACTTATTGTTCAACGCTTTTTTTAAGGCATAACAGAAATTTTAAAAACTAAGGGAAGACTTAGTCAAGACTAGCAAAGTTATATTGTAAACACTTACGTTTTCATGTCCTTATGCACTCGGAATTATATGCACTACGCAATAATCTTATATGCACCTGTTGATTGAGTAGTGCATGAAACTCGGAGTCTATTGGCGTAAGATAATATGTAAATTTATTGACATATATTTTATAGCTCTGTTATATTACATCGAGCACTGTTTTTGTTAACAAAAATATATATTTATATATGTGTGCGTCCTTGCGTATAAATCCATATTTATATGTATTAACATCCATATATATGTATATACACATATCAATGCATGTTTCATTAAATAATATAGACATGTTTTGTCTATTTATTTTATGTAAATTTTTTACATGACTAAGCGAGAGTGAAAACAAGAAATATGGTCATGTGTGACGTCACAAGAGGTGATGCGACATTCGCTTCCAGCGTTTTAAATGCATGAGTTTGTTGTTGCTTAGAAATCTTCCACGTAAACAAAAACAGTTTGTCATTATGGTTTGTCCGTGTTTAAATATATAATGTAATTTGACATCTTTAAGTATGTAAGCCGAAAGCTTAGACTGGATTAATAAAAAAATTATATGTATTCATATTGTAATTTTCTTTCTTCATTTAATGATAATGCTATTCAGCTTTTCAGTGTATATGAAAAGAATTTACATAAGATAAAAAGACAAAACTTTTTTTATGTTATTTAATGAAAAAATTATGCCTAAATACACACACAATATATATATATATATTGTCATCCGCAGACAGATCTGTTTCGCTGTATCACAGCTCATCAGTAGGATTAGACATCCGATTGCTTTTTATCCAGGATTTAAACCCGACTGAATTGGCGTCAGTCGGCGATTCTACCTCTGAGCTCTGGGCACTCGGTAGAAGGGGCATATATATATATATATATATATATATATATATATATATATAATTTGTTTGAACATTATTTTTGATCGATACTCGTATTTAAGTAGATATTCTGTTTTTAATTAAACAGTATTATATATTAATATCTACTGGCCTAAATCTTTACAGTAAATTTTTATACTGGCCTGAATCTTTACAGTAAATTTTTATTACGAAAATGTGTGTCATTCGGCAGGATTCGAACCTGCGACCACTATCAACATATGGGAAGATACCATTTGATTTGGCAACGTCTTAGACCACGCGACCACAAATGACCTCCAGTCTAAACGAGGTTTTAATCAAGCCTATATAACAATTTCGAATCCTGCCAAATGACACACATTTTCGTCATAAAAAATTGTTCGTAAATAATCAGGCCAGTAGATATTAATATATAATACTGTTTAATTAAAAACAGAATATCTACTTAAATACGAGTATCGATAAAAAATAATGTTCAAATAAATCATCGGCTGTTCATAACCAAGTTTCGTTAATCTATATATATATATATATCCCAATTTCTGTGACTCCTTATTGTCGCAGGGACACTTTGGTAATGTAGCAGTGTGTCTTGAGAGATAAACAAGATAGCCTGACTGGTCCAACCCTCTCCCTGCTAGTTTTGAATTCGAAGTTTTCTTTTTCCTAGACCGGTTGCCCAAGATTTGCCCAAATCTGGGAGGGGGAGATGGGTTAATACCAAGGGTATTAGTATGTAAGTGATTATAATGAATTTGAATGGAATTCGAACTCTGCTCTCCGATTACCTCAATCCTAGCCGCTATCAATTATTCCACCTTCCCTCCCGTATAAATGCAAATGGTATTCATGTGTTACATAAACATCTAATGTATTTATATTTTTTCTTTTCTATTTGCAGAGGAAGAAGAAACGTGTCCGCTGTTTAAAGCGCTAACCCTTCGATTTGGAAAATATTTCAATTTCGCCCGACTCGTCAAGCCGTCGCCCGAGGATTTCGAAAGACTCGGAACCGGAAACGCTTACATCGATGTCCCAACAGTTCTCATACTTGTTACCGATTCCATAGACGATGCTAAAAATCCAGAATTCAAGGCAGTGCTGTACACTAAAGATGCTTTCGGAGACATGAATTACCCTAATCTGTTACAGTTTTTCTTCACCGTTAATAGCCAGTTCCGATACACTCTGCCCAATATTGGTCAGTCGGACCATAACGTTCAGGTCGATATGGAGGAAATATTGGAGATTGAAAAAAAACGGTTTGATACTATTGCACGTTTTAATACAATGCCAACTCACAACGGTTTTGAAAGTCAACGGAAAATTCTGCAGTTTGATGATGTCAGCAAACAGGAGCTTTGACAATGATACTAAGAGCTATCTCTCTACTCTCTATCTATCTATCTACCTATATATATATATATATATATATATATATGCTTATCCTGAACAGCCTATTGTCGAAATTACTGTTTGTATTCGTTACTTTTTTCGTCTTCAAATTCTTCAAAAAGAAAATAAGAAAAGAAAATATAGTGCGTGTTATTTTTCCTCCATTTTTTTCGATCTCTAATTCAGTCGTCTGCTTCAACCATATTTCTCAGTTTTATTCAATTTAACCCGAACACAATACCAGCCACGTTTTTCATTTTATAACAATGAGAAAACCGATGGCCATACCAAGACCAGAAAACTAAGGAATCATTAAAAACTTGGTTTCGCATCATTTATTTCTTTGAGAGATTTTAATTTCTTTTTTTTTTTATTATGAGGAATTAATGCCATTTTTCTGTTCATACTTGCTATCTTTATTTTAGTTAGACTATTTTTTATCATATAATCAATTTTTTTTCTAAAACATCAACATGGAACATTTATGGATATTCAGCTGAAACTATGTTCTATTAATTCAGACATCTAACCAAGTGTCTTGAATCTACATGACTTTGTTAATTCTTTTGCAATTTTATATAAAGTATATGAACAAAAAGAAAAAAAAATTACTTTTCGGCAAGATTAGGAGCTTCTTGGAAAAACTTTTCCGAAATCAACCAAACGGATCTGGTTTTTTTTTAAGAATACGAAAGTTAAAAACGAAAGGAAAATAATACAAAGATGGTTGTATCGCCCAGAGCGGTTTTTTTTTTATTTCAGCTTCTTTGAACATCACAAAATTCTAAATGAATCAACATTTCGAAATCTGCACTAACCAGTCCGTAATTTTCAACTTTTCAATATTTATGGTAGTGCAAATAGAGTTGGATGCATATGGTAATGGTAATGATCAGATTAGCCGTTTCCTCATAAGGAAACATTCGGCATTCATTATCACTGCCTAGCCATCGGACTTGAATCAAAGTGAAATATCTGTTCTCCTCATCACTAATGATAGTAGTAATATTAACAGTTTCTTTATGAGGAAATAGTGACCGCTTATTGACAGAGCAGACAGTGTTTACCTTCAGGTGAAGTTTTAAAAATATTAATGTTAAAACAATTTTTCAGTAAACTTGGTTTCTCAAATTCAATAACTGTTATCGCTCTTTGCAGTTGTGATAAGAGCTTCCATCTTAATTTTTTTTTTTTTTTTGTTTTTTCTTTAGGTAGTATAAAGAGATACATGCATATAAACACCTAACAGGAATACAAAAAAATTCGTAGACTGAGTGTCCCACATTAGGCTCGGTTAAACGGAAGGCAAGTCACTAAATATATATCCCTGTGTACGCATGTTTCTGCGATCTGTATCTACACTACCGGACATAATTATTAAGCTACTCCAGTGTTTTAAAAAAAGGATGTATTTCATACTATTTTTAGTATTTATTGCCAAGTGAATAATTGTAAATGAAAATAGAATGCTTCTTTTGTTAATACTGCATAATAACATGTGCATCAAATGTATTTATAAATATTGAATAATTACCTATATTGCAGTTTCATCAATGAAAGAATGAAGAAAATTTAGGATGATTCCGACGAGTTCATCGTTGCTTTCTTGTATTGTAAAATTTTGCAAAGTAATAATAACAAAAGAACTATTCTATTTTCATTTAGAATTATCCACTTAGCAATAAATAGTAAAAATAGTATGAAATACATCATTTCTTTAAAAAAACTGGGGTTGCGTAATAATTATGGCCTGTAGTGTATACAAACGTATTAATATAGTGTTTTTCTAAGCGTACCTTAGGTGTAGCACAAGGCCGAAAGTATGGGGTACCCAGTGAGGATAAAAACCACTGTTTAGTTGTAATTGATCTGCCGAGACAAACGTGCTAACCATTACTATACGTCGAGGTGATCAAACTTATTAAAATAGAAAGATATATTTGTTTGCATATACATATATAACCACACACACACACACACATGTAACCTCTTTTTTTACAAAAATTTGTAATCTTAAATCATATAAATAACCCTAATCTATTTAATAAAAAAGTGAATTAGTGACCACATGCTCCAAAAAACAATACTTTAATTCTTAGACCCTGATTGATACAAATTCCCTATACGTTTGTTTCTTTCTTTCTCACTCCATTATTTTCCCCTTTCTTTCTTTCTTTCTTTCTTTCTTTCTTTCTTTCTTTCTTTCTTTCTTTCTCCCGCAAATATTAGTATTAATAATTACTAATTACTCCCCTTTAAATTCATCTCCCTACATTTTAATAATATTTTTTGATTTCATTTTTTAAATTCAAAATCTTAATTTTAATTGCTTATCGCCATGTAATTTTTAGCTATTTAAATTTTACTCTTGATAAATTAAAAAGATAATAACCTAATATTATAAGATTTAACTCTCATAAACATCGAGCGAACTTAAATTCAAATCTCTTAAAACGGTCAATTCATAATATGCACCTGAGGATTGCGTAACGCATATAACTCCGAGTCGTGCCACCAACGTAGGATAATATATATATATATATATATATATATATATATATTATTAAGTAAATCATCGAGCTTTAGATTCGACCTCAAGAGAATGCTTTCTGCATTCTGTTGAGGTCGAATATAAAGCTCGATGATTTACTTAATTGTTCAAATCCTCCTACTACTTGAATTATATATATATATATATATATAATCCATGATAAAAATGCAGTATTAAGGTATGCTATATTCATGGATAAAAATGCTCAATATCAGAGATACAGCGTACGTTATTATAGAAGTGGACAGTGATGTCAACAATAAGCGCGATAGTTTGTTTCATTCTTCAGATGACCATCAGTTGCGTTGTAGCAGGAAACTTACTGCCCTCACTTGGTTTTGAAACCAGTGTGCACTTTTATAAATATGAAAAGGGACCATCACCAACATTTATTAATACCATATTTAACTACCTTTGCTACGGCTGGTATTAACGTAAAAACGCCCTCAAATAAACATGCGGACAATCTTCAAGCATAAAGTCTATCAGGTATATGCGTACATCCACACACACACACACACAAACACACATACGTTACCATCCGAATCCTGCATAGACATAATAGAATTATGATATATTTGCACACGTAAATGGTGCACACAAACGCTGCTTGACAAGTTAAATGCACATGAATTCTGCTTAACTAATGTAAAGCAAGCAACAACAAAAAATATAACATTTTTCCATATCTCATTCTCTGATGAAGCTTTAATAAAAGCGAAGCTAAACATGTTAGATTTATAAACGCTTCGTATTTGTTCTTTATAATATATATATATATATATATATATATATATATATATATATATATATAGTTACTTAGTTTTTGGTCATAATTAAATTAGACCATTACAGAATTGTATTAAAGTGTTCAACACAATTATATTGTAGAACTTTTGAATATTTATCATTCTTAAACGAGTTATATTACGCAACCCAGGTTTCTACCATCTGATGTCTTCAGGCGATTTACAATAAATTATTTTACAGGTTTTTTAGCGCTCACGTAACGGGGATTTTTATGAACGCACAATTTTCAAAATTAGAAGTTATAACGTTTTCGTCCATGGTTGTGTGATCCTAATAGATACTTTTTTGATATGGTTACACTTAGTCATAATTTCTGTTCTTTCCATTCAGAAATTCATTTTTGTTTGGGAATATCATAATAGTTATTTTTTACTTGCACAGTTTACATATTTTGCCGCCGTCGTAAGGCTTGATCATTAATAATGAAGCTGTACTAGTAATATAGAAAATTTTCTAACGAAACTTAAATAGCAACGTACAAAACAAGATCATTCATAAGGAATGCAACTGCAGGGACAAAAATAAATGTCCACTTCAAGGACTTTGTAATACATAAGAAATCATTTACAAAGCAAAAGTACGTTACATAAATGGTCAAAACAAAACATATATGGAATCAACCAAATATACTTTTAAGACCAGATGGTTAAATCACAGGTCAACGTTCAAAATAGAAAACGTAAAGATTTATACAAAATTGGCTAACCACGTGTGGAAATTGAAATTAAAATATGGACAAGACTCAGACATAACGTGGAGTATAGTGAAAACAGCCAAGCCTTACAACGGCGGCAAAATATGTAGACTGTGCCAGGAAGAGAAATTAGCTATTATGTTATTCCCAAACAAAAATTAATTGCTGAATGAAAGACGAGAAATTATAACGAAGTGTAACAATACCATAAAATACCTATTAAGCTCATACAACCATGGATGAAAATGTTATAATTTCTTCTAATTTTCAAAATTTAACGTTCTTTAAAAAAAATCCCCGTTACGTAAGCGTTCTTAAAATAACGGTAAAATCAGTTATTGTAAATCGGCTGAAGACACCAGATGGTAAAAACTTGGGTTGCATAATATAACTCGTGTACGAATTATATATATATATATATATATATATATATATATATATATATATATATATATATATATATAACAAAAAATGGTCCACGTGTGCTTCTTATAATATGTAGATTCAATAGGCCAGTTAATGTAATTGGAGGAATAAAAATACACCAAATGAGTATTGACAATAATATTGATTATAATTCTACATGTACATATATATGTGTGTGTATGTGTGTATGTGTGTGTGTTTTCGATTCTTAATCGGCTTCCTTTGCTTCAATTTAGTCCAAAAGACCTAATATATAGTATATTTACATATATAATAAATATAATCATTCTTATTGTCAATATTGTTATCATTCGTTTTGTAGTATTGGTATGTTTATATATATATATATATATATATATATATATATATATATACATTTGTTTTTCAATATATATATATATATATATATATATATATATATATATATATATTGAAATGATGCAACAGAAGTCTTAAAGAATATTTAGAGTAGCTTTGTGTTTTCCTGGTTCCATGACATTCAAAATATTTATTGAAATGGAGAGAAGCGTGGCTATGCGATGATATTTCTTGCATCTTGCTAAAGACAGATTTACCTCCATCTCAATATAGCTTTTGAAAACCGTCGAACTGTAAAAAGTTACTTTAAATAAATGTTTTTTTAAGGACTGTAGTACCATTTTCAAATTCTGTTGTCTATAATTTTACACGTGGAAGATATATATATATATATATATATATATATATATATATATATATATATATTTCATTTCTTGAATCAATTTCTAATAGTGTTCATTGATTTTGGTGTAACATCAACTTTTATCTTTTCAAAATTTGATATTAAAATTTTCTACTTAAAATCACTAGAATTTTTAACAATATGATTCAGATCTCGTCTAATACAATCTATGACTCTTTAAAGAAGACAAAAAAGTATTATAGTCAATATTGTGATTTTCAGTGATAAAAAATTATTTCCAATAAAAGAAAAAAAATATTTTGTGTTTCCTAAATTTTTTATTATTTTTATCCATCGCTGCAGTAGATTTTGGTTTCTTTTTGTAACCAATATTTTTACTTTGATTTTTTTTTTTGTTTTTTTTTGTTTTTTTGCTGTTTTTGGTTACCAATGTTTTTCTGTTTTTGTTTTTTGTTACTAATTTCTTTAGTTGTTATTGTTTCTTTTTGTTAACGATGTCTTTTGTTGTTATTGTTTCTTTCTGTTAACGATGTCTTTTGTTGTTATTGTTTCTTTTTGTTAACAATGTCTTTTGTTGTTATTGTTTCTTTTGTTAACGATGTCTTTTGTTGTTATTGTTTCTTTTTCTAACGATGTCTTTTGTTGTTATTGTTTCTTTTTGTTAACGATGCCTTTTGTTGTTGTTTTTTCTTTTTGTTAGCGATGCCTTTTTTGTTATTGTTTCTTTTTGTTAACAATGTCTTTTGTTGTTATTGTTTCTTTTTTAATGATGTCTTTTGTTGTTATTGTTTCTTTTTGTTAACGATGTCTTTTGTCGATATTGTTTCTTTTTTAACGTTGCCTTTTGTTGTTATTGTTTCTTTTTGTTAACGATGTCTTTTGTTGTTATTGTTTCTTTTTGGTAACGATGTATTTTGTTGTTATTGTTTCTTTTTGTATAACGAAGTCTTTTGTTGTTATTGTTTCTTTTTGTTAACGATGTATTTTGTTGTTATTGTTTCTTTTTGTTAACGATGTCTTTTGTTGTTATTGATTCTTTTTTAACGATGTCTTTTGTTGTTGTTGTTGTTGTTTCTTTTTGTTAGCGATGTCTTTTTTTGTTATTGTTTGTTTTTGTTAACGATGTCTTTTGCTGTGACTGTTTTTTTTTACCGAAGTCTTTTCTCGTTATTATTTCTTTTTATTACCAATTTCTTTTGTTGTTATTGTTTCTTTTTGTTGTCAGTGTATTTCGTTGTTATTGTATTTGTTAACAGTGTTTTTGCTTTTGTTTTTTGTTACTAATATCTTTAGTTGTTATTGTTTCTTTTTGTCACTGGTGTCTTTTGCTGTCATTATTTCTTTTTGTTACCAATATATTTTGTTGTTATTGTTTGTTTGTCCTTTTTGTTACCAGTGTTTTTTGCTATAATTGTTTCTTTTTGGTTCTTCTTGTTCTTTTTGTCACCAGTGTTTTTTGCTGTCATTGTTTCTTTTTGTTACCAATGTATTTCGTTGTTATTGTTTCTTTTTGTTACCAATGTCTTTTGTTGTTATTGTTTCTTTTTGTTAACGATGTCTATTGCTGTTATTGTTTCTTTTTGCTAACAATGTCTTTTGTTGTTATTGTTTCTTTTTGTCACCAGTGACTTTTCCCGTCATTGTTTCTTTTTTGTTACCAATGTCTTTTGTCTTTATTGTTTCTTTTTTTGTTAACAATGTCTTTTGTTGCAATTTTTTCTTTTTCTTAACAATGTCTTTTTTGTTATTGGTTGTTTTTGTTAACAATGTCTTTTGATGTTATTGTTTTTTTGCTAACAATATCTTTTGTTGTTATTGTTTCTTTTTGTTACCAATGTCTTTTGCTGTCATTGTTTCTTTTTGTTACCAATGTCTTTTACTGTCATTGTTTCGTTTTGTTACCAATGTCTTTTGTTGTTATTATTTTTTGTCACCAGTGTCTTTTGCTGTCATTGTTTCTTTTTGTCACTAGTGTCTTTTGTTGTTATTGTTTCTTTTTGTTATCAATGTCATTTTTTTTTGTTATTATTTAAATGGTTTGGTTGTTCTCTGTCTTTTTATATCTGCTATCAACTTTGTTGAAGTCTGTTGTTACCTTCCTCAATACTTTCGCCCGCCAAAGTTTTTGTTTACAGTTCAGTGACCTCTCTACAGATCAATAGAACAAAAGAAAATCACACCTACTGTGGAACAACCAGTGCGAAACGCTGCCGAAAAGAATAAATCTGAGATATATTCCGTTGGGAGAAAAACCGCTGAACTATTGTTGGAAAGACATACCGTCAGTTAATGGCCATACGTCTTCGGCGATCATGTCTCTTTCGAGAAATGACTGACTATGCTGAAAATTTTCTTGCAGTTTGTCATTTCTTTCTGTGGTAGACTGGTTGCCAACCAATGCTATAGAACCCAATCCTGCTATTCAATCCATAGCTGGAGGTAGAAGTGATCCATCTTTTTCCCTCCAGCTATGGGGTGAATAGTAATACAGATGTGGTTCTATAGCCTTGGTTGGCAATCAGTCTACCGCAGAAAGAAATGGCAACCTACTGCGGGAAAATCTTCTACCTAGTCAGTCATGGATCGAAAGAATCATAATCGCCAAAGCGTGTGTCATGTATGACAACTAATTCATATATCCAAATACGTTTTTAAATAATTTAAAACTTTCTCATTTCAGCGTCTCTTTCATGGTCCCGTGCAGTTACATTAACGTAAACATCACTTTTGACGGATGAAGTGCTAAAAGAAGAAAAACGTCACACGATAAAAAAACGACAAAATGGAAAAAATTCCCGAGGGAGCAACTAAAACGACCTCGGTCCCACCCATTTCCTCCAATTTGTCGTTCAATGAACAAAGATCAGAATAATGAATTTATCAAAATCGAAATCTTTTCAGTGCCTTCTCTATTTTCATTCCTCTTCTCACACTCTGTTTCCTAGTCTTTTTTCTTTCTCTCTCTCTCTCTCTCTCTCTCTCTCTCATCTTATTTGTTTGTATTTGTTCTCACTCTTTTTCACATTATATCTTTCGCTTTTCTACTCTTACATTCATTTATTCTCTCTCTTTGTTTTCTGCTTGCTATCTTTCTCTTTCGTTTTCCCACTCTCACATTCATTTTGTTTCTCTCTATCTCTCTTTCTTATCAGCTTTCTCTTCCTCAATGTTTTTCTTTATTTGTTCTCACTCTTTTGTAAATTATATTTTTCGCTTCCTCTCTCTCTCTCTCTCTCTCTCTCTCTCTCTCTCTCTTTCTCTCTTTCTCTCTCATATTTTTTCTGGATTTTCTCACTCTTTTTACTTTACATCTTTCGCTTTTCCACTCTCATATTAATTAGGTACCTTCCACTCATTTTCGATAACTAAATTTGAGTTGAATTTTTTAAAAATTTATTGAAGTTTTAATTTTAACTTAAATTGAAAACCAAGAGATTAAACTTAAAACCAGTAAGCAAACCAGTAAGCAAAATACTCTGGTGTATTTCAAATGGAAATTATATTGTTTGGGATCTAAAATTCTTTTGAGTTTAAAAACTTTCAATTTTTCGGTCATTTTTCATCGATCGGCACATTTTGTAAACAGTAGCAAATCCGCGGTTTTAAAAAAATTTTGCAAAAATAAAATATACCTCGCTGAAACGTTATTTCATTAAAATTATCAAATTTAAACTTACCATAATCTAATTTTAAACAAGTATTACTTACTATCTGAAATGTACGATAAAAGCGTTTTTAATCAAGGTAGTCCGCTTATCAGGGCCATCTGCGTTGATGAATGATTTAATGACAAACGGAAGCCGTCAAAAACGCTAAGTATTGCGTCCAGACATGACATAATTGTGTGTAATCTTAATCGTACGTTTCAATTTTTGGTTTTCAGCTACATAGTAAAATTTAAAATTTAACATAATATTTTCAGCAATTATATAATATTTTATAGAATTTTAGTTAGTTTAGCTTTATAGTCATACTTTTGAATATGCTTTCTGTATAAGTAAAAATTAAAATAAGATAAAACTTATAAGAAATTTACAAATTAACAAGAAAGAATGAAATTGAAATAACCGACTAACTCAATTTATGAAACGCTATGATGACTAATAATTTAACAATGAAAAATCTGTAGGATTAGCAAAAAGGCTATTGATATTTACAACAAAAACAGACCAAATATGGGTTATAAAAAATAGAAAAAGGAAAGCCTTTTCAATTTCTGTAAGGTACCTACATTCACAATTAATGTAAAAGATGGTAAAACTAGGCAGTAAATTACTTTAAATTTTGAAAGCGGTATTTGGGAAGCCTGTTGTTGGGTGGTTCAGAAACACGTGTAAATGAAAAGAATTGGGCTCTGAATACAAATGTTCGTTATATGGAATTTTTTTCTGTAAGAACACAACTCTTGAATCACGTGACCTTTTAATGGTAAATATCGCCCGTACCAATAAAATACGGGTACTCAGCATGCACACAAATAAAATGTTTTAATTATTTTAAAAATCCATTGGCTAAATTATTTGCATTAAGCTTTTCAATTATCGATTAGTAAATATAGTCGTCACGCATTAATTTGACAACCCAAAATTAACGATGAAGGAGGAAATTTTAAAAGATTTTTAAAACTTTATAAATTATTATAATAAAAAAATAATAAAAATGAAAACAATTCTTGTAAAAATTCATTATTCATTGAAAACATTTTTTTCGGATTATGCTATTTTTGATATATAATGTTGATAAAACCAAATAAAAAGTTTATCTAAATTTAAAAAATGGCATAGTTCTATTGCATTTTTGTTTTCCCAATTCGAAGCAGAAATGGGCTAATTTAGAAGAAAAAAAAGACAGTTGACTAGCATTTCTAAATGAGTTCTGAATTTAATTGATATTAGGCTTATGGGGAAACTATCGCGAATTTCTAGACATTTCCAGAAATTAATTAGTGGCGAGTTACATATATAAAAAGAAATATATATATTTTTACTAAGATTCCGATCTTCATAATCTCCCTAACGTGATCAAATCTCAAGTAGGCACCTGCGCTGATGGCACCACCATTTACTCCCGTATCAGTAAGAAACCTGGCGAGGCAGACAAACATAACTGCTGATCTTGAACTCTGTGGTGAACTGGGGTAAGAAATGACTTGTAAATTTCAATACTTCTAAAACGAAGCTGCTATCTGTTAACCATCACAGGCAGTCTCTCCTTCCCCCCTAAGCATGGACCAAGCTAGTCACCCTGAAAGCTGTGCTTCATCGTCCTCGCCCTCTCCTCCGAACTCAAGTGGAACCATTACATTGAATCAATAGCGAAATCCACTGCTAGGAAGGTTGGGTCATAGTGTCGGACCAGGAAGTTTTTTCCGCCTGAGTCCATCTTGCACATATGCAAATCAACCACCTTACCGTGCATAGAATACATGGTTATATTTGGCCAGGTGCACCTGTTGTTCATCTCAAGGTTCTCGACAGGTTCCAAAGAATCTGTAACGTGAGTGGTCTCAACCTGGTAGTTCGACTCCAACCACTTTCTCACCGGCGGGATATGGCTTCCCTCTGTCTCTTCTACAAATATTTTCATGGCTTCTGCTCCGACGAGCTTAGGTCACTGGTGCCGCATCGACAAGAATTTACTCGAGCAACCAGACTGGTAACAAAGTCTCACGCTTTTACAGTTAATTCTAACAAATGCAGCTGACACTTCTACTCAATAAGCTTCTTTTCTCGCACTCCCCGCCTGTTAAGCTCCCTTCTGTATACTTGCTTCCCTGATGGCTACAATCTCCAGGAATTTAAATGCAATGTCAATTCCTATCTCTTATCCATTTCACTCCAGTCCTTCCCTCGTCCTTTCATCTTCTTCTTTTCCTTTCTTACTCTAGCTTCGCAACTGTCATCACACCTGTATTCCCATCCCTTTCTCGGACACCCCCTGTAACTGGTTCATCTTCCTCTTCGCCCTCCTTCTGCTTAAACCTTTTACTCTCTTATGTAGCCCCCTACGCATCAGTGGCGGTACTGGCTTGCTTGGGATGAAACGATTAAAAAAATGTTCTAAAAATAGTTAGTTCAAAAATGATTTCAGTCAATCATGAATAAGTCCTGAAATCTTCATCAAAATCCGACCATTATTTGATTTTTGCAAAAATTTCCAAATTAATCTCTTTCACTGGCGAAAAGGTTTGCCGTAATAAACCCTTGTAAAAATTACGTCATTCACAGACGAAAGAAAAACAACGTTTTCTACCAAAATTTCGAACGTGTTAGAAAGAATTTAAAAAGATTTCTAAAAATACATAAAAAATACTTTGATCTATCCTTTTAATAATAACATATATTTGTCGATTAAACTTTGTTTTTTATCTAATTTGTGGATTTTTTCCTTCATAATATGCTGTTTTTTTCAGTAATTTATTGGAGGTACCTAAATTAATTATCTCCCTCTATATATATTTTCCTGTTCTCTCTCTCTCTCTCTCACTCTCTCTCTCTCTCTCTCTCTCATTCACATCTGATGCATTTAGTGCTTTTTTTAATGATTTCGCAAAAGTAAAGCAATAAGGACACAAGAGGTTATCGAATGTGAAAGAATAAGAACAATAGAAACATTACTAAGGAGTGACAACAATAAACGAATAAAAAGCAAGACAAGAGATAACGATTGACATTTCATTTAAATTTTTCGAACATCAAAGTGGAATTGCTTCCAAAACGAAACTTCTCTCTGTTAACCATCATAGACAATCGTTCCTAACTCCGACTAGTATGGATCAGGCTTGCCTCCTTGAGAGCAAAACACTGCGCCTCCTTGGCCCAACTATCTCAGCAGACCTCAAGTGAAATGACTATATCGAATCCATAGCTAAATCCGGCAGCTAAGAAAGTCAGTTCATTGTGCAGGGTCAAAAAGTTTTTCCCGTCTAAATCCATCCTGCACATATATAAATCTACCATATCTACCATCTACCATAAATCTACCATATATATATATATATATATATATATATATATATATATATATATATATATCTGTATTAAGTTTTAGGTTCTTTTTACGACTTCATATTATGCGCAGTGTATATCGACTTGGAACGAGAAATCAGGTAGACGAGTTCGAATTTCAGTTGAATTCATTGCGCTCACTTACGCGCAAATACCCATGGGGAAAGTATTAATCCGTCTCTTCCCTCTAGTTAAGGGTTAAATAATAGGACAGATTTGGGTTCTATAGCCTTGGTCGGCAACCAGTCTACCGCAGAAAGCTAATGGCAACCTACTGCGGGATAACCTTCTGTCAAGTCAGTGATGTCTCTTTCGAGACATGATCGCCTAAAGCGTGTACCACGTATGGCACCTGATTTATTCATTGATTATGCGCAGTAATATGTCTTTATGTACTGCCTATAAATTCCAAGACTCCAAAAGCATACTTAAAACCTCTGAGAGTACCGAATACTGTATATAAAGTATTTCCTATCCATACATATAGAGAATAAAGTGCAATATGCCATTAACTCTTAAGCGCCGGGAAAAAGGGTTGCATTGACGTGGACGATAAACTGCATTTTTTGAAAGTGTACTTTTATGTTTAACTTTAGATTTAATTATACACAAAAATTATAAGAATTAATGTTATATAGAGTCCCTCTGAGACGTATGTTTTTTCTGTCAAAAACACCGCTTGTAATATATATATATATATACCACTTTCTCGACGAATGGTGACTGAACAAACAACGGACAATCTCGGACGAATCTTTAACTGCGACACGATGTCGGTTATATACTAGTTATTTCTTCTTGAAAACACTTCTGTTTTGGCCCCCACGTTGTCTGAATCGATCAATTACGGCTAGACGAACGATGCAACCATATGATGTCGGCTGAGAGCACGATGCTTAAACTGCTTATGGCGACGATTAAACTTCAACACTTTCGGCGGTGATTAAAACTTCTGAGGCGGCGGCGATACTTCTAAAATCTTCTTGGGGGTGGTGGGAGGCGAATAACTTCTCCAAACATAAATTCTTTCGTCGGGGAACACTCAACTCGTCTTCTTCGTAAATCAATTTCACAAACACTTCATAATATTCTTCTTTATCTTTACTTTTTTCGTTGTCACCATCAACAACAACAAATAAATTCAGCAACAAACGCCTCTGTCGAAAAACAATGGACTGGACCCATATGTAAATACAACCATTAAGACAGAAGTTGGTGTATGGAGGTTGGAAAATATGAAAAAAACTACTGTTAAGTGACGAGAACAATAAAATAATAAAAGACAGCTGCAATTAGCTTTTTTTTAATCATTTCGCCTGTGGTGGATAGAAAATTAAGTATTAAAATCAACTTTCTTCTTCGCTTTTACAAAAATTCACAATGGCGTGTGAAATCCTGGTTTTGCCACATAGAATAAGAATTGACCTCGTGCTTACAGAAAAAGTCGAAACCGGATTTCGCGAGTAAATGTTAAATTGATTTTCTGACCAATAAATGTGATTTGTAATACCAAAAAACTTAGCAATCCAATGCGAAAAATCTAAATGACTATAAATGACTTCGATCATCGTCAGTCAGTTAGGTGGAAGCAGCGAGAGAGAGAGATACAACTAAAATGTAACGGGAGAAACTTCAACCACGACCCGGTCGTAAGGTCGCGTCGCACACTGTCCTCTTCTTTCTCGTGTGCTGCTGTTTCCTTGTACTTCTTCTACATTCACAGACATTCCTACCAAACAAACGCTCATACATATATACGAACGTACGCATAAACTCTTTCTAACAAATTATTACTACGAACATTTTCTACAAATCTTGATACCTTTAACTTTCTATTTGAACATTAATTTCTACTCATTCTTGTCATTCTTTCCGTTTAATAAATTTCTATTTTAACATGAAAAATGTATATTTTTATTCTTCCGCTCATCCACACTCTTCCACAGATATACACATTCCAACCTGCTGACAACCTTCTGATAGTAACCTTCTGATAATTCTGGATAAAAACTTGTAAGCTGTAGGGAGCTCAGTTATGTCTGACACAAGGCCGAATTAATAACCATTAACCATAGATATACACCCCAAGTAAGGCAATAAAGCCACTAAGACACAAGGACTTTTTGCATGTAGAAAAATAAGAAACAGAGGAATAATATTAAGGAGAGAGAACAATAAAAGAAGAGGAATCAAGAATACAGTAGAAAACGATTGACACTGCATTTGAGTTGCTAAAGATCAAAGTTGACTGGGAAACAAAAAGCTTCGAAGAGAGTTCCACAAGCGATAAGTGCGATAGAAGAAACTGTTTGCATAGAACTTACGGTTACATCTAGAAATTTTAAGTATAAATTGAAGAAACCTTGCCGCCAATCTAGTAATTCTTAAAGTATAAATACCATAGAGAAAAGTAATATTTGTTTTGAATAATACAAAAAATACGGCGCATGGCCAAAAGGGAGAATGGGCTGGCATTTTACGAGAAGGCCGAACTTCAATATATCTTTACCTTAAATTTAGTTAGGTACGATTACTGACCCAAACTTACCACAGTATTCCTTGAACCAAAACACATTCTTACCATTCTTACTACAGTTATCGTAATACTTCGAGATTATAACGGAATCAACTACAGTTCGGTGCTGTTTAAAAACTGGATTCTGCATGTTTCGTTATATATATGCCTCAAAAGAAGGTTATGAAATCAAATGTGTAGGTCACTTCCGTTTGATTTCATAACCTTCTTTTGAGGCATAAGGATGCTTCGGATATCATGGACCGAGCATGTGAGCAATGACGAGGTTTTGGAAAGGATGGAGACGGAAAGGAAATTAATACTGAGCATCGGGAACAGACAACTAAAGTTTCCGGGACATGCAATGAGGAAGGAGGGCTTGGAGAACCTGATGCTAACAGGTTAGATAGAGGGGAAAACGAGAAAGAGGAAAGCGGCGGATAACATATTTGAAGGGCCTGATCAGGTGGATAACTGAACGAGGGTTGCATGGTGCAACAGGAGAAAGCGTGCTAAGGGCCACCAGGCACAGGGAGATATGGAAAGCCATGATCGCCCACGTCCTGAAAAGATATGGTACATAAAAGAAGAAGGTCTATTCCAGACAAACTGAGGTGCAACTCTCATGGAATCGGCACTTTTCTTATTCTGATTTCGATTCACATCAAACCATCTCTTGCAAAGCCAAACGACGATAAGGAATGGTTGACGAGAGCAGATTTTGGAGAAACTGGAAATTTCTAGTCCTGAACATGAAGGTTGGCGGCGAATTTAGTCGGGAAAGCCATCATTATAAGGGAAGCGATCGGCGAAGAGTAAATTCGATTACTGAGTATGAGATAAAGCCGACGGCGAAACCTTTGACTAAAGAGTTTAATTATTAACGATTCTATTCAATCGCTAATGATAAACGGTTGTTGTAATGTTTATTAATCATATTTACTTAACTTACTTGAAGACAGAGATGACAGGACAACGATCCGTGGGTCACTTCCGACTCACCGCAAGTTTTTGTTTCTTTGTTATTGTCACTATTTTCTCATGTTCTGAGTCACACCCTGCTGCTGATCACAAATAAAGGTCACTCTTTCATCTGAATGTTATTCTTTTATTTACAAAACTTCGGTCTCATGAAAACAATACAATATGGTCCTTGAACTAAAAAAAATTGTATACTGCTGGCGGTCACAATGTGCTTTGTTGCATACCGACAGTTACAATCTCCAGGTGTTTAAATGTAGGGTCAATAGACACCTCCTATCACACTAACTCCCAACTATTCTCACAACACTCTCATCTACCCAACCCTGATTCTCGGTATCCTCACCCGCCTATCACCCACCCTCTGTTATTTCCTATATTTAATCAGCCTTTCTCCACTCTACGTAGCCCCCTGCACAGTAGTGGCAGTGACATGCCTTGCTCGGGGTGAAACGCTTATAAAAATAAAAAAAATAACGTCAAGAATGAAAACGTAGCATTAAGCAAGCAAACGTAAATAAGATAACCTAGCAGAATATCAGTCGTGACTTCCATCCCCACTGAGTGCCGAATTATAATTGCCTTGTGCCAGACTAAGTTGGATTGGGTGTTTTACCGACATATCAACTCTCGTTGAGTTATTTAATGAAAAAAAATCTTTCTTTTGTTATATTTGAGACGATAGGTAAATATTAGCTGTTTTATATAATTGAGCCGTTGGAAGTATTATTTACTCTTCTCCCCCACTTGAGAGAGATGTGACACAAGGTCTTTTTTTAATGTGGGGAACCTGAGCGCATATGCCCAGGTATGGGTCAAATATTACCTATCCACCGCATTGGATAGGTTCATAACTAGTCTTATTTTGGTCATTGTCGCTCCCCAGCCAAAAGGCCGAGGCGCAACGGCTAAATAATAGATATGATAGATAAATATTGATCGTTTTTTTATAGGTCTACTGGCAAATATTGATCGTTTTTTACTTGGGTCTACTGGCAAATATTGATCGTTTTTTTACTTGGGTCTACTGGCAAATATTGATCGTTTTTTTACTTGGGTCTACTGGCAAATATTGATCGTTTTTTTACTTGGGTCTACTGGCAAATATTGATCGTTTTTTTACTTGGGTCTACTGGCAAATATTGATCGTTTTTTTACTTGGGTCTACTGGCAAATATTGATCGTTTTTTTACTTGGGTCTACTGGCAAATATTGATCGTTTTTTTACTTGGGTCTACTGGCAAATATTGATCGTTTTTTTACTTGGGTCTACTGGCAAATATTGATCGTTTTTTTACTTGGGTCTACTGGCAAATATTGATCGTTTTTTTACTTGGGTCTACTGGCAAATATTGATCGTTTTTTTACTTGGGTCTACTGGCAAATATTGATCGTTTTTTTTACTTGGGTCTACTGGCAAATATTGATCGTTTTACACTTGGGAACACACGTAAATATTGAATATTTTACACTTGAGGTTATAGGTAAATACTGATCACATTTTACTTGGATCTATAAATAAATATTGGTCATTTTATACTTGTTCACGCTGATATATTACGTTGTTTTATACTTGAGTCTATAGGTAAATGTTGATCGTTTTTTACTTGGGCATGTACTAGTTATTTTATACTTGTGTGCACTGATAAATTTTAGTTGTTTTTCACATGAGACTATGGGTAAATATTCGTCCTTTAATATTTGTGTCTGTACTCATTGTTGGTAAGTATCTTATGAAAAAACGCAGAAACTACTCAGCAAGTTTGAGTAAATGGATAGCAATCAGGATTTAGAAGATACAAAAAAAAAGACATATTTTATTAAGAGCTACAAAGAAAAGGAAATTCTGGAAAGCTATGATTACCAACGCCGTGACGTAACACGGAACATAGTAAAAGTAAATAAATATTGGTCCTTTTGTTAATTTATTCAATCGCAAAATTATCTTTTTTAAGTGGGTTTATAGTTGAAGACTGATTGTTCTATGCTTTAGTCTAGAGGAAAATATATATTGTTTTATTCATTAGTCTGTAGGTTAATATTGATCGTTTTATAATTGGGTCAGGTTGTAAATATTTGTCTTTTTATACTTGAGCTTGAAGATAAATATTAACGCTTCCCATATCGTATTTATTTATATGCTAGGCCTACTGAGGTGATCCTTATAACCTAATAAATGCGCTTATTCCTTCAAATGTTTGACTCTCCTGTGTTCTTCGGAGGGCTGAAAGGCTGAAACCTGATAATAAAAACAATGATGTTCACAAATAAATAATGTCGATATCAGTAACACCTCAGACCAGAATTTCTTTTATAATCATATCGCCCCAAGAAAGACATTTTACGACCACCGTTTTGCAGGGCGTTACATAGGAGGAAAGTTATGAGAAAGAGTGACAGGTTATAGGGGGTGTCAGGAAGTGTGTAAGAGAAAGATGAGAATACTGATGAGAGTGGAGTGGACGGATAAAGGAACATGAGAGAGAGAGGATGCAGGTTAATGAAACAGGAAATGACTATTGACTTTACATTTAGATTCTTGGAGATTGTAGCTGTTGATGATAAATATTGACTTTTTTATAATTGGCACTGAATGTAAATATTTGTCGTTTTATACTTGAGCTTGAAGATAAATATTGACCATTTTTAATAGGGTCTGGATGTAAAATACTTGTCGTTTTATACTTGAGCTTGAAGATAAATATTCACCGTTTTATAATTAAGTCTGGAATTTAAATATTTGTCGTTTTATACTTGAGCTTGTAGATACATATTGATCATTTAATAATTGGGTCTGGATGTAAATATTTGTCGTTTTATACTTGAGCTTGAAGATAAATATTGACCATTTTTAATTGGGTCTGGATGCAAAATATTTGTCGTCTTATACTTGAGCTTGAAGATAAATAGTGATCGTTTTATAATTAGGTCTGGAATTTAAATATTTGTCGTTTTATACTTTAGCTTGAAGATAACTATTGACCGTTTTATAATTCAGTCTGGATGTAAAATATTTGTCGTTTTATACTTGAGCTTAAAGATAAATATTCACCGTTTTATAATTAAGTCTGGAATTTAAATATTTGTCGTTTTATACTTGAGCTTGTAGATACATATTGATCGTTTTATAATTGGGTCCGGATGTAAATATTTGTCGTTTTATACTTGAGCTTGAAGATAAATATTGACCGTTTTATTATTGGGTCTGGATGCAAATATCTGTCGTTTTATACTTGGGCCGAGATATATTAATCATGGTTGTGTTATACTTAGGTCTGAATGTAAATATTGATCATTTTATGTTTTGTTTGAAGGTAAATAGTAGTCCTTTAATACTTGAATCTGTAGATAAATATTGATCTTCTTATACTTGGGTCCGAAGGTAAATAATGGTTGTGATATACTTAGTTCTGGAGGAAAATATTAGTAGTTTTACACTTTGGTCTGGAGGTAAATGTTGATCGTTTTTTACTTGGGTTTGGCGGTAAATATTGATCTTTTTATACTAGCGTATGAAGTTAAATATTTGTCCTTTTATTCTTGGGTCTGGAGGTAAATATCCAAGTTAATTGATGGCTTCTTTTGATAGGTGTTTTCTCTTTGGTTGGGATGCAGTCTGTGTATTCTAGGCATCGTTGTTATGGTAAATTCGAGTCAAGCTGTTAAAAAACAGTGAACAAGTTCGTGTCAGAATAAATTATTTTTAAAAATATTGATGTTGATACGGGATACGAAAATTATTTTTAGAACGAATAAGGCAATATTGACTATCACTTTAGTCTTGCATGGCTCAAGCGATACTGGAAGTGATAGCTTACTAAATGAGGTAGCACTCCAGGAAAAAAAAACAGTAGAACTTCTTGTGTCGGAAACATCGTGCCTGTATGGCGGTGTCTAAACACAGGGATAATATCAAGCGTTTTGGGAAATTAAAGAACCCATTGAGAAGAGGCAGTCACGAAGGCTTCTCGGGGATGTTAATGTTGTCAGCATTTTCTTTATCATGTATTATCTATTTTCCTGATCTTTGTTGCTGTTGCAGAAGCCTGGTTCTGATTTCTTAATTTTACGTTATTAACGGATCCCAAATCGTATTTATTTATATGCTAGGCCTACTGAGGTGATCCTTATAACCTAGTAAATGCGCTTATTCTTTCTGTCTTTCTAGTGGGGGGCTGAAAGGCTGAAACGTGATAATAACAACAATGATGTTCACAAATAAATAATGTCGATATCAGTAACACCTCAGACAAGAATTTTTTTATAATCATATCGCCCCAAGCAAAGCATTTTACTACCACCGTTTTGCAGGGCGTTACATAGGAGGAAAGTTATTAGAAATTGTGACAGGTTATAGGGGCGTCAGGAAGTGGGTAAGAGAAAGATAAGAGAGAGTGGAGTGGACGGATAAAGGAGCATGAGAGAGGGGATGCAGGTTAGTGAAACAGGAAATGACTATTGACTTTACATTTAAGTTCTTGGGGATTGTAGCTGTCGAGGAAGCAAGTTGATGGAAGGGAATTCCACAGGCGAGAAGTGTGAGAAAAGAAGCTGATGGAGTAGATTTTGCGTTTATATTTTATTCGCTTCACAGTAAAAGTGACTTAAGTAAATTCATATATAGAGGCACCAGTGAGCTAAGTTCATCGGAGAAGAAGCCGTGAAAGTATTTGTAGAAGAGACACAGGGAAGCCACATTGCGCCGGTGAGAAAGTAACTGTATCTGAGCTGCCAAGTCGAGATCGATCACATTACAAATTCTCCGTTGGATTTTCTCATAGACCCTTAGGTGAATAGCAGGAGCACCCGACCAGATATGGCAGCAGTATTCAATGCAGGAGTGAATGGTAGATTTATATATGTGCAGGATTGGTTTCAGACGGGAAAACCTTCCTGGCCCTGCACAGAGAACAGAATTTCTTAGCAGCGGATTTAGCTATGGATTCAATATAGTCATTCAACTAGAGATCTGTTGTGAGAGTTAGCTTGAGGAGGCGCAGTGTTTTGCTTTCTGGGAGACTAGCTTGATCCATGCTAATGGGGGGGGGGATAGGAGCGATTGTCTGTGATGGTAACTAGATAGCAGCTTTGTTTTGGAAGCATTAAAATTCTCGAGTCATTTTTTACCCCAGTCCACAGATTGGAGGTCCTTTTCAAGCTCGGCAGCGAGGTTTGCATTGTCAGTCACGGCAGATTTTTGATCGATGCGAGAGTAAACCGTAGTGTCGTCAGCGTATATGCCTACTTGGGATCTTATTACATTTGGGAGATCATTTGTGTAGATAAGGAAAAGCATAGGACCTAGAATAGAGATAAAAAAAAAGATTCTATATTATTTCTTTATGTTGTTTTGTGCGTGTTTACGTTTATGGTCGATTCAGATCAAAAAATATTTGTTTAACTCTATCCAATACTGTGATTCCTTCAGCGTTAAAAGTCGTTTTTTTCTCTCCTTTATTTAACTTAGTCTGTCACAAGGCCACATGCACCGAGCAGCTAATCAGAAACAAACTCGAGTAGTCATAATCTGCTAGACTTGTGCAATAAAGTAATCCTTTAGACATCGCAGGTTCCCAGTGTGTATTCTTTCCTGAGGCAGCGACAACGTCTCCGCTGGTTGGGCCATGTCCAGAGGATTCTCGACGGAAGAATTCTGAAGAACACTCTTTCAAACGGAAGGAGAAAAATTGACCGCCCACAATTACGATTTAAGGACGTTTGTAAACAAGACCTCATATCGTTAAATATCAACCATGCCAGCTGGGAAAACATCGCACGACATCGTCTTCAATGGCAACAGTCAATCCGCAGTGGGGTGTTGATATATGAGACAACTTTGACTCATTACAAAGAGGCTAACAGAACAAGGAGGAAGTACAAACAGCTAGAGAAGACAATCGTTTGAACAAGCCCGTAAATGCGACTTTTCATCTATTGTACATTGCAACTACATGAGATGTTTTATGAGTGACGGATTCAAGAGCAGGGAAAAATCAATGATCTTCAGAGACTACGATGACAACGGATAATGAAATGCCCAGTTCACGTCTAGTGGTGAGGGGTCGAACTCCACACCGTTTTGTGGTAGATAGCTCCGGTTCTTATTTGAACAGCTGAAATGAGAAAAAAGTGGGGTTTAATACGGGATCAGATGTCTTGCGTCAGATCGTCTTGATCAAATAGGACACAAGGTTTCCTTACTTTCTGAGCTCAAAAAAAAATTCAAAAACTGTTCTATGGAATAGATAGGTCGCCATGACACCGAGTATAAAATACTCAAGATATTTAGAACTACTAAAGCAACAAAATTATTCACATGGTAACAAAATACATTTTCTTGGCCAAAAACCAATATACGCAGGCTGCCTGTAAAGGCCAGATTTTTTATACTTTTTTATCAAATATCTTTAGTGGCATTTTTTTCGGGCGTAAAATGAAAACAGAGATGTCAATTTGGTGTGTGAAATAGAAATATGTTGAACAGGGAAGATTTTCTCACTTCATATATACAGGGTGGTCTAAAAGTCGGTGAACTGTACTTGGAATAAATTTGTGTATCGGCTATATTATTACAATGCTGTTCATTATAACCATGATATAGTTATTATAATACACAATAAAATCTAATTGTCGATGTAATATATAGTGGTCTAAAAATAAGTGGTCAGTAAATGATAACATTTATTTTGTGATTGCATATACAATTATATTTACTAATATGCAATGCTTAAATCGTCGCCTTTTATATTTTTAATTTCTTGCATGCGTGTTGTTTTTTATCTATTTTGTCGACTTCACAGTATAGTAAGGTCAGTTGGGCACCTTCTGTGAAAAAAAGCAGCATGATGCAATTCACTCCACTACAAACTTGGGAATGGCATGGTGTACTGAGTAGCATTCGCACCGGAAACCGCAATACGAAAATTTGGGTGTTAGTCTGAGGACAGCGCAGAGAATTCGGAAAGTGTTGGATGAGTCTAATGGTGATTTCGAAGGTATGGCAGCTCGGAAAACTTACTCTGATCGTTCGAGCAAGAAAAGAACTCCCGAATTTGTTGGTGAGGGTCTCAACCTGGAGGCTTACAACTCCTCAACTCCATTAACTCCTCAAGTGCCTTGAGGAGTTAATGCTACCCTCGATCTGGAAGACCGTATGTCTGGTAAAGAAATCTGCACCATGCCCCACAGACAGGAGAACCCAGTCATGACTGTTAGACAATTTCTGCGATCAGATTACCCCTTACATCTGGCCATCTAACTCTCCAGACCGCACAACTTGATTATTATGTATGGAGCGATATTGAGAAAAACAAAATGCCTTAAGGTACGAATTATGACAGCATTCACCAACTTAAAAAAGAAGACCGCCCAGAAGAATAACAGGAGTTTCCGAAGTTCGTCTGTGCTCTGTGGTTAAAGTCAATGGTGATTTCACAGAATAAATTTACTCTTTAGTATTTCAAGATCAGTTCAGTTAAAGTGTCATACGTGATACACGCTTTTTGCGATCATGTCTCTCTCGAGACATGACTGACTGGGCAGAAGATTATCCTGCAGTAGATTGCCCTTGCTTTCTGCGGTAGACTGGTTACCGACCAAGGCTATAGAACCCAATCTATCCTATTATTTAACCCATAAATAGAGGGAAGAGACGGATTAATACCTTTTCCAAGGATATTTGTGCGTAAATGAATGCAAGGAATTCAACTGGAATTCGAACTCGGCACTTTCAAGATATGTTTTTGAAATTTCGGTTAATATATCTGTAAAATGGGATGTCAGTTTTATTTTCATTTTTGCGTAATTTAGACGACGGTTCATTCCTTTCACGCTATGTATGTGTTGGGGGCGTGTGTGTGTGTGTGTGTGCAAACAAGTAAGCATGTTTGTCTCATCTCTATACTTACATCGCGCATGTGGTGATCTTCACGTCGATAGTCTGGAATGAACAAAAGATAAGTTTTTTTTTTCTGATTTCAAGTCGTCTAATCAACTGAAACAGATTTTTACAGCTACAACTCTGGGACTTTGAAAGTAAGTGATCTTTGAGCGCGAACGCTAACTCCTCACTTATTTTTAGATGCGTTATCTTACCACAACGATGTGTGTTATAGTGCAGTGGATATCGGCTCAGAATGAGAAATCGAAGAGCCGATTTCGAATTTCGGTTGAATTGGTTTCACTCGCTTACGCGCAAATACCCTTAGAAAAGGCATTAATCCGTCTCTTTTACCTCCTGCAGGACAGATTGTGGTCTATAGCCTTGGTTGGCAACCAGTCTACCGCAAAAAGTAATGGTAACCAACTGCGAAAGAATATTCTGTCCAGTCAGTCATGTTTCTTTCTAGACATGATCGCCCAAGCGTGTATCACTTATAGCACTTAATTACCACAGCCACGTGATTTACAATGTCTGTTTACTTGGTCACGTAATTAATGACAGTTGAAATTTCTAAGATAAATATAATTAGGAAAGGAAGCTAGAAAAGAAAAGCTTAAAAAACTTAATACTCACAGGAAATACTGAAAGCAAGACGATTCGGGAAAACAACGACTGATTCACTTAACATGTCCGTGTGAATTACCAGCAGAAAAAGGACCAAAAAAGGATTGACGTATACAAACAAAAACAGGGAATTGTAGATAATCATGATCATTTATGTTGCATAAAGGTAATTTATTCATGTAATCATATGTCAATAAGATGCCATTGGCTCTAAGAGCCAACCTTTTGATCACCTCATCCATGACCATCTTTGGTCAAGGTACAATGGTAATATATTAAAATTATTCTTTTATGCGCCGTGTCCTTTCAGGAAATACCTTTTCACAACTTCCCATCACTTGTCGCTTAAAGTGACGTTTTTTCGATCCGCCATACATTTTACACAAACTCGTTATCCCCCCTCTCTCTCTCTCTCATTCACATCTGATGCATTTAGTGCTTTTTTTAATGATTTCACAAAAGTAAAGCAATAAGGACACAAGAGGTTATCGAATGTGAAAGAATAAGAACAATAGAAACATTACTAAGGAGTGACAACAATAAACGAAGAAAAAGCAAGACAAGAGATAACGATTGACATTTCATTTAAATTTTTCGAACATCAAAGTGGAATTGCTTCCAAAACGAAACTTCTCTCTGTTAACCATCATAGACAACCGTTCCTTAACTCCGATTAGCATGGATCAGGCTTGCCTCCTTGAGAGCAAAACACTGCGCCTCCTTGGTCCAACTATCTCAGCAGACCTCAAGTGAAATGACTATATCGAACCCATAGCTAAATCCGCTGCTAAGAAAGTCGGTTCATTGTGCAGGGTCAGAAAGTTTTTCCCGTCTAAATCCATCCTGTACATATATACATCTACCATCCGCCCGTGTACTGAATACTGCTGCCACATCTAGTCGGGTGCCCCTGCTATTCTCCTCGGGGTTCTTGACTAAATGCAACAGAGAATCTCTAATATGATCGATCCCGAATTGGCAGCTCGGCTGCAGTCGTTCTCTCACCGGTGTGATGTGGCTTCCCTGTGTCTCTTCTACAAATACTTTAACGGCTTCTGCTCTAATAAACCTAGCTCACTGGTGCCCCTATGTATGAATTTACTCGAGCTACTAGGCTAACAACTAGGTCCCACTCTTTTACAGGGAAACCGATAAAATGTAAACGCAAATTCTACTCCAGCCACTTCTTTTCTCGCATTTCCAGCCTGTGGAGTTCCATTCCGTATACCTGCTTCCCTGACAGTTACAATCTGCAAGAATTTAAATTTAAGGTCAATAGTCATCTCCTATCTCACTGACTCGCATCCTTTCTCTCAAGTTATTGTCTCCATCCACTCCACCCCATCACACCAGTATTCTCATTTTTATTACCTCTTCCTGACACCCCCTATAACCTACCTCTATTTCGCATCACTTCCCCCTTTGTAACCCCTTGCGCAACAGTGGCAGTAAAACTGCCTTGCTTGGGGTGAAATGATTTTAAAAAATGGATCTGGGAGAGAGTTTCACAAGCGAGAGGTGCGAGAAAAGAAATTATTAGTATAGAACTCAGGGTTGAATTTAGCCCTTTCAAATGAAAAATGATGATACCCTGCCACCAATCTAGTACTGCAGTTAAATTCATAAAGTCTAGATACCATGGCGGAAAGTTCATCACTATTACCATGAAAGTATTTATAGAAAAGAAATGCTATATTACAGCGGTGGAAACAAGACTGAAGCCAAGATGCCAGGTTAGAACCAATGATATTTCAGATTGTTCTTTGAATTTTATCAAGGATCTCTAAATATAAAGTATGAACATCAGTAACATTCAAATATAAACAAATTTTTTGAAGGTGTGATACAAGGGTGTGTTGAAAAGTTACATTTTTCAAGCACTCTTTCCTTTTAAGATGTTTACTCAATTTAACTTCAACTAGCACGAAACCACCGTACTGGGAACAGACCGCCTATATACGGATAGAAAATTAAGTACACAAAGATAGAAAATAGCGTAAGACAAGGATGTATCTTCTCACCGGATTTATTTTATCTTTACAATGAGACGCTCTTAAAAGAACTAGAAATCCTACCAGGGTTTGCTCTTTGGGACTACAATCTTATGAACATAAGATACACCATATGACAGTTTCCTAGCTAATGCAGAAAGAAAATTGCAGGACTTTTTAGACAAGATGGTAGAAGGGAAGCAGTATGAACGAAATACTAATTACAAGGTTTCTGGTCGTGAGCAAAACAGCCAGCGTAAATTAGGCGCTACAAATTGAAAAAAAAATAATAAAGCAAATATACAAATTTAACTTAGAAAATAGAAAAAAGGACTTTGTACTGAAATCAGAAATAGACAGTTGAAATCTCGGAAACATATATTGATAGACGGCTTTGTGGTATTTAACACCCACAGAACAGATTGAAAACAGGTGGAGTAGAGGGAAAAAGTGAGTGATCTAGTCAGCGAGCTTGCTTGCGTAAAGAGACGGCAAAATGGTATAGTAGGGACACAAATATTACTAAGTGTTGCAAAGTATAGGAAGGTGTTGGTAGCCATGATCGCAAATGCCAGAACATACACGATATAGATAACAGAAAGAAGTTATAAATTCTGACATTCCACGGTGTAGCATCTCATTTTACTAAATTTAAATGTCTGGGACAGAAAGGTTATTGGGTGTGTGTTGTGGAGTAGTTTTCGCACTGAAGGTTATAATCCTTCTATAGCGGTTGCTAATCGACTTAACGTACCAAAATGTTAGGAACTTGGTAATCTTCCACTGAAAGCTAACTCCTTAGTAACCTGCTAACTGCCGACTAATATCAACTGCCTAGTAGTTCTACTGAACTCCAATAGAAGTTTAATGAACTCCCATGAACTTCCCAAGTATTTCTCAAGAACTTCCTGTTAACTCTTATTAATATAGGAGGGAGAGTTCATTATCTGAGGACGAGGTGTGTTTCACCATAACAGTGTGACATCCAGTTAAGCTGAAATTGCAAACGACAATTCTACTCCCGCAGCTTCTTCTCTCGCACTTCCCGCCTGTGGAACTCGCTCCTATATTCTTGCTTTCCTGACGGCTACAACCTCCAGAAATTTAAATGCAATGTCAATACTCATCTACTAACCACTTGACTCTAGCCCTTCCCCCACCCCATATATCATTCCCTTTCTCTCCCCCCTTGCAACTGTCATTACACCTGCATTTTCATCTTTCTATTGCTTCTTTCTAATTGGTTTGTAATCCTCTTCTCCCTCCTCTAATTAATTTTCTTTCAGTTATGTAGCCCCCCGCAGATCAGTAGCTTTTACGCCTTGCCCGGGGTGAAATGATTAAAAAAAAAAAATTGACAATTAGTAATTTCTTGCTAGAACTAGTTTTGTAATTGTAGTCGCACAATAGGGCAAACAAATGTACTACAATTACATTGCAGTCAGTAGTATAGGAGTATCTGGTGAGAATCGAACAAAAAGAAAAATTGTAAACCAAATAACTTTTGTTAACTATATCCTTTTATTTTGCCATATCCCTGTAGGACTGGGTTGATTATGACTCTCCATAACTTCCTTTGTTTGTAGCGTTTAGTATTTTTAGTCTATTCACCATTCCTTCCAGTCTCTGTTCTGCCATCCACGTACACAAGGTTAATCGCTGTTTTCATCCCTTTTGTCTCCAATGTGTTAAATTCGCCAAGCACTCTTTCTTCATTATGTAGCCCAGAAATGTCAACTGTCTCTTTCTGATTCAAAGTTAATATTCCCTTCAAAACTTCCTCGTTGTTCACATGTTCTTTCCATGGCATTCTCAGCATCCTTCTGTAGAATCAAGTGTGTTGCCTAAAGTTTTCATTCGTGAGGAAATGATCCAGCAATCACTGGAACAGAGTATGATTAATATTTCATAACTGTTGGGAACTACTTTATTTGTTTTTACCAATATTTTCCTCGTTCTTAGCATTTTACTTAGTTTCTGGAAAGGCACCTTTCGCTATTCCAATGCACTTTTGAATTTCTTTGTCACATTTTCCATGTCTGTGAAAACAGAGAGATAAATTTCAGCACTTACTTTCTTTTATTGTCATTCATTTGGAACTCAACCCCTTCGACTGTCCCTTTTTCACAAAGAATATTTTACAACCGAGAAAATAAAAACAGTACAAATAACCCCATTGGCAAATAAATAATTGTGAGTACCTATTTCAGCAAAATATTTTGCTTTAACAGAGACGTTGGTAGTGAGTTAAGGTAGTAAATTTCCCAAATTTCTGTAAACAAAAATATGTTATTCTAGATTACCTTGTGCCAGACTTAGCGAAACTCGCATTCACAAAAAATATATAATGATCAGAATGAATATCCATGCCTTAACTTGAAAGATTTATCAGTAACCAGTCTGAAAGATTTTACCAATAATTAATGACCGCCACCCCCATTCGATTTCCCATACCCTCTTGTCGGGTGTTAAACTATCGAAGTGACACAGAATTAATGGTAGGGTTCTTTCTTTGTAACCTTTCAAGTCTTTTTCGATTGAGACACAAAAGTGCCATCTTTGTTATTATCGACCGATAACGAGAGTCGCCGTGACTTTATGACGGATGGTGAGAAGTGGAAGTGTTATATGTTTTATCTATGTGTAACGAACAGCTGTTAGTTTCAATTCTAAAATCATTAAATGGCCGCCACTCTATCGTACGTCTGGTAAAAAAGCAAATGAATGCAGAAGAATGTGTGAACATTTCTGAAAAAGAGTGCGCGTTAAAAGATGTAAAAAAAGGGAGGTAAATTGGATAGAAAGTAGAGAAAAATAAATCAAACAAATGAGTAGTAAAGGAAGGAAGGAAGGAAGGAAGGAAGGAAGGAAGGAAGGAAGGAAGGAAAAAAAACGGATAAGAAAATATGTATGAGATGAGAAAAAAATGGAAGAAAAAAGAAAACAAGAGATGGAATACATCTAAACTTATTTATAAATGGAACTTTGTCTCTGTGTGTGTGTGTGTGTGTGTGTGTGTTTGTCCGTTACCTATAGACTCCGAAACGGCTGAACCGATGTTTTTGACAATTTACACAGTTGTACTGTAAGCGTCTGCGAGTGTTCTTAGTTAGGTTTTGTGTCGAGGTACCCCCGATAAATACCGAAAATCGATAATCGAAAAAATCGGGTTATAGAAGGAGTGGTCCGATTTTAATCAAATTTGATACACTCATAGACAAAGACATCAGAAACGATATTCAGAAGTTTCAAGGTTTCACTTCTTACAATAGTGCAGAAAATCGATAATGTATATATATATATATATATATATATATATATATATATGTATAAGGCAAGATGTTTGTGTGTCTGTCTGTTTATCTGTCTGTATGCCCTTTATAGAAATCCACAATTTTTATCCGATTCTCACCAAACTTCACACAAATATTCTTTTGGCCGAGTCTGAGCTCCAAGACCATGGATTAGTTTTAAAGCTTTCATTACACCCGAGCAACGCCGGGCTATACTGCTAGTTAGAAAATAAAAAAGAAAAAAGTGAAAGAGAAGGAGATAGAAAGAAAGAATCCTAAATCAAAATTCAAAGTGAGAGAGAAAGAACTGCGTAAAAAAGAAAGAAATGAAGAAAAATGGAAGATGGAAAGACAAACATTCAATAAAATATAATCGAATTAAAAAGAGATTTTAAAAAAAACTGAAAAATAACGAACTTAGAAATAAAGAAAGAAAAAGAAAAGGAATATCTTAAAGTTTGTTCTTCAATCTGGCTGTAAATTTAACTCGATAAGCATATATATATATATATATATATATATATATTTCTTTTCTGATTGACTTCCCAGCCTAACCGAGACAAGAAAATAAAGGCTTTATTCTAACTATTAAAAAAAATCTAAGTCGCCTCAGGCCTCTTCTTCTTCTTTTATGTGCCATCTCCTTTCAGGACGTAAACGATCATGGCTTTCCACAGCTCCCTGTCCCTGGTGACTCATAGCCCGCTTTCTCCTGTTGCACCATGCAACCCTCGTTCCATCATCCACCTGATCAGGTCCTTCAAATATGTTATCCGCTGTCTTTTCCCCTCTATCTGGCCTGTTAGTAACATGTTCTCCAAGCCCTCCTTCCTCATTGCATGTCCCAGGAACTTTAGTTGTCTCTTCCTAATGCTCAGTATTAATTTACTTTTCGTATCCATCCTTTTCAAAACCTCATCATTGCTCACATGCTCGGTCCATGATATCCGCAGCATCCTTCTGTAGAACCACATTTCAGCTACTTCAAGTTTTGCCTTCATTTTCGAAGATATTGTCCAACATTCACTGCCATATTGAAGAACCGACATAACATAGCAATCCAGTACTCTCGTCTTTGTTTCTAGTGAAATTGTCCGGTTTCTTAAGACTTTACTCAACTTCTGGAATGCTTCTTTCGCCATGCCATTTCGCCTTCGGGTTTCAGTGTCGGACTTTCCGTCTTCTGCTATAACACTACCTAGGTATCTAAATTTCTGTATCTGCTTGATTTTAGAGTCCCTCATCTGTAAGTGGCATTTTGGGCTGCTTTTTTGCTGATGATCATGCATTCGGTTTTCTTGCAGTTTATTTGTAGTCCTTTCTTGTCACTCTCTTCAGCTACCTTCTGTAGGTGGTCTTGTAGTTTTCTTTCTGTGTCTGCTATCAGCACTTTATCATTTGCGTACCTTATGTTGTTTAAATTGTGGCCTCCGATGACGAATCCAGGCATAACTTTTAGGATCCTCAGAATAGTCTCGCTGTAAAAGTTGAATAAATCCGGTGAAAAGACGCATCTTTGTCTTATGTCCGTTTCAATCTTAGTATAATTGCTGAATTCGTTACCTGTCCGCATGCAGGCGGTTTGCTGCTTGCTGCCTACTCTTTAAGAAAACTCCTGTACCCGACTCGATTTAAAGAAAACGAAAGACCAAAAGAAAGGAAAAAATTGAAAACAAGGAAATGCAACACACACAAAAATGTTGAGCTCCGAGGGAACAAGTTTGTAAAGAAAAATAAGATAGAATAAATTATAAGGTTAAGAATTTGTTAAAACAAAAACTACGACGTTACATTTCTTATCTACAAAAACGAGACTTTATGTGGAAAGAACAATTGTAATGTTTACCGTGAATAAAATATTTCAGACTTATCTTTGTTCGGATCAAATCTTCCTTACCCAAAATATCGAAAAGCAGCGATGGAGACAAAGGCGAAGATCGCCGTTCGTAGAAAAAATGAATCAATACATCGACAACGACTTACCGCAAAACATCGACAATTATTCATCTGTATTTATTTAATCTTTTGCTTATTATCGAAAAACAAGAGTAAATGGTTTTGTCATCAACATAGACACTAAATTGAGAACTGATGTCATCGAGAATGAATTAATGAAAATTAAATACTTAAGTAGGTCCAAAAGAGGAGCTATGAGGGGCATTTGCATTAAGTAGGGGCGTCGGTGATGCTTGGTAAACTGGCCTTGTGCCAAACACGTCCGAAATCCCCACAATTTAAATATCAGAAAGGTTGAAAGTTGGATGTTGAAATGTGGAAGGATAAAATGTTTTGTTTATACATTAAAGCAAAGATATTTTAACAGAATGACAGAAGTATAAGAAGAAAAATATAAGTGAAATTTATTAACTGAACACGATAACACATTTGGGAGAAGGAAAATGTTCATTGAGAAATGCATGCAGTTTTGTAGTTAAAATTGTTCGTAGAGAAATGTAGGTATTTAAAATGTCCACAGAAGTTTAGAGTTCATGGTTTGATAGTGTAAAGTCTTATATTCCTTGCTCCTTTTGGTAGGTTGGCAACAGAGTGAGAGAGAAGGTTAAACAAATAAAGAAATTGTACTGAGCGTGTCCTGTTGTCGTTGTTGTTATCGTTGCTTTCTTTCGCAGCATGGAGTGAAAATGAAGAAAAGAAAAATTGAAAGAAAAGGTCGAATGAATCAGTAACGCGCCCTTATGTCCGGGTGGCGTGGAGTGAAAATGAAAAAAATTGGAAGAAAAGAAGAGGTCGACGAGACGTGACCAAGTCAGTTTAAAGTTTCTTCCTTACGTTGTGAGATGCTATCGGATACCGCTTCCATTCTGACTGCCTTTGACCTGTCATGGAATGGCCTTAATTAGTGGATCTGGTCATGTGACCGGCTCCATCGAGCACTTTCGCTTCTAGGTGTGAAAAAACGTCATATATGAATTTTCTATTTCTAATCTAATAAGGATCCGGAATTTTGCTTTTCACACTGACTTGTGAAATTTTCCTTGGTTTGGGTTTTTCCAAAATGTTTTTAGTAGTTTGAATCCACTTTTGCAGGTGTGCAAGTTTACTTTGTCTGTTGTAGTTGGGTTTTTCCAAAATGCTTTTAGTCGTTTGGATTCGATTTTGCGGGTGTGCAATTTTACTTTGTGTTTTTTAGTTAGTTGATGGGTGATATAGGATTTGTATTTTATAATTATCACGAAAGTGTATAAAAGTGTATAAAAGAGTTGGCCGTTCAAGATTTCTATTGAATCATTTCGCAATTTAAGAAAGATCAGATCAGTTCAAAAATTCATCCGGGGATACCGTAACGGAAGACCAGTTTGTCAATCCCTATCGAAAGCTTTCTTAGCATTTGACCTAATAATAGCTTAAATATAGTCTTTCCGCTTTATGTTAGCCGAGAATGTTTGTCCGAAAAGGTGCGATGAACCCATTCCCTGGAGGTTAATATAGGCCACTCTGATGATTAACTGAGAACAGTTTAATTTTGGAGGCGTAAAAATTAACAAGCTATTCTTTGCCCTAAGTAACAACAGATTGAAAGTCGTTTTGGACATCATCTGCTACCAATTTTACCTTATCGATCTGATCAGACTAACTACTCAGACGAAAGTAATAGGTTGTGACATTGGTAGAGCTAAAAAGTTGAGAGCTGATGCCATCGCGAATGTCATTAATGAAAATTAAAAACGATATAACTGAGCCGCGAAAAGTTTAATAAAGCAATAAAACGGCTTAAAGTACTCGGTCGAATGATGGATTTTGGGCTGAATTTGTTTTTGGGTTTTTTTTTAGGCTTATTGACCTTTTCCAGTTTATTTAAAGTCATAAAATATCTAAACTTATTTATAAATGGAACTTTGTCTGTGTGTGTGTGCGTGTGTGTCCGTTACCTATAGATTCCGAAATGTCTGAACCGATTTTCTTGAAAATTTACACAGTTGTACTGTAAGCGTCTGCGAGTGTTCTTAGCTAGGTTTTGTGTAGAGGTACACCCGATAAATATCGAAAATCGATAATCGAAAAAATCGGGTTATAGAAGGAGTGGTCCCGATTTTAATCAAATTTGATAAACTCATAGACAAAGACATAAGAAACGATATTCAGAAGTTTCAAGGTTTCAGTTCTTACAATAGTGCAGAAAATCGATAATATATATAAAAGGCAAGATGTCTGTGTGTGTGTGTGTCTGTTTATCTGCCTGTATGTCTGTATTTTTTTTCAGCCCTTTTTTTGCTTCGGGTTTGGCTCTAAGTAGTTATAATTGCAGTTCTTAGTCTCAGCTATGATACCATTTACTCAGAGGACTTATTTAGCCTTCAAAATTCAGTTTACGATGAAAAAAACTTATTTGATATCGATACCAGGAAATCAAAATTTGACTTACATCCATTCATTTTTCTTTCAGTCTACGGTTTTGCTTTAACTAGAAACAACTATTGCTTTTTAGTCTTTCGTGCCAACGTCCAAAGAGTCTGAGCTCCAGGACCATGGATTAGTTTTAAAGCTTTCATTGCAGCCGAGCAACGCCGGGATATACTGCTAGTAACATATGAAAATGAGACTTGAAGCAACAGAAACAAAGGAAACATTACTGAATTACTATGTAATATCAGTCCTCCTATACGGCAGTGAATACTGGACAAATTTCTCACAGGTTTGTTTTTGTATATAGCTTAAGAAGCAGTCGCAAACATTTGGAACAATAGACAACAGGAACAGTTTTTGCTCTCCATTACTCCCACCAAATGGAAAGATGAAATAATGTTGGAAAAAGTAAATATTTTCTGTTATATTCAACGAAACATATTTAAAAGAAAAATTGCTGTCAAAATATACACTATATATGTAATAACATTTAAAGTGATATATATATATATATATATATATATATAGATTCAAATTTTAAAATCATTTATTTCTGATGAAGGACCGAAGGCGGTCTGAAATATAAAATATAATAGTAGAAATAAACAAATACTGTCAAAAAAACAAATTTTTAAACTCAAAATGTTTTAATATTCTTTCCTATACATATTAAGACAGTATACGTGGATCATCACTATGCTATATATATATATATTGGGACTATATATATATATATAGGCAGCATTTTTTCATTGGTGCATGTTTCATTAACTATTACAGACAAGTTTTGTCGGTTTATTTTATGTAATCGCTGTTTCTGGTGGTGCTCGGGCCAGGGTTTCTGCGTACGCGGATGACGTATCCATGTTCGTGTCGTTTCAGGACGACATTAAGGCGGTACAGAGGGCGATTGAACGGTACGAAAAGGTGACAGGGGCCAAAATTAACCGCGACATGTCATCCGGTTTTCGGTTAGGTGCCTGGAAGGGTGTTGCTTTTCCTTCAGTTGGACGGAGGGTCCCGTCCGCATTCTTCGAGTGTGGGTCGGGCCAGATCTTCAGCTGGAGAAACAAAAATTTCTCGGAGGTTCTGGCAAAGGTCGGAGCTTCGGGCGCGACTTGGCTTCGGCGGCGGTTGTCCGTAATGGGACAGGGCTGAGGTATGTGTTACATACATATTTTTCCGTCATCCTTTATCGGTTGTCGGTACTCCCTCTTTGTAAGGACCGGAAGGAAGCGATCGAACACTTATTGTTCGACTTCTTGTGGGGAGGGTGCAAGCATTTGGTCAACAAAGAGGTCTGCGCTAAACGTCCGTCTCAATGCTATACGTGGATATGCCCGATTGTCATCGGTGTGACCTTGGTTTAGAAGAACCGGGCTGCGCATGCCTTCTACCATTGTCCACAGGTGCGCCCCTTTTGGGACTTTGTCGGCGAATTGACGGCTCGTATCGCTCCTGATCAGCTTGTGTCCATTGGTCTTACGTACTTATGCGATAATGTGTCGCCCCCGTATTCTGGGGTGAAACGGGTGGTGTTTCTCACGTTGCTGGCCGTAGCTCGAATGGTGCTTTGGACGTCGCGAGTGAAGGGAGTCTTACGATATGAGCGTTATTCTTATCGGGATCTGATTGGATTCTTTAAGCATCAGGATCAGATCTGATAGAAAGCGCTTTATATCGACAGATTTCAACGAAAGATCGCTATATGTAGCAAGTCTGGTTCGCATGAATGAGGCCAGTCTTGATTGTCTTTTTTAAGTCCATTATGATACAACGGGGCAGTTTCCTGTGAACCCCACCCTGGTTAAGTTAGAAGGCTTTTGTGCACCTAGTTAATGTGAATGAATGGGTTCCTAGCCTGTTCCAGGCTTTCTCTTTTGTTATGATCAGAGTCGAGATTCCCAACCTCCCCAGTTTGTTTCGGCCTCATTTTTCATCTTGACTTGTTCAGTCTTTTATTTTCCCATTCCGTTAATTATTTTATCCTCCCGCACTTCCGTAGCGAATATGCTATTTGATTTTCGCTGTTTGGAGGAATACAGCAGCCACTCTTGATTTTGTGGGGTGGACGGGTATTACTAACTTTTGTTTATTTTAGTTTGAAAATTCTGTTGTATTCTAGTTCTTTTTAGGTACTTAATCCCCCTTCCCCGTCATTTCATTTTCGTTAAAACTTTTAAATTATGTTTAATATTATTGGATATATTATTATATATAGTAGCATATTTTTATGTCATAGGTTTCCCCATTTTTCAGGTGCCCCTTTAAATATGTGGTATTATGGTGCGTGAAGGATTGGGGGTTGATGGATGGGTTCTTGTGGTGAATGTGCAAATTGTTAATGAGTACTAGGGTTGTAGAAGTGCTTAGCTAGGTATAGGATAGACAGTGTTGACCAATCTCATCCCCACCTCTTTTTACGGCTATGTGCCACATTTTGTATTTATACAAATAAATATCGTATTTGCATAAGAACCATTCTATTTTCATTTACAATTATTCACTTGGCAATAAATACTAAAAATAGTATGAAATACATCATTTTTAAGACACTGGGGTTGGCCTAATAATTATGACCGGTAGTTTAATGTGTAGCTACTCGGAATGAGAACTTTGAACCGAATTAAAAGTTTAATTAAATTCGTTAAATTTATTTACATGGTCCTGGGAATGGCGGTAAACTGCATGCGGCATCAAGACCTCTGATTAGGAAGTTGTGAAGAGCATGGAACCACCTCTTAATTGCTGTTGTTCCCAGGTCCACCCTGACCCGGAATGGTAGAACCTGTTAGGGTCCTAGCTATGGGCAAATAGTTAACTCCCAAATGGGGTCATAACACTATGAAAGTATAAAAATACACTTTTATAGAAATATATACATAAAAATAGACTTTTATAGAAAACATACTTTTTTGTAGGAAAAATTATTACCATAACACCTTTGAGAAGGAAAAAATTATTCTCAGCAAATACTTTTGAATACAAATGTAGAAGACATTTTCAGTTTTCTAAAATATAAAAGAATAAAAACAAAAAGAATTCATTAAAATCTAACTAAATCAATCTTCTCACTATAACCGAACTTAAATGTACCTTAAAACCTCACCTTCTTTGGCGTTAAATAACCTACAGAGGTTGATATGCCTTTAAACAAAACTCAAACTAAAATTTATTTACCCACAAATACCTTTGGGTACATACAGATCCATTACTTCTATTATCCAGCTATGGATTAAATGGTACCTCTTTTATCTGAACAACTTGTTAATGCAAAAGAATTATTCTTACTCTTCAAAATATTTTTCAACTTTAAATAACCCACACAGGGTTGATAAGCCGTGAAAAACAAACAGGTCAATCAATTTTAATAAGTTATCTTCTTCTTCTTCTTCTTTTTCTTCTTCTTCTTCAAATTACACTATGAATCAAGAAAGCCATAATTTCTGACTACTCCAAGCCATCTAATCAATAATGATTCTCCAACTACCACCGTCAGCAGAAGGCGCCTCCACTTATCATTAATGATAACTCAATCTTATTATTTAAAAACTCGACAGAATTGTGCGGACTGCCGGACCAGTAATTGCTGTGTCATCTTTGACGAATTGCATACGACTTAGCACAAATAATGCTTAACACTTGCGGTACTCAAAATCAGGGGAGATAATTGCAGCTTGAGAGGCTGAGCGAACAGAAGTTGGCAAAGTGACATCTCGTTTATCTAATGCTACACTTCGACCCCAGCCATCGCATTGAAATCATTGGGTTGTCAGTTAGGACTCATGTAAAAGGTTTCATAATTAGAAGTCAGCCTTTGGAAAGGCAAAATACTAACAAGAAACAACGTTTGGCATTCAGATATGCTTGAGGGATTCATTTTCGTATAAAACAAAATCAAGAATCATAATTAATGATTAACGTCAGGGTTGGAAAGTCTTGATTGGTTGGTTGAAGCAATAAACACTTACAAGGAGAGTTGTTTATCATTCAAAAGATTCTAACCCTTGAGCAGGAGTGCTTCATTACATATACAAAATATCAGATTCATTATTCTTCTTCTGCTAGTTATGCAATTTTCCAGCCAATAAATTTTCATTCCTTACTTTAAATATTTTTTTAGTCAAATCATCTGTGTTGCTTTTTTCCGTTAAATTAATTTGCAGTTTTTTCTGATGTTGGAATAATTTGAAATATATTAATATGATGTAAACCCGCTCAGAAATATATAAACTGTCAGCTGCATACAAACACTTTCTCAAATCAAATGTGTAAAAGTGACATTGAGTGAATGAAGCCTGAGGGTTTTGACGAAGAACACACTTTCTGGTGGATTGTGTCAGAAACAAAGGACTGTACAAAATCACAGAAACCACATCACTTGATGACTTTCAGCAGCAGCAACCACTAAAATGAATATCACATATAATCCGAAGAGAAAATACGCACCACTTCAAATAAAAATTTTGGAAGAAAACCCCAGTCAATCCTAGAAATAGAGTTAGCTACTGGATTTCGGAAACCTATTTTCCTGAAAAATTATTTTAAGAAAAAGATAGCAGCAGCAGTACTGGCTGCTCGGTCAATGAATGCTGAACGTTTCCTTATAAAGAAACTTATATTACCGTTTCCATAACCGTATAGAAAAATTATATATATATATATATATATATATATATATATATATATATATATATATATATATATCAATGTGCGTTGTGGCGCAGTGGATATCGGCTCGGAACGAGAAATCAGAGAGCCGAGTTCAAATTCCAGTTGAATTCATTGCATTCAATTCCGTGCAAATACCTGTGGGAAAGGTATTAATCCGTCTCTTCTTCCACCAGCTATGGGTTAAACTGAGTTCTGTATCCCGGGTTGTCAACCAGTCTGCCGCAGAAAGTAATCACAACAAACTGCTGGAAAGTCTTCTGCCAAGACGATGTCTCTTTCAAGACATGACCGACCAAGCATGTATCACGTATGGCAATTAACTGACTGATATATATCAAACTGTGTGTGTGTGTGTGTGTTTTAATCATTTCACTCCAAGCAAGGCAGGACCACCATTAGTGTGCAGGGGGTTACATTGAGAGAAAAGACTGGGTACAGTGGATATTGAAGAAAGGATAAGAGATGAAAGGGAATCGAGATGGCAATTCTTCTTCTTCTATGTGCCTTATCCTTTCAGAACGTAGGGGATCATGGCTTTCCATGTCTCTCTATCCCTGGTGGCTCTTAGCACACTTTCTCCTGTAATATCTCGCAGCCCTCGTTCTGTCATCCACCTGCTCAGGACCTTCAAATATGTTATCCGCTGCTTTCTCCTGTCTCTTTTCCCCTCTATCTGGCCTGTTAGCATCAGGTTCTCCAAGCCTTCCTTCCTTATTATATCTCCTAATAACTCCAGCTGCCTCTTCCTGATGCTCAATATTAATTTCCTTTTCGTTTCTATCCTTTCCAAAACCTCATCATTGCTCTCATGCTATCCATGATATCTGCAGCATCCTTCTGTAGAACCACATTTAAACTCCTTCAAGTTTTTCCTTCATTTTTGATGATACTGTCCAGCATTCACTGCCATATTGAAGAACTGACATCACATAGCAATCCAGTACTATTTTCTTTGTTTCTAGTGAAATTTTCCTGTCTTAATACTCTACTCAACTTCTGGAACGCGTCTTTTGCCATGCTAATTAGCCTTCGGATCTCTGTGTCGTACTTTCCATCTTCTGTTATAACACTTCCCAGGTATTTAAATTTTTATACCTGCTTGATTCTAGTATCCCCGACCTGGATTGGGCATTTTGGGGCTGCTCTTTTGGCTGATGACCATGCATTTGGTTTTCTTGTAGTTTATTCGTAGTCCTTTCTTATCACTCTCTTCAGCTACCTTCTGTAGGAGGTCTTGTAGTTTCCTTTCTGTGTCTGCTATCAGCACTGTATCATCTGCGTACTTTAGGTTGTTTAAATTGTGGCATCCGATTACGAGTCCAGACATAACTTCTAGGGTCCTCAAAATATTGTCGCTGTACAAGTTGAGCAAATCCGGTGAAAAGACACATCCTTGTCCTACGCCCCTTTCTATCTTTTTATATCTGCTGAATTACCAAGAAGAAAAATATTATAAGCGGCAAGGGACAGGGACAAGTGGAAGTCCATGATCGCCTACGATTCGAAGGGTCACGGCGCAAGAAGAAAAAGATATTTATATCACATTAAATATCAGATTTAACGCGAGGAGAAACTCTACAGACTTTGCGGAACTGCAGAAAATAAAGTTCCTGATTTGTTAATTAGAATCTTATTTAAAGCGACCGAGGAATTAATTTGGTTGCAAATCATATCTAATTTTGGTCATATATTTCAAACTTGCAGCCCAGTGCTTAAGAGCAATTTCTTTTCTCACGACACGAAGGCAAGCAAGAAGGTGATGGTAGAGTCAGGACTGAGAATATACATCAGTCAGGACTGCTTCGTTTTAATCTGGCGTGGGAACAGACTGTTTGCAGACTCAAAGAAGATTTGGGGGTTACCGGCAGCAAGTAATCTCCCTCCTCTATATCTCTTTCACTCCCTCTCTCCCTCACTCGTCACCTTTCACTCTCTCACTCTCACTCTTACCTCTCTCGTATATATATATATATATATATGTGTGTGTGTGTGTGTGTGTGTGTGTGTGTGTGGTACGAGGGCGAGGAAAAGAGATTGAGAGAGGTATTATATATATATATATATATATATATATATATATATATTCTGCAGTTTGAGAGAGTTATTATATATATATATATATATATATATATATATCTGCAGTTTTTCTGTATTTATATAAATTTTAATATAAATATGTGTGTGCACGTGTATCAAAACACACACACACACACACACACACACACACACATATATATATATATATAGGTTCTGTTGTGTCTATAGATAGACAATTTTATCTAATGTTAATTTTTTTTTTAGGTCGGAATGAAAGAACAAAACTCCTTGTTTAATTTTCCTTTTTTTTTTGTTTGTTGTTTTTTAGTTATTTATTTTAATTTCTTTTTCTTTTTCTTTCTTTTTTATTATTTTTACTATTTATTTATTTCTTATTATTAAAGCTGTTAATTCCAGTTTTCTTTACTTTTGTTTGGATTCTATATCGTACTAACACGCACTCACTCACACTCACACTCACACAGTTATATATATATATATATACTACTGGCCATAATTATTAGGCCACCCCAGTTTTAAAAAAATTATGTATTTCATAATATTTTTTTACATTTATTGTCTAGTGGATAATTCTAAATGAAAATAAAATGGTTCTTTGGATGAGTGGCAGCTAGGAAGAATTTTCTTCGGCCAGCAAATAATAAGAAGAGACTAGCATGGGGAAGAGAGCACAAAAACTGGTCACCAGAACAGTGGTCAAAAGTGTTGTGGACTGATGAGTCTAAGTTCGAACTATTTGGTAGTAAAAGGAGGGTGTACGTGCGGAGGAGGTGTGGGGAGAAAGTTTAAGATGGGTGGGTACAATCATCGATGAAACATCGTAGTGGATCTTACATGGTTTGGGGCTGTTTTGCGGGCACGAGTTCAGATGACTTGGTTGAAGTAAAGGGGAATATGAAGAAAGAACAGTACCATTCAATCTAACAGAAATATGCAATTCCATCTGGATTGCGTATTTTGAGTCAAAAGTTAATTCTCCAGCAACAAGGATACCTTGAGTGAGTTATCGGAGGATTATTCTAAAAACTTGTGGTGAAAATGTCCATAATGTGTGCAGCCGTTGAGAAAATAAAAAAAGGTTATTGTGATGAAACAGCAATATAGGTAATTATTAAATATTTATAAATTCATTTGATGCACATGTTATTTTTTTAATCATATCGCCCCAAGCAAGGCGGTAACACCACTGATGTGCAGGGGGCTACATAAGAGTAAAAAGATTAGGAGAGTGAAGAGAAGGACGAACCAGTTAGAAAGGAGCAGGAGAAGGATGGGAATACAGGTGTGATGACAGTTGCAAAGGTGGGGAGAAAGGAAAGGATATACAGGGCGGTGTGGAAAGAATTAGGGTCATTTAGTTAAGAGATGAGTATTGACCTTGCATTTAAATTCCTGGAGGTCGTAGCCGTCAGGAAAGCAAGAATATGGAAGCGATTTCCACAGGCGGGAAGTGCAAGAGAAGAAGCTGGAGGAGTAGAATTGTCGTCTGCATTTGGTTAATCTAACTGTGAATGGGTGGGACCCAGTTGCCAATCTGGTTGCACGCGTAAACACCTGTTGCAGAGGCACCAGTGACTTAAGTTCGTCCGAGCAGAAGCCATGAAAGTATTTATAGAACAGACACAGGGGGGGCTGCATCTCGTCGGTGGGGAAGTGGCTGTAGTCGAGCCACAAAGTCAGCACCTATCACATTACTAATTCTCCTTTGGAGCCTGTCAAGAACACGGAGATGAACAGCGGGAACACCAGACCATACATGGCAGCAGTACTCCATGCACGGACGAATGGTTGATTTGTATACAAATTCAGAATCATTTCAGGTGGGAAAACATCCTGATTGTGCAGTATTAACAAAAGAACCATTCTATTTTCATTTACAGCTATTCAGTTGGTTATAAATACTAAAAATATTATGATTTTTTTTAATCATTTCACCCCGGGCATTGCGTAAATGCCACTGATATGCGGGGGGCGGGTGGGGGCTACATAACTGAGAGAAAATTAATTAGAGGAGGGAGAAGAGGATTACGAACCAATTAGAAAGAAGCAATAGAAAGATGAAAATGCAGGTGTAATGACAGTTGCAAGGGGGGGAGAGAAAGGGAAGGATATACGGGGTGGGGGAAGGGCTAGAGTCAAGTGGTTAGTAGATGAGTATTGACTTTGCATTTAAATTTCTGGGGGTTGTAGCCGTCAGGAAAAGCAAGAATATGGGAACGAGTTCCACAGGCGTGAAGTGCGAGAGAAGAAGCTGCAGGAGTAGAATTGTCGTCTGCATTTGGCTAACCTAACTGTGAATGGGTGGGACCCAGTTGCCATTCTGGTTGCACGAGTAAACACCTGTTGAGGAAGGAACCAGTGACTTAAGTTCGTTGGAGCAGAAGCCATGAAAGTACTAGGCACCAGTGACTTAAGTTCATTGAAGCAGAAGCCATACATAATATTTTAAAAACTGGGGTGGCCTAATAATTATGACCGGTAGTGTATATATATAATGAGAAATAGAGGGAAGAGAGAGAGAACACAATCTATGTCTTTTTCGTTTTTTCCTAATTCTATTTGTATATTTCCCCCTACTTCCTGTTCTTTTCTCTTTTGCTATACTTTTTGCAATTACTGCTTTTTTTTAATTAGTGATCATTTATTTATTTCATCCATCTTCTTTCTCTCTCTCACTATCTATCTATCTATCTATCTATCTATCTATCTATCTCAATGTATTCGTAGCTGTCTCAGTCTGTTTAAATCTATATATCTATCAGTCTGTTCATACTTGTCTATCTCAGTTTGTTCATATCTATCTATCTATCTATCTATCTATCTATTTTAGTCCGTTCGTATATATATATATGTATATATATATGTATATATATATATATATATATATATATGTCTATCTTTATGGCTATTTCTCTTTGTCTTTATCTAACTCTTTCAACTTATTTGTTTTTGTTTTTTTTTATGAGTAACTAAAACACGTTAAATGACGCTACAGAATCACAGTGTCATAATCAAGATGTTGACATTCCACACTACTTCGTACGAAAAGTTAGGAAGGAAACTTATATCAATACTGTAAAGAGCAATAACAGCTAAAAGACTTAGAAAATCTATTTTCATGGAGAAATTGTGTTAACAGAAGGATTTTATAAATTTCAATTGTAAGCAGTTCAATCCATACATGCCGAATGTTTCCTCAGAAGTAAACGGCTAATTTATCATTAGTTTGTTATTTGTGGAATCTTTAAAGGTAAAGTGACCTTGATGCAAATCACACACACACACACACACACACACACACACACACACACACACATATATATATATATATATATATATATATATATTCCCCTATCACTAACCCCCACCAACACCTCTAACAAAATTAAACAAATATAAGGAAAGAGGCTTTCCATTACTTTTCACACCGCCTGATGAGACATTAAAGTTTCAATGTCGAAACAAACGTACCTTTGTCGTGGATATATATAGAAAAATTATGTACATGTTCTCAAATATAATTTATAATAAATATTCACAGCTCTATATATTATATATCGAGCACTGTTTTAAATTAATGTTTTGGACGTTGTAAGAATTCTTTCTTCGTTCTGTATTCACTCGGATATATATATATATATATATACATATATATATATATATATATATATATATATATATCGTACGCTGCTTTCTGTTGTCTCTCTTCCCCTCTATCAGTCTTGTGAGCATCAGGTTCTCCAAGCCCTCCTTCCTCATTGCTTCAAGTCTTTCTTTCATCTTTGATAAAATTGTCCAACAGTTCGCAGCCATATTGAAGGACAGACATCACATAGCACCCCAGTACTCCTTTCTTTATTTCCAGTGAAATTTTCCTGTCTCTTAAAACTCTACTCATCTCCTGGAATGCATATGTGAATTAATATACATGTGAGAATGCACACATGTATAAAAATATTATCCAGGTGTTAATAAAACAGCGCTCAATCATTAATAATTACGAATTACGCCCTATGAATTCATTACCTTGCATTTTAATAATCCTTTTTTTAATTCAAAATTTTAATTCTTTTTATCGCCATATAACTTTTGTCTATTTAAATTTTACCTCTTAATAAATTAAAAAAATAGTACGCTAACATTATAAGATTTCGTTCCAATGAACATCGAGTGACTTAAATTCAAAACTCTTAAACGGTCAGTTCGTAATATGAATTTGATGATTGCGTAACGCATGAAACTCAGAGTCCTGCTACTGACGTAGGATAATATATATATATATATATATATATATATATATATATATATATATATACTTCAGGAAAGGAAAGGCCTGTATCGATCTTGTCATATTAAATTTATTCAGACGTTAATTCCGAGTTTCAGGCATTACAAGTTATCCTTGGATTCTACAATCACAAGAGATGCTCAAAATGGTGGCCTTTAATTTCCAGACATTGATTAGTAAAAAAAATATATAAATATATGAAGTTTCAATGTCGAAACAAAAAATCTACAAAAATCTGGTGTAGGCGTCAAAGCTAACCTCGCAGCCGAGATTGAAAAAGACCTCCAATCCATAGTGGACTGAGGTAAGAAATGGCAAGTAAATTTTAATGCTTCTAAAACAAAGCTACTCTCAATTAACCATCATCGACAGTCTCACCTCCCTCCCATTAGCATGGACCAGGCTTGCCTCCCATAGGGTAAAACACTACGCCTCCTTGGTCTCAAACTTTCAACGGACCTCAAATGGAATGACTATATCGAACCCATTGCTAAATCCGATGCTATGAAAGTCGGTTCTCTGTGAAGTTTTTTCCGTCTAAATCTATCCTGCACATTTATAAATCTACCATCCGCCCGTGCATTGAATACTGCTGCCATATCTGGTCGAGTGCCCCTGCTGTTCTCCTCGGGCTTCTCGATAAGGTTCAGAGGAGGGTCTGTAATGTGATAGATACCGACTTGGCAGGCCGCCTGCAGTCTCTCTCCCACCGGCGCGACGTGGCTTCCCTGTGTCTCTTCTATAAATACTTTCACGGCTTCTGCTCCGATGAACTTAGATCACTGGTGCCCCCTAAATACGAATTTGAACGAGATTAGCAACTAGATCCCACCCTTTTACAGTGAAACCGATAAAATGCAGCCGTAACTTCTACTCCAACAGTTTCTTTCCTCGCACTTCCCGACTGTGGAATTCTCTTCCACACGATTGCTTCCCTGGCGGCTACAATCTCCAGGAGTTTAAATGTAAGGTCAATAGACACCTCCTAACACACTAACCTGCTCCCATTCTATCAAACACCCTCTTCCCATCTGCCCAACCCTCATCCTCGGTATCCTTACTCATCTGTCACCTTCCTCCTGACATTCCCTATGTCTAACCTCTCCTTCTCTTTACCTTCCCCTATGTAGACCCATGCGCAATAGTGGCAGTGGAATGCCTTGCTTGGGGTGAGATGATTAAAAAAAAAAAAAGTACTACTACTATTGGCTTAGTATTAGTTGACCAAAGTTTCCAGCAGGACTGCTGCGCATGAATTTTCATTTTTCTTGCCCAAAGGCGGCCAGTGTAATGCCATCTGTCACGAAAATACTGTTCTACAATAAACAGTGTTAACACTATTTGATAAAAATACGAAAAACAAGGTTTTTCCTTTTTTGAAGTACACATATATATATATATATATATATATATATATATATATATATATATATATATATATATATATATTGGCCGGACTCTGTATAGAAATTTAATAGTGGACGTTGCAGTTAACATGCAGAAGTGTCAGTCTGTTTCACGCTTTTATTTTTACATACACTCTATCCCTGATACTGAGTGCTTTAAGGAATAAATATAGTATACTTTAAAACTATATTTCATTAATATATATATATATATATATATTAACAACGACAATATGTGTCTGAAAAAACGAAATTTAAATTGGCTACAATTAAGAGAAATGAGAAAAAAGAAAAAAGTTAAAAAACAAAAATAATAAAGAGTGAGTGTAAAATGAAAAAAGCGACGAAAAGGACAAACAATCACGACATTCTATACGTACGCACCTACGTGCAGACCAGTGAATGGCGCACGATTGTGAATGCATACAAGCACGCACATATAGACGATAAACAATTTTTACACCAATAGATTATGCATATGAAAAAAAAATCGAGAAGTATAAGCAGCGAATTGCTGATAACCCCTGATGAGTGGATGGAGTGATTCCCGGAGGGCCTGTCTACCAAACTCTTAAGGTAACATCAAAAATCATCTAAGTTACAAAACTTTAATTTGTATTAACTATACATATAGTATTGAATTATATTGTTGGTTAGTGCCTTAATTGCTGATTTTTTCACAGTTTACCGATCAGTCAGTCAAGTGCCATACACGCCTTGCAAGACATGACTAACTGGGCAGAAGGTTTTTCTGCAGTATGTTGCTATTACTTTCTGCAGTAGACTGGTTGGCAACCAAGGCTATAGAAACCAATCTGTCCTGTTATTTAACCCATAACTGGAGGGAAAAGCCGGATTAATACCTTTCCCAAGGATATTTGCGCAGAAGTAAATGCAACGAATTCAACTGGAATTTGAACTCGGCTCTCCGATTTCTTGTTCCGAGCCGATATCAACTGCATCACAAAGCATCCTCTTTCCGATAGGAAGGCATTTTTTTGTCGAGCAGGTATTTCCGTTATAAGATGATCGATATCAATAGAGAGCTTTAATAGAATTAATGTGGTAAGGTTTTCAGTTAATTAAGCAATGTTGTTAAGTCATGTCGACATCAATGTTTCGTGAAGGCATTATGACGTCTCCGTTCACCAGCAGAATAAGCCAGGCTCTTGAAGAATTAGAATTATGAAGATATAGATGATGGAGAGCAATTGGTCAACTTTAAACGGTTAAAATTGTTGTGTTCGGAGAAACACCCATGCAGCTCTTTCGGCCATTGAGCCGGGGTTCTTGAGAAACTAGAAAAAATCATGCTTACAAAAAAGAAAATGAATTTTAAGAACAACATTCAAAGCATTTAAAGCTAATATTCTATCTTCTCGACAAGACAACATTTATCAAAGTAGATAGATAGATAGATAGATAGATAGATAGATAGATAGATAGATTATGCCTGTTAGTACGTATAAAATATATTTGATAAAGTAGTATTTACAGTATTTACATTATTCGGGCTTTTGTCCTCATCTTTGTTGCCATTAAGACGTTTCGACCGTTGTACGCTTCGGCCTTCTTCAGGTGATAGGAATTTCGAACCAAACTTTTTATTACAGGATAATAATAAAGGGCTCGATTCGAAATTCCTAGCACCTGAAGAAGACCGGAGCATACAACGGTCGAAACGTCGTACAAATGGCAACAAAGATGAGGACAATAGTCCGAATAATGTAAATAGTATATTTGATAAATAAATGGAGAATGGTATAAAATATAAAATCGACCCGTTTTCTGCGTGCCAATTTCTTAATAACGATCATGAGTTAAATTCCAGTTGAGTCGTCAGAGGAATCTATATTTTTTTTTCTTTTTATAGATAAACGCAAGTGTTGACTTCAACTAACTCTTCAAACATTTCTTTATCTGAGGCCAGGTGAAGCGAGTCATAAGAAACCGTTCTTTATCAACGCGACTTGCGTTAATTAGCTTGAGCGGCAAATTCAAAATCAAGAGTCAAAGTGAAACATTTTTCATTGACTTCCTTTTAAGCATTGATGATTGATAACCCAATATTTTATCTTAACGTTGTGATAAAAATATGTTTGAATATATTTACGAAACTTGGCTTAGTTGCAATATTTAAAAAATATATATAGTAAATACTAAGCCTATAGAATTGATCTCACCAATTATTGCTTGCGAGACAAACTTCAAAATTGTCTTAAAATGTCAGGCACACTGCAAATACAAAATTAAATGTTATCTATCAGTGAAATAAAACTCACGAAACTACGAGATTAGCTTTATAATGGTAATTCTAATATTTGCCGTTTCTTTATAAAGAAAAAAATCAACATTCATTGCAGAGCATTCAGTACTGTTCCTGTTAGGCAGTTCTTAATTGTCCGGATTCAAAGTTTAATATCAGTTCTCCCCATCTGTAATAGTAATGGTAATATTTGTCGTTTCCTTATAAGGAAACATTCGACATTCATTGACCGAGCATTCAGTGCTGCTTGAATTATGCAATACTAACAGTATAGCCCGGCGTTGCTCGGGTGTAATGAAAGCTTTAAAACTAATCCATGGTCCTGTCCTGGAGCTCAGGCTCAGCCTAAAGAATATTTGCTGAGAATCGGATAAAAATTGTAGATTTGTATAAAGGACATACAGGCAGATAAACAGACACACACACAAACATCTTGTCTTTTATATATATATATATATATATATATATATATATATATATATATATATATATATATTATCGATTTTCTGCACTATTGTAAGAACTGCAACCTTGAAAATTCTGAATATCGTTTCTTATATTAATAAGAGTTAACAGGAAATTCGTGGGAGTTCTTTAGACTTCTATTGGAGTTCAGTAGAACTACTAGGCAGTTGATATTAGTCGGCAGTTAGCCGAATACTAAGGCGTCAGCTTTCAGTAGAAAATTACCAAGTTCCTAAGATTTTAGGTGCGTTAAGTCGATTAGCAACCGACATAGCACGATTATAACCCTTAGTGCGAAAACTACTCCACAACATGAATTATTTTCCACCCTACAACCCCTCTCTCACAGACGAAACATCGCAAGCCTCTCACTGCCCTATCGCTACTTCCATGAAAAGTGCTCAGCCAAACTACATTCCTTAGCCCCACCAGTTCTAATTTTCATGGTTAGGACCCACCGTGCTACGCGCATTGGAGCGAAGCATCCTTATTTATTCCGTATTTCATTGGTGAGAAGTAAGCTCTATTCGAGAAGCTTATTCCTGCGAACCACTGCTCTGTAGAACCGACTCCCAAGAGGATGTTTCCATGATCACTACAATCTTAAATTGTCCAAGTCTAGGGTTAAACGTAATCTTCCCAACATATTTGCATACCCTGTACCTCTTACTTTGTAACCTCTACCCCGAGTACCTCGAGTTTTACCATCATTGTAAAATAAATATATATATATATATATATATATATATATGTGTGTGTGTGTGTGTGTGTGTATATATATATATATATATATATATAAATATAAGACTGCTAATGGTTAAGTTATTTAATCTAATGTACTCAAGCCTCAGAAAGGCTGTACTTCTAGGCAGTACATATTCGAACGGAAATCTAGGGCTAGTACCTACCGCCTGGGGTGTCCCCAAACGAAGATATTATCAGGGAGCTTGAGCACTTCTGCTAATGTGAGCGTGAGAATAAATACCCTTCAAGAAGTCATTTAATATAATGTGTTCAAGCCCCAGGAAGACCGTCCTTCAAAGCGAAGGCTCTCCTTCGGAAGTGGGTATTATTTGGTGCCTGAGGCGTTCCCAAAAGTTAAAGTGCCAAGAATGATTAAACTATTCTTGTCCCTAACCTGTGTACGCATGGGATCTCATCCTACCTTCAACTAGACTTGGTGTCACTTTCACAAAAGCGTGAGGCTAAATAAGCTACAAATAACCAAAGATGACTGAAAGTTCTCGAAGAGTTTTAAAGTAGACTTTCCTGTTATTTTCAATCCTTATTTTTAGGGGTTACACGTGTGGTTGTTATGCCTGTTTCATTTTTATTCTTTTTGCAATTAACTATCAACCAGCCGAAATCGAGAAGTCTTACTAAAGAAAATGAGCTTCTCAGCATGAATTGAAACTATTCATTTTTCCATCAGAGAAACCACTATTGAGCCAAATAGATCCTACCGATTCGTAAGACTTCTCGATCTGTAGAAGTGGTTTCCTTAGTGAAAAAAAAAAAGAGAATACAAATTCGATTTCTGTCAAATTCGATTTTTGTTTTTGTTTTTTTCTTCAGTAGCATTTTTCGGTCTTTTTTTTTTAATCGTATCACCCCGAACAAGGCGGTAATGCCACTGATGTGCAGGGTGCTACATAAAAGTAAAAAGATTAATTCGAAGAGAGTGAAGAGAAAGACTAACCAGTTAGATAGGAGCAAGTGAAGGATGGAAATACAGGTGTGATGACAGTTGCAAAGGTGGAGAGAAAGGAAAGGATATACGGGGTGGTGAAAGAACTAGAGTCAAGTGGTTAAGAGATGGGTATTGACATTGCATTTAAATTCCTGGAGGTCGTAGCCGTCAGGAAAGCAAGAATATGAAAGCGAGTTCCACAGACGGGAAGTGCAAGAGAAGAAGCTGGAGGAGTAGAATTGTCGTCTGCATTTGGTTAATCTAACTGTGAATGGGTGGGACCCAGTTGCTAATCTGGTTGCACGAGTAAACACCTGTTGCAGAGGCACCAGTGACTTAAGTTCGTCCGAGCAGAATCCATGAAAGTATTTATAGAACAGACACAGGAAGGCTGCATCTCGTCGGTAGGGAAGTGGCTGTAGTCGAGCCGCCAAGTCAGTACCTATCACATTACTGATTCTCCTTTGGAGCCTGTCGAGAACATTGCGATGAACAGCAGGAGCGCCTGACCATATATGGCAACAGTATTCTATGCACGGACGAATGGTTGATTTGTATATATGCTGGATGGATTCAGGCGGAAAAAACATCCTGGCCCGACACAGTGACCCAACCTTCTTAGCAGTGGATTTAGCTATGGACTCAATGTAGTGGTTCCATTTGAGATCAGAAGAGAGGGTAAGGCCGAGGAGGCGCAGTGTATTGCTCTCAGGGAGACTCGCTTTGTCCATGCTTATGGGAAGCAGGAGAGGTTGCCTATGATGATTGACAGACAACAGCTTGGTCTTAGACGCATTGAAATTGACAAGTCGAGTCCGGTTGACATTAATTTCATTGTTTAAGAAAAACAAACAGGAGTGTCAACTGAAACATGTGTCAGCTCTATGTAGCCATGCCCAGTGTAGAAAATTCAAGTGGACTAACCATAATGTCAAAATAAACTTTAGGGAAACGATGTTTAGCGTTTAAAATAAAATGGCGTGTTTAATGTTTACTCACACCTTGATTCCATGTGCAATTAATCCAGTATCGTACCTTGTTTACAACTTTAGAATGAATTCAGAAGTAAGGAAAATGTTTGTCATATGAACTTACGAAAAGGAATATCTTCTTTTTTTTTTTTAATCGTATCACCCCGAGCAAGGTGGTAACGCCACTGATGTGCAGGGGGCTACGTAATAGTGAAAAGATTGGAAAAGAGAAAGCCAGAAACCACATCATAAACAAGGAACAAGGATGAGCTTCTTATAACCTGTTCAATAGACGCGGGTGGAGTGTGAACCAGGCGATAGTTTAGTCTATCTACTCCAATTGAAAAAAAAAACAAAGTGAGAAGATTTGAAAAGAGAAAGCCGGAAACCACATCCTGAACAAGAACAAGGGATGAGCATCATAACCTGTTCAAAGACGTGGGTGGAGTGTGAACCGGGCGATAAATAGATCTATCTACTTCAATTGAAAAAAACAAAAAACAAAGTGAGAAGATTTGAAAAGAGAAAGTCGGAAACCACATCCTAAACAGGGAACAAAAATAAGTTATAGCAAGGAATAACTTACGGAAAAGGGAATTACTGGGAAGATTACATACGGTAAGGAATAATTTATGAAAAGGAATAACCTTTGGTAAGGAATAACTTCGGAAAAGTGATAACTGAAGACTGACTAACAGCAAGTTTCTTTTGACATGCAGATCTTGTCTCGTTATCTTCCTCTAGTCAGTCTCACTTCTGCGAATCGCCAATTCATTCAAACTTGCCTCTAGTATTTCAGACATAGATTCCACTACGTTAAGTATTATAAGCACTACCATTATCTGATATGTTTACCTCCCTTCTTCAATCGCCGATTTCATCAATCTGGCTTTTAACACAGGTACTAGTGTGCCGAGTATTATAGGCACCACCATTAAGTTGTCTGACTCCCTCGTAATAACCAATTTCTTCAATCTCGTTGTTCTGTGTTTTGTCATAAATAGCCAGTCACATATGTTCTCATTATGATTGAGCTCTCTAGAGAGGAAAATTTAAAAAAAAAAACATTTACCACTTTCACAATTTATGCATTACTCTTAAAAATTTGTTGAGTTCTTTCGGTAACTGGCATGTTATATAAAACATGATAAAATATATATATATATATATATATATATCTTTTTTTTAATTTTCCTCTCTAGAGAGCTCAATCGTAATATATTACAATAAATTAAATTAAATTATATGCCGTAGAGAAGCTCGGTAGAAATTATATTGGCATGAAATGTTATTGGCATTACACATTCAGCTCGCTTCAGGTGAGTTTCAATTCAGTCAGTTAAGTGCCATACGTGATACACGCTTGAGCGATCATGTCTCGAAAGAGACATGACTGACTGGGCAGAAGATTATCCCACAGTAGGTTGCCATTGCTTTCTGCGGTAGACTGGTTGCCGACCAAGGCTATAGAACCCTCAATCTGTCCTGTTATTTAACCCATAACTGGAAGGAGGAGACGGACTAATACCTTTCCCAAGGGTATTTGCGCGTAAGTGTAAGTGAATGCAATGAATTCGGCTGGAATTCGAACTCGGACCCCCGATTTCTCGTTCCGAGCCGATATCCAATGCACCACAACACACATCCGAGTTTCAATTACTTTTCAGTAATTTCAGTAATTTACTTTATATATATATATATATATATATATATATATATATATATATATATATATATATATATATATCCCTTCCCTCTGATTCCATACGCCAATATCTTAAGGGTTAGCGACTCCGACTGACATCAAATCGGTCGAGTTTCGATTCCGGCAAGAAGCAAGTGGATATCTAGCCACTCTGATGATACAGCAAAACAGGCTTGTATGTGGATGACGAATATATATATATATATATATATATATATATATATATATATATATTGTAATAGTTGTTACGATGATTTATAAAAGCATAGTATCACTACACAAAAATTGTCATGTTTCAGAGCACAGGTGCTCTTCTTCGTGTGATTTGTGGAATACAATATAAAGCTCTACGTTGTATTGAGCACACTTTATAAAAGTAAATGCTTGAACAGTGGGTTTAAAATCTACGTGTTCTGTCTCTTTCTTACTATATACATATATATATATATATATATATATAGAGAGAGAGAGAGAGAAATGAGATAAAGATAGAGACAGACAGACATACAGAGAGGGGAGCAAAGGAGAATTTTTAAGGTTCTAGTAAGAGGAGTGAAATATCCTGACATTCTGAAATGATTTTAGATCATATTCTGTCTCAATTTATTGAGTTACCTAATTATTATGACTTTATCCCATGTGAAATTTCGTTTGGTCTCAAGACTCAAGTCTTATTTGTACTTAAGATTTATATGTTTAATTTGGTGTCGACAGATTAATTTTGACAGCCTTTGCTGTCAAATCATCTCACAGATGATGGAGATTTCTTGGAATTCTGCTTCCGAAAAAATATTTTCTTCCTTACCTTTTTGTTTTTTTTTCTTCTATTTTTTTCTCTCTTTTTTTCCATTTTCTGATTTTGCACGGTAAAAAAGTAGCGTCAATTTCCTCTTACGTTCAAAATTTAAAAATAAAATGCTTTAAAATACCATCAGATAATATTGATTTTCGCAATTTTCATGGAAGGCTGATCTCTGTTCATTTGAAATATCGCTACAGTTACTTGCTTAAGGCTCTTCACTAATTAAATGTGTGATTCCATCTTTCAATTCAACATTGTCTATCCATTTTTCTTACAAAACCATGTATTTGCGTTCATGTGGGTATTACAATTCTCCTAATAGATAATTAATGAATGCAAAATGTACAGTTTTAATCATATTTGCCAGTGATTTGAATTTAGAGATTTTAATTCGCTTGGCATCAAGCACGTGTACGGTTGAATGAGCAAGTGCACAGCAATGATCCGTTGCGACAGAGCATGTTGTCTTCTTGCTGTTTAGTTTTCTTTCCACTAATGGTTGTTTTAACAATAGATAACAAATGGTAATGTTAATTTTATGATCATTAATGGTAATAGTAATATTAGTCATTTCCCTATGTGGAAATATTCGGCATTTATTGACCGAGGAATCAGTTCAAAATTCGGCTTAAACTTATAAAATCTTTCTCTTAAAACAACTTTTCTTAGAGTTCACTAACTATTATCGCTCTTTCCAACATTGGTGAAGGTTTCCTTCCTCACCTTTTGTTTAAAAGAGTTTGGAAATTCAACCTCTTGATTACGTCATTATTTTCACTTCGAGTTGCAAGTGCTATCCATTTTAGTTGTTGCTGCTGTTGAAAGTCCTCAAGTGATGTGGTTTCTGTCAGCTCGTACAGCTTTTCGTTTGTAGTTCACGAGCCCCATTCTGCGAGGTTCGACGAAGGATGGTCTTCGCTAAAACCTACAGGATTCATTCACTGGAAGTCATTTTTAACAATTCATCTGAGAAAGTTGGTTTTCTTTTTTGTTTGTTTTTTTTAAATAATAGGTATTTCTGAATATGTTTAACAGGTCTCCATCTGACTAGATTAAGAACATAACTCGAATTTTTAGGATAATAATTTGGTCTTATGGAATACAGTCTTATGGAATACAGTATTAGAAAGATTACCCTTGGTGCAGCCTATCCTCTGTTCAGTTTCTTTATCTTCTACACTGACTTCGTTATAACTGGTCCATAAATTGAGGTGTTTGGAGTGGTAAGTATTTAATCATTCTACATCCTTAAGTTTTATGATGGCTGCAGAATATATATCCTAGACGGTTTTTCTTCCAATTCCTGATCATAATTTCTGCTTATGGAAAGTTTCATCTTAATTCCAGCACCTTGGAACAATTAGTAAAGAACGTTGATATTGGTTCAAGGAAATAAGTAACAGTAAATAAATACAGTAGCGAAATAATCTAAACTTATTTATAAATGGAACTTTGCGTGTGTGTATGCGTGTGTGTCTGTGTGTGTGGCCGTTACCTATAGACTCCGAAACGGATGAACCGATTTTCTTGAAATTTTACACAGTTGTACTATAAGCGTCTGAGAGTGTTCTTAGCTAGGTTTTGTGTCGAGGTACTCCCGATAAATACCGAAAATCGATAATCGAAAAAATCGGGTTATAGAAGGAGTGGTCCGATTTTAATCAAATTTGATACACTCATAGACAAAGGCATAAGAAATGACATTCAGAAGTTTAAAGGTTGCAGTTTTTACAATAGTGCAGAAAATCGATAATATATATATATATAAAGCAAGATGTTTGTGCGTGTGTCTGTTTATCTGTCTGTATGTCCTTTATACAAATCCACAATTTTTATCCTATTCTCACCAAACTTCAAAATTTGACTTACATCCATTCATGTTTCTTTCAGTCTACGGTTTCGCTTTAACTGGAAACAACTATTGTTTTTTAGTCTTTCGTACCAACGTCCAGAGAGTCTGAACTCCAGGACAGTGGATTAGTTTTAAAGCTTTCATTACACCCGAGCAACGCCGGGCTATACTGCTAGTATATATATATATATATATATATATATATATATATATATATATATATATACATGAATATATATATATATATATATATATATATATATATATATATATTTCAATAGTTAAACATTTTTTAGATACACTTAAAAAAAATTGTGTGTATCTGTTTATCTATCTGTATGTCCTTTATACAAATCCATAATTTTTATCCGATTCTCACGAAACTTCACACAAATAATCTTTAGGCTGGGTCTGGGCTCCAGAACCATGGATTAGTTTTAAAGCTTTCATTACACCCGAGCAACGCCGGGCTATACTGCTAGTAAGAAATAATAATGGCTGGCCACTCGTATTCAAGGATGCCTATCTACCAGGGCGGCTAGCTAATTCCCATTGTAGACGCCTGCTCAGACACATTTGTGTTGGTTCAACGCCCACAAAGCCCACCTGGGGTTTATACTGCAACTATGCTGAACGGTACTTAGGTTTCAGTTTCTTGGAGAGAGCGCGTTATCTAGCGTAAACAACAGTCTGAACAAGGCCAGTACGCTGAAACCCTCGGTCACGATGACTTGCGACTTCGAGCCAATTCAACCATTTTACGAATCCGCAAAGGGAGCCGTCTACCCAATTTCACTCGCAAGGCTTGGGTTAACCCGTGGTATGGTTTTCAAGCACTTTCCAAAGATGTCGCACCCTGGGATCGACTCCTCTAGACCGATAACGTCAAGAAATCCCCTTCCTGTCAAATCGAGCATGAAAAGATTCCAACCCTGACTTCATGGCCAGAAAGCGAACGTTCTAACCACTCATCTATGTGCCCCAAAACACTAAGCGAAAAGATAAGATAAAGTTTGATGATCAGAAATGACAGAAAATAATACAGTTATAATATTCATAGAATTAGTAGCGAACTGGACTCGCAATGACTGACGATGATCATAATGATAAATAGACGGTCAGTCAGTTAAGTGCCATACGTGATACACGCTTGGGCGATCATGTCTCGAAAGAAACATGACTGACTGAGCAGAAGATTATCCCGCAGTAGGTTGCCATTGCTTTCTGCTGTAGACTGGTTGCCGACCAAGGCTATAGAACCCAATCTGTCCTGTTATTTAACCCATAACTGGAAGGAATAGACGGATTGATACCTTTCCCAAGGGTATTGCGCGTAAGTGAATGCAATGAATTCGGTTGGAATTCGAACGGTATACAAAAGAATAAAAATGGTTGCAGGTCTTACAACTGAAGAATGATTGCCTGAAAATCCAGCTCTGACAAAAATCAGAATTACCACTAAAATGTTTCCTCAAATTTACTATCAGATTGAACGCACACTAAGAAGCTCTTGGTTAGACCCACTTACCGAATTTAGTTTTAATTGTTTCACACCAAGTAAGACGATCAAATTCTACTAAGATACAAGGGCCTACTCAGAGTGGAAGAAACTGAGAGAGGACAATAAAAGAACTGGTTTCAAGGAGACAAGAAGAGAATATCAGAAGCGAGAAATGTAACAGAATAAACTACTATCATAAAAGTTACGTTTAAGCAAAACAATTAGTAAAATTTTGAGATCTGTCAAACTAGAAACGTGCTTAAATAATTAAAGTCGAACTACCAAAGAAAAACTTTATCAAAACAATTTCTGTGAAAATATTCATAGAATTAGCAAAGGGGTGTCACGTTATAGCAGTGAAAAAGCAATTGAATCCGAGATACCAGATTAGGATCGGTAAGATTGCAGATTCTTCTTTGGATACTAACAGAAGCACTAGACCAAACGTGGAAGCAGTATTCTATACTCGGGCGAAAGGTCAGTCAGTTAAGTGCCATACGTGATACACGCTTGGGCGATCATGTCTCGAAAGAGACATGACTAACTGAGCAGAAAATTTTCCAGCAGTAGGTGGCCATTACTTTCTACGGTTAACCGATTGCCAACCAAGGCTATAGAACTTAATCTGTTCTGTTATTTAACCTATAGCTGGAGAGAGAAGCGATGGATTAATACCTTTCCCAGGGATATTTGTCCGTAGGTGAATGCAACGAATTCAACTGGAATTCGAACTCGGATCTCCGATTTCTTGTTCCGAACCGATATCAACTGCACCACAACGCACATGCAAAAGTAGACGTCTAAAATGAACAAACATCAGATGATGGGAGGAGCCGAGAAAGGTTGGATATAAATCCCATAACTCTTTTGTATTGTATAATGTATATTAATAGGGATACTTTGAAATAGACACTCCAACCACACCAGCATTTCCCTCCTCGAAATTAAGATCGTCAAGACACACAAAATGGCGACTCAATCACTCTTAATCATTCCTGATTTTTTTCTTTCTTCACCGAGAGAGAGAGAGAGAGAGAGAGAGAGAGAGAGAGAGATTGTTTAAAATTTGATTTGGGAGAAGAGTATTGACTATCAGAGAAAGGGCGTTTGTCAATATAAATAATGTGAATATATTAATGAATACGACATGGTCACTGGCAGTTTCATACCTTAAACAATCACGAATGGTCGTCAGATGTTCGAACAACTGCTTGATCTTTGCTAGAAAACGTGAAATTCAAAATCTTCATAAGGCATTAATTTCTATGATCACAATATATATACGTGCGTGCGTGTAAAAATATCAGATAGTGTATGTCTGTAAATCGACAATATGAATAAAGACAAAGGAAAAGTTTATATAAGATGCAGCGTTGCGTCTTCTGAGAGACTTCATCAAGGCAAATTCGAGGTTTTTATTTTGTGACACGTATTTATATATAATAATTTTGAAAAAACCAATAAAATTTTTATCTTGATAAAGTTCCTCGGTGGACAAAACGAGTCGGCTAAGATAAGTTTTCCTTTGTCTTGATAGATAGATAGATAGATAGATAGATAGATAGATAGATAGATAGATAGATAGATAGATAAACATGGTTAGATAGATAGATAGATAGATAGATAGATAGATAGATAGATAGATAAGACATGGTTAAATAGATAGATAGATAGATAGATAGATAGATAGATAGATAGATAGATAAAACAGGGTTAGATAGATAGATAGATAGATAGATAGATAGATAGATAGATAGATAGATAGATAGATAGATAGATAGATAAACAGGGTTGATAGATAGATAGATAGATAGATAGATAGATAGATAGATAGATAGATAGATAGATAAATGGTTAAATAGATAGATAGATAGATAGATAGATAGATAGATAGATAGATAGATAAATATGGTTAAATAGATAGATAGATAGATAGATAGATAGATAGATAGATAGATAGATAGATAGATAGATAGATAAAACAGTGAATGGATAGATAGATAGATAGATAGATAGATAGATAGATAGATAGATAGATAGATAAAACAGGGTTAGATAGATAGATAAAACAGGGTTAGATAGATAGATAGATAGATAGATAGATAAAAACATGGTTAAATAGATAGATAGATAGATAGATAGATAGATAGATAGATAGATAGATAGATAAAACATGGTTAAATAGATAGATAGATAGATAGATAGATAGATAGATAGATAGATAAAACATGGTTAAATAGATAGATAGATAGATAGATAGATAGATAGATAGATAGATAGATAGATAGATAGATAGATAGATAGATAGATAGATAGATAGATAGATAGATAGATAGATAGATAGATAAGACATGGTTAAATAGATAGATAGATAGATAGATAGATAGATAGATAGATAGATAGATAGATAGATAGATAGATAGATAGATAGATAGATAAAACAGGGTTAGATAGATAGATAGATAGATAGATAGATAGATAGATAGATAGATAGATAAAACAGGGTTAGATAGATAGATAAACAGGGTTAGATAGATAGATAGATAGATAGATAGATAGATAAAACATGGTTAAATAGATAGATAGATAGATAGATAGATAGATAGATAGATAGATAGATAGATAAACATGGTTAAATAGACAGATAGATAGATAGATAGATAGATAGATAGATAGATAGATAGATAGATAGATAAAACATGGTTAAATAGATAGATAGATAGATAGATAGATAGATAGATAGATAGATAGATAGATAGATAAAACAGGGTTAGATAGATAGATAAAACAGGGTTAGATAGATAGATAGATAGATAGATAGATAGATAGATAGATAAAACATGGTTAAATAGATAGATAGATAGATAGATTGATAGATAGATAGATAGATAGATAGATAGATAGATAGATAGATAGATAGATAGATAGATAAAACATGGTCAAATAGATAGATAGATAGATAGATAGATAGATAGATAGATAGATAGATAGATAGATAGATAGATAAAACATGGTTAAATAGATAGATAGATAGATAGATAGATAGATAGATAGATAGATAGATAGATAGATAGATAGATAGATAGATAAAACAGGGTTAGATAGATAGATAAAACAGGGTTAGATAGATAGATAGATAGATAGATAGATAGATAGATAGATAGATAAAACATGGTTAAATAGATAGATAGATAGATAGATAGATAGATAGATAGATAGATAGATAAAACATGGTTAAATAGATAGATAGATAGATAGATAGATAGATAGATAGATAAAACATGGTTAAATAGATAGATAGATAGATAGATAGATAGATAAAACATGGTTAAATAGATAGATAGATAGATAGATAGATAGATAGATAGATAAAACATGGTTAAATAGATAGATAGATAGATAGATAGATAGATAGATAGATAGATAGATAGATAGAAAGAAAAGCAGAGATTCATACATGATTTCTCTTATTCATATATGATTCTCATTTTATTTAATAACGAAAATCGTTCCATCACTTGACACGTGTTTATATTATTTCCCTATAATTTTCTTAACGGAAATATCATTCACACACATACTAAAGTTACTGACATATAAATACGCTTAATTCGTCTATAGTTTAAATACGCTTGACACGCATTATTTTTACATGCATATACTTATATATTATTATTATAATTCATAACAAAAATCTAGTGTTTTTATTACCCGTCACACACACTTAAAAAGACATAAGTTTTTCCTCAGTATTTAAAATATTCATATATTGCTTTATTACAAGTGACACGTATCTGACCAATGAAATCAAACCCCAATCAACATACAGTCTCTGTGGGGTTTTTTTTTTAAGATTTAATTTTATTTTTTAATCATCCGTCTTTAAAAAATCTCTGAAGAATCTTGTTAAAATGAAATTTGTTAGATTAAAGACACTTTTTTCATAACTGCTCTTTACTTTTTCTATTCAGCTTGTCAGATTTTTCATATATATATATATATATATATATATATATATATATATATAACAATAACGAAAAGGAAAACTATCCTTTACCCACGCGTTTCGTCCTCTGATAGAATTTATCAAATGTAAATGTCATAATTTTATTTTGAAACGTGTATTTATAAACAGTAGTAAAAAAAAATATCGTTATGGTATTCATCTTTATTAAATTAAGAACGCTCATAAAAATTCTTCAGAACCTATGGAAGAATGTTTGGTTTAAAAATATTAACCAGAACCTATATAATCCTTATGAGAATGGAATCGGTTTAAGCACAAAATAAACTTACTAAGATTTGGTAAATTCAATACAATTAAATTTTCCCTACTCCACTTCCCATCGCAAGGAACCTGTTGTGACAAACAAGATTTATCAAATGGTTAGCAAAATTATGCAAAACTGAGACGAATTTGGGAAATGTTTATTTAGAGTACTATCCAACCAGATTCTTAGTGATTCTTAAAAAAAATGTCTGGAACAGAATCTAAACTAATGTATTTTTTAAATACACCGGGTCTTGACACGAGTATTTTAGAAGCATAGTCATATCAGTCATTCAGTTATGTAACATACGTGATACACGCTTAAGCGATCATGTCTTGAAAGACACATAACTAACTGGACAGTATTTTTCCCCAGCAGGTTGCCATTACTTCCTGTGGTAGACTGGTTGCCAACCAAGGCTATAGAACTCAATCTGTTCTGCTATTTAACACATAGCTGGAGGGAGAGGCGGCGTATTAATACCTTTCCAAGGGTGAATACAACGAATTCAATTGGAATTCGAACTCGTCTCTCTGATAATCATAATGTCGTTAAAAAGTCTTTTTTAGAAGAGATAATATTCATCATGTGCGTTTTGGTACAGTAGATATCGGCTCGGAAGGAGAAGCCGGGGAGCCGAGTTCGAATTCTAGTTGAATCCATTGTATTCACTTACGCGCAAATACCCTTGGGAAAGGTATTAATCCGTCTATTCCTTCCAGTTATGGGTTAAATAACAGGACAGATTGGGTTCTATAGCCTTGGTCGGCAACCAGTCTACCGCAGAAAGCAATGGCAACCTACTGCGAGATAATCTTCTGCCAAGTCAGTCATGTCTCTTTCGAGACATGATCGCCCAAGTGTGTATCACGTATGGCACTTAACTGACTGAATATTCATCAATGTCATTCTCGGATGGATATCTATATAAGTAAAAGCACGCGGGTTCTTAATTCCCACAGGTATACTTTCACAGCTCCACGCAAGAAAACTTTGTCTTTCTATTAATCTCTCTACAAGACAAGAGAAACAGAGATACGTTTGTGTTAAATTTAAGTGCGTTAATTTTGAAATTAACGCCTTTCTCGATGTTTCAAGATCTCAGTAGAAAATCAGCCAAAAATGATTATAAACTTTTTTCCAGGCTGTGCTATTAAATTGTTGGGTTTATATTGATTCTCTGATTATAAGCTTCTTGACTTTCGAGGAAGCCTTCAATTAAAATGAAACCAAACTAAGCCTTCAATTAAAACGAAACCAAACTAAGCCTTCAATTAAAACGAAACCAAACTAAGCCTTCAATTAAAACGAAACCAAACTAAGCCCTCAATTAAAACGAAACCAAACTAAGCCTTCAATTAAAACGAAACCAAACTAAGCCTTCAATTAAAACGAAACCAAACTAAGCCCTCAATTAAAACGAAACCAAACTAAGCCTTCAATTAAAACGAAACCAAACTAAGCCTTTAATTAAAACGAAACCAAACTAAGCCTTCAATTAAAACGAAACCAAACTAAGCCCTCAATTAAAACGAAACCAAACTAAGCCTTCAATTAAAACGAAACCAAACTAAGCCTTCAATTAAAACGAAACCACGGTTTGCCGGAATGTACAGAAAAATGAGTCAAAAATCACATCCCAGTGAGTACACTGATGAGACACTACACGACCGTACCTGAGAAGCGATAACGGGTGAAAATAACAAACGAACGAAAAACATCCAAGCCCACAAGACATTATATATATATATATATATATATATATATATATATATATATATATATATATATATAACATCGTTTCACCCCAAGAAAGGTCTTGAATTCAGTAGGTTAATCGGAGTGAAACTGAATGAGAAGACTTCTTTACTGCTATCCCTGACTCTTGTCGTACCATGCAGGTCTTCTCTCCTGGCAACTCTGATCATGTGATGGTTTCTGTAAACATCTCTCTCTGCTCCCCATCCATCCAGGAACCTCCTACCAACAGAATATCTTCCTGTCATCAATGTGCAGATTGGGACTCGTTCCGTGATTTCTTTTGTGACGTCCCTTTGAACAAAGTTTTTAGTTTCCCTGTTCAAGACTGTGTCTATGAAGTCTCTTCCTGGGTGAAAGCAAGCGTCGCTGCTTTCATTTTAGCAAGGAAGTTGGACCTCGTTCATCTTCTTGATTCTCACCTGCATCCTCATTGCCCATATCAATCACTTCTTTCGGCTATACAGGAGTGACACATCTGATTACAATAGACGCATCTGCTGCAATTGATACAAGAGTGTCCTAAATGGTGTAAGGACATTGTTTCCTGCTAAAATGAGAGAGCGTATAGCATCTCGCAAGTTCAGCTCTAGCGTCTCTCTAAGAATGCGCTGAACAACAACAAATCCACGATCCCTCCTCCTCTATTCAATCAATTAAAAGTCCTCACATCTACAGCCGACAAGGTTGAATGCTTTGCTCTAAAATTATCTTCCACCTTCACACTTGATTCGTCTGGAATACTCACACCCGTTTTCCCGCCTAGAACAGAGGCTCAACTGAATGATAGATACGTAACCCTGTTTCTGGTCTTGGACATCATTTCTAAATTAGACCCCTTAAGGTAAGCAGAGGTGTTGGAATTCCATTCATCGTCTTAAAGAAAGGTGGCACTTGAAATGGCTACAATCCTTTCCAAACTCTACGACTACGGTCTTTCTGCTTCCTGCTTGTTGGAAATCCTCATCCACAGTTCTTGTTTTTAAGAACACTTGTGAATCCTCTGACCCCTCTAACTATCGCCTTTTACCGATTTTCGGCAAATTTTTCAAAGCTCTAATCAATGCTGAAGTAGTTAAGCATGTCATCTCTGACAAACAATATGATGTCCGCTTTGCCAGGTCTTCCACTGATGTCCTAACGGCCATCACTGAATATGTATACGAGGCTCTTCATGTCCTAACGGCCATCACTGAATATGTATACAAGGCTCTTGATGTCCTAACGGCCATCACTGAATATGTATACAAGGCTCTTGATGTCCTAACGGCCATCACTGAATATGTATACAAGGCTCTTGATGTCCTAACGGCCATCACTGAATATGTATACAAGGCTCTTGATGTCCTAACGGCCATCACTGAATATGTATACAAGGCTCTTGATGTCCTAACGGCCATCACTGAATATGTATACAAGGCTCTTGATGTCCTAACGGCCATCACTGAATATGTATACAAGGCTCTTGATGTCCTAACGGCCATCAATGGATATGTTTACAAGGCTTTTGATGTCCTAACGGCCATCACTGAATATGTATACAAGGCTCTTGATGTCCTAACGGCCATCACTGAATATGTATACAAGGCTCTTGATGTCCTAACGGCCATCACTGAATATGTATACAAGGCTCTTGATGTGCTAACGGCCATCACTGAATATGTATACAAGGCTCTTGATGTCCTAACGGCCATCACTGAATATGTATACAAGGCTCTTGATATCCTAATGGCCATCACTGAATATGTATACAAGGCTCTTGATGTCCTAACGGCCATCAATGGATATGTTTACAAGGCTTTTGATGTCCTAACGGCCATCACTGAATATGTATACAAGGCTCTTGATGTCCTAATGGCCATCACTGAATATGTATACAAGGCACGAGCTGTTTCTCTAGATATCTCGAAAATGTTTGACAGGATCTGGCATGCTGGTTTTCTGTTCAAGCTCCAGGGATACGGTTTTTGTGAGTGATTGTTTCATTTAATAAAATCGTTCCTATCGTGAAATAAAGTTCGTTTTGAACGTGCAAACTTCCAGATCCTTTCACCCGTGCAGGGGTGTCTCCCAAGTCCCTATTCTAGATCCTACGCGATTTTTTGTCTTCATCAATAATCTTCTTGATGTCATCAGTTCCCAAGTAGGCATCAATGCAAATGATACCACCATTTACTCCTATCTTCATAAGAAATCTTCCAAGGATGACAAAATAAACTTGGCTGTTGCACTTGAAACGAATCGCCAATCAGTGATCAACTGAAGCAGAAAATGGTTTGTAAATCTTAATGCTTCCAAAACAATACTGCCCGCCTTTAACCAACATAGGCAAATTTTCCTGCCAGCCATCAGTATAGCCGATGCAAGTCTCCTGGAGAGTAACACACTGCGCCTCATTGGCCTCACATTTTCAACCAACCCGAAGTGGAACTGAATATATTGGATCTTTAGCTGCATCTACTGCTAGAAAGGTTGAGTCTCTATGTTGGGCGAGAACGTTTTTCTCGTCAGAATTCATCTTTCACATTTATAAATCTACCATTCATTCTTGTATTGAATACTGTTGACATATCTGGTCAGGTACCATTGTTATTCATTTCCAAGTCCTCGACAAAAGCTAAAGGAGGGTCTACAACGTAATCAGTCCTGACTAGGCATCTCGACTTCAGTCACTTTCTCACCGACGTAACGTGGATTTCTTCTGTCTTTTCTACAAATATTTTTATGTCTACTGATCTGATTAGCTTTTTTTCTCCTTGTGTCGAGTCTAAGTAAATCGAAGCGTTCTACTGGATTGTTCATCTTTTATTCCTTCATTGCCCCTAAACGTAGTTTTTTTCTCTCACTGTAAGCCACTGTAAACTAGTGGCGATCCCGCCTTGATTGAGGAGAATTAACAATAAAAAAAGTTTAGAATCATTTTATAATGGCTCATATTAGACCACAAAATGTTAGAAATACTCTTCGTAGGCATACTACTGAAGTAGTTATAGAAAACTTTTGAGCAACATTTGGAATCCCGTCTTTTCCCATGTCTCGAATAGTTATCATTAGTGTCATTGGGAAAGACGCGCCTATCTTAGTCACAGCAATAGACTATACTAAGTATAAAGTTTTGGCTAAGTGAATCTAGTTTGATACTTAGTACCTCTTTGCTTTCTCCACTTTGTGGGTTTTTATGTGCATATAAGTACAATCTTCAATTACGACACGATAAAACCCTAACAATATGGTTACTTTAATGCTCTTCGCTGTTTGCATAACAATACCGAGGTATGTACGTACTTATGTGTGCCTATTTAATGCCTACTTATTGAGGAACTATAAAGTTTTATGGGCACTGCTTTCTGGAGATGTGTACAAATGTACGCGGCATTTATCCCGAGGAATATAAATACGTTTTTAACTCAATCTCTTTCTTTATCAATGCACTTTAGCTCGTTAACATCTCCTTAACTTACATCAATCGAAAACAAAGCACTTATATTTAGTTCAACATTCAGCTGTCACGGGCTACGATTTTACTGATCTATTCTGCTAAACCGGCTGATCGTCCTCTCTCGTCAGAGCTCACTCAAGGAAGAGAAGTGTGCACAGTGACTGAAATGAACACTAAGTTGGAATGACTTTAAATTAAGTCCTACCAGCATTCTCTCTGCAAGTAGAAGGAATAGTTGTTAGATTAATTTGTTTCTTAATTGTTATATATTTATATGCTATTTACTCTTCGTGTACATTTTGTTAGCAAACTCATTTCTCATTCTCGGATGAGGTAGAATCGATAAAGCATTTCGGCTCTGAAATTTCTACACTAAAAGTTCAATTTTCACCGAGTACTCTCACCTCCGAGATGGGAATCTCCAGAATAAGAATTAGAATAACTCGTTTATATGTAATGGTTAACAAGCCGTAAGTTCACTGGGTACCCCATACTTTCGGCTCTGTGACACAATTCAACTGCTGTTATGAAACTCGACTCTCACCTCCGAGATGTACATGCGAATTTCTTCATTTTGTTTTTTGTTTTTTTGTTTTTTTTGTTTTTTGTTTTTTTGTTTTGTTTTGTTTTTTGTTTTTTGTTTTTTTTGTTTTGCCTTCACGTTAGGCAAGAGTTATTTTTATATTTTTTTAATTTTTTATTTTAGCAGACAGGGTTTAAAAACATAAGATCATAAGCTTCCTATTCCACCCCCGTATTCCAAACCAGCTACCCAACTACTTAGTTAAGGGTGAATTAGATAACTGGGAATAAACATGTTTATTATTCCCACCCGTCTTTTCTTTCAGTTTATAAGATAATATTTTATCGAAAAAGTCGACGTTGATGGCTGTTACACGCTTGTTTATAATTAAGTTATCGTGGGATTTCTGAAACAGTCATCTACACAAATAATATTTCAAAAGTTTCAACCTTCATCCGTTTCTTTTTACAATGATTCAGATGTATTGTTTGGTTGCGTTTTTAGAATAACTCGCTTATATGCAACGTTTCAACAAAATTTGAACATTTTTTGTCATTTAAGTTTCAGAAGCGATAAAAAAATATATGTATAATTCGTTACGATTGTCTCAAATGAGAATCAAGCATTTTAGGATGCGATAGATAAATTGTCGTCTAAATTAATTTCATTTCAGTAGGTATATTTACCAAACTGACACAAAAAATATCTTGAAATATTGAAGAGTAAATTCATTCACTAAAATCGCCACGAGCTTCAACCACGGCCTCCAGATGACTTGGAAGTTTTTTGTAACTCTTCTGGGCTTTCTCTTTGATTAAGTTTCTGAATGCTTGCCTTCAGTTCATTCTTGGTGCTACAAGTTCAATAGGCGATAAGTACGAGAGAAGAAACTATTAGAATAGAACTTACGGTTGCACAGCGAGTTCAACAGTAAAACGGTGAGACCTAGTTGCCGATTTAATAGAACGATTAATTTCATGCGATTGATGCACCAGAAGTGAAAGCTGAGTAAAAAATTACCATGGAAATACTTATAGAAAAAAAATAGAGGTAAGTCATGCCAAAGCGGTAGGAAAATTACTGAAGTCGAGATGCCAGGTTAGGACTGATAAAATTACAGATTCTTCTTTCGATTTTGTTGAGGTTTCCGAGATCAAATCACATCAGGAGCACCATACCAAATACGGCAGATATATTCGTTTTTTGTTTGTTTGTTTTTTTGTTTTTTGTTTTGTTTTTTTGTTTTTTCATTTCATCCCCAGTAAGATGGGACCCACCACTAGTGCACAGGGAGAAAAGACTTGGTGCAGGTGGTGTCGAAAAAAGATAAAAGATGGTTGGAATACAAGAAGCCGGCAAATGGAATTTCATTTAAATTTTTTGGAGATTGTAGCTATCAGGAAAACAAATAAATGGAAGGGAGTTCCACTGGCAGGAAGTGCAAGAAAATAAACTATTAGAGTAGAAGAGGCGGTTGCATTTAATTATCTCGGCGGTAAAAACATGGGAGCAAGATGCCGATCTCGTAGCACGCTTAAATTCATGAAGTCGGTGCACCAGAGAAAAGTTTGTCGGAGCATTTGCCATGAAGATATTTGTACAAAAGACAGAAGGAAGCCACGTGACGTCGGTGAGAAAGTGACTGAAGTTGACATGCCAAGTCAGAATCGATTAGATTGCAGATCCTTCTTTGAAGTTTGTCGAGAACCTCGAGTTAAATAGTTGGAGCACCTCACCTGATATGGCAACAGTATTTACTGCAAGGACGAATAGTAGAATTATAAATGTGCAAAATTAATTCTGACGAGAAAAAAACTTTCCTGTCCGACACAGTGACTCAACCCTCCTAGCCGTAGATTCAGCTATAGATTCCATGTAGTCGTTTAATTTGAGGACGGTTGAGAAAGTTAGGACAAGGAGGCGCAGTGTGTTGCTCTCCAGGAGACTGGGGTCATCCATTCTGATAGCTGACATAAAATTTTGTCTATGGAGATTAAAGTAAAGCAGTTTTTTTTTGTTTTGTTTTTTTGTTATTGTTTTTTTGTTATTGTTTTTTTTTTGTTTTGTTTTTTTTTTGTTTTGTTTTTTGTTTTGTTTTTTGTTTTTTTAGGCATTAGAATTTATGAGCCAATTCCTTCCCCAGTCAATTACTGATTGGAAGTCCTTTTCAAGAGCAGCGGCCAGGTTCACTTTGTCAGCTTCGGCAGATTTTCTATTAAGACGGAAGTAAATGGTAGTGTCATCGGCATAAAAGGCTACTTGGGAAGTGATTACATCAGGAAAATCATTGATAAAGATCAGAAACAGCGTAGGACAGTACAGAGATTTGATGGATGCCTGCGTTTGTATGAAAGCATTTGGTATATTCATTGCAATTGTAGGCTTATAGACGTGCAAGAAGGATTTAAGCGTGGGAAATTGTTTGGCACGACAGTGTAGCAACCTTGCTAGCAGCAGACCTAGCAATTAAATCAATATGATCAATCCACTTTATGTCAATGGAAAATTTGAGACCAAGAAGGTGAAAAGAGTTGCTCTTTTCGAGGTTAGCATCAACCACACTGGTGGAAGACAAAAATAGTTATCTATGATGACTAAAATGTAGCAGTTTCGTTTCGGAGCCGTCAAAAAATGGCAAGCTGCTTCTTGCTCCAGTTAACAATTGATAAGATATCATTTTTTACTTTGAAAATCAGTATTGTAATTTTTGGTTTATTTTCCTTAGACTTTAGCACAGACCAATGGTATTGAAGTAAAATATGCAACTACCTCAGCCCCAGGGCAAACAAAGGGAATGTTTACATAATTTATGTCTCTGTTTGAGTTCATGGGTCTTATAAATCATGTTGGCAACAAGTCTACCGCGGTAAAAAAAAAAAAAAAAAAAAAAAACGGCCGCCTACTGCGGGAAAGTTTCCTGCCTAGTCACTCATGTATCAAAAGCGATATGATCTCACAAGCGTGTATCACGTGTGGTACTTGACATGAGTTCATTTTCTTTTCTTTTTTCCTTTACTGACAATTACTAACATTCTTTTAAAATAAACCCAAAGCCTCGAAATTTTTGTTTTTATCTTTTTTAGGAAATGGGCAAAAAACGGTTTTGGGGGGGGGGGGGGGGTTGTCATATTTAAACGCGCTTCAAATGTTTTTTTGACAGAAACGTACATAAGTGTTGACAGTTTCAGATTTTATTGTAATTTCATATTATATACGTGGGTTTGTCACGTACGCGTTTACGAACGTTCGGATAGAAGGCACCACAAGTAGCTTAGAGCAGATGAAGTATCAGATTCTCTACCATTCCTGATTTTGTGCTACCAAAATTTTTAAGTATTTTATTATCTACTGTTGCAAATCTGGCTATTCTACAATTGTGTTGTATTATCATTCAGTTAAGTTCCATACGTGATAGACGCTTGGGCGATCATGTCACAAAAGAGACATGACTGACTGAGCAGAAGATTTTCCCACAGTAGATAGCCATTACTTTTTGCAGCAGACTGGTTACCAACTAAGTCTATAGAATCCAATCTGTTCTGCTATTTAACTCATAGCTAGGGGAGAAGCAACGAATAAATACCTTTCTCAAGGGTATTTGCGTGTAAGTGAATACGACGAATTCAACTAGAATTCGAACTCGACTCTCCGACTTTTACATTCTAAGCTGATATCCAATGCACCACAAATGAGTCTCAAATTCACAGCGGTGTAATATATGATTTGTTTTTATGACGATGCATTTAGGCAGATCTCATATCACTTTGAGGTCAATATGAAAAAAAAATCTTTCTTCTTGAGTTACATTAATTTTTAATAATTTTTTAATAATTTTTTAATAATTTTTCCAGGTTGTGTTCGCATTATTTAATGATATAACAACATATTTTTCTCTTATAAAAATATTAAGTGTAAATTTTATAAATATCATACTAAAAAAATAAATACCCTGAAATATATCATTCATATTTCTACTTATTTAAATTATGAGTGAATGCATTTCTCCCGATTCTCGAAATATACATATCTGCTCTGTTTCATACCCTAATGAAAATTTAAAATAACGTTTTAACAAATACAGGATGATGTGTGTTCAAAAGCACTATTCGGTTTTTGTTGGATCAGGAGGTCATACGTGGACGAGAGGTCAAGGTACGCCAAATCTAATGAATTTTTTTTTTCTCCTAGGAGACGCAGGTTTGTAATCCTGGGAGAGGGAATATATTTTTCTAACAAGATTTTTCAAATATTCGGGCCGGTAGATAGATAAATAAATAAATATACTGGTCAACAAATAAATACAAACAAAGCATCTACTGAAATATGAGTATCCATTAAAAATGTCGTCTAAACAAATAAATTATATATATATATATATATATAGTGCATCGAGGCAGCAGATAATTTTCTAAACATATATTGCTAAATATAACAGAAAATGAATGTCTATAGTGTTTAATCATGAGCCATTCTAAACGTCGTATTTTGGCTTTAATTTCAGGTGAAAATATAAACAAAAATTCTCCAACACTTGGATACTTTTTATTATGCTGGTTCTAAGCTATCAGCTCACATGAGCCATCTTCATAGAGGTTACAGGGTCGTTAACATAAATATATCTATGATATTATCTTGTGTTAACATAAAGCATTGATATGCGACGATAACAGTCACTGAATAGCAGACGTAGGTCGTAAATTTGTAATGCAGTTCTATGACGTCACACCACGTGAGAGACCGAAATGTTAACAGAACTATGTCTAAATGCAATGTAATGTGTTGTGACTAGATTGAAATGTGATTTTATGGAGTGAGGGTTGATCAGATTTAATGTAGATGTCCTCCGATATTTGAAGGTTCTTTTTACTGTGTATGTGTGAGTATTATTGTGTTATCGACTAAAATCTGTCTAATATTACATCCATGGCTATGTTTTTCTAAGAAATGTTGTTTAATTGAACTATGATAAAAAAGGTGGCATGTAAGACTACGGGAGAGTGTGGTTGTAGTAAAACCAATATAATTAGTGGGTTAATTATTAGTATCAGAGATACAATCTTTGAACAGGTATGTCAATTGATACAATTGACTACATAGGCTTTCTGTAGAGGATTTAGTTGTGTGGTTGTCGGGTTATTAGAGACTATGAGGTCAATTGTTTTAAATTTTTCATAATATATGAGCTTAATTTATTATTATGTCTTTGAGTGTTGTGAAATCATGTTTGTAATTATTATGCAATCGTATAAGTTAATATTGTTATGTTTATTTTAACGTACACTATTATTATTAATATTATCAATATTCTTAGAGGTGTCAAGTTTATTGATGTACATTTTAGTTTGTAGATCAACGACGGAGTTAGGAAATTCTTTGTTAACAAGTGTTTGTTTAATGTTATGTAATTCTTTATAGAATATGGATTTCGAAGAAGCTATCATTTGTGTACGTTGAATTAACCCTATAGGGCCATTCGTATCATATTTAATACAGTATTTCCCTATAAGGAAACATTTGGTATTTCCCTATAAGGAAACATTTGGTATTCATTGACTGAGCAGTCCGTACTGCTTTCATTTGAAATTTATAAAATATTTCTCTTAAAAAATTTTTCAGGAAAATATTTCTTTCAAGGCTTGTTTTCATACTGTATCAAATATGATACGAATGGCCCCAGAGGGTTAACTTTTTTTTTATAACTTATATCGTTGGTGGCATTCACTAGAAGACACGAGTTTATGCTAGTTGGTTTCCTAGATAGAGAAGTAGTAAATATATGTTGGTTGGTTGTTTTGTTTTTATGGCATATCAACCTCGGCGGGTCATTTATTGCCAACTAAATTTTATTTATTTATTGCTGGTAATACCTTTTTCTTTCAACAATTCATTGTTATTTTTATATAAGTTTTGAGTCTAATAATACTTTTTTCTTTTCAAGATTCATTGGGATTTGTTTTTAAGGGCAGGGTCCCCACGTCCTAGCCTTGTTATTTAACCCATAACGGATCAATACCTTTCCCAGGGGTAGCAGTGCTTAAGCGAATGCAGGGTATTCAACTGGAATTCGAACTCGGCTCACCGATTTCTCTTTCAGAGCCAATATCCACTGCACCACAACGCACATCCGTCACTAAACGCTTACAGCACCTGGTATTCCTAAGTGGTCACCCATTATAAGTACTGACCAGGCTCAACCTTGCTTAACTTCGGTGATCGAGCGAGACCCGGTGTATTCAACGTGATAGGCCGTAAACAGTAAATCTATGTGTGCTGGAAACAATAAAAGCAATAACATTTTATTTTTTAATATTAAGTTCTAATGTGAATTTGAGGACGGAGTGACTTTCAAATTTGTTTTTGATTTGTGTAATTTGATCAATATTTTTAGCTAACATGAAAATGACATATCTTACATGTATATAGGCGGTTTATTAGTGTCACTGAGTATCTTATTTTCTAAATGTGCCATCTAATAATTAGATATATTATTGTCATCCGCATAAAGATCAGTTTCGCTGTATCACAGCTCATCAGTACGGTTAGACTCCGATTGCTACATAACCCAGGCTCGAAACCCGACCGAATTGGCGCCAGATAGAATCATATTACCCCAGGCAAGGTAGTTCACTGACTGGTGTGCAGGGGGTCACATAGAAGAAAAGTTATGAGAAAGAGTGACAGGTTATAGGGGAGTCAAGAAATGGGTAAGAGAAGGATGAGAATGAGAGTAAAGTGGAAGAAGAAAGAAGAGAGAGAGAGAGAGATAGGAGATGACTATTGACTTTACATTTAAATTCTTGGAGATTGTAACTGTCGGTGAAGTAAGCGAACGGAAGGGAATTCTACAGGCGGGAAGTGCGAGAAAAGAAGCTGATGGAGTAGAATTTGCATTTACATTTTATTGGTTTCTCAGTAAAAGTGTGGGACCTAGTTGCTAATTTTGTGGCTTGAGTAAATTCATATATAGGGGGCAGCAGTGTGCTAAGTTCATTGAGGCAGAAACCGTGAAAGTATTTGGAGAAGAGACACAGGGAAGCCACATTGCACCGGTAAGAAAGTGACTGTATCTGAACTGCCAAGTCAGGATCGACCACATTACAAATTCTCCGTTGAATTTTGTCAAAGACCCCTAGGTGGATAGCAGGGGCACCCGACGAGATATGGCAGCAGTATTTAATGCACAAGCGGATGGTAGATTTATATATGTGCAGGATGGTTTCAGACGGAAAAAACTTCCTGGCCCTACACAGAGAACCCACTTTCTTAACAGCGGATTTAGTTATGGATTCTATATAATCATTCCACTTGACGTCTGTTGTGACAGTTAACCCGAGGAGGCACAGTGTTTTACTTTCAGGGTGATTAGCCTGATTTATTTTAATGGGGGGGGGGTAGAAGCGATTATCTGCAATGGTTAATATATGTGTGCCCATTAAAGATAGCGTTTAAACAAATTTTATATATATATATATCTATATATATATATATATATATACAGAAAGTATCGAGACAGCAGATAATTTTCTAAACATATATTGTTATATATAACAGACAATATATGCTGGCTGGCAACCAGTCTACTGCAGAGAGCAATGGCAACATACTGCAGGATAATCTTCTGTCCAGTCAGTCATGTCTCTTTCGAGACATGATCACCCTAAGCGTGTATCACATATAGCACTTAACTGACTGATATGACTACATGCTCCCATAGAAAAAAATACTTGTTCAAACGTTCAAGTACTTTAACCCGGATTAACATTGATTCCCCTCTGCGTTTTTTTCTTTTTTATAACTTCCTTACTTTCTTTCTTTCTTTCTTTCTTTCTTTCTTTCTTTCTTTCTTTTCCTCATAGATATTTATTAATAATAATTACGAATTACACCCTTTGATAACATCTCTCAGAATTTGTCTATATTTCTGAGATGAAGTAGTATTTACAGTATTTACATTATTCGGACTATTGTCCTCATTTTTGTTGCCATTTGTACGACGTTTCAGTCGCTGTACTCTCTGGTCGTCTTCAGTGGCTTGGAATTTCGAACCGAACCTTTTATTACAATCACTGGGGTATATCATCCTCATTCCTTGCGGGAAGCCTTGATTGGAAGTCATGAGTTATCTCAGGGTTAGATGGAGTTAGACCGAATAATGTAATTACTGTAAATCTCTCAGAATTTTAATTTTTTTTTTTCAGTTTTTAATTTTTTAATTTTCTATTAAAAAATATTACCAAAAGAGGTATATTTTCCTTACAAAATTTCTCGAATATTCAGGCCAGTGGATGTATATAAATGTACTGTTTAATTATAGAAAGAGCAGAGTATCCACTCAAATACGAGAATCCACTAAAATAATGTTCAAACAAATAAATTTAAATATGTATATACATACTATGGTCATCCTGTTAGTAAGACATCCAATTGCTTCCAGCCAGAATTGAAACCCGACCGATTTTACATTAGTTTGAGAGTCTACCACTAAGATATCGGCGTACGGCGAAGAAAGAAGATTCTTGTTTTGTTTTTGTTTTTTTGTTCTTTTGTTGTTTGTTTGTTTTTTGTTTTGTTCTGTATTTTGTTTGTTTTTTTTGTTTGTTTTTTTTTGTTGTTGTTTTTAGCATGTTATTTAAACACTGTAATGAAATAAAATGACAAACCCGTAAAATCAGAAAGGAGAAACCAAAAGAATTTATCTAATTAATATAAATTATTAATTAGATAAAAATAGAGAGCTTGATGGATATTATACAGAGCATTATAAAATACTGGGATGAAAACTCAACACGTAGTTAAACGGTTATAAATCAAGGTTTATTTCAACAATGTAAATTTACATTGTTGAAATCAATCATAATTTATAACCGTTTCACTATGTGTTGAGGTTTCCTCTCAATATTATATATATATATATATATATATATATATATATATATATATATATGTCAGTTCACAATATTTAATCAGCTATTCAAGTTAGCAGACAGAAACTATTGCGTGACTCAAGGTTATTTTTGTGTGGTTTGGTTGTTGTCAGCAGATCGATTTAATGTCTAAATGTCGTTTTAGCACAAAGTTTGATGAACAACAGAAAGAGTAAAAGAAATCAAAAAGTGTACATTTTGACTTTTCTTGCATACAACCAGGTTTCGATTTGATCGCTTATGACTTTGTTAAACTGAAACAAATTTTTTTGTTCAAAGAAAAAAAAGAAAAATATAGAAATATATACAGTCGTCCCATAACATTACGTTTCAACGACCTGGTCACTAAGTACCAAACTGATATTTCAGGCATGGTATGACTATAATGGGCGAGTGTCAACCACGTTCAGATGGTTTTAATGACACTTTTGCACTATCTATAACATTTCTAGATTATTTGCAACTGTTTATACAAACAGTAGTTTCTTCTTCTATGTGCCTTGTCCTTTCTGGACGTAGGCGATCATGGCCCTCCACATCTCCCTATCCCTGGTGGTTCTTACAACGCTTTCTCCTGTTACACCATGCAACCCCCGTTCTGTCATCCACCTGCTCAGATGGCCTGTTAGTATCAGGTTCTCCAAGCCCTCCTTCCTCATTGCATGTCCCAGGAACTTTGAACTGTAAACGTAATAAATACATTCGAAGATCAGTTCTATATTCTGTACATGACTTTGTTTTTTGTTTTGCTTTTTGTTTTGTTTTTTGTTTTGCTTTTTGTTTTTTTGTTTTTTGTTGTTGTTGTTTTGTTGTTGTTTTTTTGTTTTTGTTTTTGTTGTTTTTTTTTTTTGGCAGGGTGTTATTTGCTACTTTTACTAATTGTTCGATTAATAAAAAGCTCAACAACCACTAAAAGTTTGTTTTTTGTTTTGTTTTTTGTTTTTTGGGGGGTTTTTTTGTTTTTTGTTTTTTGGTTTTTTTTATTTTGTCTGGCGACATAGTCTATACGGGTTATTAACTACCGAAATCTAAATATTTTGAACACAATTGTTTGGTTCAACAACAGGTATTGTTGGTCATTTCCCTATAAAATGTATTGTCGATAATTCTAATATAAAATGTATCACTGATAATTTTAGTGTAAATAGATTATTCTCGTTCCATGAGCTATGCCTTTTCCGGATGTCTTCATTTAAATCAACTCTCCAAAGTCCAGTAGATAAAAGCGTGGATTGTCCCAAAATGTTGCAAGTTCAATACCTGGCGACAGCAGTGACGAACAAAAAACTTAGCGAGTTGAAAAGAGATAACTAAGACATCTGGAAGCGGCATGACTTATGGAACGAGAACAATCTATCTCAGGGATCGAAATAAAGTTTTCAGTTTAAAATTCCAATAACCTGAAGAAGGCAGGAGTGTACAACGGCCGAAACGTCGTGAATATGACAATAAAGATGAGGACAACAGTCCGAGCAACGTAAATAATGCAAATAGTTACAGTACCTCATCTCAGAAATATAGAAAAATCTAACCTAATATCAGTACTTTGCTGTACTAGTATTTGATCTTTTCATTATAAGTATTACTGCCTGTCTAGTAGCTTACAAGTAAACTGACTCACAGATATGTTATCCTGTTTGATATAATCCTTAAAATTCTTTAACTACATTTGTGAAATGGGTAGAGGAAATCTGGCCTAGTCATCAAAATCGTTGCTGTATGCGGCTTTTTTTTCTTTCTTTTTTTCTCTAGTTCTGTTTTTTTTTTTTTTTTTTTTTTTTTGTCACTATCTAATCTCGTCACATCTGCCGCAGATTAAGCCCCTTTAAAATGTCTTCCAGATAAAAAAAATATATATCTCAAAGAAATAAAGATATATAACTCGGGTGTAATTATACACGGATAGCAACTGAAACATAATTTAGTATTAATCCTACAGTTGTTTGTTTTATTTTATTTTTTTCGTTTATTTGTTTCTTTCCTGATGGTATCTGTCAAAATTCATGAATGCTTTGTTTTTACACAAACCAGCAATCGGATCTTTTAATGATTACCCAGACAATTTTTTTTCTGTCAGTTTTTTTCTATTTTTCCTATGAATTTTTATATTCTTTTTATTTTAATGTTTTTTCGTTTTGTTTTGATTTTATGTGTATTCTATCTGCTTTGTTTTTGCTTTTTTTTCTTTTATTTTTTTTTTTTTTTTGTAACCCTCGAGGAAAAAAATTTATCTCTTGTTGAATCTCCGACAATCTTTTTCCGCCCGGAAAATTCGGATAATTTACTCATATAAATGCGTCTGCTCTAAATATACTGCAACAAATTTGCAAAACACAGCAAATAACAATTACTTAACCCTTATCCGCTTACCCCACCGGAAGCACTAGCAACCGTGCACTTGTTGGCGAAATATGCCGCACCCTATTCTCAAATATTTATAGTAACTATTTATTTTGTCTGGGTTTCTAGTTATCATTATTTGCATCGACTTAATGTCCTCATCTTTGTTGTTGTTATCACAACGTTTCGACTATCTTGCGCTCCAGCCTTCTTCATTTGCTTGTCAATCTGTCAGGGGCGATAATATTACAGATCTTCTTTGGATTTTGTCGAGAATTTCTGCATACATAGCAGAAGCACCAGACCAGATGTGACAGCAATACCCGTTACCGGGACGAATGATAGTTTTATAAACGTGCAGAAAAGTGTCCGGTACGACACAGTGAACCAACTTTCCTAGGAATCTCACTAGGTGATAAAAGCATCCGCTGAAAAGAAAATGTATTGAAAGTGCACTGATTCCCTAATTCTATGCAGTCAACCTCAAATGGAACGCATGCGAAATATTCCCGATCATTACAAAAGCGATAGAATTACAATGCTGTATACGAAACTAAGAGAGAAAAGAAAGAAATCTACTTAGAGTAAGCTTACTGCCATATCACCGTTGAAACACCGGTCGTCGTGCGATCGCCAAAGTTAAGCAACATCGAACCTAGTCAGTACTTAGATAGGTGTCCTCTTGGGCTTGGATGTGCGGGTAGTTGTTGTAGAGTAATTAAAACACCCTGGTAACACAAATGAACTAAGCAAGACGCCTGAAATAAAGAACTCAAAGAGAGTTCAGGAACAGAGTTCCGAGAGAGTTAGAGATCTGATGGAGTGCTGTTGGAGTCAGTCGAGACCTAGTATTATAATTGTTAGCAGCAAGTTATAGCAGTGGCGACGAGGAATCGAAACTGGTACGGAGTAAAAAAAAACTTTTTTTTCTATGGCGCATATAACAGTGACGACAAGAAGTTAGAAACATATTGGTGTAATTTTTTTTCTTTTCTGTGCATCAGGAAAAAAAAACAGATATTCTTAAATATAAAAGAACTAGCAGTATAGCCCGGCGTTGCTCGGGTGTAATGAAAGCTTTAAAACTAATCCATGGTCCTGGAGATCAGACTCAGCCTAAAGAATATTTGAATAATAAAATAATTGCGACAATTTACCAATCGCACCTATATATATATATATATATATACTAGCAGTATAGCCCGGCGTTGCTCGGGTGTAATGAAAGCTTTAAAATTAATCCATGGTCCTGGAGCTCAGACTCTTTGGACGTTAGCACGAAAGACTAACAAGCAATAGTTGTTTCCAGCTAAAGCGAAACCGTAGACTGAAAGAAAAATGAATGGATGTAAGTCAAATTTTGATTTCCTGGTATCGATATCAAAAAGTTTTTTTCGTCGTAAACTGAATTTTGAAGGATAAATAAGTCCTCTGAATAAATGGTATCATGGCTGAGACTAAGAACTACAATTATACCTACTTAGAGCCAAACCCGAAGCAAAAACTAAAATAAAAGGGTTGAATAAATACAGACATACCGGCAGATAGACAGACACACACACACACAAACATCTTGCCTTTTATATATATATATATATATTACCGATTTTCTACACTATTGTAAGAACTGCAACCTTGAAACTTCTGAATATCGTTTCTTATGAGTCTATGAGTGTATCAAATTTGATTAAAATCGGACCACTCCTTCTATAACACGATTTTTTCTATTATAGATTTTCGATATTTATTGGGAGTGCGTCGACACAAAACCTAGCTAAGAACACTCGCAGACGCTTATAGTACAACTGTGTAAATTTTCAAGAAAATCGGTTCAGCCATTTCAGGGTCTATAGGTAACGGATACACACACACACACACAGAGACAAAGTTCTATTTATAAATAAGTTTAGATAGATAGATTATTAGCCCAAGTGATACAAAAACAACACCAACAATAGGCGTTTTTGGGACTCCAAAAACACCAACGAAAGTTAATTGAAATAAAAATAAAACAGAAACTTTTCCAATTTCTTTCACTCCCGACGTTGTGGCAAATGCCATAGCTGAATCCACATATAATTCAAATGATGAAATTACCTTTTCGGCTTATTTTAGAAGATACTTGTCAAGCTCCGTCTTCGGACAGAGAACGTCTCGGTCAGGGCTCTGTCTACAGACTGAGACTCGGCTGAGAAAACTAGACAAGTTCTATTGTCTTCGGGGTGAGTTCGACTCAGTTGGTGTGCTCAGTATACTGACTGAAATTTGACTGAGAAATACGAAGAAACTCTGTCTTCGGGGAGACTTCGACTCAGACGAGGCTTCGTCTACGGACAGTGACTCGCCTGAGAAGAATATACAAGCAAAGGGCACGATCCCGCCTATGCGGGAACTGGGCAAATTTTGACCCTTGGGCCAAGTGTACCAGCTTGAGTGTTCCACGCAAAGCCTGACCTTGTGTCAGTGGGAAAATTTGGATAAATACCCGGAGTTGCAGGAAATTCGTAATTGTTAGTCAGGCTCTTTGTCATTGGGCAAAGAACGTTTCAGTCGGGTTCGACTCAGTCAGGACATTGTCTACAGACTGAGAAAAATAAACAAGCTCTCTGTATTCGGGTAGAGTTTGTCTCAGTCGAGGCTCTGCTACAAACTGAGACTCGGTTGAGAAAAATAGACAAAAATAGTCCTCGATCTCGCTTGGTAAATTTTGATCCTTGGCCCGTGTATTCGCGCTTGTGATCCCCATGTTAAACCTGACTTTGTGTCATATCTAGTCCTAATAGGGAGACTTCGGTTAAATACTCAGATTCCCGTGTGAACTAGCAACTGTGAAGCTCTCTGTCTTCGGAAAGAGTGTCCGACCCCGCGATTGCTGGGGTTGGGTAGATTTTGACTCTTGACCCCAGTCTACACGCTCGGTTTCCCGACGTTAAACCTGACCTTCTCTCATATACCATCTCAGTTGGTAAATATCCAGAGTTCTGAGAGAGCTAGTAATTGTCAAGCTCTCTGTCTTTGTGCAGTGTATGACTGATTTGGGCTCTGTCTACGAACGGAAACTCAGCTGATAAAAATAGATAATGCTAAGTTCTCAATCTCGTGATTGCGGGAGCTGATGACTCAAATGTGCATGGTCGGGTTTCCCATGTTAAACTCGACCTTTGAAACTTTATAAAGTATTATAATTAAAAAAGAAAAATGATAATAATTATTGTAAAAATTCATTATTCATCAAAAAAGTTTTTTTAGACTATAATGTCTTTAATATATATTTTTAAAATACATAAAAAGTTTATCTAATGAAATAATGCCGTAGTTTTATTGCCTATTTTGTTTTACTATTCGGAGCAGATTTTTGGAAAAAGGCTGTTTAAAAAAAATAGTCGCGTCTAACTGGGAAGAGTTTGGATAAATATCGAGAGTTCCGAAGATACTTCGCAATTGCTACGATCCCTATCTTCGGGCAGTGTATGAGGGAGCTCTGTCTACGAATGGAGACTCGGCTAAGAAAAATCGATAACGCAATGTGTCATATATCACGTTTGCTGGAGATGGTTAAATTTTGACCCATGAACCTGGTGTACGTGCTCGAGTTCTTCATGTTTAACCAGACCTTGTGCCACATCTCATCTCAGTGGGGAGACTTGAATAAATACCAAGTGTTCCGACAGAGTTCAGTGTTCGTTAGAGTAACGTTTGAGTTGGTCGATACATAATATTATATCAGTTATTAGCAGTTCATAACAGTAGTGTAATGCATAATGTAGAAACGTCCACTCATTTTTAATACATAAGTTTTAAAGTGATTTTTTAAATAAACAAGCTTTCTTGACTCTTTAATTTTAGCTTTAATTAAAAAGTTAAATGATTAAATTTACTATTTCTAGTAAGCAAACTACTCTTTTGTATTTCAAATAGAAATTATATTGATTGGAATTTCAACATTTTAGAGTTTTCAAAAGTTATCATTTTTGGTCCATTTTGACCGATTGACAAGTTTGTAAACAAAAGTTAATTCTAGGTTTTAAAAATATTGCAAAAGTACACTTTTGGCACGTTATTTTTTTAAAATTAGCAAATTTATATCTCAATAATTCTGATTTGAAACAAGTATTACTTGCTTACATCATAAAATTTAGAATAAAATTATTTTTTAATCAAGAGGGTCATATATTCCTGACCCGTGAAGTAAGTGATGACAGACAGATGTGGTGATAAGATAAGTATGGTTGACCAGAATTGAAATAATTGTCCAAATTTCTTTCATGTAAGGGGAATAAACCGTGGTACACGTGGCCTTTAATGTAACACACGAAATACCATACGTAAAATAACAACCTCCATACGCACAAAAAACAAATTAATTATTTTAAATATCTTTTAGCTCGAAGATTTGTATTCAACTTTTCAATTTTCAATTAGTAAATACAGTCTTCACTTAATAGCTTAATGACTTAACCGCATCAAGTCTTTAAAGAAATTTAAGATACTTTGAAACTTTATAAAGTATTATAATTAAAAAAGAAAAATGATAATAATTATTGTAAAAATTCATTATTCATCAAAAAAGTTTTTTTTTAGACTATAATGTCTTTAATATATATTTTTAAAATACATAAAAAGTTTATCTAATTAAATAATGCCATATTTTTATTGCCTATTTTGTGTTACTATTCGGGGCAGATTTTTGGAAAGAGGCTAACTGTTGGAAAAAAATAAATAGATTATTTACATCCCCCAAGTAGTCCTGCGTTTAACTAATAAAACAAATTTTCAAAACAGATTTTTCATTCGTGAAAATTTTATGAAATTACGTGGAGTGGTAGGGAAGTAACAAAGGTAAACAAATATATATTTTTACCAAGATTTTCTAAAAATAATAATTTCAAAAATAATTTAATTCACTTTCGAATAAATCCTGAAAGTTTCATTAAAATCCGACAATTATTTGATTTTTGCAAGAATTTTCAAATTAATGTGTTTTTCACTGGAAAAAAAAAGAGTTTCGTAATATTAAATTATTAATAGTAAACTCTGGAAAAAAAAAAAAAAATATATATATATATATATATATATATATATATATATATATATTAATCGTCTCACCCCAAGCAAGGCATTATATATTTTTTAACTAAAATTTTGAACGTGTTAGAAAGAATTAAAAAAAAATTTAAAAACAATTAAAAAATACTTTGATCTTCCTCTTAATAATAACATAAACATTTTGATGAAAAAACTTTTCTTTTTTTTTATAATCGTGTGGCCCCAAACAAGGCATTTTACTGCCACTGTTGTGCAGGGGGTTACATAGGAGGAATGTTATGAGAAAGAGTGACAGGTTACATGGGGTGTCAAGAAGAGAGTATGAGAAGAAAGAGAATATTGATGAGTGGGGTGGACGGAGAAAAAAGCATGAGAGAGAGAGAGAGAGAGGATGTAAGTTAGTGAGACAGGAGGTGACTATTGATTTTACATTTGAATTATTGAAGATTGTAACTGTCGGGAAAGCAAGTATGCGGAAGGGAATTCCACAGGCGGGAAGTGCGAGAAAAGAAGCTGATGGAGTAGAATTTGCGTTTACAATTTATCGGTTTCACAGTAAAAAGGTGGGACCAAGTTGCTAATCTTGTGGCTCGAGGAAGTTCATATATAGGGGTTACCAGTGAGCTAAGTTCATCGGAGCAGAAGCCGTGTATTTGTAGAAGAGACACCGGGAAGCCACATTGCGCCGGTGAGAAAGTGACTGTATCAGAGCTGCCAAGTCGGGATAGATTCTCCTTTGGATTTGGTCACGGACACTTAGGTGGATAGCAGGAGCACCAGACCAGAACTGTTTTTTATTAACTTGATAACTTAATAACTTACATTTTCTTCATGCTATGCTGTTTTTTCATTCAATTTAGTGAAAGTACCTCTGAACTGATAATCGTGTAACCGAGTTCTAATTACAATTGTTTTTTTTTATATTCGCTTACGCGCAAATATATTATAAAAAGGTATGAATCCACTTCTCCTCCTCTAGCTGTAGGTTAATTAGTAAGACTTTTAACAGTAAATCATTGGAATTTCAATAAAAATGTTTTTAGAATCTAAAAATATTTTCTGGCTTTAAATAACCTGCAAAGTTTTGATTATTCATGTTCGGAATGAGCTGATTTCAAATCCAAAACATACAAAAAAGAAAAATATCTACTTATTCCTTCCTCTAAAATCTCAATGCACTTTTATTAGGTTTTCTCTCACATTCAGATCTGAAGACGGAGTCGAAACACGTTGTCTGCTAAAGCTTTCCCACTTTGTCTTGTTATCTTCACCAACACTGTTAAACAATCTTTTATTGTGTTTGCGAAACCTACCAACTGGCCAAGGTGTTTTGGATTCGAGGTAAATGTCTATAGCCTGAGTGAAAAAAAAAATGATGTTGAGATGGAATTTCTGAATCGAACTAGGTTGTTTCTCATAAGGTCAATGAAAGTCAGGAAGCAAGCATTAATTATGACGTAAACAATTATTATAATTTGATAAAAGTTTCTGTAAACTGAGACGAAAATTCTAGACGCTTTGTGGAAATTTCTATTTATGTAATGATTTCCATATGTCGGACAGATTTTTCGGCCAACAAAACTAAAGTTAATACAATGCCTTGCTTAGTTTTTGTGATTAATGAATAAACTCGTCGCATAGATTTAAGGGTTAAGTCAGTAGGGGCAGCCTTTACAAAAGCCCCCATTGTGTCGAGTAGTAGATCCCACGAGGATAGAATAAGCAGTGCACTTTACTCCCGACAAAGCTGTTATACATTTAGCTGGGGAGATGTAAATAGTCATAAATAACACTTAGTAAACTAATCGTAAAACCCACTGCTACTGTATAGTGAGTTCTATCCTCACAGTGGGCCCCATATTTGTTGCTTTGGGTCAGGTTAAGTAATGAATTACAAGTGTCAAGTACTCGAAACTGGAATGCTTATTAACATTTTATTCACTATTCCATCAGTTAATACCGGCATTTGTTATGGTGCCCTATCTATATTGGAATGAACTCTTCCTCCTTCATAAATACTAACCTACGAGACTTTCTATCTGCTGATTCATAACACTCTTATTTTCTACTAGCAGTATAGCCCGGCGTTGCTCGAGTGTAATGAAAGCTTTAAAACTAATCCATGGTCCTGAAGCTCAGACTCTTTGGACGTTAGCACGAAAGACTAAAAAGCAATAGTTGTTTCCAGTTAAAGCGAAAACGTAGACTAAAAGAAAAATGAATGGATGTAAGTCAAATTTTGATTTCCTGGTATTGATATCAAATTTTCTGCACTATTGTAAGAACTGCAACCTTGAAACTTCTGAATATCGTTTCTTATGTCTTTGTCTATGAGTGCATCAAATTTGATTAAAATCGGACGACTCCTTCGATAACACGATTTTTTCGATTATCGATTTTTGATATTTATCGGGTGTACCTCGATACAAAACCTAGCCAAGAACACTCGCAGACGCTTATAGTACAACTGTGTAAATTTTCAAGAAAATCGGTTCAGCCGTTTCGGAGTCTATAGGTAACGGATACACACACGCAGACACACACACACACACACACACACACACACACACACACACATAAAGTTTCATTTATAAATAAGTTTAGACAGATATATGTTCTGTTATTCCAATACACTGGTTCAACTTAACTTCTTTTCATGTCTTTTTTCCTGACCCTAACAGGCCACAACAGTATTTTTCTTCGGACGAGCCTCGCGCCCTCGTTTGATATGTAAAACCATACATTCTCCAGTCGAGATTTGGTTTTTTATATACAGGGCAGGCCAAAGAGCTGAAAAGTATTTTTGAGTCCTTGTTGGAGAATAATTTTCCCCACCCGCTAACCTCTCCTTCACAGACAGGAGGTGAGAGTCACTCACTGTTCAATCGCTACTACCATGGAAAGTGCTCGGATTAACTACATTCCTAGATTCCGCCACGTCTAACCTTCACGTGTAGGACACGCTATGCCACGCACACAGTATCAAACCACTCACATTCCCACCATAATTCATTGGCGAGAAGTAAGTTCGACTCAAACAGCTTCTTCTAACAAACATGCTCCCAAGAGGATATTTACCCAATCACTAAAATCTTAACCGTTTTAATTCTAGAAATAACTTATATCTTCCCCTCGATATGAAGTACCTCTTGAAATAAACCTCTACCTCGAGTCAGTCAGTTAAGTGCCACACGCGATACACGCTTTGGGCGATCATGTCTCGAAAGAGACATGACTGACTGAGCAGAAGATTATCCCGCAGTAGGTTGCCATTTCTCTCTGCGGTAGACTGGTTGCCGACCAAGGCTATAGAACCCAATTTGTCCTATTATTTAACCCATAACTGGAGGGAAGAGACGGATTAATACCTTTCCCAATGGTATTTGTGCGTAAATGAACGCAATGAATTCAACTGGAATTCGAACTCGGCTCCCCGATTTGTCGTTCCGAGTCGATATCCAATGTATGACAACGCACATCCTCGAGTATAGGGTTAAAAAAAACTGTTCTTTCAGCAAGATGGGTCACCTCTCCATTATGCTTTGGCAGTAAGGGACTTTCTTAACTAAACATTTCCACAGCGTTGATTCGGAAGAATGTGTAACATCAAATACCACCACGTTCATATGACCTAAGCTTTTATTTTAATCTTTTAACTGTCAAAAATACGGGATGTTTGGCTTCGGTATGCATTAAAATATCACCTGAAGAAGCACAATATTGTCCTGAAGCATTAAAAAAATTGTGTACTGATATAATGCTTTTATAAACCATAGTAATAGCAAAATTACAATATATATATATATATATATATATATATATATATATATATATATATATATTGTGAGTGCATGTAGGGCCAAAAGTAGGCTTACAATTGTTTCACAGCCAGAGATAACTTCGCCGAATCTTTCTTTCAGCAAGATAAAGCACCTCCCCATTGTGCTTTGGCAGTAAAAGAATACCTTGACCAAACATTTATACATCGTTGGTTCGGAAGAAGGGGTAGCATCGAATGACCACCACGTTCACAAGGCCTTATACCAAGGGATTTCTTGTTTTAGGGTATAGTAAAGAACAAGATTGTACGAAAGAAAACCCTTACACAGTGGACGATTTAAAAGAGTATATTTATTGAAGTTGATGCAGATCGGCATTTGTGTCGTGCTGTGTGACAGCGTTCTGAAGAAGTTTGAGGAATGTTGCACTGTTGAAGGAGCGCTCAAGCGATTAAATTGTGCTAAAAAAAATCTAAGTAAAAGGTTAAACAAATGTACATAAACAGTTTTGAACAAATATGGTTGTAACATTTTTTGCATACCTACTAAGTGTAACTTATTTTTGGCCCATCCTCGCATTGTTACAAAATCTTTCTCATGATTGCAAAACCAGATGCAGGTGCGAGTTGAAGCGCTTCTCTATCCGGCGGCCGAGTGTGACCCCATGACCAATTCCTGGCTTCCTTGATATCTGGTGTGAATCATGTGCAATGACTATTCTACTGTCATAATACATAAGCTAAACGCGTTAAATGATTTCTAACCAGTGCCCGTTATCGGTGTTCGTGTCTCGTTCAAATTTCAAATACATATATTTTTTAACAGATGGAATTTTTTTTTCACTTGGAAAACATAATCTTTAAAAAAAAATGAAGCCCCACAACGGCCAGTAAGCTAAATTCATAATGAATCTTCAAATGAGATCTTGAAACGTATTGAACAAAATCTTATTCAATTTTCTCTAAACTAAAGCGTATATCTTTCAAATGATTTAAAACTTGCTTTCGTTTTTTTAAAAACAGTCATTGATGTTCGTTGTGATGAAGTGTATATCGGCTCGGAACGGAGAACTAAGTTCGAAATTTCAGTTGAATTCGTTGCATTCACTTACGCACAAATATGCTTTGGAAAGGTATTACTCTATCTCTTATCCTTTCAGATATGGCTTAATAGCTGAACAGTTTAGGCTCTACAACCTTGGTTGGCAACCAGTCTACCGCAAAAAATAAATGACAACCTATTCGGGAAAAAATATTTTGCCTAATCATGAATCGAAAGAGACATGAACGCACAAGCGTGTATCACTTTACTGAGTGACTGATATATATATATATATATATATATATATATATATATTCTAAACATATGCTGTTAAATATAAGAGTCAATGAATGTCTATTATGTTTAATCATGAGCCGTTCTAAACGTCTTATTTTTGCTTTAATTTCAGTTGAAAATAAAGACAAAAATTCTCCAACATTTGGATAATTATTTATTGATTTTCTTCTAAGCTTTCGGCTCACATGAGCCATCTTCAGAGAGGTTGTTTAAACTGAAAAATTATAACATCCACCATCACCGATGATTTTATTTTGTGTTGACATAATACTCCCCTTGGCAACGGCAATAGTTACCAAAAATAATAAACGCAGTTCTTAAATTTGTGATGCGGTTTTATCACGTCACACCGCGTGATAGCGCGAAATGACAACAAAACCATATAGTCAAATGCAATGTAATATGTTATTTCAGGTTTTAAAGTTGATTTTATTGAGTGTTGGTTGTTTAGATTTGATGTACATGGCCTCCAATATCTGTAAGTTCCTCTTACTGTGTGTATGAGTAAGGATCACCGTATTGTTGACCAAAATCTGTCTGATATTACCTACATGTTTATGTTTTTCAGAGAAATGTTGTTTAATAGTACTCTGATCAGAAAGATGACATGTAAGTCTACGGGAGAGCGTATATCTATATATATATATATATATATATATATATATATTGTAATTTTGTTATTACACTGGTATATAAAAGCATAATATCACTACACAAAAATGTTCATGCCTTAGAACAAAACTGTTCCTTGGTATACTAAAATTAAAATTATTCAGTTCAAATTCCAACCTAAAAAAAAATTTAAATTTTATTAATTGCAATGTTTCATTGATGGAATCTCGGTGATAGTCCTTAAGAGGACTGCTAACAAGCGTAACGGAGTATATGCTACAGGCCCTTGATGAGTCTGACGAGGCTCGCGCGGTTGAAGGTCGTTCTGAATGGGCGTGCCTCTTCGTCCTACAGCACGAATGCTGGTGTCCCACAGGGCTCTATCCTGGGCCCGACGCTCTTCCTTATTTTCATCAACGACCTCCCAGATGAGATCAAGTCCCAAGTAGGCATCTACGCAGATGACACTACAAAATACTCCCGCTCCAGTAAGAAACCTGTCGTGGCGGACAGACATAATTTCGCTGCTGACCTTGAGCGGGATCTACACTCTGTGGTGAACTGGGGCAAGAAGTGGCTTGTCAACTTCAATTCATCTAAGACCAAGCTGTTGTCTGTCAACCATTACAGGCATCCTCTTCTGCCTCCCATAAGCATGGACCAAGTGATTCTCCCTGAGAGTAATACACTACGCCTCCTCGGACTTACCCTGTCCTCAGACCTCAAATGGAACCACTATATTGAATCCATAGCAAAATCTACTGCTAAGAAGATTGGGTCACTATGTCGATCCAGGATGTTTTTTCCACCTGAATCCATCCTGCATATATACAAGTCAACCATCCGTCCGTGCATGGAGTACTGCTGCCATTTATGGTCAGGTGCCCCTACCCTTCTCCTCAGTGTTCTTGACAAGCTCCAAAGGAGAGTCTGTAATGTGATAGGTACTGATCTGGCGACTCGACTGCAGCCACTTTCCCATCGTCGAAATGTGGCCTCCCTCTGTCTCTTCTATAAATACTTTCATGGCTTCTGCTCAGACGAACTTAATCACTGGTGCCTCCTCAACAGGTGTTTACTCGTGCAACCAGACTGGCAACTGGGTCCCACCCATTCACAGTCAGGTTAGCCAAATGCAGACGACAACTCTACTCCTGCAGCTTCCTCTCTCGCACTTCCCGCCTGTGGAACTCACTCCCGTATTCTTGCTTTCCTGACGGCTACAACCTCCAGAAATTTAAATGCAAAGTCAATACTCATCTACTAACCACTGGACTCTAGCTCTCTCCCCTCCTCTGTATAACCTTCCCTTTCTCTCCACCTATGTATCTGTCATCGCACCTGCTTTCTCCGCTTTCTATTGTTCCTTTCTAACTAGTTTGTACTCCTCACTCTTTTCTAATTAATCTTTTTACATTTATGTAACCCCCTGCACATCAGTGGCGTTTCCGCCTTGCTCGGGGTGAAATGATTAAAAAAAAATATCTTATGCTCCAATATAACTTTAAAATTATTTTACCAAAATATATGATTCACACAATACTTAATTTGTTTTTTAATCTATAATATACTTTAATATACCATAATTATTAAAATCATGATTCTAAACACTAAAAATAAAAGACCCTCAAGTTCAGCCTGCTGTAAAAGATTTTACCCACACAAAATAATTCTATTTTAATTTTAAAAAAACTACAATGTTTCATTCATAACTTATGCGGTAATATAACTTAAAAATTAATAACTATTTTACTAAATAAAAGACCCACACAATACTTAATTAGTTTTCTTAACTACAATATACTTTAATATACCATAATTATTTAATCATAATTATAAAATAAACATTTCAGCCCTTTTACTCATTAAGTAACTTTTTAAAAAATCCAACTTGCTGTTAAAAATTATTTACCTCTGTGGTCCAACTATGTTACCTTACTCGGACAAAATCATTTTCTTTAAAATTTATTTAATTACAAGATTTCATTCATAAATTATACTCTAACATAAATAAAAAATGAATTTTTTTTAAATAAAATTAATGACCTACACAATACTTAACTGTTGTTCTTAATGCAGTATAACTAAGTATATCAACTTTTTAATCCTAATTCTAACCTAGACATTTTATCCCCTTTACTCATAAATAGGAGTAAAAAAAATCTATTATTCAATAAAAAAATCTAAAATTCAACCTCCTGTTAGGTTATTGTCTACTCATTTAAAAAATCTAAGGTTCCACTATGTATGTTACCCAGACAAAATTAAAAAGTAACATGTCTAGATCCAGAGCACCCTGCTCTCTTTCATAACCCAAATATTAAATCTCCATGGTTACATAATTCACAGTTTTAATTGAACAATTTTGACGCACCTAAATGCATTTCCTCCAACTACCACTCCCTAATTTTCCAAATAACCATGAATTCATCTTATTTTTTCAAAATAAATCATTTTCACCATTTATTTTAACATATCACCTGAAGAGAAACAGTTTTGGTCTGAAACATGAAAAATTTTGTGTAGTGATATAATGCATTTATAAACCATTGTAATAACAAAATTACGATATTAGGCTCTACTCTGTATCGAGCAATCTTTATAAAAGTAAATGCTTGAACAGTGAGTTTTTAATCTACGTGTTCTTTCACTTTTTTATAATATATATATATAGTACTGGTTGATTTCACGACTCTAACTTTCAAAATAAATATCCAAGCTGCATTTTCTGTGCCGGTTTTGAAAAAAAAAACAGCTCTATAAATATAACAAAAGAAAAGAATTTTTGTTTCGAATTAGAATAATTATTTTTACGTTGTTATATTTGAGTCTATAAGCATCTGTTTGGGTTAGGTACCTATTTGTGATTTATCTTTGAATCTGTAAGCATTTATTTGGATCAGTAATAGAACTGGTCGTTCATACTTGAGCGTATAAGCATATGTTTGGTTGTTTTATGGCATATCAACACTTCGGCGGGTCATTTATTGCCAACTAAATTTTATTTATTGCTGGTAATACCTTTTTCTTTCAACAATTTACTGTTGTTTTTATATAAGTTTTGTGTCTAGCAATACCTTTTTCTTTTCGAGTACCAAGATTCATTGGGATTTGTTTATTAAGGGCATGGTCCCCAAGTTCTACCCTGTTATTTAACCCGTAACTGAAGGGAAGGGACGGATTAATACCTTTCCCAAGGGTACCAGTACTTAAGTGAATGCAGGGTATTCAACTGGAATTCGAATTCGGCTAACCGATTTCTCTTTCCGAGCCGATATCCACTGCACCACAACGCACATAAGTCACTATACGCTTACAGCGCCTTGTATTCCCAAACGGTCACCCATCTAAGTACTGACCAGGTTCAACGTTGCTTAACTTCGGTGAATCGAGCGAGAACCGGTGCATTCAACGTGATATGGCCGTAAGCCGAATGCGTTTGGTTCAGGTTAGGTAAATATTGATCGTTTAAAGTTGAGTCTATAGCCATTTACCCGGTTCAGTTGTAGATAATAATTGGTTGTTTTTATTTGAATCTATAGCAATTTACTTGCTTTGTGGATTGGTGAATATTGGCCGAATATACTTGAAAGAATTAGATCCGTGATTGGTTATTTGTATTTGAGCGTATACTTGGTTCGGGAGTTGGTAAATAATAGCTATTCATATATGAGTCCACATATAAAAATCGAACATATATCACCATAGGGGAAGCCACCAATTGATCTGGCGCGTCTTAGACCTCTCGACCACGAATGACCAACAATCTAAACGAAGTCAAATCAAGCATATATAACACAATTTTCGATTCACGCAAATAACCATATCTGCACTGATATGTATCGTAATGTCAACAAATGTAAACATACAGTATTACGGAAATTAACGGAGATTAACGAAATGGTTATAAACAACCGACAATTTAAAATTATCTACTTGAGCACTAAAAAAATTGTCGATTGTTTATAACCATTTCATTAATCTTCGTTAATTTTCGTTACAGATCTATCTATTTTTATTTTGAATCCTGGTCTTTTGATGTCCTTCCTCTTATCAATTTTGTCGTCAATTTCCTTCAAGTTCAGTTATCAACTGAGTCTTAGAGGCCACATAGCTCTGCTTGGGCAATATATATATATATATATATATATATATATATATATATATATATATATACTGTAAGTAATAAAATACAGTTTTAATGTATGCGATATTTGTGGATTAAAGTGCTTTTCGTAATATTCATACCTGCTCTGTTTTCGTATCCTAATGTAAACGAATGTAAACAAAAACAATTTTTTCCGAAATGTTGCGATAATATCTCATGTACGAGTATCCATTAAAAAATAATGTTCAAAGAAATAAATTTTTAAAAAGTTGGAATTAATTTCTTTTTCGTCAGTCAGTCAGTTTGTGCCATACGTGATACACGCTTGGGCGATCATATCTCGAAAGAGACATGACTGACTGGGCAGAAGATTATCCCGCAGTAAGTTGCCATTGCTTTCTGCGGTAAACTGGTTGCCATCCAAGGCTATAGAAACCAATCTGTCCTATTATTTAACCCATAACTGGAAGGAATAGATGGATTAATGCCTTTCCCAAGGGTATTTGAGCGTAAGTGAATACAATGAATTCAACTGGAATTCGAACTCGGCTCCCCGGTTTCTCGTTCCGAGCCGATATCCACTGTACCACAACGCACATCCTGTACCACTTTTCGTATCTTTCCGTAACTTTTCGTAAAATAAATTTGTCTTTGTTTACGTTAGGATACGAAAACAGAGCAGATATGAATATTACGAAAATCAAGAATTTATTTATTTATTTATTTATTTATATAAAGTTTAGTTCGGCTTTGTCTAGCTGCAAATTTCTTTGTGGTCGAGTGGTTAAGACACGTCAGATCAATTGACGACTTCCCCTATCTCTAAGAGTCGCAGGTTCGAATCCTGCTGGAGAATGCATATTTTTCTAACAAGATTACTCGAATATTCAGGTCGATAAAGATATATAAATATACTGTTTAATTATAAAAAAAAAAAAAACAGAATATTTACTCAGATATGAGTATCTATTAAAAATAATGTTCAAATGAATTATATATATATAGATATATAGATATATATGCTGTTAGTGAGTGTATGCTTATATATATATAAGCACCGCCTATCTATCTAGATAGAAGACACTTTTATTTTCAAATTCCCACCATTTGTAAGTTAGAACTGTGACTCATCGTTGGCAAGTCTACCTTTTGATCTTCTTACGTTCGAAAATGGATTTTAACGCAAATGGAACTTGACATTAATGGCGTCATATTTTCCCCAACCGTTAGTGACACAATCAACGAACATCGCCCGACTTTCCTAAGGGGACTTCAATTTCTCCCCAGCGTGTTTCTATTTTAAGTTTTCTTAAATTTGCCCACCTTCAGAACAACTTATTTAACTTGATTCCCCTTTCTGATTCTTTTGCAACTTTTCTGGCATTTACACGACTTCATTAATAATTTAAGCATCTTCTATACCAGAAAATTTGCAGTTCATCAACTGATGTATTTTAAAAATTCATCGTGAACTTGTCAAAAGTAATATGTACTTGATAGGGTTTTTAAGAAGTAATAACAAAAGTCATAAAATGTTTTTTCTTATTGATGTTTTCTTCAGAGTCATCATGTCTTTGTGAAACATTTCTTTCACAATGTTAGAGAAATCTTAAAAGTGTCTTTACTCGTCATATTTTTGTGTAGTCAATCATCTGCAGTGTAATATCAGTCTTCCTATATGTCAGTGAAAACTGGAGAATGACTTGGGCAACAGAAAAGATGGCTGAACTGCTATTCAATATCAATCCTCCTCGGTGAAAGCTAGACAATGAAGAGAAAATTTGAGGAATCAGAATAACAGGGATTGAATATGTTTTTTTTAATCGTTTCACCCATGACAAGGTGGTACCGCCACTGATGCGTAGGGGGCTATATAAGAATAAAATTTTAGACAGGAGGAGAGTGAAGAGAAAGACGAACCAGTTACATCGGGTGTCAGAGAAAGGGCAAGAGAAGGTTGGAAACACAGGTGTGAAGACAATTGCGAAGGTAGAGAGATAGGAAAATAACAAGATATATGGGATGATGTAGAAAGTGGATAAGTGATGGGTATTGACATTGCATTTAAATTCCTGGAGGTTGTAGCCGTCATTAAAGCAAGTATATGGAAGGGAGTTCCACAGGCAGGAAGTGCGAGAAAAGAAGCTGATGGAGCAAAATTGTCGGCTGCATTTGGTTGATTTGACTGTAAATGGGTGGGACCTTGTTGCCAGTCGGGTTGCACGAGTAAATTCTTGTGGAGGGGGCACTAGTGACTTAAGTTTGTCGGAGCAGAATCATTGAATATATTTATAGAATAGACAGAGAGAAGTTACATCTCGCTGGTGAAAAAGTTGCTGGACTCGAGCTGCCAATCAGGACCTATCACTTTACAGATTCTCCTTTGGAGCCTGTCGAGAACACTGAGATGAACAGTCTGACTATATATGACAGCAGTATAAGTTTTAAGAAAAATGTGAATGAAAAGACACACTTCTTCTGTGAGCCGTGTCCCTTCAGGACGTTGGTAAACATGGCTCTCCACAGTTTCCTGCCCTTTGTACTTCTTAATAAATATTGTGTCTTTGCTAGCTCTTCCAACACTTCAAATCAGAAAGAGATAGTTGAAGTTTCCAGGATGCATCATGAGAAAACGCCCGGGTAATTTGTTAGTCACGGGACATATTCTAGGCAAAAGAGAGACATAAAAATCAGTGACTACCTACCTATCGACTTTGTGTAAATCGATGGCAGAAGAGGTGGGGATAAGGATAGTATATATTCAAACATTGCTTAGAACTAAAAAGGATAGAATGTTGTGGAGAGCCATAACTACCCAAAACTCGAAGAGACATGACACATAGTAGAAGAAGATGTCTAGTGTAGTACATCATTTTTCAAGCTTGAGGATAATTTTAGAAGCTTTGTGTTCCGGAGAGATATTGTTGTAGAGGAATATCCTGGTCCTACCCCGCAATGGGTGTGGCCCGGGTAATAAAAGACCGCGACGGGAACGATCTACAGGATACGAGAGTCGACACCCATCGACCTTAGACGTGAGTTAAACGTCACTAGACGGAAGCTTTCTTCTCAAGACAGACGCATACGTCCTATACAGAGACATTGCCTTCATAAGTGTTATTCGTGTTAACTGGTCGTTGGTGTACTTGTATTTGGTTTATTGTACTAACGTATAATAAATCTATTTATATATACAAAGTGTTAAGAGTTATTACTGGCCCAATTCTTTCTCTGTTTATCCACCCCACTCTCCGGGATACAACACTTTGTAACATCGGTTGCATATGAAATTACGAAAATGGACATTAATTAACATTTAAAAACATCTTTCTCTTCCTGATCAATATGCAAGAATAAGATCAGTCAGTTAAGTGCCATACATGATACACGCTTGGGCGATCATGTCTCTTTCGAGACTGGGCAGAATATTTTCCCGCAGTAGGTTGCCATTATTTTCTGCAGTAGAATGATTGCCAACCAATTTTTCTATTATTTAATCCATAGCTGAAGAGAAAAGCGACGGATTAATACCTTTCCCAGGGGTATTTGCAACGAATTCAACTGGAATTCGAACTCGGTTCACCGATTTCTCGTTCCGAGCCGATATCCACTGCGCCACACTCACATTTGCAACATATAGGTGAGAAAAACGGATTCATTATATGAACCAAAATGTAGAAAAACCTAACTAGATACAGGAAACCTTTAATTTTTTTTTTATTTTTTTTTTATCGTTTCACCCCAACCAAGGCAGGATTGCCACTGTTGCGCAGAGAGAAAAACACGATGCAGGAGGTGTTGAAAAAAGGATAAGAGATGGGTTGGATACAAGAAGATAGGCGAGGCTATTGATGTTGCATTTAAACTTTTGGAGTTTGTAGGGAAACAAGTAAATGAAATGATGTTCCACAAACCGGGAAGTGAGAGAAAAAATGTTAGAGTCCAAGAGGCGGTTACATTTAACTATTTCAACGGTAAAATGGTCGGACCTTGATGTCAGTCTAGTAGCACGCCTAAATTTATGTATTCTGGGCATCAAGGAAAGAAGTTCGTCACAACAATTATCATGGAAATATTTGTAGAAAAGATAAAGAGAAGCCACATCAAGTCGGTGAGAAAGTGACTGAAGTGGGGCTACCAACTCAACATCGATTACATTCCAGATTCTCCTTAGGAATTTGTCAAGAACCTCGAGGTGAATAGCAGGAGCATTCGACTAGATATGGCAACAATATTTAATGATCTAAATTTATTTATAAATAGAACTTTGTCCCTCTGTGTGTGTGTGTGTGTGTGTGTGTGTGTGTGTGTGTGTGTGTGTGTGTGTGTGTGTGTGTGTCCATTACCTATAGACTCCGAAACGGCTGAACCGATTTTCTTGAAAATTTACACAGTTGTACTATAAGCGTCTGTGAGTGTCCTTAGTTAGGTTTTGTGCCGAGGTACCCCCGATAAATATCAAAAATCGATAATCGAAAAAATCGGGTTATACAAGGAGTGGTCCGATTTTAATCAAATTTGATACACTTATAGACAAAGACATAAGAAACGATATTCAAAAGTTTCAAGTCGCAGTTTTTACAAAAAGAAAATCAATAATATATATATATAAAAGGCAAGATGTTTGTGTGTGTGTCTGTCTATCTGCCTGTAAGTCTTTATTTTTTTCAGCCCTTTTATTTTCGTTTTTGCTTCGGGTTTGGCTCTAAGTAGGTATAATTGTAGTTCTTAGCCTCAGCCATGATACCATTTACTCAGAGGACTTATTTAGCCTTCAAAATTCAGTTTGGGACGAAAAAAACTTTTTGATATCGATACCAGGAAATCAAAATTTGACTTACATCCATTCATTTTTCTTTCAGTCTACGGTTTCACTTTAACTAGAAACAACTATTGCTTTTAGTCTTTCGTGCCAACGTCCAGAGAGTCTGAGCTTCAGGACCATGGATTAGTTTTAAAGCTTTCATTACACCCGAGCAACGCCGGGCTACACTGCTAGTTAAATTTAAAATAAACCATAAAGAGACTGAATAGAGAATTGGTTTTAGTTTTGTCCAACACCGCAAGTTGCGATGAAAACAAAACCATTAACCCAAGAAACTGAGTCCTCTTCTTAAATAGCTTCATCCGATCTAAACTCTTATATGGATGTTAAGCATCATCAGATCTTACAGACTGGGCCCACAGAATTATAAAGACTATAATTTTGGTTTAGAATTGGAATAAGAATAGTAATGGCTGTGAATCCATTATTAAAACGGCTTATGATCACCTACGATCCCAAAAGAACTGAAGACATAAAAATAAGACATATAAGCATGTAGGTTACAATCTTTTTTGTTCTAAACTTTAATTACTTTATATTTAATAATAATGATCTGCAACTGTTGGAAAGGGATTGTAAGGTGAAAAAACTATTCATCACCTACAATGCCATATATATATATATATATATATATATATATATATATATATATATTATCAGTAATACACTTTATCAGTAATACACTAATACGAGTATTAAGGTTCATTTTTTACATAGCCATCTAGATAAAATTCCGGATAACTACGGTGAATGACGAACAAGGAGAACGATTCCATCAAGATATCAAAACAATGGAAGAATGCTAACAGGGATGGTGGAACCAACGAATGATGGCTGACTACTGCTGGAGTATAAAAAGAAACTTAAATAACATTGACCTTGACAGACAATTTTTACTATAGTAAAAGTAAAAGGTTTTATTTCTGCTTTAAGTTTATCAAATGATTTGAAGAAAATACTTGTTCATCTTGGCATATTCAATCATGTTATTTTTAAAAACTTTGGGTCTGATTGTTATTGAAAAAATAGTATTTTTCAATGATTAGACCAATATTTGTTATTTAAATACGAATTTAGAGATTTCTACAGTCTTTGAGAAATATTACCATCGGTCAATATCATGTACAGAAAAAAAATTGAATTTTTTTTTTAAATGACGCATTTCTGTAGAGCAAAAACGGTAGCTAACCAAGAAAAAGCAAGGTCATTTTCAGATTCAGCCCTCAAATTAGCTAAACGGATGTTTGGCGTCACGACACTATTTAAATTTTTTCTTTATAATTTTCTTTTGAATTATCGTTCTATTTTTCCTCTGATCCAATTTATGGATCGTCTAACTATTCACTGAATTGCCTGAAGTTCGGAAAAAACTCCTTTTCAATATTTTATTAACTATTCAGATTACAGTTCTCCTCATCTTATTTTTTCTTTCGGACACCATGGCTGCTATTAATGTTAGGAAATCTTTTAGGTCGACTCTCGAATAAATTGCATAATTAATGAACTGATTTCCTTTACGTTGTATTTATTATTCTGCTTTTGTGTTCATCCAGTGAACGGGAATTTGATGACAATTATTTTGGCATAGCCACTCGTAATGTAATTAATTCAGACCAGGTGAATGTGATGAGCAAATAACTCGTTCGCTTATATAAATCTGACGACGTACTTAGTAATACAACAAATGAAAATCCAGATTCACGAAGAACTGGGTGTATATATTATTTATCTAATTAAATAATTATGTTATGAAAAGTTCAAACAGATTCGAGTACATTTGAGCATATATATCAGAAGCATTTGAGGTGCTGTCGATGGCTGTAGTATCAAGAAATCACGAGCCAATTTGACACATAAAAGAACATTTATTTCCGAAAAGGGCGTAAGACAAGGTTGTGTCTTTTTACCGGATCTATTCAACTTGTACAGCAAGACTATTTTGAGGACCCTAGATATTATGTCAGGATTTGTCATCGGTGGCAACAATGTGAACAACCTAAGTACGCATATGATACAGTGCTGATAGCAGACACGGAAAGGAAACTGCAAGATCTCCTACAGAAGGTAGCTGAAGAAACTGAAAAGGACTACAAATAAACTGCAAGAAAACCGAATGCATGGTCATCAGTAAAAAGGGCAGCCCAATATGCCAAATACAGGTGGGGGATACTAAAATCAAGCAGTTACAAAAATTTAAATACCTTTTCTTTTTTTCTTTTTCTTTTTTTTAATCATATCACCCCAAGCAAGGCGATAACGCCACTGATGCGCAGGGCGCTACGTAAGAGTGAAAAGATTGGAAAAGAGAAAAACCGGAAACCACATCCTAACCAGGAAACAAGGGATGAGCCTCTTCACCTCTTCAATAGACGTGGGTGGAGTGTGAACGGGCGATAGTTTAGTCTATCTACTCCAATTACCTGGGAAGTGTTCTAACAGAAGACGGAAAGTGCGACACAGAGATCCGAAGGCGAATTAGTATGGTAAAGGACACGTTCCAGAGGTTGAATAGAGTATTAAGAGACAGGAAAATTTTGCTAGAAACAAAGAAAAGAGTACTGGATTGCAATGTGGTGTCTGTTTTTCAATATGACAGTGAATGCTGGACAATACCATCAAAGATAAAAGAAAAACTTGAAGCAACTGAAATGTGGTTCTACAGAAGGATGCTGTGGATATCATGGATCGAGCATGTGAGCAATGATGAGATCCTAGAAATGATGGAAACAAAAAGGAAATTAATACTGAGCATCAGGAAAAGATAGCTAATGTTCCTGGGACATGCAATGAGGAAAAAAGAGACAAGGGAAAACAGCGGATAACATATTTGAAGGTCCTGAGTAGGTGAATGACAGAACGGGTGTCGCGTGGTGTAACAGAAGAAATCGTGCTAAGAGCCACTAGAGATAGAGAGACGTGAAAAGCCATGATCGCCTACGTCCTGAAGAAGACGAAGATAAGTGAGCTTAATAAAACCCGTCGACCAGTAAATTAATGGAAATTAAACATAGAATAGGCTGCAGTTGGTGTACTTTTTTTCCAACATTGCAAATTGCTACAAAAACCAAACCATTAACTAAAATCGGGTCATGTTCTGAAATCGCCTCTTCCGATCTAGAATCTTATATGAATGTCAGGTATCATCAGATCTTATAGTCTAGGGCTACAGAATTAGAGAAACTATGATTTGTATTTGGTATTAGAATGAGAATAATGATGGCTATGAATCCATCATAAAAAAGAAGTCATGATCACCTATGCCCTTGAAAGGACAAGAGACATAAAAATAAAACTTATATGTATATAGGCCACAATTTTTTTAACTTTAATTGCTTCATATTTAATAATAAAGATATTTGATAATTTACGCCTAACAAAATTCATCGACTAGTAAATTACTGGATGATAATTCATTCATGGTGAGAAAATTTTGTAAATAAAGAATCCAGTTAGATAAACCAATTTAGACGACAATTCTACTCCTTCAGCTTCTTCTCTCGCCCTTCCCGCCTGTGGAACTCGCTCCCATATTCTTGCTTTCCTGACGGCTACAACCTCCAGAAATTTAAATGCAATGTCAATACTCATCTATTAACCACTTGACTCTAGTTCTTTCACCACCCCCGTATATCCTTTCCTTTCTCTCCACCTTTGCAACTGTCATCACACTTGTATTCCAAACCTTCTCTTGCTCCTTTCCAACTGATTCGTCTTCCTCTTCACTCTCTTCTACTTAATCTTTTTACTCTTAATCTTTTAACCCCCTGCACATCAGTGGCATTACCGCCTTCCTCAGGGTAATACGATTAAAAAAAAATAAGTATTAAATAAAACGTTAAAGGAGTTATCTTTCTACTCAGAATTTTGCAAGTTAAATTGATTTTTCTCCCTGCCGCGTTGAACTTTAAGAAATCTTGCGTAATAAAACTTTGAGCATTGGATCATTGCTGCAATATCCAAGCCAGTGCTGTTCAATAATGTTTCCAGTTTTGTTAAAATTCAAGGTCGTTTACGCGACCTTGTGGGCAATGTCATATTTTCCACCATATCAGCCCGTATCCACGCAGACGCAACGCCGCAAGCCTATCGCAACAAATATTCACATAACTTTCATTTCTTTGTCCCGCCATTTTACGCATTTATAAATAACAATCGCCCTATTACGTCCTCATGATTGAATCGGCCTTATTTCCTCCGTATTTGATTGACAAGAAGAGTATTTCACCGCTTCTTTGTGGAACATAATCCAATATGAATGATTCTCTGAATACTACAGTCTTAACCACTTTACGCCTAGGATCAACCATTATCTATCCTTATAATCCTACTGACTTCTCTTACATTCATATCGTACCCGTCATTCAACCACTGCCTTGAGTGACTCTTGAGCCTTTTACTAAGCTAACATTAGTAATAGAAATGAAACTGCAACCCCAAATACATCAAATATATATATATATATGTGTGTGTGTGTGAGAGAGAGAGAGAGAGACAGACAGACAGACAGACAGAGATAGATAAAGATAAACAAAGGGTATACATTTAATAGTTTCTGCGAGAAGTAACCACGTATTAATTTACTATCAACAGTTGATTTTCCTACAGTTTTTACTATAGTTAACCCAATGCAAAGCCGAAGAGCCACTCCAGGCAGAGGGTTACTGAACGATATAAAAGTAAGAAGAGGAAGTAGGAAGTAAACATTACGAGGAATCTGAAGGATAGATAAGAATTAAAACTAAACTTTAAAAGGTTAAGGTTATATATATGTCAGGAGGATGCCCTAAGCTGCATAAGGTTTCCTTCACAAAACTAATTTCATCATCCAGGAAAGACTCAGAACAAATCAGAAATGCCCTATGAACTAGGGTTCTAATAATGTTTATCTTACGTTTTTTGGGACAGAAGGAATCCGAAGGCGTATATAACCCCACAAATTTGCGGGGTTATATACGCCTTCGGATTCCTTCGGTTCTGCCGTTTGCGAGCACCTTTTAAATAATAGAAAGTATGCTGCGAAATTTGGTGTGGATTGGTTCACTGTTGTGTCAAGGTCACACTTTTTGTTCCATCTCAAGGTGCGAGAAGCTTTATATATCGGGTCCCGCAAATCAGAGAGAGTTCCCTAGCCACTCGGAGATTTTTTGAACACACTTGTGCAAATTAATTAAAACAAGACACACTTGTGTAAATAAATTAAAACAAAACAAAACAGCGTGAATTGTTGGGGTTCGATATTATTAGCCTCTAATTCTTTCTATTCATATTTTTCCCCTTCATTTTTCATTAGACACTTCTGTATTTTAACTCTAGTTTAAATCTTCTGTAGAAGCCTGACCAGCGGGAGCAAATCAGGTGGCTTCGCTTTTTTTACTATTTTATAATGGATAACATTAAGCTACACACTTTCAACTCGTTAATATATATATATATATATATATATATATATATATATATATATATATATATATATTGTGTGTGTGTATTTTGGCAGCATTTTTTCATTAATGCAGGTTTCATTGAATAATATAGACAAGTTTTGTCTATTAATTTTGTGTAGGATCCGTTCATACCGTCTGATATACTTGATGGTGATGTCGTTAAAAGACAACAAAAAATCACAGTATTTGTTGAATTTTTTATCGGGTCTAAGCTTTCGGCTCACATAAGCCATTATCAAAGAGTAAATATTAACACACAGTAAACATAGAACATTTAAGCTATTAACAATAAAGATAATTGAATTGAAAATATAAGTCCATCCCTACCGTGGCGGATGGCCGAAGACAGTGACAAAATAGTGGTGTTGTGGTCCCTGGTCTGATTACAGACATTTGAGTACGTTATTGGAAATATCGAAATTGATTGTATTCAAACCAGGTTTAAATTGTTTAATGTACAGTGCTTCGAGGATTTTTAGTTTCTGCTTATTATTTTCTTGTTTGAGTATGTACGTGTTATCAACAAGCGTTTTTCTCAGAAGTGTGCGTTGATAACCGTGTTATATATATATATATATATATATATATATATATATATATATATATATATATATATATATATGAAGGAGAATCTGTGCAGAAGGCTGTTTCAAAAAGCAGCTGTTCTAGGAAATAAGCTGTCTGAGTGAGACATCCTTCTTATCAAATCAATGGGGAATGAGTGGGGGGTCAATCTTTGTTTTAAGTTACGTTATTGCTCACAAAAAGATGAACAATGCTAAGAGCTACAAAGTACAGGAAGTTGTGGAGATCCATGTTCACTCACGTACTGTAGAAATACGGCACGTAAAAGAAAATTAGTCGCACAATATATATATATATGAGGATTTCGCGAAGTCTCTACATTTGTTGGGGGATATTTTATTTTAACTGTCCCTCAGTAATTATTTACACGCAATCTCTCCTCCCCTCGTTATAAGTATATATATTTATACATATATCTATTTTAATGTGTGTTTTTTTTTGTTTTTTTTTTTTGCTCTTCATTTTCGTTGCTCTTCTTTTCGTTTGATTTATATGTCCTAAGATTTTCTCCTGATGAGATGTTGGATGAAAGGGCCTTAGAGACTGTCAATAAATTTCTTGTTTTTTAAATAGTATAAAATATATATATATATGTGTGTGTGTGTGTGTGTGTGTGTGTGTGTGTGTGTGTGTGTGTGCGTGTATGTGCGTGTGTGTGTGTGTGTGTGAATGAGAGAGAGAGAGACATAGACAGAGAGAGCGAGAGACAAAGAGTGACAGCTAGACAAAGGGTACACATATCGATGCTGTAGTAAAATTTAATATTTTCTCTCCAAAACTGGCCATCGACTGCCAATATCTTAAAAAGTTTTGGTTCAATAATTTTTTTAAACTATTTCTTTTGTAATCTCCTTGTATTCCACAGAACCGGATTATATTAGAGCCTTTGTCTTATCTTTCAGTCACTTTTGTTGTTGTTGATTTTTGTTTTTGTTTTTTGTTTTTTTAAGGTAGGTGGACTGGCAACTTCATCCATTTCCGACCTCGTTGGCTTAAAATATCTTCTTAATAACGTGAAAAAAATCGACTTTTCCATTATTTTTATCTTCCAATCTTGACTCTTCGAGATAAATTAATTTGCAGCGTATATTTTGAGACTATTTCGCTAGTAATACATTATTTCCAGAACATTCGTTTTTCTTTTACCGTTTTTTTTTTTTTATTTGATAAATGATTTATGTTTCTTGTATTTTGGGGAGTTTTTTTGTACTATTTGTTTTTTCTTTCTTTCTTCGCAAAAAGCTTCAATTAGACTTCATCTCCGCACATCAATTATCTTAATAGACCAAGGATGATAAAAATTGATTTAGATTTTAAAATCTCGGATTGGTTTCCTGTTGGCGACATCGTTATACTATAGAAGAGTCGTGATCTACTCCGTTTAGATACGATGGATTTTACAAGTAAGAAATTGCACTTTTCTGCTCAGCTGATTACACAGTAATACATTCCCCTGCACTTTCCCAAAAGAGAAAGAAAAAAGTAGAATCTCTCTCTCTCTCTCTCTCTCTCTCTCTCTCTCTCTCTCTCTCTCTCTCTCTCTCTCTCTCTGGATTTGTTCTCACTCTTTTTTACATATATTTGGTTTTTCGCTCTCACATTCATTCTATCTCTCTCTCTTTATTTCTCTCTGTATTTCTTTCTTTCTTTCTTGTTTGCTTTTATTCTCTCTCTCTCTCTCTCTCTCTCTCTCATTACTTTTCCTTATTTGTTCTCACTATTTTTCGCGTTCTATTGTTCGCTTTTCCACTCTCTATCCCTCCTTCTTTCTCTCTCTCTCTCTCTCTCTCTCTCTCTCTCTCTCTCTCTATATATATATATATATATATATATATATATATATATATATATTTTCATCATATCATCCCGAGCAAGGCGATAACGCCACTGATGCACAGGGGGCTACGTAAGAGTAAAAAGATTGGATAAGAGAAAGCCGGAAACCACATCATAAACAGGAAACAAGGGATGAGCCTCTTCACCTATTCAATAGACGTGGGTGGAGTGTGAACCGGGCGATAGTTTAGTCTATCTACTCCAATTGGAAAAAAAAATGAACGAACAGTTAGAGGTGGAGGAGGCGGCAGAGGAAGAAGAGATAACGAATCGATCTTAGAAGTGAGAGACGGAAGCACATGAAAGCATGATCCAGGGATTCGAGAGATGTTACCCTGGCTGGAGGCAGGTGTTCGCCGACACAAAACACCAAGACCATGCATATGGACATTGGAGTCCTTCCCGGAGAGGGGAAGACAACCAGGAACGAAAAAGTCATCTCAGAATGAAGAGGCGTTGCCACCATGCTCAATAACTGCAAAGAGCTTCCTAATGCTAAACCCGAAGTAGAAGGAAAGTGAACCGGAAAGCCCTTCCTAAAAAAGAAACAAGGCAATCACCTCTACTCCCGTTCAAAAATGGGGGGAGTGTAAAACCGGGTGATAGTGGGTACCGTCTATTCAAAAAAAAAAAAAAAAAAAAAAAAACTTACACAATTTTAAACGAAATTTAAACGCCAAAATCAAGAGCAAACAGTACTAATGCCAGTGATTAAAAACTTCAATTTCAAAAGAAAATTAAGGCTAAAAGTTACAAATTCAAACAAAAGTTAAGAACAATTAAAACGACGAAAATTTCAAGCAAAAAAACAAAAAAGAAAAAACAAACAAACATGCAGGATTCAACACACCAGATAGTTAAGACATACTGAAAAAGTTAAACAGGTGTCCACCTGGTAGAATACCGTTTTTAAATTTTCACAGATATATTCGGCGTGTCTCTTCCTCCATCTTGGCTAGTTGAAATCAGAAAGGAGAGAGACAGAATGCATATATATATATATATATATATATATATATATATATATATATATATATATATATATATATATTGTGTGTATTTTGGCAGCATTTTTTCTTTAATACAGGTTTCATTGAATAATATAGACAAGTTCTGTCTATTTTGTGTAAGATCCGTTCGTATGATCTGATTAGCTTGATAGTGTTGTCATGGAAAAACGACAAGAAATCGCAATAATTGTTGATTTTTTTATCATGTCTGAGCTTTCGGCTTACATAAGCCATTATCAAAGGATGAACATGTAATGTTCAGTGAACATAGAACATTTAAATTATTATTAAGAGAGTGGAGTTATACAGAGAAAATTAGACAGGTCCATTTTTTGTGTTGCACATGGCTGTAGGCCGAGAAGGAATGGTGGTAGTAGGTTTTTGGTTATTAGCGAATGCCCCCACTATTACAAATTAGCAATCATAAAAAATCTACTACATCGTGCAAAAACCAACTTGTCTACAAAACACATCTTCCACAGTGAACTAAAAAACATAAAACAGACACTCATCAACAATAATTTTCCTAACTACATAGTTGATGAACAAATACGACATTTCCTTACAAACATGAACACGAAAAAAACAACACATGCTAATAGCCCAACCAACCCCAAACATATCACTCTCTTATATCGTAGCCAAATGCACACCAACTACCAACTAGATGAAAATATCCTAAAAAAAACTCATAAACACTAATATCTCTCCGACAGACCCCAACAAAAGAATTAAATTGATCATATATTACGCTAAATCCACAACATCCAACTCAATCGTCCGCAACGACTCCTCCCCCACCGTTAGCGATTTGCAAAAAAACAATGTAGTGTATAAATTCAAATGCCCCTTTCGAGAATGTATCTCTAACAAACTAAATAATACCTACATTGGACATACTACTAACTCGCTTTCGCGGAGGCTTACATTGCACTTAAATGAAAATTCGAATTCTAACAATTCTAAAACACCACGGCTATCAACACACACTTCTTAGAAAAACACTTATTGAAAATATGCATATACTTAGACAAGAAAATAATAAACGAATACTTAAAATTCTAGAAGCTATCTACATCAAACAGTTTAAACCTAGCCTAAATAAAATAAATTTCGACACCTCTACTAACATACTTCAATGCCTATAATCGACGGGAGAGGTCATAGTTATTATACTTACTCCCTACACCATAGTAGTAGCAGTTCCCAGACCAATCCCTCATGCCACTATACACTCAATTGACCAAAAACCCACTACCACCATTCATTCTCGGCCTACAGCCATGTGCAACACAAAAAATGGACCTGTCTAATTTTCTCTGTATAACTCCACTCTCTTAATAATAATGTAAATGTTTTATGCTCACTGAATATTAAATGTTCATCCTTTGATAATGGCTTATGTAAGCCGAAAGCTCAGACCTGATAAAAAAATCAACAATTATTGCGATTTCTTGTCATCTTTCCATGACAGCACTATCAAGCTAATCAGATCATACGAACGGATCTTACACAAAATAAATAGACAGAACTTCCCTATATTATTCAATATATATATATATATATATATATATATATATATATATATATATATATATATCCATTTAACCAATTTTGTATGAAAAACAATCATGGTAAACTGCTGTATATGATCTGAAGTTATATGTGTGTGTGTGTGTGTGTGTGTGTGTGTGTGTGTGTGTGTGTGTGTGTGTGTGTGTGTGTGTTCTGGTTATTCAACTTCAAAGATTTAAAAATGTGTAGTATATTTCAATGAGTTTGCATGCTAATAAATAATAATATTTTATCTTTACATTAATATGAACTTACCTAAGGAGTTTGGGTAAAGATAGTAACGGGAAAAACGTTACTTAGAGATGAAAAAAGCCAGGAAGCTTTGGAGAGACGTGGTCGGCTACGTTCTGAAGAAAAACCATACGTTAAAAGATGAATTAATATTTCAGAATAACAATACTGTTACCAATAATATCAAATACTTATAGAAACATATAATCTTTATCCGAGCGTCCGTTTCACGTTGTTTAGCTCTTTAAAAAATAGCAGAGAATAGGATAAATTCTCGTATGCTCTCATGATTAATTTTTTTATAACGCATATATATATATATATATATATATATATATATAGCGCTTTTAAATAAGTACCACGCATAATATAATATAATATGTAAACAATATAATATATATAACAAATTGCATATATATATATATATATATATATTGATATTTATAATTATATACATACACTTTTCACATATATACATATATAGATATATAATTCAATAAAATAATTAAAAATTAGAATTCACAGCACCTCTCGATCTGCGCATATGCAATCGGACCAACATAAACTAACACGGGTCAGTGATATATATAACTGTCAAAAAACTATGAGAAAATTTGAAAACCTTCAAAAAAAATTTATAAATTTCCCTTGCTTGTCACATTCAATGAAACACATTGTACAAATTTTCTGGGTCGTCATATTTTCTATAAATGGAGCGTCGATTTCAAATGCAGAGTACAACTTTTGAAGTGATAAAAATGTTAGATTAAAAATAAATATATTAATTCTTATATATTCACCATATTCTAGACGATTTAAACGGAAACGTCTACAAATATTTCATCACACACGTACATTAACGTTACCGGTCAACAAACACACATTTAAAAACTTTAAAAACAAAATTTCTCACACATATATTTAAAATATTCTCTATCGTTTTAATGCACTTGACACGCGTATTATTACGCAAACATAAATAGACAAGCGTTTCTCTGCATACATACACAGAAAAGTTTACCGTATACTTTCATTTAAAATAATCGTCTATTACTTATCACATGTAACACATCGATGACCAATAAAAATCAAACCCAAACAACATTATAGTATACTGTCAGTTTGCAAATTTTGTTATCATTTTTAATTTGACCTTTGAAAAAAAAATTAAGCATATTTAACTCGATCTCTGAAGAAGCTTTAATAAAAATAAAATATGCTAGATTCAGACACGTTTTCTACCTTGTTATTTATTTATCATATATTCTATACAGTTGAAACCTGGGTAACAAGTAGTCAACATTTTGTTCTTTCACTCACACTATATATATGACTGAAATTGTAAACATAGTGTTTGCTTATTTTTAATGAAATCCGTTCATACTCACGGATAATCTTTCGCGTATTATAATTGAAAAAAGTAAGAAATGGGCTGTAACTTTGACAAATGATTTTATTATTCATTTCTCGATGTTCCCAAGTACTTTCAATCTCCTTCCGAGATCATCTTCATGGACGTGAGTTTTAGTAACAAGAAATAACCGCAAAACTGTGCTGTTAAAAATTACTGTAAATTTTCTTCTTGCTTCAAATGTAATGGTTGACAAATTGTTAGCGTTCATTAGAACGTGAAAATTATTCAAAATGAAGTTTTTATGTTGTAATGTCATGACCATGAACGTGTTAAAACATGAAAAACTTTTCTTTTTACAAACATTTTAGAACATTACTACAGTATTCATAGCTGATTCTAATAACTGACGGCTTAAGTTTTTTAATGAATATATATAACTTTGGTATATATATATATATAAATGTAAACTTGTCGTTATACTCGTTTCGAAAAACCCTCCGAGTATTTACGCGGAAGGAAAAAATGGTAATAAAAAAAGAACGAGCTAAGCACTTGAACATCAGTCAAAGTACGTAGCCCAAAGAAAAAAACCCGAGACGAGTAACCTAAAACAAAAAGCGCTCAATATGCAAGTAGAGCAAACTAAATAAATAACTAAGAGAGCCAACGAACCTACCAAGGTTTCACCAAATTGGATCTTCAGGGAAAGTTGGCTTTCCCTGAATATCCAATTTGGTGAAACCTTGGTACGTTTTTTGGCTCTCTAGGTTAGCTATATACCAAAGAACGAAATGTTGACTATATATATTTATACATATATAGGGTGTCCATATAGTTTCTTTACAATTTAAAAAAAATCAGATTTGTTCTATGTACTCAGGTGTTTTCAAAGGTTATTTTTGTGTATTTCCGGTATCCTGTTGATAGAAGAGGCACTGTTGAATGAACTCTAAAGATGGCTACTTCTCAAGAAAAGACACAATGTGTGTGATGATTTATTGAAACAAAATCGGATACGCAGATCAGCGAAACTACAAAACTAATTGTGGAAAAGATCCACCGTCACGTCCGTCAATTCGTGCAATGGCGACATTGATATTGTTGGAGTGGACGACCAAAAATTTCCGAGGGAAATCTCGATCGAGTACCGTTTTGACTTGTGTAACAATTTCTATATATTGTTCTGTTTATTTGCAGTTGTAATATTATTTTTTTAATTGTAACGAGACTTTATGGTCACCCTATCAGATCGGAACGAGAAATCGGAGAGCAGAGTTCAAATTCTAGTTGAATACTTTGCGTTTACTTACGCGCAAATACCTTTTAGAAAGGCATTAATCCGTCTATTTTCCCTTTAGCTATGGGTTAAATAACAAGAGAGATTGGATTCTATAGCCTTGGTTGGCAACCAGTCTACCGCAGAAAGTAATGGCAACTTACTGCGAGAAAATCTTCTGCCCAGCCAGCCATGTGTCTTTCGAGATATGATCGCCCAACCATGTATCTCGTGTGGCACTTAACTGATTGTATATATATATATATATATATATATAAGTGGACAGTAAGGTCAACATTAATCCATGAAAGTCTGTTTCATGCTTGAAAGTAATTTGCAGGCTATTTTCATGTACACCTTTATATTTACATTCTCTCTATCCCTAATATTGAGAACTTTTACCTATAAATATAGCATACCTTTTAACTATATTTTTATCATATCTAAACTTATTTATAAATTAAACTTTGTGTGTGTGTGTGTTTGTGTGTGTGTGTGTGTGTGTGTGTGTGTGTGTGTGTGTGTGTATCCGTTACCTACAGACTCCGAAACTGCTGAACCAATTTTCTTAAAAATTTACACAGTTGTACTATAAGCATCTGCGAGTGTTCTTAGCTAGGTTTTGTGTTGAGGTACCCCTGATAAATATCAAAAATCGAGAAACGATATTCAAAAGTTTCAAGGTTGCAGTTCTTACAATAGTGCAGAAACTCGATAATATATATATATATATATATATATATATATATATATATATATATATAAAAGGCAAGATGTTTGTGTGTGTATCTGTTTATCTACCTCTACGTCTGTATTTTTTCAGTCCTTTTATTTTAGTTTTTGCTTCGGGTTTGGTTCTAAGTAGGTATAATTGTAGTTCTTAGTCTCAGCCATGATACCATTTACTCAGAGGACTTATTTAGCCTTCAAAATTCAGTTTACTATCAAAAAAACTTATTTGATATCGATACCAGGAAATCAAAATTTGACTTATATCCATTCATTTTTCTTTCAGTCTACGGTTTTGCTTTAACTGGAAACAACTATTGCTTTTTAGTTTTTTGTGCCAACGTCCAAGGAGTCTGAGTTCCAGAACCATGGATTAGTTTTAAAGCTTTCATTACACCCGAGCAACGCCGGGCTATACTGCTAGTATATTTATATATATATATATATGTACAAGTGAAGTAAGTAAGATGCATAGAGCTATTCAATTTCCTATTTCATAATGTCATTTCCATATTGCTTTCTACGCTTTGTCCTCTGTATTGAAGTGCGTTGAACAATTAAAATATTTGATCACAATAGTCTCTAATTTCGTTGGACATTTGTAGTCACTTATTCGACGGGTAAATGACGACCGAATAGGAAGTGTTTGTGTGGTTCACTAAGTTCGTTATCCGGATGCGAATTGAAGCTAGCGGGTGAGTAATGTCGGCCCCGGTTCGTGGAGACTAAACTTGTTTCATCAATTCTTTATAGAGAGCAATGATCTACAAGTTCCTGTAAAAGGACACTTTCCTGAAATTGGAAGCCTGCGTTTTGAATAGAAAAGAAGAAAGTGGTCGAAAGATAGAGAGAGAGAAATAGAAGAAAAGCAGAATTACAATGAAAGAGAGAAAAAGGGGGAAAAGGGAAAGAAAAAAGAGAATAAGATAAAACCAAACTGTAACAGAGAGAGAAAGTGAGAGAATTGGGCTGAGATCAAGAAGTAAAATGCGAAAGAAAGCGAAAAAAAATGTAATAAAACAGAAAGAAAGAAAGAAAGCAAGCATTTTACTGGTTCGTTTCCTACAGCTTATAAACTATATTAAGGTTATTTCAAGCCAGGAAATACTTTTATATTGTAAGGATTTCTGTTTTGGATGAGATGATAATTGGTTTACTGAGACAAGTCTTACTAGTTAACTTATAGCTAGCAGAAGAAGAAGAAACGAATTTGTACCTTTCCCGAAGGTATTTACGCGTAAGTTATCAAAACGAACCCAATGTGAATTGGAACTCTTCTCTCCAATTAATAATTTCAGCCCCCATTTTTTTAACTTGTCAGTACGATTACCAGAAAAAAGAAACGTAGAGAAAAACTAGAGGTTGACTCAAAACGTACAAAAATACAAACTTCAGTACGTTTTTTGACCCGGTAACAACTTCTCGAACACCGATTTGATTTTTCTTGCGCACATCAATTCTTCTGGCAATATGCCTGACGGTGTATTGAGATTTGGGGTTATTCTCTAAAGAATTTTTGTAGTGCTTCTTCGCTCGTTTTTTCATAACTTGCTTTTTTCAAAGCTCTCTTGAAAGAACCCACAAACCGTCCTGTTCCTTCGTTTGACCCAAGGTGATGCGGTGGCGTTGTAATATGTTCAATCGAAACCATTTTACAAAAATCTTCAAATTGTAAGCAGTGAATTGTGTATCGTTATCCGATGTTGTGACATCAGTAATGCCATATCCTACAAATAGTTCGTGTAAAAAATTCACTGTCACAATAGAAGTCATGTTTTTTCTTTGTTTGTTTGTTTGTTTGTTCTTTTTGTTTGTTTGTTTTTTGTTTTGTTTCTTTTTTTTTTTGTTTTTTGTTTTGGTCTTTGCTTTTTGCACTCACAAATTTCAGGCCGCTTAATAAAGCTATCCATTACTACAAGATAATATGGTCTGTTTATTAGACCTGGAAAATTGATGTGCAGTATTGACCACGTAGTATCTGTCTTTGGCCAAGGTTGTAATTTCGCCATAAGTGATTTTCTTGCCGAACACAACATCTACAGGCTATTATTAATTTTCCATTATCTTGATCTATTTTGATCCAGTATACATAGCTTCTCATAATAGATTTCATCCTTGAAATTCCCTCATGTACACTACGAAATTCATTTAATAGCCGTTTTTGTAATATTCTAGGTATTCCATGTGCAAACATCAGTACACCGTCAGCGAGTAAGCTTTCAAGATCAAATCGTGTTATTTCTTACTCTTTTAGTTGGTTTTTTCCGCAAAAAAACATGTCTTGTTCTGCTTTTACGTTTACTTCTTCCAACGTAACTGGTAATTTACGTAATACATTACATAATATGCACGTTTAATTTCTATTTCATTTTTTATGCTGCAATAATTTTGTCCTCAAACGCTTAAATATTTTTTTATCCATCTTGATAACCCATTCGCGTGCATAATTTTTGAACAGTTGGTATTCCATCCTAAAGTCGTAATTTAATAAGATGGTACTCCAGCATTGTAATCTATTCGCTGTATGCGTAGAAATTTCTTTTTTCAGACCATAAATTAATAATAGATGTCTGTGGTCTGTCTGCAACCGAAAACTCCTGTGTATAAATTTGTGAAATTCTTTTACTGTAAATATTATTGCTAATGCTTCTTTTTCGATTTGACTGTCGTTTTTCCTGCTGGTAGTAGAGAACGCGAATCATGTGCAATAGCCTTCATATTTCGTCATATTTATGTAAAATTACTGCTCCTATACCATAATCACTAGCATCTGAAGCCAATACAATTACTGCTTTTGGGTCGTAGTGTGCTAATAAGTCCGATGTTAGTAGCTTTTTTTTAATTTCTTCAAAAGTCTTCTGATACTTTTCAGTCCATTTTCACTTTACGCCTTTTTAAGCAAATTTTTTAAAGTTCAGCGGGTCTCTCAAATTCTGCATATTAAGTATCAAAATGTTATAATAGTTGGCTAGTCCCAGAAATGTTTGCAACTTAGTAACGTTTGTTGGAGGAGGCATGTTCTTAATTGAACTTTTTCTCGACAGTTCTAGTTGACAACCATTTTTGTCAATGATTTATCATGTGTACTTAATTTTTGGCAAAGAAACAGTTCGCATTTTTCTTACAGAGAAAGAAAGAGAAAAAAGGAAGTTGGTTGAACTTATACAATCCCTTGTGCGTACTTATAGTTGTTAACTCTGCACATTCTTTCCAAACTTGTACTTGTAAATCCGCTTCAGAAAGATCAAAGTTTGAAAAAACACATTTCCATCATTGGAGTATTGAATAACAAACTTTCCTCGCTAAAATTTTTGTCGAAATGTTTACTGTTTCTTCAAAACAAATTTATCCTGTTTTTTCGGTCGTACAAAATTACAGTATTTTTCATGTTCTATTGGTGCTAAATTACTCAACAAAAGTCTTCTTTTTTCTCATCTTCCCAGTCGTTGCATTCTTCTCCGAAAATTTGCTTGCATCTTCCAAAATAAAGATAAAAGTACTTCCATTGTATGTGAATTGTATGTGAATTCAGATATGACATTTGCCACCGCGTCGCAAATTAAAGAATTTTCTGTTATCTTCTGAATTATTTCAACCGTACTCACATATTTTTCAAAAACTATTTTCAAATGCCCGATATATTGTTACACTTTTAATTAATATATTATCCAGATAAGCAACTGCGACATCAAAATCTGCAACCAAGGTATCCATAGCTTGTTGAAATATGCTACTGGTGCTACTATTATGCCAAAAAGAAGTTGGTTGAACTTATACAATCCCTTGTGCTTATAGTTGTTAACTCTGCACATTCTTTCCAAACTTGTACTTTTAAATCCGCTTCAGAAAGATCAAAATTTGAAAAAACATTTTCATCATTTAATTTTGTAAATACATCCTCTGGGTTTGGTAATGGGTAGTTATGGAGCTTTAAACATTTGTTTAACCCTGGAACACTAACCATCATGAAAGTTACACTACTACTAACCATGAGTATATCATACCCGATTTTGAAAATATCAAAAATATATTAAATATAAATCTTTATTTTAAATATTTTACATGCACTTCAAAATTTGTAATTTGAGTTAACATTAATAGAAACTGAAAAAACATTATTTAGGTAAGAAAATTAGGTACTGAATATTTAATTAAATTGTAATTAAAATAGCGTCATTTGCGCTGGGTACTATATACCCTCGGTTGGTGTTCTCGGGTTAACACAAATTTTATTATCTTTATTTCTATAGATCCACTGCTGCAGGTGCCCATTTTGAATAATTAATCTGTTCACTTACACCTATTTTTTCAATTCTGTTTAATTATTCGTTTACTTAATCTGATACTACGAATGGTACGGTATGTTTCAGTTTAAACACTGCCATCGACCCATTTATTCACTTGAAATTTCGCTTTGAATTTAGAACACCGACTTAACTCATCCAATTTTTCAATTCTTCCTTTAAATTTTTATTCTTTTTTAAAAATGGTCATTTGTCTACTTACTTTTCCAAATTTATATGTAAATCTCACATCTCAACGATAACACACTTGTTACGGAATGAGACGTTACAAGTAATTTCGCCAATAAAAATTAATTTGTCACTTGACACGTTACGTGTGCCTTTCGAAGTCCTTCTAAATATAGGTTTTCCGTTTGCCTTTCATGGAACTTAATTAGCTATTGTGTTATCACTAGCTGCATTTTTTCATCCACATTATTAATTTTCACATGCACTAATTTTCTTTGGTTTTCCGTCGAAACGCTGTGTACGATTTGTTCTGAGAGAAACGTTCCTTACTTTAGTTTTATAGTGTGACGTTTTACGCCCTACTTGTCCTTACGTGTAGCATTTCGAATTCTTAAAATGACAGTAGATGAAACCTTTCACATCTTAAACATTGATTAAAATTCTTTTCTGTGCCTTTTTCTTTCATTTGTATGGATGCGCATTTTCTACTCAATTTCTTCGGTATAGTGTCTCTCAGATCTAGGATTCTTTGACATTCGTTTAATATTGCCTTTATAATTCAGTTCAAATTTCGTCCGAATTCTCGCCCATCTTTTTCGCCGTTAACCCTTGAAATGAAAATTAATTCTTTAAATATATCCGGGGTGAGTTCGTTTAATCTGAATCTTTCATATTCTTTGTTAACGATTCCAGCATATGTGACAAAATATTCGTTTTTTTTTATCGTCAGATTCATACATTTCCAACGAGTATCAAATAACAAGGCTACATATTTAACCCATAGCTAGAGGGAGAAGAAACGAATTAGTACCTTTCGAACTTTTGTAAGTGAATACAACGAATTTAACTGGAATTCGTATTTGGCTCAGTAATTTCTCATTCCCAGTCAATATCCACTGCACTATAACGCACATCTTTAGTACAGATTATGACTTATTAAAATCCGCCATTCTCAAGAGTTATGAAGTTGTTCTAGAGACATGTTGTCAAAAATTTAGGAATCATATGAAAATTAAAGCCCAAACATATGTGAAGTTCCTAAGACAAAAAGAGAAACTTATTTTGACCGGTGGAATACGTCGAAAAATATTAAAAATGAATATGAAAAATTGAAACAATATTGATTGGGAAATTTAAAAATTGTATACCAGAAAAGTTTTAAAATCATATAAGTGAAAAAAAGTCCAGAAACTGCTAACGAGTTAGCAGAGTTAGCGGATGAATATGCAAAAAATTAAAAGAGCAAAATGAAACCTAATTTGATAAATCAGGATCCTAATAAATTCAAAAGCGTAAATTGTGAAAAGGGCAGAAACTTACTAAAAGTTAATAACCGACATATCAGAATAGCAGATTTCCTTGGTGAGTGATTCCACGAGAAAAATACTCATTTTAATCTTTAAAAAATACGGACGCTTCGCAATTTCTCCTGTTGAAAAGTAGTTTTCTGAGAGGACGGAGGTCAGCTACTGGTGAACAGATTAATATTAGAAGAATTGGCGACAAACCTGGGAGTATCACTGTACGTAGGATGAACATAGAATCGAAGGGTTAACATAGAATCGAACTTAATATGAGGATTAATCACCATGTATGTGATAAGCAAACTTCCTGTGAATGGAGTATCGATGTTATTGGAAAATGATTTAGTGGGTAAAAAAGTGATAATATCTTTCCCGAGCAAACCGTGAAAACCGGTCTGTTTAAGAAAAACGCGTTCGGAAAAGAAACTTAAAAGAGCTAACATAACTTCGTGTGTAGTAAATTGCGCACAAGCAGGGGCGAAAAATAGTGAAAAGGAGGAAGACAAGCCAGAAAAGAGAGAAGCGCTGGTCGTGATGAACCCGCTTCTGATGCAGAATAAGAAGGAAACTGATTAGTGAGCAAGTCCGACTCTGAACTAACGCAACTTATTAATCACGCGAGATCAGGGGAGAATCTTGATAATGTCTCAAAGACATATTTTATTAAAAATGGAATAATAATGAGGAGGTGGAAGCCAACTCAAATCTTGGAAAGACTTGACAGCGAACAAATAGTAGTCCAAAGAGCTTATAGGTGTTACAGAACAGCTCATAAAATCCTATGATTATTAGGGCACTTAGCAATTGGCAAAACGTGCGAAACAATTTTCAAACACTTGTACTTGATCGGAGTTAAGAAAGATGGAGTGAAATTTTGTAAAACGCGTCCCATATGTCAAATAGCGGGAAAACCAAATGTGAAAATCCCACCCTATTATCTTTGAAGAACCATTTAGTCGGGCAAAATCGGGTAACAAATACTTATTGAAAATCATGTGTACATCATCAAGATTTACTGAGGCCATTCAGCTAAAGAATCTTTTCAACCAAAATGGCAGTAAAAGACCTTATTAATTTCTATACCAAAGTGAGTTTACCTAAGGTATTCAAATCGGACAAAGCCAGAGTGAATGAGCTTCACCATGCTTATTGGTAGAAAAACCAAATGGGTCGATGAGATTTTGTACGGATCATCAAAAAGTAAATAAGCTTACTACAACAGATTCCCGTTTTTTTTCCACGAATGGATGATTGCAGAGACAAAATTGGAAAAGATAAATATATTGAGAAATGTGATATTTTCAAAGGTTATTGGGCGGTACCATAAACTGACAGGGCAAAAGAAATCTCAGCCTTTGTAACTTCCAGTGGAATTTATGAATATTGTGTTATACCTTTCGGTATGAAGAATTCGCAGTCTATCTTTGTAAGACTAATGGACCAATGTTTAAAAGATATACAAGGAGTTGACACATATATCGACGACAACGTAATATATATGTATATATATATATATATACTTAGAAATATTACCTCTTAATATTGCGAAAAATTTCTAAAAGGCTTAGATTGGCGAACATTACTATTAATTTAGTGAAAAGTTACTTTTGTTAGGCTGAAATAACATACTTAGGATATTCTGTGGGTATGAGAGAGACTCTTCAATAGGTGCTATGGCCAAGAGCTATCCGATTCCTGACAATCTGAAGTTTTCGAAGATTCTTAGACATGGTAAGTTATTACTGCAGATTCTGAAATTTCCAATCCCTTCACTGATCTGTTACAGAGGAAAGTTAAATTTATATGCAATTCGAAGTGTCAGGGGTCATTTGATAAAATCGAGTACAAATCCGGTGCTGAAAGCTCCACATTTTCGCCAGCCTTTCGCTGTTGCTGTTGATGCAGAAAGCAAGCAAGGAATTGGAACAGTATTATTACAAGCAGATGATCAGAATAAAATGCACCCAGTCAGCTAATATTTTCAGGAATCTAACAGACACCAAAGAACAAATTCTATGATAGAGAAAGAAGCTCTCGAGACAGTTACAACATTTTAAAATTTACGTGGCAATGACAGTCACCTACAATTATCTATATAGACCACAATCTGTCAGTTTTTATTGATGAGATGAAAAATAAAAATAGTCGACTTTTAGAGTGGAGTTTAGTATTACAAGAATTCAATTTAAATATTGAGCATATTAAAGGTATAGAAAATAAACAACAGGAAGAAAGTTAGTTTTATATGGAATTCGAAATGTCAGGAAGCATTTGATAAAATCAAGAATTTGTTAAGTACAAATCCGGTGATCAGAATAAAATGCACCCAGTCAGCTAATATTTTCAGGAATCTAACAGACACCAAAGAACAAATTCTATGATAGAGAAAGAAGCTCTCGCGCTAGTATCCAGTTACAACATTTTGAAATTTACGTAGCAATGTCGCAGTTACCTAAAATTATCTACATGGACCACAACCAGTTATAAGATGTAAAATAAAAATAGAGGACAATTTTTAAGCGTGGAGTTTAGTATTACAAGAATTCAATTCAACGAATGAACATATTAGAGGTACAGAAAATAAACGTGTGGGTGCTGACTGTACACTGTCCGATAGAAAAAAATGGTAATTTTTTGGCAGACGTAGAAACGTTACGTTACCAGGTATTCACTCTTAACTACCACAGCATTAAAAGTACATACTGTCTATAAACTATCACACTTTCCGTTTCTCTCTAACTGTGACAGCTACTCTTTCTCAGTCTCTCACTCTCTAATAATCTTAGAAAATCGACAGTTAAAATTGCATGTAAAGTTAGAGAACCATCCGTGGAAACAGGATTGGCTCCTGGCTAACAATAGCATGCCGCACATGTAGAGTCACGTGGCCCAATATGAAGAACTGCACAGGAAAAATACGTTTAATCAGTTGAACTGCGGATCTGAAGAGATGATGCATTCTCATGTTATGTTTTTTTTTTTTAATCATTTCACCCCAAGCAAGTTATTAACGCCAATGACGTGCAGGGTTTTACATAAGAGAGTTGAAATATTAGGCAGGAGGAGGGTGAAGACAAAGATGAACCAGCTACAGGGGATGAAAGAGAAAGGGCAAGAGAAGGATGTGAACACGGGAGTGAAGACAGTTGCGAAGGTAGAGAGAAAGAAAAAGAGCAAGATACACGGGCTGATGTAGAAAGGACTGAAGTTAAGTGGATAAGAGATGGGAATTGACTTTGCATTTAAATTCCTGGAAAGTCAGTAAAGCAAGTATATGGAAGGGAGTTCCACGGGCGGGAAGCGCGAGAAAAGAAGCTAATGGAATAGAATTGTCGCCTGCATTCGGTTGATCTAAATTATCGTCAAAATTAAGAGATTGCTTAACGAAAAGACTGAATCGTATATTCAACTGACATATATTAAGAGTTAAGTTGGATTGCAGACATCGAGGAATGAATACTATTATTTTCATGTTTCACAACAGATTTGGATGTTCCAAAATAAAGAGGTCGAATATTTTATCAAACTCATCCACATTAATACATGCTGCAAGTCCCACCCTTTTACAGTGCAACCGATGAAATGTAACCGCAATTTCTACTCCAACAGCTTCTTCACTCGCATTTCCCGCCTGTGGAATTCCCTTCCGCATGCTTGCTTCCCCGACGGCTACAACCCCCAGGAGTTTAAATGTAGGGTCAATAGACACCTAACACACTAACTCATACCCATTCTCTCCAACTCTCTCCCTATGTACATACTAACTCGTCTATCACCCTCCTTCTGACATTTCCTATACCCAATCGCTCTATGTGACCTCCTGCGCTATAGTGGCAGTGGAATGCTTTGCTTGGGGTGACATGATTAAAAAAAAATGTGAATATTTATTCGACTGATAAAATTGTCACAAACCAAAAAACCGCGGTGAATCAACAATTGTGTTAATCACCGAATAGAAAGCATGTATAATTTTTCCAGTTGGAAAAACTGAGAAGATTTCAGTCAGTTCAATGTTGAATTTTTACAACGGAAAGATAGCTTTTATAATGTCGAAACCTGTGAAGAGGAAATGAACATCACTTGGCAACAGAAGATTGCATCTTTTAGAAGTCAAAGCTTGTAGCTAAACAACGCTCCTATGCGGGAGACAAAGAAATTAAAAGACTGAACTGAAAAAAAAAAAGAGTGGAAAAGAGAAATGAAAAAAATAGAGAGAGAAAGAAAAATAAAAATAAAAGTATATTTATGATTTCAGACAATGAACCGAAGTTAAGTATTTGTTAGTTTTTCTCAGTCCTCATATTGCATATAACGTACACACCTTTCCACACAAAACATGTTTTCTTATATCATTTTACCACTTTTAAATCATGTTGAATTTTAATATATCTGTTTATTGTTCATCTCTGTTGGTTATTTTACTTATCCGTGTATCTGACCTTGCGAAAGAAACCATCCACTACTGGAGTGCGGATGTGCGTTGTGGTACAGTGGATATCGGCTAGAAACGAGAAATCGAAGAGCCGAGTTCAAATTCCAGCTGAATTTGTTGCATTCACTTACGCGCAAATACTCCTGGAAAGGGTATTAATCCGTCTCTTGCCTCCAGCTATGGGTTAAATAGCAGGACGGATTAGGTTCTATAGCCTTGGTTGGGAACCAGTCTACCGCAGAAAGTAATGGCAACCTACTGCGGGATAATCTTTCCCGTCAGTCATGTCTCTTTTGAAATATGATCTCCCAAGCGTGTATCACCTATAGCACTCAACTGACTGACTGACCCGAGTGGAAAACCTTGGCCATACATTTCTGGCAATTATCTAAACAATCTTTTTTTTTTTTTTGTGCTTTTCGCTTTAAATTTTATGTTGTGACAATTTGGTCGCAATATATATATATATATATTTTAGAACATGTACAACATTTTTATATATCCACTACAAATCGTACATTTGTTTCGACATTGAAGCTACAATGTCTCCTCAGGTGGTGTGGACAGGAATGGACCAAAAAATTTCTACATGTTCTAAAATCTAATTTATAATCAATATTCACATCTCTATATATATTATAAATCGAGCACTGTTTTAAATTAATATATATATATATATATATATATATATATATATATATAAACGAAAGCTCAACACATCATTTAGAGAGGTTATTAATTATAATTCATGTCTATGAACTAAATTAACTCCCTTCATCAAACCACGCCACATTCGGTACAAAAATCCTTCTGGAATAAACGATTCTCTTAAAACGAAATGGCGGTTTGTTGGTATAACTTGCGTGGATGTGTGTTGGTATTGTTTTTACGCGTATAGACCCGGTCTTCATAAATATGTGTGTAAGTGTGTATACAGTATATATGTGGATATGGATGGATGTGTGGGGGTACATATAGACGCAGTTGTGTGTACATGTGTGTGGGTGTAGTAGTATGTGATGTGGGTGTGTGTACGTGAGTGTGTTCATATGCAGGGTTGTGTGCGTATATGTATTCTTGGGCTTGTGAACTTTCCTCGCCTGGTCTTGATGATTTTTGGCCGAGATGGGACCGGGATTTCTGTTCTGGGTCGTGTTGCTTGATTTTCATTTCGTTTTAAAAGAATTTATTCCTGGAGGATGTTTCTACCGAATGGAACGAGTGTGGTGTCGTCTGATGAACTAAGCTAATTTAGTTCGTTGAGATAAATTATAATTTATAACTACTCTAAATAATGTGTTGAGTTTTCCTTGATAAATATCATATTGCTCTGGATAACACCCATTGAGCTCTCTATACATGTCTAACAGTTAATATTATATATTAAATAAATCTTATTGGGTTATCCTCCCCATTCACAATACGCGATGTTTTATATTTATATATATATGTGTGTGTGTGTGTGTGTGTGTGTGTGTGTGTGTGTGTGTGTGTGTGTGTGTGTGTGTGGTTTGCATGCTAGATCATATTTAGATTAGTTGTCTCTTTATGTGCGTTTGGTTAAATATAACTGATTAAATTATCTATCTATATATATATATATGTTTTGTTAAAAACGAACGACAAGGAAGATTTTATTAATTTTTGATTTCATTTCTTTTGATTTAATTTCTCCAGTAGTCTTGTATATTTCCTTTCTACTGGAGATAAGGAATGTAAAAATGTTTCATAATGATAAAATTTCCGAGCGCTTCCAATCACTTCATTGGCTAATCTCAAGGGTGTTATCTTTTCGCTGTCATTTTTTCCTCGGGTTTTGAATGTAACGTCATTTATTTTGTGTTTTTGAAAAAAAGTGTTTTTTTTTAAGTTATCACGAGATGCGCGCGACTGAAAATTGCGTGAGCGTCTTTCTATTTTTACAAAACTTCCAAAAGTCCATTTGCACTGATAAATAATGTAAAGTTTTTACAATCCTTATTTCCAGCAAAATGAAAATATGTAAAAATACTGGATAAATTAAATAAAAAATGAATAAAAATTTTCCTGTCGGTCGTTTATAACAAAACATGTTCAATTATACAATATATATACTCTCACACCCTGATTGAGCACTCTGGAAGAATGGTAGACTTTGAAAAACAATAGCTACTCTGGCATGTACGCATTGCTCATTCAGTAATGGATTAGAGCACTCTGGCTCTTGGGCGGGTATAATGACAATATACACGCTAAAAAGTATGCCTTCTTCTACCGAACGCCCATCGCCCAGTAGTAGAATCGCCGACTGACGCCAGTTCGGTTGGGTTTCAATCCTGGGTTAAAAGCAATCGGAGTCTGATGAGCTGTGATACAGCGTAACAGATCTGTCTGCGGATGACTATATATATTTGAACATGTTTTGTTATAAACGAGCAACAAGGAAAATTTTATTCATTTTTTATGATTTTAATAAAATTTTATTTTATATATATATATATATATATGTGTGTGTGTGTGTGTGTGTGTGTGTGTGTATGTGTGTGTGTGTGTATTTTGGCAGCATTTTTTTTTTTTAGACATGTCAGATTAAATAAATTGCAAACATTGTGACTGCTTATTTTAAAAAAAATCCGTTCATAATCACGGATAATTTTTCACGTATTATAATTGAAAAATATCCGAAATGAGCTATATCATTGACATGTTATTATCATTCATTTCTCGGTGTTCCCAAGTACTTTCAATCTCCTTACAAGATCAACTTCAGGAGTGTGAGACGTAGTAAGAGAAAATATAAATTAAAAAATAATGATCGATAACACAACTATCCTACACCAAAAAAACAACAAATGTAAACAACAAATTCTCGGGGCAATATTCATTAAAAATGTAAGCCGTCAATTAATAGAATCGGCTATGAATACTGTAGCAATGTTCTAAAATGTTTGTAAAAAGAAAAGTTTTTTCATGCTTTAACACGTGCATGACCATAACATTGCAACATATAAAAAAATTCCATTTTGGATGATTTTGACGTTCTAATGAACGCTAGTAATTTGCCAACCGTTATATTTGAAGCAAGAAAAAAAATTACAGTAATTTTTTGCGGTTATTTTTTTGTTACCATAACTCACGTCAATGATGATGATCTCAGAAGGCGATTGAAAGTACTTGGGAACATCGAGAAATGAATAATAATAACATTTGTCAACGTTACAGCTCATTTCTGACATCTTTCATGATTAATGCGCGAAAGATAATCTGTGAGTATGAACGGATTTTATTAAAAATAAGCAGACACAATGTTTGCAATTTATTTAATCTAATATATATTTCACAGCTCATCCGTGCGGTTAGACATCCGATTGCCTTAAACCAGGATTGAAACCCCACCGAATTGGCGTCAGTCGGCGACTCTACCTCTGAGTTATGGGCGAGAGAGAGAAAGAGAGAGAGTGACTGAAAAATAACTCCCTGTTTTATGTATTCTTCATCTTGTAATATATATATATATATATATATATATATATATATATATATATATACTATAGTCATCGCAGACAGATCTGTTTCGCAGTATCACAGCTCATCAGTACGGTTAGACTCCGATCGCTTCCTAACCCAGGATTGAAACCCAACCGAATTGGCGTCACTCGGTGATTCTACCTGTGCGCCACGAGCGTCCGGTAGAAGAAGGCAGACTTTTTTACCGCCCATATCATTATACACGCCCAATAGCTAGAGTGCTCTAATTCATTATTGAATGAGCGATGCGTATATGCCGGAGTAGCTACTGTTTTTCAAAGTCTACCACTCTTCCAGAGTGCTCAATCAGGGTGTGAGAGCGTAAATACTATATATATATATATATATATATATATATATATGTGTGTGTGTGTGTGTGTGTGTGTGTGTGTGTGTGTGTGTGTGTGTATAATACCATAGATAGATAGATAGATAGATAGATAGATAGATAGATAGATAGATAGATTATCCTATGTTTTACGCACAACTCTGTGTTTCATGCATTTCAGCAATCTTCAGATACTTATTATGTTATACTTGTTTTTTTTTCGATTTTTTTCGATTGTCACAACATGAAATTTAAAGCGAAAAGTACAAAAAAAAAAAGATTGTTTAGCTAATCATGCATAAAACAGGAAAATATGTATATTTATTAATATATAAATTTGGTCCGTTATACAGCATTGAAAATGGTTCCATTCACACCTGAATATTTACATATCGATATATATAAATGTGTATACATATATATATATATATATATATATATACTTATTTACCTCCTTTTATACATAGATAGATAGATAGATAGATAGATAGATAGATAGATAGATAGATACGAACGGACTTAAATAGATAGATAGATACGAACGGACTTAGATAGATAGATAGATAGATAGATAGATAGATAGATAGATAGATAGATAGATAGATAGATAGATAGACTTTCATACTATTTAGATCGTTTGAATTGAACTATAGTGATTTGTGTTTAGTCAAAGAAAAGTTTGTTATTGTTGTATAAGCTTTTAGAAAATATTCACTCTTTGATATAAATCAGTGAAATTTGTGGCAAAAATAAAATGCTTTACAATTTGATAAAGAAAACCACAAAAACAGGCTACAGACAGGTGAACGATCAGATATGTCTACATGAACAACAAAATATATTTGAACAAAGACGGTTTCGAAAAAGGAAAAAAATAACTGAATTGAAAGCACAAAGTTACGTATTTCTGTGTTTTGTGAAGTCGTTTAATCCAAAATGTCAACAGGAGAACTGGATGATGCAAACTACTTCTTTTTTTTAACTTATTTGTTAACGTCGCTTTTATTTCGTCTCTCGATTGCGGAAAGTAGACCAATGTCTGATTACCTCCATCTTGAAATCATGAGGAGTAACTACAATAGTTTGGCGTACAAGACACTAGTCACTTCAGTATATTATAGCAGGCATTTTTTCATCAAAGGTGATCTTTCTAGGAATATCAATAAAATAAAAAATTGGAGGAATATATAAAATGAGTGGGCCGGTGTCGTCAAAAATGACGGCAAAATATTTTTATCGATATGAGTCTAAAATGAAAGCAACATGTACCTACTATTGAGTAGCTTACATTAAGATATACGAAAAAAATAATCAAAACATCTGAGCATGACAGGAGTTATATATATATATATATATATATATATATATATATATTAGTCATTCGCAGACAGATCTGTTTCGATGTATCACTGCTAATCAGTACGGTAAGACATCCGATTGCTTCTAGCCAGGATTGAAACCCGACCGAATTGACATCATTCGGCAATTCTACCTCTGAGTTATGGCCGCTGAATAGAGGAAGGCGGACTTTAGCGTGTTACATACAACATATATATATATATATATATATATATATATATATATATTATAGTAGAGAGAAAGAGAAGATTCAAGAATTTATTCGTGTAAGCCTAAAGTTTTGCTTACGGCCATATCATGTTTAAACAACGGTCCCGTGTAATCATTGAAGTTAAGCAACGTCAAGCATGATCATTACCTAGATGGGTGACCGCTTTGTTATAGCAAATACTATTTTCTTGGATGTGCTGGTCGTGGGATATTTTTAATCTGATTCCAGTTGGTTTCGTTGCAATCACTCACGCGCAAATACACTTAGAATCGGTATGACCTCCCCTCAGTTATGGGTTAATTATTAAGAATCGTACCACTAAATCATTACTATCTTCCCACAAAAAATTTTACAATGTAAATGGCTTTAAATGATCTACAAAGGTTTGATAAACCGTAGAAAGTTAATCAATCAATGAAACTTAAGTGTATTCCTGAAAATAAAATAAGAACAAAAACAAATAAAACATTTTAAAAATATAAAAAAAAAAATATATATATATATAGTGTTGAGTTGTGATGATACTCAGTGCCAATATTGTTGTTTTTTCAGTTGTTTACTGATAAAAAGATAATTTGGAAAGTTGGTCTTTTATCGTAAAGTGTTCGATATCGATATACAGCTTTATTAAAATTGTTGTGAAGAAATTAGTCACTTAACTGAGCAGAGTCATGGGAACTTCGGAATTTCGTGAAGGCAGCATTATGGTGTCCTCACTCCTCAGGGTTTTGTTCAGTCTGCTGTTGTGTCCCTGTTTTATTGTTATTTATATCGAAGAACAAAACCTAGACGAGAGTTATGAAGAAACATGGCATAAAAACAAGTATTAATTTTTCACCGTAAGCAAGGCAATAGTGGCACTAAGATTGAAAAGGTTACTAAAAGTAAAAGAATATGAGAAAACGTTAGTTATGAAAAAGAACAATAAAAGAACAATAAAAGTTTTATAAAGATGCAAGATGGCGATTGACGTTGCATTTAAGTTTTTAGTCTAGTTGTCAGGAAGTTGACAGGAAAGCACGATGCCGGAACAGAGTTTCACATGTGTAAGGCTCGAGAGAAGAAAATGTTAGAATAGAACTTACGGTTAAACGAACTATTTCAACAGTAAAATGATGAGACCTAGCTACCAATCTAGTACTATGTGGACAAGTTACCGAAGAGGAAAGTTCATTTGAACAAATGCCATAAAAATATTTATAGAAGATACAAGGTGCGAAAATTACTAAAGCTGTTATGCCAGGTCAGGACCGATAACATAACATATTCTACTTTAGATTTTGTCGAGACTCTGGAGATACATAAGAGGAGCATCATTCCTGATATGGCAGCAATATTCAGTGCACAGACGGATGGTAAATTTACAAACGGGTAAGATGTATTATGTCGAGAAAAATTGTCTAACATGACATAGGGAACCAACTTTCCATGATACAGACCTAGAAATTGATTCAATATCATCGTTCTAATTCATGTCATAGGAAAATATAAGAACATGAAGGTACAATTGGTGGCTCTCCCGTCGGTTAGTTTCTGGCTTGCTGATGAACGACAAAAATGTTTCCCTAAGATGACTAAAAGACAGTAGTTGTTTTTTTTATTTTTTTTTTTTTTTACTTCTTAAAATTCACAAGCCATTTTTTGCCTTAATTAACAACAGATTGAAGGTGATTTTCGAGGTAAACTGCCAGTTATACTGTATCGAATCAATCAGAAATACTATTAAAATGGGATATGCAGACTTGGGAACTGATGGCATTGGAAAAGTCGTTAAAGAAGATAAGAAAGAAATTAAGTCTAAGGATAGAGTCCTGAGAAGCACCGAGGTTAATGCGAAATGATATGGCCGTTTAAATCGAATTTTATTTCACAATTTATCAAGAAGTATTGGATCAAATCAAAAATTCGCCTGGAGACACAATAGCTGTTAAGAATCTCAGCGAGCCAAAACGCGTCAAACGCCTTCCAGATGTCTTCACTCATTCTTATCTATAGCTTGACATTCACTTTTGGTCAGTCAGTTAAGTGCTATACGTGATACACGTTTTGGGCGATCATGTCTCTAAAGAGATATGAATGACTGGGCAGAAGATTTTCCTATAGTAGATTGCCATTACTTTCTACGGTAGACTGATTGCCAACCAAGGCTACAGAACCCAATCTGTTCTGCTATTTAACCCATAGCTGGAGGAGAAGCGACTTTCCCAAGTGTATTTGTGCATAAGTGAATGCACCGAATTTAACTGAAATTCGAACTCGGCTCTCCAATTTCTCGTTGCGAACCCATACCCACTGCACCACAACGCACTAGAGATTCTAGTACTTTACCACAAAGAGTTAGTAGACTAATAGGTTGATAATTCGAAGGATCGGACCATTCACACGAGTTCTATAAAACAAGAACTACAAAAGATTTCCAACATGCTGGAAAAAAGAATTTAGAGAGAACAGGCGCCAGTTCTGGAGCTTTATTTAGATTTATTCAGGGCAACTGCGGGGATATCATCAAGGTCGCGTACTTTGTGGGATATAGCATGAAGATGATAGCGAAAACCATAGACAGAGTTATATGTCCAGGGTGAGAAAAGTTACTTACCATAGTGGTTAATGGATAGATCGAAGACATCCTGTTGAGTAGTCCCTGAAGTCACCAAACCTTTGATTTTTTTCTCTGGGATCGTTCGAAATCAGTTGTTTATCAGACCCAAGAAATATTGAGCAATTTAAATAAAGAAATATGAACGCAGTAAAATAACAGAAGAAACTCTCAGGAGTATTAATGAATCCTGCAGGCACAAAACTGAATTGGCTTTTAAAAAAAGGGGGGATATTTTGAACAACACGCATAACAATTAAATATCAAGTAAATAAAATTTTCATGTGTGTTTTTTTAATCATATCGACCAGACAAAGCGTTAACGTCGCTGATGTGCAGAGGCTACATAAGATAATTGAAGTATTAGGCAATAGGAGAGTGAAGACAAAGACGAACCAGCTACAGGGGATGAAAGAGAAAGGGCAAGAGAAGGATGTGAATACAGGAGTGAAGACAGTTGCGAAGGTAGAGAGAAAGGAGAAGAACAAGGGGTGATGTAGAAAGAGCTGGAGTCAAGTGAATAAGAGATGGGAATTGCCTTTGCATTTAAATTCCTAGAGGTTATATCCGTCAGGAAAGCAAGTATAGGAAAAGGAGTATCACAGGCGAGAAACCCGAGAAAAGAAGCTGCTGGAATAGATTTGTCGCGTGCATTTGGTTGATCTAACTGTAAAAGGGCGGGACCTTGTTGCCAGTCTGGTTGCTCGAGTAAATTCTTGGGGGGGGGGGGGGGGGGCACCAGTGATCCAAGTTCGTCAGAGCAGAAGCCATGAAAATATTTGTAGAAGAGACAGAGGGAAGCCATATCCCGACGGTGAGAAAGTGGCTGGAGTCGAGATGCTTGGTCGGGACCAATCACATTACAGGAGCCTGTCTTATACTTTTAAGAAATCATTCTTATGATATGGAACTTTTGCCTCAACCTGTATATAACACAGTAAAGGCTGGATGTAGGTGGAAAATCAGCCAAATAAAATTTGATGAGTCGAGATTAATGCTTCTATCATTCTGCTTCAGCACTCCGACCTTCCTAAAATAAACTGAATTTCTGATGTAAATGTTGTTTGTATTCGTCGAATTATTCAAACCAGTGAACTAACTTTGTTATCCAGTTTTCTGTCGATAAACTTCCGGCCGTTTTTGTGATGTTTGAAGCTTAGTTGTTGCTTGTATTTGATGAATTATTGATACTATCGTCCTTATTGCCATTGCATGAATCAATACCTTTCGGTCGGTAACCAGGAGGAAGGTTGAGAAGCCCATTAGTTGAAGAGTAATGAGAGGAAAGACAAAGGTGAGGTTTGCTAACTCAAATAATCCATAGAATAAATGCATTCGCAAACAGATTTGTTTCTCAGCTCATCAGTCGACATCCAGTTGCTTCTAGCCAGGTTTGAAACCCGACCGAACTGACATCAGTCGACGATTATTTTTTTCATATATATATATATATATATATATATATATATAGTAATGAACTTAATCACTGTAAGTCAACACTAATAATAACAGATTAAATATCCGAAAATAATGCTAACAGTAATATAAACCGTCTTTTAACCCGGCGGGGACTACTTCATGGGTTAAATAAAAGAGGGAGGGGAAAAAGAAACAAACAGAGCACAAGAACAATAACAATACGTCTAGTGCTCATTTGAAAGAAAAAACACCCAAGACGAAACCTTAACAGCAAAGTGCTCGATACGAAAGTACGAAAGTAGAGCAGAATACAATACAAACATCTAGAATTGAGCCACCACCTACCGCGGTTTCACACGAGCGGTTCTTCAGGGCAGGAGGCTACTGTCCTGAAGAACCGTTCGTGTGAAACCGCGGTAGGTGGTGGCTAATTCTAGATTTTTGTATTACATATATATATATATATATATATATATATATATATATATATACAATACATACATATATATATATATGATGTGAAAATATATGACAATATATATATATATATATATATATATATGAAAAAATATGACAATATGAAAAAAATACATAAAACAAATAGACAAAACTTGTCTATATTATTTAATGAATCATGCATCGATTAAAAAATAAAAATGCTGCCTAAATACACACAATTTAAATGATTTATAACCTTAAATTAATAGATATACATATGAGAGTACACATAAGCATAGTATTATTATTCAGCTGTTAATAAAACAATGCTCAATGTATGAACAGAGCTATATTATATAAATATTAATAAATATACATATTGTCCTATGTCGATGGCACGACTCGGTGTTTCATGCATTATGCAATCATCAGGTGGATATTTCAAACTGACAGTTTAATAGATTTGAAATTAAATTCACACAATGTTCATGGGAACATAAACTTATGAACTTAATAACAAGATTAAAAATTTAAATATTCTAAGATTACATGTAGATAAAGATTTAAATTTAAATTTGAAATTAATAAAATAAAAAATAAAAAAATATTAAAATGCAGGGAAAAAAGTCAAAGGAGTGTAAATTATAAAAGGTAAAAATGTATATATTCTGATATTACATGTAGATAAAAAATTAAAATTTTAAAATTCTGAATTAAAAATTCTGAATTAAAAAATAAATTTTAAAATTTAAAACTAAAATTAAAAATTAAGAATAAACAATTCAAGGAGCAAAAATTGAAGGAACGTAATTCATAATTGTTAAAATTAATATTGGTGTGAGGGAGGAAAGAGTGAAAGAACGAGCAAAACGTATAAAGGAGTGAGTCCGGGTTTAAGTAAGTATTTTTTCTATGACATCTTATGGTCGTTAAATAATTAAATCACTTTTTTTAAAAGTAAATTAGGATTATTAATTTTTTTTTCTAAAAGGCATCAGCAGCATCTATCTTCTTTTCCGTTGTAAGGTTTGGATTTAGCTATGATATTCTATATAATAATTGGGTTCTTGTTATTGTTTTTAATTTTCAATATATAGATAAAGCTCTACTTTTGCTGTATTTACTACTGTTTAAAGAAAACATGTGATTGTTAAAAGAACTTTCAAAGTGAAATTTAACATCATTATCATTTGAATGAATTCGAGCTCTATAAACAATACTGTCGGACATATATTGGCCATTCAATGGTCAGGTTTTATTTTTTCGGCAGTTGCAATTATCTTTAGAAGGATCAGTGTTGTTATTAGTAGGGTGATATTTGTAGTTTATGTGGGACAATTATTTATTTGGTATCATAGTATTATGTTGGGAAATATATTCATCTATGTTCTTAACACGACTATAACAGACTTTAACATTGTTTTTCTTGAAGATTTTTTTGAATGCGAGTGAATGGTATAAATGTTTGTGAATTAAGTTAAGGAACAGTTTACCAATGTAAGTTTGAACGTTAAGACTGAAGGGTGGGTTAAACCAAATAATGTTACATTTACGTAGTTTCTGCTTATTTCTGTCTACCTTGTTTTTAACGAAGTATTCTAAACTAGTGTTGAGTTGACTTTTTTTCTAAAGCATTAATGTATTTGATTTTAGAATGGTCAAAAATTTCCTTATTGCTAGAAATGGTACTTAAACGAAATTGGATAGATTTGTAAAGGTTGTTGGTGCTTCTCTGGGAGTGATTAGATTCCTTGTTGATTTATGTGTTCTTGTGTGAGTCGATGGTGTAAGGCCATTAACAAAATATAGAACAAATCACATATGAAAATATAGAACAAATCACATATGAAAATATTAAATTACTTCAAGTTCACTATGAATAAGAATAAAACCGGGACACAACAACAGATTGAAAAACAAAGTCTGAGGAGTGAGGACATCATAATAGTGCCTTCATGAATCTTCAAAGTTGGCATGACTCTACTCAGTTATGTGACAAACTTCTCCATAATAATTATTTGAAAATTTTCAATTACATCAAGCTCCATGTGAATAAGAATAAAACCGGGATACAGCAGCAGTTTGAAAAAAAAACCCTGAGGAGTGAGGACATCATAAAGATGCCTGCATGAATCTTCAAAGTTGGCACGACTCTGGTGGAACTAAAGAATGTAGTTCGTCTTAACACTTTCCATGGAAATAGCGATGTAACGGCGACAGACACGTGACGTTTCACCTGTAAGAAAGAGCTTGCAGGGTAGAAAATATGTCGTCCTCCACAAGTACACGGCGCAGACTCTTTCGGAATCTATCAAGGCAAAAAAGAGAAGACTGTTTAGCTGCTGCCCATATATGGCAGCAGTACTTCATCTTCGCCCTGATCTGGCTCTTGTAAAGGGAGATAACAGGAGGAGTTAGACACTTACTAGAGCAGTAAAGAGCACCGATCATTTTCCAGGATCTTTGACGGCTTAACATTAGAAAGAGACAACTGAAGTATTTAGGTTATATAATGAGAAAAGCGGGCTTGGAAAACTTGATACTCACAGGACACACTGAAGGCAAGAGGGACAAAGAAAAACAACGTATGGTATGCGTAGTGATTTGTTAAAAAAGAATGGCGAAACAGAGCTTAGTAAAAATAACAAAAAGACAAAATTTATTAAAAGTTACAACGGACAGGAAATTGTGGAGAGCCGTGATCACCAACGTCCTGAAGGAACTAAAAAGAGGGAGATGTTTTGATAACAGCACGGGAAGTTTGGTTTTCTATTTTTGACTTAAAGAGAGAAACTAAAATATAATCTTTTGCTTCGTTTTCTTTTCTCTAGGTTGTCGTGCACTTGCTCATAATGCGAATTTCTTTGACAGTTAAACTGCCTTTAGAGAATACGAAAACCGCGTTTCAGATTAGAACTTGCTCTCCTGATAATAGCCGCGCCAAATCCTGTTCAACCGCGATATAATGACGCATCTGATATTGATTTCAAAAGTAGAACGGAAGATCTGCATTCTGCAGTCGATTTTAATGACACTACTTCTGAAATTACCTCCGGTTATTTTCGTCTCCCATGTCCAGTGTTCTATCACTCTTTGTTCCAACCTAGTCCCAAACATAGAAGATTGTTTCCTCGAATTACATTATAATATTCTCGCCACGCCTTCGACAACAAGCTTCGTATTTCTTCGTAAAAAATTATCTCAGTCCTGTTATTGCGGTGGAACAGATAGTCATTCATTTTTATAGTTGAAATTTTCGTTTAGACTTGTTATCCTGATCAACAAAGCTAATAAAGCAAACATTATTTTACCTAGCTATATATATATATATATATATATATATATATATATATATATATATATATTTTAATTCAGATACTTCAATCCAAGGGAAAAAAGCAGGAAGGTAAATTCCAAAAAACCCGATCCTAATTAATATTAAAAATTTATTTTAATATTAAAAAATGATACAGGAAGAGAGCTCCATGTAATAAAATATTACAGAGCAAATATATATTAAACAAGGATTAATTCAAAGATGTTGAATGGCCATTTCGATATGAAGATCCCCACGGGGAACGACACATCACCTCAGCAACAGAAAAAACCTTTCAGAAACTGGAGAAAAATTAGTCTACTTTTCCTTTTTAAATATATTGCAAAGAAATTAAAAAATAAATAAATAATAAAATAAAATAAAATAAAAATAAAAATAAAGGGAAAGAAAAAGAAAAGGAAAAAGAAAAAGATAGAATAAAATCAAATAAATAAGAAAAGAAAAAAATTGACATCGTCTGGGTTCGCAAAAAAAAAAAAAAAAAGGGAGAATGTAACTAAAAATTAACAGACAGCCGTGTTAAATCGACGTCAGTTAAAGCAACACGGAAAAAAGTTGGTAAGAGAGATAAAAGAAGGAAGGGAGGGAAAAAGAAAGAAACTAAAGAAATATTTTAAAAAATTTAATATAATATTATATAATGTAATATTTAAAAAAAAATTTTTCTTTAGTTTCTTTCTTTTTCCTCCCTTCCTTCTTTTATCTCTCTTACCACCTTTTTTCCGTGTTGTTTTAACTGACGTCGATTTAACACGGCTGTCTGTTAATTTTTAGTTACATTCTCCCTTTTTTTTTTTTTTTTTGCGAACCCAGACGATGTCAATTTTTTTCTTTTCTTATTTATTTAATTTCATTCTATCTTTTTCTTTTTCTTTTTCCTTTTCTTTTTCTTTTCCTTTATTTTTATTTTTATTTTATTTTATTATTTATTTATTTTTTAATTTCTTTGCAATCTATTTAAAAAGGAAAAGTAGACTAATTTTTCTCCAGTTTCTGAAAGGTTTTTTCTGTTGCTGAGGTGATGTGTCGTTCCCCGTGGGGATCTTCATATCGAAATGGCCATTCAACATCTTTGAATTAATCCTTGAATATATATATATATATATATATATATATATATATATATATATATATATATATATATATATATATATATATATATATATTTTCCGTGTTGCTTAAACTTACGTCGATTTAACACGGCTGTCTGTTAATTTTTAGTTACATAGTCTTTTTTTTGCGAACCCAGACGCTGTCAATTTTTTTCTTTTCTTATTTATTTGATTTTATTCTATCTTTTTCTTTTTCTTTTTCGTTCTCTTTTTCTTTCCCTTTATTTTTATTTTTATTTTATTTTATTTTATTATTTATTTATTTTTTAATTTCTTTGCAATCTATTTAAAAAGGAAAAGTAGACTAATTTTTCTCCAGTTTCTGAAAGGATTTTTCTGTTGCTGAGGTGATGTGTTGTCCCCCGTGGGGATCTTCATATCGAAATGGCCATTCAACATCTTTGAATTAATCCTTTTTTAATATATATTTGCTCTGTAATATTTTATTACATGGAGCTCTCTTCCTGTATCATTTTTTAATATTAAAATAAAATTTTTAATATTAATTAGGATCGGGTTTTTTGGAATTTACCTTCCTGCTTTTTTCCCTTGGATTGAAGTATCTGAATTAAAATATATATATATATATATATATATATATATATATATATATATATATATATATATATTCGAACCTGCTACCCCTATATGGATAGGGGTCGCATGTTCGAATCCTGCCGAATGACACACATTTTAGTAATAAAAATGTATCGTAAATAATCAGGCCAGTAGATATAAATATATAATACTGTTTAATTAAAAACAGAATATCTACTTAAATATGAGTATCGATCAAAAATAATGTTCAAACAAATCATTTCATATATATATATATATATATATATATATTAAGTGCCATGCATGATACACGCTTGGGAGATAATGTATCTTTCCATCCATGAGTGACAAAGCAAAAGATTTTCCGCAGTATGTTGCCATCTCTTTCTATGGTATACTGCCGACTAAGACAAGCTTGCTTGGGGTGAGATGATTTAAAAAAAAAAAAAAAAAAGAACGAGTTTAATGTCATGCATGATATCAATATCAATGTCTCGATATGACGAGGCAATTTAAGATCAAGACTCAAGTCTTTAGGTGAATGTTTCTCCTTTGTAGCAATTTGTGGTGTTGGGTGATATCCCATCTAGTGCAACGCAACCCCGGCTTAAATGTACGGAGACCATATTTCGCATTTTCTTTTGGTAATGATTTACAATATATCCACGTGCTACATTCTTTTCGTTTCGTTTCTGTTCATTGTGGTGCAGTGGAAAACGGCTCGGAACTAGAAATCGGGGAGCGAAAGTTCGAACTCCAGTAGAATTTATTGCATTCACTTACGCACAAATACCCTCGTGAACGGTGTGAATTGATCTTTTCTTTCTCTAGCTATGGGTTAAATAGCAAGACATATTTCTTTCTCCTAGACTAGCTGCGGCCCAAGACATAACAGATCTACCCTGCTATTTCAACCCATAGAGGAAGATAAATTCATGCCTTTTCTATATGCGAAGTAAACAAATTCGAAATCGGTACGTCGATTTCAATTTTCAAGTCGACGACCATTACGCGATACCCGCATCTTTTAGTTTTTGTCTATTATTATTTTTATTATTAAAATTAATAATAATAGTAATAATATGGTTTCTGTTATGATCCTTAAAAACTGGGGCGCCAAAAGAACATTTCTTCCCACGCTTTTATTTATTTTTCATGCTTATTACCCTAGGCAGGTGGCATAGAAAGAGTCAGCGTTTTTTATCAGTTTATTTGCCATCCAAGTCGAGACGGTGTTCACATGTGTGTCCCATTCAACAATACTTCAGCTACCGTTGCAATAATCACCACTACAAACACGCCAAGTATTCTTTTTTTTTATTTTATTTGCTTATTTTTATTTTATTTATTTATCTATTTATTTTGAGCGGCGACGGTGTACGGACGATTCCTTAGAGCAGACGGCGAAAACAACTTCTAAAAATGAATGAGTCTTAAAAAGAAAAGAGGTAGATAAAGAGAGATAAAAAAAAAAAAACAGAGACAGGGAGAAGAAAGGTTTTTAACACGCACAGGTGCCGGAAAAAAACGTTCTCTTCGAAATTGCACCGACGATAACAATGTTACAGTAGGAACTGTAATTTCTTGAAATTAGTTGCGTGTTTCATTCTCAAAGTAAATTGCCAATTTTATCGGCCGTCTTGCTAATGTGCTTATCATTGATTCAAGCCAGGAGCAGCCAACAAAAATATGGTGAACGCATTTAAACAATGCACTCACATTGAAACGAGTCTCTTTGTCTACTTGTAAAATTAACCATATCCTCAAAAGGTCAACCTTTCGTGCAAAGTAAATATTCTGAACACTAAAATATATACGATTAGTCAGTAAAGTGCCATACGTAATACACGGTTGGGCGATCATGTCTCGAAAGAGACATGACTGACTGGGCAGAAGATTATCCCGCAGTAGGTTGCCATTGCTTTCTGCAATGATATACAGGATCATCATTTCTCCATCACACCCAGATGGTGCATAGTGCAGCAACTTTTTTGTTGCTGTTTCTGTAACATAACTGTTTTTTACGGAGCAGGGCTGTTAGCCCTACATCCAACCCCCCCCCCAAAACCCCCAAACCTCCAGGACCAGTGGACCATTCTTGGTCCTTACGTTTACAGCACCTGGTATTCCCAAATGGTCATCCATTTAAATGCTGACCAGGCTCGATGTTGCTTAACTTCGGTGATTGGACGGGAACCGGTGTATTCAACACAATATAGCCGGATATACAGGAGACAATGGATAAATTATCGACATATTATATTTTTAATTTTACGCATGCGTGTTCTTTGTTTTTAATTTTTGACAGTACAGTAGTCTGTAAGCAAAAGTGTACTATGATGCATTCACTCTTCCAGAAATTTGGAAACAGCATGCTGTACTGCTTGACATTCGCGGTGAAAGCTCGAATACGAACGTTTCAAAGTATTTGGATGTCAATTTAAGGACTGTGCAAAGGATTCAGGAAGAGTTGGATGAGTCTAATGTTGATGACGAAGGTATGTGGAATGATCACAACGTTATACCCTCATTTATAATACTACAGACTCAACACGGAGGGCTATATCAAGCGGCTTGAAGAGGTAGTGCGTCTCTGTTTCAAGAGGGTAGTTACTGGAAGATCCTATGTCTGGCTACAGGACTCTGCACCATGCTACACAAGTCATGGCTGTCAGACAATTTCTGCGACCACATCACTCCTTACATGTCGCCACTCAAATTCCCAAACTGCAACACCCTTGATTGTTATGTGTGGGGCCCAATAGAGGAAGAGACTAACAAAACTCCTTTTCACACCAAAGAGGAACTGAAGGTAAGGAATTTAGCAACATTCACCAACTGAAATGAAAGAGGCAGTCCAGAAGACATACAGGAAATTCTGAAGTCGTCTAGAGGCGGTGGTTGAAGCCAATCGCAATTTTATTGAATAAATTTACTCTTTACTATTTCAAGATAATTTTGTGTCATTTTACTAAATATAGTGATTTTCTAAGCGCAGCTATGATGTGACACAAAGCCAAAAGCAAGGGACAGCCAGTGAGAATCGAACTCACTACTCAATTGCAATGATTCCAGCGAGACAAGCTTGTTAACCATGAGGTGTCCAATTTCGCTAAATATATTCGTTAAAATGAGATATCAGTGTTATTTTAATTTTTGCGTAATTTAGATAACAATTTATCCACCACACCCTCTATATATATATATATATATATATATATATATATATATATATATATCATGTTCTCTAATCTATATATATAAAAGGCAATCTGTGAGTCTGTGTGTGACTGTTCCCTATGCACGCCTACATTTTTTAAGCTACGCCATTCAAACTTTCTAGGGACACATATCTTCAGGGAAGCCAGGTTGACACATACTTTTTGAGTTTTAAGTTCAGCAATTTTCCCTTTCGCTTTTTTTTTCTTTTTTTTTCTTTTTTTTTTGCCAATTGAGGCGATTGTTTATAATTTGCTCCGTAAAACATCTAAGATCTAAGATGATTGTCAGATTACGTCACAGAAATCAAATCACACGTGTCAAACGCGCGTAAATATTTTTTTATTAAAAAAACATGAGCCTTTATATTTAATTTTTATTCCGACGTTTTATTTCCGTAAAACATCTAAGATCTAAGATGGTTGCTGAATTACGTCATAGAAATCAAATCACATGTGTAAAACGCGCACTAAGATATTTTATTATTAATTTTTTTTTTTTAAATGAGCTTTTATATTTAATTTTTATTCCGACGTTTAAAAAAATTTATTTGGTCAACAAAAAAAAATGTGAATATTTTTTCCGTAATTTTGAAACAAAAGAAATACTTTTTAAAAAAAAGTGTTTTTTCAAACAAAAACAAAATATGCAAAAAAAAGAGGCCAATGTTTAATTTAATTAGTTGAGTCTTCTTTTTATTTTAGATTTAATATTTCATACTTCATAAAATAAAATTCAAAAAACAAAGTTTTTTTTAAATTTTCACTAAATATTTCATGCAGGAAATCAACTGTCTGTAAATTATTTCCATCTACTCCCCTCATCGGCATCTTCTACTACTACTAAAATGTTCTGAGTTGCATGGGCAACGCCGGTCTATGATGCTAGTATATATATATATATATATATATATATATATATTGAATATGATATAAATAATGTTGTGTTGTATAAGGAAAAAGTGTAAAAGTAAATCCATAAAAAACACGTTTCGTTCTTTAAATCAATCGAGAGAGAGAGAGAGAGAGAGAGAGAGAGAGAGAGAGAGAGCAGGAAAACAAACCTTATATATATATTTATATGTGTGAGTGCATAAGTGTGTGTGTGTGTGTGTGTGTGTGTGTGTGTGTGTGTGTGTGTGTGTGTGTGTGTGTGTGTGTGTGTGTACAGATTTGGACATTTACATACTTCTTCGGACCCCTTATAAGATAGATAGATAGATAGATAGATAGATAGATAGATAGATAGATAGATATTAATCATGCATGAGCAACTCGACTGATGGCCAAAAACATCAATCAAACCCGTTCTTGTCCATCTAATGGCCGGCATCCAGCCAAATCATCGATTAGTTTATTTTTCCTCACAAGCGACAACAGATACACAAAATAACAAACCTTTGTTTTTATTATAACAATTTTGTTGTCTTTCTTGTACTTTGTTGGTCATAAACGGAGAAGAAAGTGTAAGTCGGGGTTGGAATCAATGGCGCATTTTTCTTGCTCGGCCGATTATATCACGTTACACGCGCACAAACCAATCACAGGGAAGTTTTCAGGAAATTATGAAAACAAAACTGCTTAGGTCAGGATCGTAACAGCTTAAGACCAAAGCTTAAGACCTGGAAAAATATTTATTGATTACGGAATTAGTTTCATGACCGGTCATGTAATATATGTAGAATGTATCTTTACCAAATTAGATCACCAAAATTTGAGAAATATCGACTAAATTTGCAGTGAATATCAAACCCAACTCTGATTATTGAACCAAAGCGAGTGATTTGTTGAAGTCCTTAACAGTGACATAAAACGAATATAATTCGCAAATTTTAAATGAGTCATTTTTCTCAAAGCGTTGTATTTCTAAAACTTTTAATGTATAATTAAAGATATGAAAATCTGGGTGACCGATCGCTCAAATTCCGGTAGAAACAGTCATTAGCAACGACACCATTTCTCTTATAGTAAAAAGACCTTTATTTTATATATATATATATAAAATCCAACATCGACAATCATTTCTTCTTACACAACTGCTGACTGTTAAACTATGTTTTATCATTTAGGGCAATCAGAAAAATAAGAATTAATTCACTCACTCACTCACTCACTCACTCACTCACTCACTCACTCACTCACTCACTCACTCACTCACTCACTCACTCACTCACTCACTCACTCACTCACTCTTATTTGCCAAACTGTACTCTTCGACAAGGCGTTGTGGTGCAGTGGATATCGACTCGAAACGAGAAATCTGGGCGCCGCGTTCGAATTCCAGTTGAATTCCTTGCATTCACTTACGCGCAAATACCCTTGTTAAAGTTATTAATCCGTCTCTTCCCACCAGCTATGGGTTTAATAATAGGACAGATTTGGATTCTATGGGCTTTGATGGCAATGAGTCTACCAGAGAAAGTAATGGCAACCTACTTCGGGATAATCTTCTGCCCAGTTTTTACCATTTATATTAACATATCACCTGAAGAGGAAAAGTTTTGTTCTGAAACATGAAAATTTTTGTATAGTGATATTATGCGTTTATAAACCATTGTAATAACAAAATTACAATATATATATATATATATATATATATATATATATATATATATATATATATATAATATTTTAGAACATGTACATTATTTTTTAATATATGTCCTCAACAATCATATGTTTGTTTCAACGTTGGGTGCCCAACGTTTCTTCGGGAGGTAAAAGCAAAACTGAATTCGTTTGCTCCCTATATTTGGTTCATTGTTGTTGTGGGAGGTTGGTTGGGGTTATTGATAATGAAGGGAATGTGTCTTGTGTTGTCTGTTAGAGTTTTGAAGATCCTGGTGTGTAAGTGCTAAATTGTTGATTAATGGTATTATCTGTTAGAGTGTACGTTTTTATCGGTCGGGTATATCTTTTGGTTAGAATTTCGCAGAGATTGGTGTGTGGAGGGGTTTGATTACTTGGTCAGTGTGTTTGCGTGGTTTTTTTTGTGTGTGTGATTGGGAACTTATCTTGTTTGTTGACCTTAAGAATCTTTAGGCGTCTTGCTTAGCTAGTGTTTGATTTATTTGTGTCTGTTGTTACCAGACAAATTTTATTTATTCTCTTTCATTTAGTGGCGAGGCTGTTTTTCTTAGGGTTCCTTATATAGACGTGATAGGGGTGGGGTGTTTTTTCTTTTTAATTTTGATTTTTTCAGTAAGGCATATTTTGTATTTTATTTTTGTTTTTTATATTTTTTTATTTTTTTTATTTTAGCGGGATCGGGGTGTTTATTCAGGTATTATTGTATTTAGGCAAAGTTGTTTCTAAAAAGTCTAAATTTTCATTTTTTTTTAAGTAAATGCAAATTTCTATTTTGTCAGTTTTTATAATGTTTCTAAATTTGTATACTTAATCTTAATATTGAATTTAGAGGATCGATTTTTTCCTTTGAATTTTTTTTATTATTTTTTTATTTGGGAGCTATTTTTTTCCTTTGGAATATTAAACTTTGTTGTAGACTTTCGTAATTTGATCTATTTAAGTGTGGATTGTTTTGTATTTAGGCGAGGTTATTTATAAAAAATCAAAAATTGTATTTTTTAGAGGGCAAATGTAAATTTGTATTTTATCAGTTTTTTATAATTTATCTAAATTTGTATATTTTAATCTTGATTTTGAATTTAGGGGATCGATTTGTTTTCCTTTAATTTTTAATTATTCCTAGATTATAGTTTGGGAGCCTGTTTATTTCTTTTAATTTTACATTTTATTGATTTAGATATTGTTGTGGGTATTAGACCTTACTTTAAGGGTTTATTAGATCGATTTTTCTGTAGCATTTTTATAATAAGAATATCTAGTCAAACTCCTAGTATTTCCTAGCATGATTGTAGGGTTAGGTCACTAATGTGTTTACAGTTTACTGTGGTTTCGTGCCTCTGGTTTAAAAGCCTGTTACTATTTATATATTTAAGGATCTCTATTTTTTTCTTGACGGCAAAGAAAACATGGTTCTTTTATATTATTTGGAGAGAGACGTCATGTTTTGTTTTTCTTTGTTATTGAAGGATGAGAGGTGATTGTAAAGGCGCTTTTTAAATACGTTCATGGTATTCCCAATATATATTTTTTCCTCTTTAGGATTTTCTATGGATGAGATCGAACACATATATATCAGAGATTTCGTCAGACATTTATTGGTCATGGAGCATTGAGATAATATACATGCTAAAAAGTTTGCCTTCTTCTACCGAACGCCCATAGCCCAGAGGTAGAATTGCCGACTGACGCCAATCCGGTCGGGTTTCAATCCTGGGTAAAAAGCAATCAGAGTCTAATGGTACTGATGAGGTGTGATACAGCGAAACAGATCTGTCTGCGGATGACTATAGTACATATATATATATATATATATATATATATGCGGATGACTATAGTATTTACGCTCTCACACCCTGATTGAGCACTCTGGAAGAGTGGGAGAGTTTGCAAACAGTAGCTACTCCCCGACTTATGCGCATCGCTCATTCGATAATGAATTGAATTACTCTAGCTATTGGGAGTGTTTATACGCGCTAAAAAGCCTGCCTTCTTCTACCGGACGCTCGTGGCCTAGGGGTAGAATCGCCGACTGATGCCAATTCGGTCGAGTTTCAATCCTGGGTTAGGCAAGCAAACGGTGTCTAACCCGTTCTGATGATCTGTGATACAGCGAAACAGATCTGTCTGCGGATGACTATAGTATATTCGCTTTTGCCTTAGACTCGAATTTACTATATATATATCCCTCCTAAGGAGTTTGGATTTTTTTTCTTGTGTCTTAGTGTAAGATACTCAATATTAGGTACATTAATATACATGTTGCCTTATATATAAATATTTTGCCGTCAATTTTGAGCCCACTCGTATACAAGTAGCTTCTCACTCCAGCTATAGTGAAAAATGTTTGCGCAGACTAGGTTCTCTAGCCTCGACAGGCAACCTATCTAGAAGAAGGTTTAATTGAAAACTAGGAGTGGAATAAACACATAAATTTCTTCTCACTCTACCTATGTGCAGCCGAGTTTCTCTTAACCTCGACAAATAAACTGTCGAGAAGGAGAAGGCTTAATGGAAAACGAGTAGTGAAATAAACATATATAGATATCTTCTCACTCCAGCTATAGGGAAAATGTTAGTGCAGACTAGTTTCTCTAGCCTCGACAGGCAACCTATCTAGAAGAAAAAGGCTCCCCCCGCCCAATTTGGCAAACAGTCTAATAATAAAAGAGGTAATTCAGAATTCACACCCACTCATGGGATTCACTGCTTCTATCAGCTATGAATAAATACAGATGATTGGCTTCTCTAGCCTTCGCTGGCAAAATAGTAAAAAAAAAGCGATTCAGAATTCACAACCAATAATCGAATTCAATGTTTCTATTAGCTATGAATTAGCATAGATGATTGGCTTCTCTAGCCTTGGTTGGTAACTAGTCTAAGAGAAGAGAAATTCAGAATTCAAACCCAGTAGCCAAATTCACTATGTTTTTTTGTGTTTTTTGTTTTTGTTTTTTGTTTGTTGTTTTTGTTTTGTTTTGTTTTTGTTTTGTTTTTTGTTCTTTTTTTTTCATCTGTGAATAAAAATAGCTGATTGTGTCTTCTAACGTTCTCTGGCAAGCAGGCTGAGACAAAGACGATACATTCGCTTTTGTCTTAGACTCGAATTTACTGCTTCTATCAGTTATGAATAAATATAGCTGATTGGTTTCTCTTGGCTTAGCTTGCAACCAGTCTAAGAGAAAGGCATTTCAGAATTAAAAACCAGTTTGTAGTGCAGTGGATATCGACTTGGAACGACAAATCGGAAGGAGCCGAGTTCGAATTCCAATTGAATTCCTTGCATTCACTTACGCACAAATACGCTTGGGAAAGGTATAATCCGTCTCTTCCCTCCTGTTATGGGTTAAATAATCGGACAGATTGGGTTCTATAGCCTTGGCTGACAACCAATCTACTGCAGAAAGCAATGGCAACCTACTGCGGGATAATCTTCTGCCTAGTCAGTCATGTCACATTCGAAACATGATCGCCCAAAGCGTGTATCACGAATGGCACTTAACTGACTGACTAAATGGAATCCACTCCTTTTACCAGCTACGGGTAAAAAGTGCAAAAAGTACTTGTTAACAGTTAATGAAAATTAATCTCATTGGAATTCATTTTATGTTATAAGTCTTCAGTGCCGCCGAGTGGGATTTTCCTATTTCTAAATGAAACTAATTCAAAATGATTAACGAACTGTGTGCATCTTCTTTTTTTTTTTTTTTTTGGCAACCCAACCACTACAAAGATATATATGGGTCTCATAAAACACTTTAAAATCTTTATTTATACGAAACACTCTCACGCCAATATTTATCAATTAGTATTTGATTTTGCTTTATTCACAGAACTATAACTTTTCAACATCAAAATGATAATTATCAACTTCAAAATGGAATTATTTTCAGATAAAAAATTAATCAACACCAAAATGGATTAATCAACTTCAAAATGGATCAATCAACTTCAAAATGGATTAATCAACTTCAACTTAGAAAACAACTTCAAAATGAGAAATAATCAACTTCAAATTGGATTGATCAAATTCAAATTGAGAATTAATATAATACTAATAAATTTAATATTTATTCTTTTATTTTTACTTAAAAGGGATATAAAAAAAAATTATAAACGTTCCTAAGAAATTTATTTAAAAGATTACATCATCTAAGTTAATTACAGAGGGAAGTAATCTTTGTATTCCAGATACAAAGTTAGTGCAAGTCTCAGGGGAAATATTATTAATTGCCTCGGAGATCATCGCTTCTAACTTGCTGAGGCGGAATTCTTTAGTAGTCAAAGATCCCTGGCCATCACCTCTTAAAATCCCAACAATTGAGTCTGCCATACTTGTTTTTATGTCAGCTTTAATAACTGAACCAAACCTTTCCAATGAGATTTAGCATCGGACTATTGCGGGGGGGGGGGGGGGTAAGTTTAAAAATTTGGTGTTGCCTAAATTCCTCCTCCTCCACAACTTCTTCGAATGAAGTATGGCAAGAAGCGTTATCAATAACTAAGACAACTCCCCTTTCATAAATTTCATTTCGCTTTCTAAGGCACTCCCTGGTCCATTCTTTTGCATCCTGTTTTTTGAAAGAACCTCTTTTAATTTCATGATGAATTAATCCATTATTGCTAATACATACAATAACATGAATGTTATTTCCACTGGATCCGGCCGCGATTATAGTGCATCTCTTGTTTGTTTGTTTGTTTGTTTGTTTTTAAAGCGACCTTCTCTTCTTGAAATATGGAGATTAAAATTGGTTTCATCCATATGAAGAATTGGCACACTTTGGCACTGAAATTATAATAAAGCTACTGCGTAATCCTTACGTTTCACCTTATTGACATTATTATTGGCAGCTTTTGGTTCATAATGAACCGCTTTTAAAGTAAAGTCCATGAGGTTCAAGTGCTTTCGTATGCATTCTTTCGTCACACGAACCTCATACTTTTCGACCAACTTATTTACAATGTCTTGAAGTGTGACCCTAGGAGAGTTTTCAATTAATTCGGCCATAAAATTCTTATACTCTTGCGTAATGTTTTTCTTGCTCCTTTCCTAGAGTTACTCTTATCAGCACCCTGGTCAAACCAACGGTACGCTGTTGTCAGAGGCATACCAATTGTTCTTGCCAGGTCTCTCCAATTTCCTGCTGCTGCATGTGCAGCTAAAATCTAGGCCCTTTTTTTCTAGGGCACATAATGAGAAAAGGGGACATGGAAAATATGATACTCACAGTACAGATTGAAGGCAGTAAAAGCAGAGAAAAACAACGCATAACCTACCTAGAGAGCTTCAGTAAATGATTGGCGGAGTGAGGTTTAGGAGCGATAACAAAGAGAAAAATTATTAAAAGCTACAAACGACAAGAAATTGTGTTGAGCCATGTTCGCCAACGTTCTGAAGGGACACGGCACATAGAAGAGGAAGATCAAAAGTTGCAAGAAGCCGCTAACTCTAGAATTAATTTTTCTTCTTTTGCTGCTATCTGCTGCGTATCTTCAGGGTGTGAGTGATCATGGCTCACCACAATTTCCTATCGTATGTAGCTATCTGATGTAATGAATATGTAATGAATATGCATACAGCTTGGTTCCCCCTTGCAGTAATGTGTTTGGCTGGTGTCAGCCATAAATACAGACGAAGGCGAGCACGCATATAGAGGTCTACCGCTACTGGTCTAAGTCCATAGGTCTACCACTATTGGTCTACGACTAGAGGTCTATGTCCATAGGTTTACCACTAGAGATCTACAGGCCTTCGAAAAGAGATCTACGTCTAGAGGTCTACGACTATTGTTCTACGTCTATTGACTACTCCTACGTCTCAAGATACTGCATGCGACGAGTACCGTTCATTACGTCTATGTACTAGATTGTCCTACCCGGTTACATTTGCCTAAACCGCTTAACTACCTCGAATGATATATATATATATATATATATATATATATATATATATATCCCTTTCCGGGACATATCACTATCCATTTCCATAAGCTCGTTAGGTAGATTATAGGCTGTTTCTCCCTGTCTCTCTCGTTTTAAATATTCTCTATGAGTATCAAATTTCTTTCTGATTCTCTATATTAGCGTCTTTTTCGTTTCCATTTTTCTTAATACTTCCTCGTTACTCATACGCTCTGTCCATGTTATTCTCAACGTCCTGCTGTCGAATCATGTTTCTGTTACCATGAGTCCCCACTTCAGCTGTGAGGAAACTGACCCGCATTTCTCGCTAGAGAGGAAGACTGATATATATATATATATCCGTATACGGACAGTTTGACCTCAAGTTCAGAATTTTTCAAATATCTTTCCCAAATAAATCAAGTGTTTCAAACAGTTAAAATATATCTTTGTGTCTTATATATATATATATATATATATATATATATATATATATATATATATAAATCATACACCCCAAGCAAGGGGGACCGCCACTAATGGACAGGGGGTTACGGTAAGAGAAAAGGCTACACACAGAGTTACGGCGAGGGATAATACAGTGGGTATTGAAGAAAAGATAAAAGATTAACGAGATTCAAGGAGATGGGTGATGGCAATTGGCGTTGCATTTAAATTTTTGGAGATTGTAGCTTTTAGGGAAGAAAGTAAACGGAAAGGAAGTCCCACAGGCAGGAAGTGCGAGAAAAACAGTTGGAGTAAAAGTGGGGATTACATTTAACTGTTTCAACGGTAAAGGTATGGGACCTTGACGCCAGTCTAATATCACGCTTAAATTTACGAGGTCGGAGTACCAAGGAAGAAAGCGCGTCAGAGAAGTTGCCATAAAAATATTTGTAGAAAAGACAGAGGGAAGCCACATCATGTCGGTGAAAAAATGACTAGAGTCGAAGTATCAAGGCAGATCCTTCTTCGGATTTTGTCGAGAACCTTCAGATGTAAAGCAGGAGCACCAAACCTGATATGGCAACAGTATTCAATGCACGGACGAATGGTAGATTAATTGTGCAAGATAGATTCTGGCAAGAAAAGCTTTCTGGCCCGACACAGAGACCAATCTTCCTAGTAGTAGATAAGCTATAGAGTCGATGCCGTCGTTCTACATCAGGTTGGTTGAAAAAGTGAGGCTAAAGAGACGCAATGTGTTGCTCTCAAGGTGACTTGCATCAGTCATACTGATGACTGGCAGGAAAATTTCTAGGCTATGAAACAGAGATATACTCTTTTCTGTGGATGAATTACAGGTTTATTGCTACTTAAGTTTAACAATGGTATGTACATTATGTTGTGGAGTAGTTTTCGCACTGAAGGTTATAATCGTGCTATGTCGATTGCTAATCGACTTAACGTAACCAAAATGTTAGGAACTTGGTAATCTTCCACTGAAAGCTAACTCCTTAGTATTCGGCTAACTGCCGACTAATATCAACTGCCTAGTACTTCTACTAAACTCCAGTAGAAGTCTAAAGAACTCCTATGAACTTCCCAAGAACTTCCTGTTAACTCTTATTAATATAGGAGGGAGAGTCCATTATCTGAGGAATAGGTGTGTTTCCCCATAAGACATTAATTATTGTTCTATAAGATTCTGAGCTGGCTTTTTAATAAGGAATGTATTCATAGTCTCTTAAAGAGTTTGGCTTTGCACCAGCAGGGCACAATGGACACCCTATACAATAGGTCTTAACAGATGTTGAGATATTGTTAAATTAATCTAACCTAAACTGAAACAGGGAAATTTCGTTAGAAACAAAGTCGACTGAACTATTATATAACGAGTAAGCCCGTTCCGTCAAAAATGACGGCAAAATATCTATATCGACATGCCGTCTAAAATAACGGCAACATTTATACTGATGTAGCTACTATTGAGGAGTATGCTACAAGAGGACGCAAGAAAAAAATCATCCAAAGAGAGAAGGATATTCCCTATTATAATAAAGATCATTGTGTATATATATATATATATATATATATATATATATATATATAGAGAGAGAGAGAGAGAGAGAGAGAGAGTGAGAGAGAGAGAGAGATGAAAAGACAGGGATAGATAGATAGATAGATAGATAGATAGATAGATAGATAGATAGATAGATCCTTCCTGTCACGCACATGGAGAAAGAAACAATAGCGAAGCAGCGTCCGCTCAGTTTATTTTCTTTACTACCAGTTATTAAACTTTGCTATCAATTCTTGACGCGTGTTTCCTCTTTATTTACGAGTACCTTATTTTTTTTACAATAATTTTGTCATTGAGAAGTGAAGAATATATATATATATATATATATATATATATACACTATATATATATATATATATAACATATATATATACATATATATATATACACACACTATATATATATATATATATATATATATATATATATATATATAGTGTGTGTGTGTGTGTGTGTGTGTGTTTTGGCAGCATTTTTCATTAATGCAGGTTTCGTTGAATAATATAGACAAGTTTTATCTATTTTGTGTAGAATCCTTTCGTATAGTCTGATAAGTTTGATGGCGCTATCGTTAAAAGATGACAAGAAATCACAGTAACTGTTGATTTTTTTTATCAGGTCTGAGCTTTCGGCTTACATAAGCCATTATCAAAGAATGAACATTAACATATAGTGAACATAGAACATTTAAGTTATTAACAAAGTGGAATTAAACAAGGAGAATTAAATCAAAAAGACAAGTCCATTTTTACCGTGGCGGATGGCCTTAGACAGTGACAAAATGGCTCTCACGGCGTCTTACGTTACACTTAAATGACAATTCAAACATATTCCGACATTTAAAACAACACGGTTATCAACGCACACTTCTCTGACAAACGCTCGTTGAAAACACATGTATACTTAGACAAGAAAATAACAAACGAAAACTCAAAATCCTGGAAGCTATCTACATCAAACAACTTAAACCTGGCTTGAATACGATAAATTTTGATATCTCAACTAACATACTCAAAAAATGCCTGTAATCGGATCAAGAACCACACCACCACCATTTTGTTAGTCTGCGGCCATCCGCCACGGTAAAAATGGACTTGTCTTTTTGTGTAAAAGGGAATACAGATTTAACATTAAAATTAAAAGTATAAGTAAATTTTATTATATTTTAAGGTGGGTTCAAGAAAGTTTTATATATGCATACACACGCACACATAAACATACACACACACACACACACACACACATATATATATATATATATATATATATACAAGTACGAACACACATATCCTTATAAAAATACATACACCAGTATATAAACACACCCACCCGTTACAATTATAACAAGGCACAGGGAAGTTATATGAGTCATGGAAAAACAAGATGAAAATAAGAAGCGTCAAAAAACAAAACAAAATATTATAAAGGTGCAGGAAAAATAAGGGCTAAAGAGTTGGTCTACAGGTTCTTACATGTTAAATAGTAGATGTTTAAATAGGAATAGGAAGAAGGAAGATATGTATAAGGCTGGGGTAAGTATTCGATAGATGGGCCTAAATTTACTAGCTGAAAAAAATCACACTTTTAATTTACTAAATTCATAGATTAAATTTAAAACTTAAATCTTAAGTTTTAAAATTCACAAATTTCGACTTATGGCGGCATTTGCTTATGAATTCTTCACTTAAATTTAAAAGTAGGTGTTGATTTGGGTACTTTAATATTTTTATTTTTTCCATATACATAGATTGCACCTATCTTGAAAATTTCTGGGAGTACGGGCTGAGCCTATCAGTTATCAACTAACTATGTGGTTTAGTCTTTCTTCCTTCATTTTCAAAATCTTCGGGAAAGGGCTGTCTGGTATTTTTGATGGGGGTTGGAGAAAGAATGCCTACGGTTATAGTAATGTTGCTTAAAATCCCCCGTGGATATACCAATATATATATATCTATTATATATATATATATCTGGTAATTTGTTCTATTGTTGGTAGGTGAGATTTGAGCTTCGTAGATTACCTGAGTAGATTTACACTTGCCTTCCACCGGACAGATACTCACGGATCTAAAATCACAAGCATTTGAAATTCCTGACTTTGAGTCGGTATTGTATAAATTCTTTAGAATCTGATTATTGTGTGAATTAATAATATCGTCCATATTTGGAGCACAGGAATAGATATTTTTTAATGTTAAAGATTAAAGATTTCATGTACAGGATTGTTGATATTGAATTGTTTATTTATTAGCTTGAGAAAATATTTTCCTATATTCATATTAGTTAGTCTACAGTATGGGGATGTGCGTTGTGGCGCAGTGGCTCGGAACTCGAAATCGGAGAACCGAGTTCGAATTCCAGTTGAATTCCTTGCATTCACTTACGCGCAAATACCATTGGGAAAGGTATTAATCCGTCTATTCCCTCCAGTTATGGGTTAAATAATAGGACAGATTGGGTTCTATAGCCTTGGTCGGCAACCAGTCTACCGCAGAAAGCAATGGCAACCTACTGCGGGATAATCTTCTGCCCAGTCAGTCATGTCTCTTTCGAGACATGATCGCCCAAGCGTGTATCGCGCATGGCACTTAACTGACTGACAGTATGGGGTGGGGGTTAAGCCACATTACCTTCCTTTTTCTACATTTATTTTTATTTTTGGTATTAGATGGTTCTCAGGGTTAATAGTTGGCTTTACATACGTTAATTTATTTTTGTATCCTCTCTTCTGAAGGACCCTGTTGTAATTTTTTCTATTTTCATTGAAAGTTTTGATGTTGGATGATACACGGTTAATTCTAGAATTTACGACGTTGGGTATCTGTTTTAAAATAGCTTTTGGGGTGATTATATGAAATATTAATGTAAGTGGAGAAACTATTTTCCTTGGGATAAGGCTGGTGGGAGTCATCATTTAGGTTGAGGGTAATATCTAAGTAGTTAACTAGTTTGAGATTGGAAGAAACTTCACTTTAAAACCAAGAAAATTTAGGGCTCTAATGATATTTTTATGGATTCTGTTCTTTAAAGGTCCGTTGCTATTAGGGATATACATTAGACCATTGTCACGATATAATACAATTTGTTTGTGGGCCAAAAATCTACTTAATATGTCTGAAATATAGATTCCTACAAGATCAGCAACCTGGGCTGAATCATAAGCTCTCATAGGAACATCAAAGCCATCATTCGTTCATGTAGAATGGTCAGAGGTAATGATTGATTTTCTAGTGGCTAAAATAATCTTTCTATCCCTATCGCTGTTTTCTACATAATGTTTAGCAAATTTAATACAACTTTCTAGAAGGTCTTTAGATATTGAAGAGTAGGAATCTACAATGACAAATTTAAGGAAGATGGATTTGGATTAATTTTTAATATTATTAAACCAATTGATGGTATCAGGGGAGCTCTTCCAGAGGTTGGGGTGCAAAGTAGATTGTAACTTCTCAACTATGCTTTTTAAAATTTCTCTAAATATTAAGTCTAATTCGCCTTTAGTCGAATTAATTAGTTTTGTTTGCAACTTATTTTAAAAATTAAGTTTGTGATCTTTAAATAACATGTAAGCATCTTTGGTAGATATCTGATAGAATAGGTAAGATATCTACCAATGATGATTACATTATAATTGTTATAATTGTAACGGGTGAGTGTGTTTATATACTTGTGTATGTATTTTTCTAAGGGTATGTTTGTTCGTATTTGTATATATATGTGTATATATATATATATATATATATATATATATATATATATATATGTGTGTGTGTGTGTGTGTGTGTGTGTGTGTGTATGTTTATCTGTGTGTGTGTGTGTATGTATAGAACTTTGTTGAACTCACCTTAAAATATAATAAAATTTACTTATATTTTTAATTTTAATGTTAAATCTATATTACCTTTTACACAAAAAGATTAATTTTGGTTAACTTCAGCCTTTCTCCACTCTACGTAGCCCCCTGCACAGTAGTGGCAGTGACATGCCTTGCTCGGGGTGAAACGCTTATAAAAAAAAAAAAAAAACAGAACCCTTGCAATATATATAAGAATTCAGTTCCTTTCGTACTAAGCCACCTTAGATTTAGTATCTTAAATTTTAAAAATAATTAAAATTATAATTAATTCGTGGATTGCGAATATCCTTTAGATATTTAAGTAAATTATGTTTGGAAATGTGCTCGCGCGCGTGCGCGCGCGTGCGTGCGTGCGTGCGTGCGTGCGTGCGTGCGTGCGTGCGTGCGTGTGTGCTTGTAGTAATGGATTCTTTTGAGATCTACCCTTAAAGATATTAGTTTTAATTTTGAATTTGAAATTTAGGATTTGTGTTTGAATGCTTATGTCCAAATTTTTTTATAAAATTTGTCCCAGTCATTATTTATTTAAACAAAATCTCCTTGGTAAATTTTTCAATGTTTTTTTCAACATTGAGGGTAGCAGTTTTCTTCTGTTTCTAAGGATAAAAAAAATTTTCTTGACTGACTTCCCAGTCAACCATCCTTTCCTCCTTTTTTCCTTTTTCTTTTTCCTTTCGTTTCGCATGCCGCTTAACTCTTCCATCTTTCCCCCTGCCACTCCCTCTGACATGGATGGATTTTGGCTTTTGAACTCTTGACTCGGGTTTGTAGGAGGGGTATGTCTTCTAGTAAGAGACATAGATATCTGTCTACTTTCTCCTTTTTACTTCCTGAATTTGCTAAATTGTTAATCCCACCCCATTCTATTTTCCTATGGATGGAAGATGTTTTGGGGACTTCTGCCGGTATAAAATCTTATAATATATTTGAATTTAAGTAAATAAAATTTTCGTTTCGCCTTTGCTGAAGAAGCGAGGATTTCCTCGTAGAAATGGCTATTCAACGGATTTAAATATCGAAATTTTTGTTTTATTATATATATAACGGTCTTTATTATCATAGAGAAAATATTAGTGTTCCTATATGACAGTGAATGCTGAACAATCTCTTCACAGATTAAGAAGAGACGTAAAACAATTGAAATGCATTTATACAAAAAGATACTGAGGATGTTTTAGAAAAAATGGAAACAAAATCGACATACTTAACAACAGAGACTGTTGAAATTTTTAGGGTGCATAAAGAGGATAGAAGGCTTGGTAAATTTGACACTCAAAGGACACTCCCAGACTGAATGCAAGTGGGACAAAAGTAAACAACACATCACCTACCTACCGAACTTGAGTAAATGGATGGCCGAACAAGGTTTAGGACAGATACTTAACAACAGGGAGAGACAGCTAAAGTTTCTGAGACACGTAATGAGGAAGAAAACTTTGGATAATCTGATACTCACAGGGTGGATAGAGGGAAAAGGGGACAGGGGAAAATAGCGCATTACATTCTTGATGAACTTAAGCAAAGGATGGTAGGGTATGGTTTGGAAGACATACAAAGACAAAATATAATTAACAACTACAATGGACAAGGAGATATGGAGAGCCATGATCAAAGAAGAAAGAACAAAAAGGCAAAATTTACTAAGAAATACAAGTGCAGGAAATTGTGGAGAGCCATCATCGTTAATGTCCTGAAAAAACATGACACAAAAAGTACGTAACTTAATAAATAGCTAAACTGTGTAAGTTTACGCATTTGTAACAACTAGGACACAGAGTGCTGATATGTCGATCCAGGATGTTTTTTCCACCTGAATCCATCCTGCATATATACAAGTCAACCATCCGTCCGTGCATGGAGTACTGCAGCCATTTATGGTCATGTTCCCCTGCCGTTCTCCTCAGTGTTCTTGACAGGCTCCAAAGGAGAGTCTGTAATGTGATAGGTACTGATCTGGCGGCTCGACTGCAGCCACTTCCCCATCGTCGAAATGTGGCCTCCCTTTGTCTGTTCTATAAATACTTTCATGGCTTCTGCTCAGACGAACTTAAGTCACTGATGCCTCCTCAACTGGTGTTTACTCGTGCAACCAGACTGGCAACTGGGTCCCACCCATTCACAGTCAGGTTAGCCAAATGCAGACGACAGTTCTACTCCTGCAGCTTCTTCTCTCGCACTTCCCGCCTGTGGAACTCGTTCCCGTATTCTTGCTTTCCTGACGGCTACAACCTCCAGAAATTTAAATGCAAAGTCAATACTCATCTACTAACCACTGGAATCTAGCTCTCTCCCCACCCCCGTATAACCTTCCCTTTCTCTCCATCTATGTATCTGTCATCGCACCTGCTTTCTCAGCTTTCTATTGTTCCTTTCTAACTAGTTTGTACTCCTCACTCTTTTCTAATTAATCTTTTTACATTTATGTAGCCCCCTGCACATCAGTGGCGTTTCCGCCTTGCTCGGGGTGAAACGATTAAAAAAAAAAAAGACCTCCTACAAGAATTAGTTACAGAAAGTGTAAAGAAAGGACTACATGTAAACTACAAGAAAACTGAATGCATGATAATCAGCACAAAAATGAAGCCCAAAATGCCAATTACAGGTGGGGGATACTAAAATCAAACAGGTACAAAAATTTAAATACCTGGGAAGTGTTCTAACAAAGGATGGAAGGTGCGACACTGAGATCCGAAGGCGTATTGTTATGGCAAAGGTTGCATTGCAGAAGCTAAGTAGAGTATTAAGAGACAGGAAAATTCCGTTAGAATCAAATAAAAGATTACTGGATCGTTATGTGATGTCTGTTCTTCAGTATGAGAGCGAATGATGGACAATCTCATCAGGAATGAAAGAAAAACTTGAAGCAACCGAAAAGCGATTCTACAGAAAGATGCTGAGAATAGCATGGACATAACATATGAGCAACGAGGAAGTTTTGGAAAATATGGATACGAAAAGGCAACTGATACTTCACATAAGGAAAAGACAGATGAAGTTTCTGGGACATGTAGTGAGGAAGGAGGGCTTGGAAAATCTGATGCTCACGGGAGGATAGAAGGAAGGAGAGACAAGGGAAAGCAACGCGTAACATACTTGATAGACTTGAGCAAATGTATGGTGGAGCGGTGGTTGGTTGAATAACAGAAGAAGGGATATTAAGAGCTACAAAGATAAGTTAATGTGGAAGGCCATGATCGCCTACGTCCTGAAAGGACACGGCACACAGAAGAAGAAGAACTAAGAGTATATATAATGATAAAAACCTTCAGTAAACAAAATAAATACCAGACATATGATAACAGGGAAAGAGTGTTCAACAATTTATCACAATTGCTGTTTATAGAGAATACGATTTTGCCACAAATATTCGGGGCAGGAGAATAATAATTGGCTTATATAATTGAGATGAAATGAATTCTGTTGAGAATGAAAACGAGGCTCCTGTCTCACACATTATGGATTTCTTTATCCCTATGGAATCCTTCACATAATTGTGGTTGACGAGCTAGTTGAAATAAAAGACTTACACAATTCGTTGATTATTTCGAATTGGTTTCATTTGGACAGCAAGGGAGATTATAAGATAAAATGACTTCAAATTAGATTGATTATAATTGCATGCTTAGACGTACGTAAAGCATCTTTCGAAATTATTCATCTAACCGTTCCTAAATCTATGGGCAAGTAGGTTTTATCACGGACGGGTTGTTATTCGCACACCTTATCTTGTACTCTTTTTGCCCATAGCTCGTAGTGGTAGTAGTTAATTTCATTACTAAGTTTGAATGCTGAATTTGACTTCTCTTAAACTGGTTGCCAGCCAAGGCCAGATCATCCAGTCAGTTATTTTTTCTCATAACTGATAGAAACAGTGATTTTCATAATCAGATTTGAATTTTGAATTGACCTTCAATTAGTCTGGTTGCCAGCCAAGGCGAGAGAATCTAACCAGGTATATTTATTAATAACTGGTGGGAGAGATATCTTCCACTTCTAAATTTGCATTAAGCATTTAAAGGGAGTTTATAATTTCGCTTATCGTCCAGTTCAAACTACTCAAGTTTTTTTTTTTTTTTTTTTTTTAGCAGATATAGATTTACCCTTGTTTATACTTGGGCTTCCGGTTCCTTCGAAAGTTTTCTCATTCTCTTTAACACACAGTAACCGCTTGTGTCTTAGTAGTATTACGGACTTGGGGTGATTATTATTATTATTATTATTATTATTATTATTTATTTTTATAATTATTCTTCTTTTGGAGTGGTTACCAAGCAAGGGTGCAGAATCTAGACAGTCCTCATATCTTGACCAAGATCTGTAAGCCTTTTACTACGCATGCTCACAAGCATGCGCGCTAATCAACTTTGTGCAAATGCATGTAATTTTTAATGCTGAATAAAACGAAGATTTTTTTCCTATTGTTTTATTTAATAAGATTTTGTCTACAGAGCAGATGTCACGTTTTCTCTTTCATTACAGCGATACCAAATTAAAAGACACAAAAAATGGACTTGTTAATGTAAATGTAACATGCAATTTTCTATCGTATGAAATAAGCAAATAAAATAAAATCATAATCTTTTGTGCATGCATACATAAAAATAAACTCACACGCAAACACAGACACACACAGACACACACACACACATATATATATATATATATATATATATATATATATATATATATATATATTTTCAACGTATCTACATATATATGTGTGTGTGTGTGTGTGTGTGTGTTTAAGCAGCAAATTTTCTTTTAGACATGTCAGATTAAATAAATAAATAGCAAACATTGTGTCTGCTTATTTTTAATAAAATCCGCTCATACTCACGATGAAAGATGTCAGAAATGAGCTGTAACATTGACAGATGTTATTATCATTCATTTCTCAAGGTACCCAAGTATATACGCCAAAGATTATCCGTGAGTATGAACGGATTTTATTAAAAATAAGCAGATACAATGTTTGCAATTTATTTAATCTGACATATATATATATATATATATATATATATATATATCACATTACCTATCACATTACTGATTCTCTTTTGGAGCCTGTTAAGAACACTGAGATGAACAGCAGGAGCGCCTGTCCATATCTGACAGCAGTACTCCATGCACGGACGAATGGGTGATTTGTATTTTTTTTTTAATCGTATCACCCCGAGCAAGGCGGTAATGCCACTGATGTGCAGGGGGCTACATAAGAGTAAAAAGATTAAGTAGAAGAGAGTGAAGAGGAAGATGAACCAGTTAGTAAGGAGCAAGAGAAGGATGGGAATACAGGTGTGCTGACAGTTGCAAATGTGAAGAGAAAGGAAAGGATATACGGGGTGGTGAAAGAACTAGAGTCAAGTGGTTAATAGATGAGTATTGACATATGCAGGATGGATTCAGGCGGGAAAAACATCCTGGCCCAACACAGTGACCCAACCTTCCTAGCAGTGGATTTAGCTATTGACTCAATGTAGTGGTTCCACTTGAGATCGGAAGAGAGGGTAAGGCCGAGGAGGCGCAGTGTATTGCTCTCAGGGAGACACACTTGGTCCATGCTTATGGGAAGCAAGAGAGGTTGACTGTCATGATTGACAGACAGCAGCTTTACAGGGTGTGTCGAAAATACATTTACAAAATGGGGGGGATTCCTCACACCAAAACAAGGACAAGGTTCCATATATGATTTTTACATATAGTCACGCGAATGGTAATAGACGCTAAGCTGCATGTCTGTATAAGACTGCGTTTCCAGAGAAAAGGTAGCCGAGTTATCCAACCTTAGTTGCTTTTTAATGTCGCGTTGCTGAGAGAGGATCTATGGCACCACAAACAATAGATCGAGGAAGACCGATAATGCAGAGACGCTTCCTCAACGCGTTATGGAGGCCTGCGAAACATCTGACATCGTCTGGGAGTATCTGAAAAGGGTCCACCAGTCAATGATCCGACGGGTGCAAAAGTGTGTACAAGCAAGCGGGGGACATTTTGAACATTTGTTATGAGTTGCTGTGTTGAAGGACAATGATGGCTTTGGGACATATGTTTATATGCACATTTTACCTTGTTTTAGTGTGAGAAACCCGTCCCCTAAGTTTGTAAAAACATTTGGGGATTGTATCTTGAATTGTATATTTAACCGCGTCTACTGTAAACTTTAAATTTAATAACTCAAAAACGAAGGATTTGTGGACATATTTTTATATAGACGTTTGTCATTGTTTTGGCGGAAGGAACTTACCTCCAAAGTTTATAAAAACATTTTGATACACCCTGTGCATAAGAGATGACGATATATATTTTTATATATCAAGAACAATATTGAGTAAAGTGTATGACAAAGTAGAAAAAGGTTTCTTGTGAAGCGTTTGGTCGTTTGAAGTCTAACGAAACATTATATATATATATATATATATATATATATATAATGACAAACCTGTAAAAACATCTTCGTGGATCCGTGGAAGGTTTTTCGACACGAGTATAGGTATTATCTCTTTTATATATAACTTCTATGAACGTTATATTTAGTAGATGCATGTGTGTTGAGTAAACAACCTTGATTTTTTTTTAAGTGAAAGTAATATCGACAAACATATAGATCGAACGTTTCATTAACGGAAATGCTCCTCCTGACTCAACGAAAATTGAATCTGTATTCCGTTTACAGCCTGGATATCGGAACAAGTACTTTTAGCAATCATGAAGAATGTATGTTCCTTCTCGAAATCACCGTGCCTTCACCGCCTACCTCAAGTGGGATTCTTACATACGATCCATCGTCAGAGATGATGGAAAAATGGCCGGTACCCTCTACCGCTCCAGTGAATACCCGACTTTTCATGCTATCCTCTACCTATACAAGAGTCAGATCAGGCCCAAAATGGAGGTACCGTCGCCACATATGGGAAGAAGCTGTCCACTTGTCAGTTTCAATAGAGTCCAGAAGCGTCTCTGAGTCCTTGGAAGTGACGAATTATTTTCCACGCGACAACTCTTCTCTCACTTTCGCTACTCCATCACTATTCCCATAGAAAGTGTTCAGACGAACTATATTCTTCGGTTTCAACCACCAGCTCCAACCTTCCCGGCTAAGACCTGCCATGCTAGGCACATTGTAGGGAACCATCTTTATTCCCTTTGTATTGCATTGTATTCCACGCAAGCAGCTTCTTCCAACGAACCGCTGCTTTGTGGAACTGACTCCCTAATGGATGCTTCCCCGTTCACTACGATCATAACCTCTTCGAGCCTAAGAGTAACCGTTATCTTCCATAATATATTTACATAATCTGTTCCTCCTACTCAATAACCTTTTACCTCAAGTGGCTCGCAGGCGTTGTACAGGATGAACATCATTGTACAAAAATTATATATATATATATATATATATATATATATATATATATATATATAATGTACAATGATGTACACACATATATATGTGTGTGTGTGTGTGTGTGTGTGTGTTGTATTTTTATTATAGGTTTATAATAAAACATTATTATAAATATAATAAAAGTATTACCATATATTAATGTATTACCATATATATATGGTCATATATAATGTATAGTCATATATAATGTATTACCATATATATAATGTATTACCATATATAATGTATTACCATAAATATAATAAAAGTATTACCATATATAATGCACTATTAAGTATCGAGCACTCTTAATAAAGTAAAGCACTAGAAACAGTGGACTACCTACCTATTAGTTTGTATTACTTCTTATATATATATATATATATATATATATATATTAAAGGACAAAGTAGAAAATTAAGACACATTCCCTACATTGTTCTTTAAAAATTCTATCATCTTGTCAGATTTTAAAACATATATTCAACACACATTCACTCACACACACTCACTCACACACACACACACTTAATGTGTGTGTGTGTGTGTGTCGCAATGTACAGATACTTTTATTTGAATTATTAATTTCTCAAATACCAATTATTTTTAAATGCAAAAGTTAGAAACTTCCATATTTTGTAACATAATATTTCCCGTACTGAGTTAGACTGAATTTTCACTGCGATCAGGAATGGATTGGGCGAGTAGCAGATATGAGTTTATAGCAGAAATCAGTTTTCAGGTACTTCTTCAATCAACTTACACTTTTCAGATCTCGTATATATATATATATACATATATATATATATATATATAAAATATGCAATATAAATACAAGATACATATAAGAATACCATTTTTTATTTATTTATCAGGTAACACCTTTTTTGATTAGGGATTTTTCAAAATGGATGGCTGTTTATTTTAAACGATCTCGAGACAGTTCAAAATAATCTTTTTGGTTTTAACTTATTCACATTCTTGAATTCGTTAATCTCCATGTTGTTAATGAGTAAATAAATAAAGGATGTCATTTTTATGTCTTAAAAACATCATTTAAAAGTATTTGAAATAGTGCGCTCTTATATCTATATATAAGATAAGGAATACAAATTGTGTGTGTGTGTGTGTGACTAAAGATGGCGGGCAAGAAAATATTTTTAAGAGTTATTAATTTAAAAATCCTAGTATCCCTATTTTTTTTTCTTTTTGAGGACTGAAACAAAAAAATTAAATAAAAAGAATTAAATAAAATTCACAAAGTATGACTTGGCCATTGTTTCTATTGAAACATGCATAAAAGAATGAGTGCTGTCCAAATACACACTATACAGGGTGCGATGGATAAATTTTCGTCTAAATTACAGAAGAATGAAAATAGCAGTGACATCTAATTTCAACAGTTGTATTCAACAAAAATACACAAAATATTTTGAAATATAAAAAAATAAATTTATTCAATAAAATCGGCATTGGCTTCAACCCCAACCTTGAGACAACTTCGGAATCTCTTACATCTCTTCTGGACAGTCTCCTTATTTAAGTTGCTTACCTTCAGTTCATCTTTGATGCTTGAAGGAGTTTTGTTGATCTCTCGCTCTACTGCGCCCCCCCCACACATAATAATCAGGGGGTTGCAGTGGGGAGTTAGATGGCCAGATGTAAGGGTTGACGGGGACAGAGAAATTATCTGACAGCCATTAATGAGTTCTCCTGATACTGTGACATGGTGCACTACCTCCTTAAAGCACTACCCACACAAGGCACTTGATGTAGGCCTATGTGTTAAGTCTGAGGAAGAATGGAGACATAACGTGGCCATCACTAGTAATCACTGCAAACACAGCAAACACCTTTTCTCACAGACGCTGCCCAAATGACACTACCATACTGTGCAGCCGACAAAATCAGGAACAAACGCGCATGCGCGAAATTAAAAATATAAAACGATGACAATTTATCCATCGCACCCTGTATATATAATTAGGTGCTAGCGTGTGTGTGTGTGTGTGCGCGCGCGTCTGCCTGTTGCGTCTGCTTGTGTGTAGGGGTGTGTATGTGTGTGTGTCGTCATCAGGTGCTGACTCCACATTAATTCAACTTCCATCGCCAAACCTTCATCAACCCTTCCTACCCTCAACTAACTCATCCCCGCTTATCCGTGTTTCGTCCGGATGGCATCCACATGGCATAATATTGGGTGGGAAACAAGCAAAAAGGACGCTGATGTGCCGCACGTTCAGATTATATCAGCATAAAATTGCTTACGACACCATTGTTTGAAATGGACTGTCTTCCCTAACACAACGATTGCCATTAGCAACATCTTAAACTGTTAAGTGCGATTGTATGTATGCATTTTTATGTCTATGTGTAGACGTGCATTTGTGTGTGTGTGTGTGTGTGTGTGTGTGTGTGTGTGTGTGTGTGTGTGTGTGTGTGTGTGTGCACGCGCGTGTGTGTTTGCGTGCGCACACGTGTGTGTTTAGTGTAGGTTTATATATATGTGTCACTGTGAGCATTTGTATAGCGTTCAAAATTTAAATACGGGCACATATACGTGTTATACGTGAGTTCGATATATATATATATATGTATATATATATATATATATATATCGCACTCACGTATTCAGTAATGGATTAGAGCACTCTGGCTATTGGGTGGGTATAATGACAATATACACGCTAAAAAGTCTACCTTCTTCTACCGAACGCCCATATCCCAGAGGTAGAATCTCCGACTGACGCCGATTCGGTCGGGTTTCAATCCTGGGTTAAAAGCAATCGGAGTCTAACCGTACTGATGAGCTGTGATACAGCGAAACAGATCTATCTGCGGATGACTATATATATATATATATTGTAATGTTTGTTACAATGGTTTATAGCAGCATAGTATCACTACACCAAAACTTTCGCGTTTAGGAGCTACGTTTGCCCCTTAGATACTAGATTAGCAACTAGGTCCCACCCTTTTACAGTTAAACAAATAAGATGTAACCGTAAATTCTACTCCAACAGCTTCTTTTCTCGCGCTTCCCGCCTGTGGAACTCCCTTCCACAAGTCTGCTTTCCCCGACAGTTACAATCTCCAGGTGTTTAAATGTAGGGTCAATAGACACCTCCTATCACACTAACTCCCAACTATTCTCACAACACTCTCATCTACCCAACCCTCATTCTCGGTATCCTCACCCGCCTATCACCCACCCTCTGTTATTTCCTATATTTAATCAGCCTTTCTCCACTCTACGTAGCCCCCTGCACAGTAGTGGCAGTGACATGCCTTGCTCAGGGTGAAACGCTTATAAAAAAAAAAAAATTTGATGATAGGTTTAAATAGAAACGCGAAAATTTTTGTGTAGGGATACTATGCTGTTATAAACCATTGTAACAAACATTACAATATAAAGCTCTACGTTGTATTGAGCACTCTTTATAAAAGTAAATGCATGAACTGTGGATTTAAAACCTCCCTGTTCCATAACTTTCTTACAAAATATATATAGTCATCCGCAGACAGATCTGTTTCGCTGTATCACAGCTCATCAGTACGGTTAGACTCCGACTGCTTTTAACCCAGGATTGAAACCCGACCGAATTGGCGTAAGTCGGCGATTCTACCTCTGAGCTATGGACGCTCGGTAGAAGGAGGCAGACCTTTAGCGTATGATGTATCATACGCCAGTGGCCAGAATGCTTTCATTCATTACTGAATGAGCGATGCGTAAATGCTAGAGTAGCTACTGTTTTTTGAAAGTATACCATTCTTCCAGAGTGTTCAATCAGAGTGTGAGAACGTAAATATTTATCTCTGTAGACAGCGTGAATGTTTGCTAGGACTTGCTATCCTTAGCCTCTACCACTTTCCCTTTCACATTTTTTGTTTTGTTTTGTTATTTGTTTGTTTGTCTTTTGTTGTTTTTGTTGTTTTTTTCGTTTTTTATCCTCTTTCTTCCCTTCCCTTCATTCATTCCATAATTTATTTTGATTTAATTTAATCTCCCGATGAGACTTGAAGAACGGGAGCGAAACAGATTGCTTTGTTTTTAACATGCCTAATAGTATTCAGCTTTACACTTTCATATCTATGATCAAGTTCTGTGCCTTCAAAAACATCTTATATATATATATATATATATATATATATATATATATATATATTATTCGAATACGACAGACACCTGTAGAAATCCGAAGCGTACAACGGACGAAGCACTGTGATAAAAACAACAAAGATAAGGATTTGGGTGAAATGGAAATAATGAAAATAATGTCTTCAAGTCTGTGTATTAAAATGGAGTGAATGCGAAAAATTTTGAAATTATTGAAACAACTCATCTTTAGTCTCAGAAGGAAAGTTCACCGAGTCGATAACAAAATGAGTATAATTAACAGTTTAAAAGTCCCCATTTATCTAGAACTGGTGACAATTTTTGAAGAGACAAACGATGGCGTTTGCTCGAAATCCTCTGCTTTTTAAAGGCTTGTAGAGGATCGTACGAGAGGGACTTGAGTTGTAGCGGAAAAAGATTTTATTGGCTGGATTTATTGTTCTTTCCAGGCGGAAGCTTATCGTCATCCAACAGCCTAGAAAGTCATGTTTAGTAATTTATCTTGCGTTAATTACTCCAATACAAGGCTCGAGAGATACTCAGGGTAGGGAATTTTTTTTTTTTTAATCGTTTCACCCCGAGCAAGGCGGAAACGCTACTGATGTGCAGGGGGCTACATAAATGTAAAAGATTAATTAGAAAAGAGTGAGGAGTACAAACTAGTTAGAAAGGAACAATAGAAAGCAGGTGCGATGACAGATACATAGGTGGAGAGAAAGGGGAGGTTATACAGGGGTGGGGAGAGAGCTAGAGTCCAGTGGTTAGTTGATGAGTATTGACTTTGCATTTAAATTTCTGGAGGTTGTAGCCGTCAGGAAAGCAAGAATACGGGAGCGAGTTCCACAGGCGGGAAGTGTGAGACTGTTAAAATGGTTACAATGAATGAAATATGATATAAGAATGAAAGTGGCGATGTTATGAAGTCGATATTGTGAGGGTACAGAGAAAAAAATAACTATTGATATTAAGATTGGAAGGGAAGCATCTACGCATAAGTTTGCTCTACAAAAAAAAAGCTGTGTAGAAGTTTCTTTTTTACATTTGAAACACGAAGGTAATGAGGGGGATTCGATTCAGTGGAAATAACATGGTGTTCCTTAATTTGCCTGTCTGTGGCAGCATTCACTTCGGGCGGGTTGAATCGGCTTCCTCCCTGAAAGAAGTTTTATAGGACTTTCTCTTCTTTCTTTCTTGGTTTTAGAAAAGTTCCTCAACCGATTTTCCTACAGTCAGTCAGTTAAGTGCCATACGTGATACCTACTTGGGCGATCATGTCTCGAAAGAGACATGACTGACTGGGTAGAAGATTATCTCGCAGTAGGTTGCCATTGCTTTCTGCGGTAGACTGGTTGCCGACCAAGGCTATAGAACCCAATCTGTCCTGCTATTTAACCCATAACTGGAAGGAAGAGACGGATTAGTACCTTTCTCAAGGGTATTTGCGCGTAAGAGAATACAATGGATTCAACTGGAATTCGAACTCGGCTCCCCGGCTTCTCGTTCCGAGCCGATATCTACTGTATCACAACACACATTTCGTACAGTAGGTTCCCTATTCTTACTGCCATAGACCGGTTCCCAGCCAAGGCTAAAGAATCTAGCCTGTTCTGCTATTTACCCATAGCTGCGGGGAAAGAGATGGCGCACTTACGCGAATTCGACTGGAACTTGAACTTGGCTTAAACTTGATTCGAACTTGGCTCTCTGATTTCTCAGTCTGAGACATGATCCATTGCTCCACGGTGCCTGGGCCTTAATTTGACTGCGAATTAACAAATTGGTTAAGAATGTTTTCAAGAAAAAAGGAAGAAATAGTCAGTAAATTAAAAAAGGAAAAAAGAACAAATATATCATAATTGAAAGACATCTTTGTTTAAAAAAAAAAAGAGATAAAGTGCATATCTTTTCCAGATATGTCCTCTTGTAGAACACATGTCTCTCGTTACTTTCCTTAATCATGATGCGACGTTTACAGATTTTTATCTCTTGGCGTGTGCGTCACGTTTGGTGCCGCGTCTAAAAACTTAACTTTTGCATCCGATCAGATAAAACTTGTGCATTTGTTTTACACAATGAAAGGGCTCTTTTATCAATGTTTTTTTTTTTCATCTAGAATTAACTTTCCTTGTTTGAATTCTTTGACTTCGATTTTCGTGCAAGAAGATTCATTTTCAACATTCAAATAAAACTCGTCTCGTGGACTAATACAATGATGCAGCAAGCACTTCACTGAGGGATCCATACTTTCGGCCTTGTGCCTAACTACATTAAAATTAGTAAATTACAGTTTTTTGGGGCAGGATTAGTGACTGATCTGGTTCTGTTTCTCTCATCATTACATCTGATTGTTATTCGTTCCTTAGTCAAACTCCATGAGTGCGAATGCTGATTTTTAATGCAGGCTGTTTTTTTTGTTTTTGTTTTTCAGATTTATCTTTCTTACTTTTACCTCATTTTGGTATTATACCTTATTGAGCTAATCAGTAATTATCAAATATGTCTTCAGATTAACGAAGATGTGCGTTGTGGTGCAGTGGATATCGGCTCGGAACGAGAAATCTGAGAGCCGATTTCGAATTCCAGTTAAATTTATTGTATTCACATACACGCAAATACCCTTGAGAAAGGTATTAATCGGTTGCTTCTCCCTCAAACTATGGGTTAAATAGCAGAACATATTGGGTTCTGTAGCTTTGGTTGACAACCAGTCTACCGCAGAAAGTAATGACAACCTACTGCGGGAAAATCTTCTGCCGAGTTAGTCATGTCTCGAAAGAGGCATGATTGCCTAAGCAATGTATGGTACTTAAGTGACTGACTTCAAATTAACATTCACGAATGTAGTTTAATAGTTAGTACCCTGAATTATAGACCAAAAGGATTTCCATCGACTTCCAAGAGTTAGCATTTGTTCCAGCTCTTAAAGAGTCATACGATCGTTACTTCCTGCTTACTATTCGCTGTTAGAAATCAATAATTAATTAGTGGTTCTGGGGCCTATCTTCAAAGTGGCACCATCACAGTGTACAAGAAAGGTTAGAGTTAGTTGTACGTTCTGATGTCTACAGCAATAGTAAAGGTACTAGAACAATTAACCTGCACAATAAAAAAAATCGTATATCACATTCTACTACGAATAAATATCTAATTTTTTCAAACCAGTTTCAATTTTGCTTGGATAAAGGACAGAGACTGCAACACCGAAATCTGAAGGCACTTTGAGGTAGCGAAAGATGCCTTTCAAAATTTAAGCAAATTATAAAGAAAATTTCCTTAGAAACAAAGAAAAGAATACTGAGGTGTTACGTACGAGCTTTCCTCTTACATTGCAGTGAATTCTGAACAATCTCCTCACAGATGAAAAGAAAGACTTGGAGTAACATAATTGTGGTTCTACAGAAGGATGTTGTGAATACCATGAAACGAACATGAGCAAAGACGAAGTTTTAAAGAAAATGGAAGCAAAATGTACACTTATAGTTGACAACAAAAAAAGACAGTTTAATTTTCTAGGAGACATTATGAGGAAAGAGGGCTTGGAAAATTTTATACACACAGAACAGATTGACGGACAGAGGAAAGCAGCGCATGAACGATCTAACGATCTTGTATAAATGGATGGCAGAACAGAGTTTAAGAGAGATAAAAAAAAAACGACAAAATTTACTAAGACCTTTCATTCGTCTGAGCATTAGATGCTGTTGCCATAACTGGTCGGGTGCGTCTGCTATTCCCCTCGGGCTTCTCGGCAAACTCCAAAGAAAGATGTGCAATGTAATCGGTCTTGACTTGGCATCTCGACTTCAGTTTGTTTTTCACCGACGTGATGTGGCTTCATTTTGTCTTTTTTAGAAATCTTTTCATGGAAACTGCACCGACGAACCTATTCCCTGTTGCTCTTGTAGCGGATATCAAATTAATTAAAATCAACTCTCTTCTTCACTTTTACAAAAATACACAATGACGTGTGAAATCCTGGTTTTCCCAAATAGAAAAAGGATTGACCATCTGCTTAACGAAAAGGCGAAACCAAATTTCGCAAGTAGGTGTTAAAATGATTTTTGACCAATGGGAGCGACTTGTAAGACTTGAAAGGACTTGGCGATCCAGTGCGAAATTCAAAAAGACTATATAAATGACCTCGGCGTCAGTCAAGAGTTAGAGAGATGGGAGAAGCGAAAGAGAGACACATCTAAAATGTAACTTCAAACTTCAAGTGACGCGGACATTGTCTTCTTTCTCTTTCTCCTTATCTATTTCAACAATTACTACTAGAACATTTTGTACGAACTCTACTCTTAACCTCTTAAGAATGTTTCTAATTGAACATTAATTTCTACAACTTATGCTATTCCTCCTTATAATAAATTTCTATTTTAAAATGCAAAATGTATATTTTATTATTCCACTCTTGTACACTAATCTACACATTCCAACCGACAACCAACCTTCTGATGATGAAACCCTTCTGATAATAATTCTGATGATAATTTTGCATAAAACTTGTAAGCTGTAAGGAGTTCGGTTATGTCTGACACAAGGCCGAATCAAAGAAACATTAACCAGCTCCCTACACTACACTGACCTCATGAATTTAAGCGTGCTACGAGATTGACATCTAAGTCTCATCTCTTTACTGCTGAAATAGTCAAATGTAACCATCTCTTCCACTCTAACAGTTCTTTTCTCGCCCAACTTTCACGCATCTTATGCATGCTCCTACAATTCAGCAAAGGTTATAGGTGGCCTAACTAAACGAGTCAGGTGACATGCCATCACGTTCCATACATGTTCAATGGGAACAGATCTGGCCATCACAAAATTGTTGAGAAAGAAGAAATTGCCGAACCTCTTGCAGAGCATGTTGAGTAGTACGGGCGACATGTGGGCAGACATTATCCTGATGGAGTGGCATGTCGCACTCTTGTTGAAGGAAACGCAGTAGAATGGGCTAAAAAAACTTCTGAAAATACTGTTCAACGCTCCCTTTACAAACTCCAGAGGCGAACGATAATTTTAATTTATGGCAGCCTCACTATACCACCAGGTGGTTGGTCTGTGTGTCGTAGATGAATACACTCTGGAAGATGTCACTCTCTCCCATCTTCGGCGCACGCGCAAACAACTATCCTCTGTTGCATGTTAGAACCTGAACACTACACAGTGCACATTGATACTCCAGGTGAACCATTTTTTTTATAATCATATTGTTGTGTTACAGTGGATATCGGCTCGGAACGAGAAACCAGGGAGCCGAGTTCGAATTCCAGTTGAATCCATTGTATTCACTTATACGCAAATACCCTTGGGAAAGGTATTAATCCGTCTCTTCCTTCCAGTTATGGGTTAAATAACAGGACAGATTGGGTTCTATAGCCTTGGTCGGCAACCAGTCTACCGCAGAAAGCAATGGCAACCTACTGCGGGATAATCTTCTGCCCAGTCAGTCATGTGTCTTTCGAGACATGATCGCCCAAGCGTGTATCACGTATGGCACTTAACTGACTGATAGCCCCAAGCAAGGCAGTTTACTGCCACCAGTGCGCAGGGTGTTACATAGAAAGAAAGTTATAAGAAAGAGTGACAGGTTACAGGGGGTGTCAAGAAGTGGGTAAGAGAAGGATGATAATACTGATGAGAGTGGAGTGAATGAAGAAAGAAGCATGAGAGAGAGGATGAAAGTTAGTGAGATAGGAGATGACTATTGACTTTACATTTAAATTCTTGGATATTATAGTTGTCGGGGAAGCAAGTAAACCGAAGGGAATTCCACAGGCAGGAAGTGCGAGAAGAGAAGCTGAGGGAGTAGAATTTGCATTTATATTTTATTGGTTTCACAGTAAAAAGGGTGGGACGTAGTTGATAATTTTGTAGCTCGAGTAAATTCGTATATAAGGGGCACCAGTGAGCTAAGTTCATTAGAGCAGAAGCCGTGAAAATATTTGTAGAAGAGACACATGGAAGCCACATTGCGCCGATGAGAAAGTGACTATCTGAGCTGCCAATCGATCACATTACAGATTCTCCGCTGGATTTTTTCAAGGACCCCTAGGTGGATAGCAGGGGCATCCGACCAGGTATGACAGCAGCATTCAATGCACGGGCGGATGGTAGATTTATATATGTGCAGGATGGTTTTCAAACGGGAAAGACTTCCTGGCCCTGCACAGAGAACCGACCTTCTTAGCAGTGGATTTAGCTATGGATTCTATATAGTCATTCCACTTGAGGTCTGTTGACTAATTGCATACAACACTGGGCACGTACAAGATGAGGTTTACTCGTTGAAGTCTGGCTAGAAGCATTGCAAAGAAACGATTCCCAACGGACACTGTCGGGGATTCACTTGTTCTGATCAGCGCCGAGGGTACCGTAAAATCTGTTACTGCTAAGTTTAGCATCGATCTTGGAGAGCGGTTGTACTATATACTATCTATTTCCCATTCAATGTTTACGATTTGGAAAATTCGCGTAACATAATCTTCCAACGTTTGTTTATTTTTGCTTGGGGTTAAAATATGTGTCCTGTGTTTTACCCCGGATGCCAGCAGTTGGTGTTCGAGTAAGGATTTCGAATGCACATTTTAAAGGCATCGACCTTTCCTCAAGTGGAAAACACTGACTGGATTAATACTTTTTGCTCTTGTAAAAGACGATGCAATATTCTTATTGTTTCTATTCGTTTTTGGTTTTGTTTATTTCTTTTTTTGTTGTTTTTTATTTTGTTTCGTGATTTTTTTTTTTTTTTTTTTGGTGGGGGGAGAGTAACCCTCTCTTTGTCACTATGAATTATCAAAAGAAAGGGAGCAATGATGTTTAATCTTAAACAAACGTTTTTAAAATACTTCTAATACTCCTATTTTTTTCATTCTTTTTCATTCTATTTTTTGCCATGATAATAAAGAATTAACTTGACTTTTGTTTTCTTTATCCTGGGGGCTCTCGAAACAAAAGGCGGAAATAAAACATTTAAAATAATTCTAGTCGCTTTTTTTTTCTCTCTTTTTTTTTTTTTTTGAGAAGTTTTGAAGTATTAAATTTAGTTTTTTTTTTTTTGGTGTCTAATCCTGAAAAAAGAAACCCTTTGAAATACTTCTAGTTGCTTTTTCCGTCTTTCTTCTTGATTTTTTTTCTCGACTACATTGTTAAAGTATTGACTTTTGTCTTCTTTATTTTCTTAGCCCTCTTGAAACAAAAGAGGGGGATGATGTCTAAAGTTTTGTTTTTTAGACCTCTTGAAACAAAAGCTTAAAAAAAATTGTTGAAATACTTTTAGTCACCTTTTGTTTCTTTCTTTTTACTTTTTTATTTTTTTATTTTTTATTTTTTATTTTTTTTTACAATACTATAAAATTGTTTTTGTTTATTTTGGACTATTCGGAAGAAAAACATAATGGGATAATGTCTAAGACTGAAAAGATGCCTTTGAAATCTATTTCTTTTTTTTTTTAATTTTTTCTTTCTATGTTTTCTTTTTTTTTTAATTTTTTCACGTCTTAAAGAATTGATTTTACTTTACATTTTTTTCTCTTTGTCATTTTTGGCCTCGCGAGACAAAATAGTGGGATGATGTCTAAGAATGAATAAACGTCTTTCAAATACTTCTGATTGCCTTTCATTTCTTTCTTTCTTATTTTAATTTATATATATATATATATATTTTTTTTTTTTCAAAATAAAAATATAGTGCGTTGCTAAGGGCGACGAAGCAGGTCAGTATAAAGAGAGGCGTAGCAAAACGAACCCAACAGAAGATTTTGTTTCATGTCAAAGTGACATTTTCTCCAGTGGTGGAAAAATTTTGATGACTGAAACATGGATCATCCGGTAAAGCTACCATTTCTTGTTTCTCTCTCTCTCTCTCTCTCTCTCTCTCTCTCTCTCTCTCTCTCTCTCTCTCCACACACACACACACACACATAAGTAAACGTGTAGAAGGGAACTTTTTACTTAAAATATATGTATATTAAAATATATATAGTGAAAATGTATATATATATATATATATATATATATATATATGCTTTTAGAAGGTAACTTTTTAGTCTATATATATATATATATATATATATATATATATATATATATATATGAATTGAATAGAAGGATTGAAACCCGACAAGATTAATAGAATAAGTAAAGAACAATTTTCCGATTTGATATTTACATATTCAAGTCATATATATATATATATATATATATATATATATATATATATAATTTTCGATTATTACTATGGATAATGTATTACCCATAGTAATAATCGAAAATCTTTTATAAATTATATTACTCTGTTAAATTAAATAAATGAATTTAACATTGAGTTCTCTTGAGTTCGTCTCTTTTGTAATTTACCTGGATTACATACCAAGTGTACTATGTTTATATATATATATAAACATGACACTATGATAACTAATATAAAAGTTTAGTAAAAATACTCAGACAGTAGAGCTTAAATAAACGTAAACCTGAAATTATAAACTAGAAATGCACTAAAATAAAAATACTCTAGCAACTTAAATTTCATCATTCTCGTTACATGATCCTTGACTTGAATATCGGAGATTGGTGAAAAAATTAATATTTTAAAATTTAGTGTGTGTGTGTGTGTGTGTGTGTGTGTGTGTGTGTGTGTGTGTGTGTGTGTGTGTGTGAAATTTCAAATATAAATAAAATGTATCTGTAAGGACAACATAAATAAAAGCTAAAAGACAAAAGGAAAACATTTTTTTACCAACGTGTTTTGTGCCCAAAAAAGCCCTTCCATAAGTGCATATATATATATATATATATATATATATATGATAACAAAATTCTGCCAACGCGTTTCGTCTTCTGAGGGACTTCAATGTAAATGTGCAGATTTTATATATATATATTTTTTTTTAAATTGACTTGATAATGTCCCTAAATTTGTTTTTTTACTTAAAATTAATATAGTGTACATTGTTACACGGAAATATTTGTTATATTGAGCACTTTTAAAAATAAGTAAATGCCAGAGAACTCGGAATTCTAAAACTGTTGGTTCTTTTCACCTGGATATATATATATATATATATATATATAGATATATATATATATATATATATATATATAAAATAAAACAAAAATTTCGATATTTAAATCTGTTCAATAGACGTTTCTACAAGGAAATCCTCGCTTCTTTATCAACGACGAAACGAAATTTTTTTTTACTCTAATTCAAATGTATTAAAAGATAGAAGTCCGAAAATAATCATCCATCCACGGGAAAATAAAATGGGATCGGATTACCAATTTTTGAATTTAAGGAAGTAAAAAAGGGGAAAACAGGTAGATACCTTAGACCTATGTCTCATATTTGAAGATATACCCCCTACCCAATACCTGAGTTAAGAGTTTAAAAGTTAAAATTTAGCCATTTAGCTTTTAAACTCTTGATTCAGGTATGGGGAGGGGTATGTCTTCTAATATGAGACATAGGTATCTACCTGCTTTCCCCTTTTTTACTTCCTTAAATTCAAAAATTGGTAATCCCATCCCATTTTATTTTCCTGTGGGTGGATGAATTTTTTTTTTTTTTTTTTTTGACTTCTACCGGTATAAAATCTTTTAATACATTTGAATTTAAGTAAATAAATTTTCGTTTCGCCGTTGCTGAAGAAGCGAGGATTTCTTCGTAGAAATGGCTATTCAACGGATTTAAATATCGAAATTTTTGTTTTATTTTTTATATTTGGCTCTGTAAGTAGAATATAATATTTGCATCAAGCCCTCCACCTTGATCAATTTTAATAAAAATGAAATTAATATTAATTAGGATCGGGTTTTTGGGATTTACCTACCTGATCATCCTTTTGGATTTATATATATACAAAAAAAATGACAAACTCGTAAAAACGAAGAGGATAATCAGAAAAAAATTATCTAATTAATATAAAATATTAAAGAGATAAAAATGGAGAGCTCAATAAATATTATCCAGGGCAACATGAAACATAAAGAAGAAAAATCAACACATTATATATATATATTTCACATTTTATAGTTAATATACGCACATATATATATGTGTGTGTGTGTGTGTGTGTGTGTGTGTGTGTGCGTACGATAGTAGAGGGCATCTTTTATAGCTAATCTGCATATGTAGGTGCCTGTGTGTTTACGATAATGCAGGGCATCTTTTATAGTTATACATATGTGTGTGTGTGCGCGCGCGCGTGTGTGTTTGTGTGCGTGTGAGGTAGAACTCATTTTCTTAGTTAATATATATCTGTGTGTTTGTGTGTGTGTGTGCGTGTGTGTTTGTGTGTGTGTGTACGTTCGCTTTGAGAAGGGGTCTTTTTAATTCAAATACATACATACATACATACATACATACATACATACATAAGCCAGTAGAATGAACAATTTTAGTGTCTGTGTGTGTAGATACAATAGACCGGTGAAATAAAAATTCCACAAATGGAAAAACTACAAAAATAATAATATTAATAATAAAACTGATATATATCTACTGGAAATACCTCCACCAAATTACTAAAAAACAGCATAGTGTGTAGAAAAAAAAGACCCCAAACTTCATAAAAACGAAGTTTTTCCATCAAAATGTTTATGGGTTTTTTTTTAAGGAAAGATCAAAATATTTTTAATTAATTTTTAAAATTTTTTAATCCTTTCTAAAACGTTCAAAATTTTTATAAAAATCTTCTTTTGATTTTCGTTAGCGGGGAAACCAAATCGTTAAGAGAGTTTACAATAGATAATGTAACTCAGTTTTGGGGGGGGGATTTTTCTGGTGACAAACATTAATTTGAAAATTCTTGCATAAATCAAATAATTATCAGATTTTAATGAAACGTTCAGGATTTATTTACAAATGAATTATATTATTTTTTAAATTATTATTTTTTTTTAAATTTGGTAAAAATATTTTTTTACATTTGTTATCCCCCACTCCATGTAAATTCATGAAATTTTAAGAAATTAAATTTTGTTGGATAAATTGGTTTTATTAGCTAAACGCAAGATACATTGGGAAATGTAAATTATCTATTATTTTTTTCAAACATTTTGCTTTTATTTTCGAAAATCTGCTCCCAATAATAAAATAAAGAATGCAGTAAAACTATGACATTACTTAATTTGATAAGCTTTTAATTGCTTTAATAGATAGTTCATATTAAGAACAGCATAGTCTGAAGAAAAAATTATTAAGAATGAAATTTTATAAGAATTGTTTTCATTTTTTTTTAATTATACTAATTTATAAAATTTCAAAAATATTATAAAAATACTTCAAAGATTATATTAGGTTAGGTTATTAAGTTATTAAATGAAGACTGTATTTACTAATCGAAAATTCAAAAGTCGTGCCTTCGTATTTTTAAAATTATTTTTTTATTTTTTTGTGTATTTGAAGTTTTTTTTGTATGATAATTTCTATATGTACATTAAAAAGTCATATGTTTCAAGATTTTTTCCCCTTATAGGAAAAAAATTTAGACAATTTCTTGAATTTTTTGTAGGATGGGAATCTTTATTTTTCTACTTTTTTTTTCTCACATGTCTTATATTACTGATATGTAGTAGTTCTAGATTAGTAATTCACAGTTAGGTTTGGAGATAATTTGTACAACGCTTTTCTGTGAAAACTGTATCCATTGAGTATTATGTTTCCTTTACTATCAAATATATATATATATATATATATATATATATATATATATATATATATATATATTCAATTGGAGTAGACTAAACTATCGCCCGGTTTGACACTCCACCCACGTCTATTGAACAGGTGTAGAGGCTCATCCCTTGTTCCCTGTTTAGGATGTGGTTTCCGGCTTTCTCTTTTCCAATCTTTTCACTTTTCTTCTTTTTATTTTTTTTTATTGTTTTTTTTTTCAATTGGAGTAGGTAGACTGAACTATCGCCCGGTTCACACTCCACCCACGTCTATTGAACAGGTGTAGACGCTCATCCCTTGTTCCTCGTTTAGGATGTGGTTTCCGGCTTTCTCTTTTCCAATCTTTCCACTATTACGTAGCCCCCTGCACATCAGTGGCGTTACCGCCTTGCTCGGGGTGATACGATTTAAAAAATATATATATTTCATTTGGAAACGAGTTATTTCGCGACCCAGGTTTCAAGGTGTCTGTAGGTGAATTACAGTAAACTGTAAATCGCCTAAAAACACATAGAAACCTGGGTCACGAAATAACTCGTTTCCAAATGAAAATTATTCAAAAGTCCTACAATATATTTGATAAATGTATTGAACACATTTTAATACAGCTGTGTACTATTCTAATTTAATTATGACCAAAAACTAATTTATATATATATATATATATATATATATATATATAGCAACTAATGAGCCAGACGGACCTACCTAGGTTTCATCTAAACGGATCGTCAGGGAAAGCCGGCTTTTCCCTGGTGATCCGTTTAGGAGAAACCTAGATAGGTTCGTCTAGATCATTAGGTGCTATTTAGTTTGCTCTACTTTTGTATTGAGCACTTTCTGTTAGATGATTACTCGTGTTGGGTTTTTCTTTGGGCTTCGTGCTGATTTCGGTCCGAACACTTTTGACTGACTTTCATGCCCTAAGCTCTTTCTTTTTTTTACAACCATTTTTCCCTTCATTCGATAGATTTTCGAGGAAGGTTTTCCAGACGAGTATAATTATCTCGTCTATATAAACGCTATTCTTCACAAACTGCCTAATACAAAGTAGAGCGGTATATATATATATATATATATATATATAATGCGATTTCAAAAATTACGGCATACGTTGTTAAGTGTTTATTTTGATGAGAAGTTATTCACGTGTTTTGTGTGTGTGTGTGTGTGTGTGTGTGTGTGTGTGTGTGTGTGTGTGTGTGTGTGTGTGTGTGTTTAATATTACGTTACCCTTGTCAACTGTCCCTCCTAGAAGATAATGGTACAGCGCAGATCCCGACTGGCCTGGATGAAGTCTGTGAAGATCACAGCTTGAGCCTCTTCTTTTCCCGAAGATGCTTAACTTCTATTTGCTGAAAGAATGAAGCAGCTTATAGCACCCCGCAAGTTTGTCCTTAATTATTACTGGCAGCTTTCCAAAAGTATACTAAACAACAGCAAAACCCTCGATCCCTCCTCTATTCAATAAATTTGAGGTTCTCACAGCCACAGTAGACAAGGTTGCATGCATTGCTTGCAAATTGTCTTCCATCTTCACACATGAGTCGTCTGAAGTACCACACCCGACTTCCAAACTAGAACTGAGGCTTAACTGAGTGATGTATATATAATCCCGTTTCTGGTTTGTGAGCTTGACTCCCATAAGACAAACAGCAGTGATGAAATTCTAGTCATCCTAAGAAATGTGCCCTGAATTCTTTGCTGTCTTCTCCAAACTCTATAACTATTGCCTCACTGATTCTTGCTTTCCTGATTATTGGAAGTCCATCTCTGTAGTTCCTGTTTTAAAAACTCTGGCTCCTCTAATTATCGTTCTATTAGCCTCTTATCGCTTTTTGACTAAGTGTTCACGGCTGTTATCAATGCTAAAATAGTTCATTATCTCACATCTCACAACCTACTCTGACAAGCAGTATGGCTTCCACTTTGCCAGGTCTACCGCTGATGTGCTAACGGCCATCACCGTAAATATATACCAGGCTCTTGATAAGAACGGCAAAGCTCGAGCTGTTGCCCAGGGTGTTTCCAAAGCATTCGACTTGGGTTTGGCATGCTGGCTTTCTACGCAAGCTAAAGAGCTACGCTATCTCTGGACGATTGTTCGATTTAATTCAATCGTTCCTATTCAGGCATGAAATGAAAGTCGATTTGAACGAGCATGCTTAGGGATCCTTTCATAGAAACGCTGGTTTCTCTGAAGGTTCTATCCTAGGTTCTAAGCTTCTGATCTTCATCAATGATCTTTCTGATGTAACCAGTTCCCAAGTCAGATGACACCACCATTTACTCCTGTCTCAATAAAAAAAATTGCCAAGGCTGACAAAGTAAACCTCGCTTCTGTTCTTGGAAAGGACCTCTAATCTGTGATGGATTGGAGTAAGAAATGACTCGTAAACTTTAATGCTTCCAAAACGAAGCTGCTCTTCTTTAAACATCATAGACAAACTTTCCTACCTTCCATCAATATGGATGACGCTAGTCTCCCAGAATGCAACACACTGCACCTCCTTGGCCTCACTTTCTCAGCGAACCACAAGTGAAACGACTACATCGAATCGATAGTTACATTTATCGCTACATCTATCGCTGTGTCAGGCCAGGAATTTTTTCTCGTCAGAATCGATCTTGCACAGTTATAAATCTACCATTTGTCCGTGCATTGAATACTGTTGCCATATCTGGCCAGGTGCTTCTTGGGGTTCTCGACAAAATCCAAAGTAGGATTTGCATTGTCATCTATCCCGATTTAGCATTCATTTTCTCACCGATAGGATGTAGTAAAGTTTAATAACTGGTAGTAAACTGAATGAACTAAGCCGATGATGCCTCGCTATTGTCTCTCTATTGAACTGAACAGACGCTGCCTTGCTACTGTCTATCTCTCCATGGGCACGACTGAAAGTTATACATCGCCCGTGCTGTAAATACTGCTATCATATCTGGGGGCGACCCTACTGTTCATCTTGGAGTTCTCGACAAAATCCAAAAAGAATCTGCAATGTAGTCGATCCTGACCTCTCTCTCTCTCTCTCTCTCTCTCGCTCTCTCTCTCTCTCTCTCTCTCTCCGACAAGATGTTGCTTCCCTCTGTCTCTTCTACAAATACGGATTCTGCTCCGACAAGCTTAACTCCTTAGTGCCCCTCCCCTTGCGCGAATTTACTCGAGCTACAAGACTGGCAACAATGCCCCACCCATTTACTGTGAAAACAATCAAGTGTAACCGCAACTTCTACGCTATAAGCTTCTTTCCTCGCACTTCCCGCCAGTGGAACTCCCTTCCGTATTTGAGTTTCCCTGACAGCTACAGTCTCCAAGAGTTTAAATGCAACGACAACTGTTATCTCTTATCAACTTGGCTTTCATCCGTCTTCTCACTTTACACTTTCCTCTCACGCAGCTCTCTTCACACCAATGTTCCCGTCCTTCTCCTACCAATTCTCCAACACCTACTGTGTTCTGTTCTCCGAATTAGATAGATAGATAGATAGATAGATAGATAGATAGATACGAACAGAATTAGATAGATAGATAGATAGATAGATAGATAGATACGAACATTGAATTAGATAGATAGATAGATAGATAGATAGATAGATAGATAGATACGAACAGAATTAGATAGATAGATAGATAGATAGATAGATAGATAGATAGATACGAACAGAATTAGATAGATAGATAGATAGATAGATAGATAGATAGATAGATAGATAGATACGAACAGAATTAGATAGATAGATAGATAGATAGATAGATAGATAGATAGATAGATAGATGTCTTCACTATAATAGAGAGAATAGCCAATATATAAGAGCTAAATATTTAATACCTTTGTTGTAAGTTCTGTGAAAGGTAAGAGAGGTTTTTTGTGAAGAAAATAATTTATTCTAAGTTAAAAATGTGGCAAGTCATAAATTAGTCATAAATTTGATAGGTCTTCCATTGGATCTGTGGGACTGTAGCGATTCAGTTTGACTTTGAGTAAGAAAGCATAACACATCTGATGACACTAGAATCAAAAAGTATCATACTTCTGAAGAGAAATATGATGAGAACAGAATTTCAGTCTGGAAATATCTTAATGAATAAATGTTTTCTATTAAATTATCAAAATGGTTTAATTCTTTTTGATACTATAAAGGGATTTGTTTCCATTCTGAGATTGAAAAGAAAATATACAGAATAGGTTCCTAAAGATTACCTGTCTTTATAGAACTGGTTCCTGGAAATATGAAATGTCATTATTGGTTACATGGTATCATTATCACTTACAGAATGGCCTGATATATGACTTAAAAAATACTGTTTAAAAAATCAGTTTTCATGTACTTTTTTGCTAAATTCACACGTTTCTCTTCTTTATTTGCTTCCGTTCAAACTTTAAACTATTTTTTTACAACTCTGGATTTGCATTATTTTTTGTTTTACATTCACAATACTAGCTTCTTCGTGTTTTCTTTTGGGTTCAGCCATTTTTCCTTTTTATGAACCTTTTCATTTTTTTTTCAAAACTGTTTTTGCAACATTCTTAAAAACAGTTTTTGTTTTTATCTTAGCATCGTTTTTATTATTATTTATCATTATTATTTTCCGAATTTCCACAGTTGATTTTCTATCACTCAATATTTTGACAATATGTTATTTCACTTTTGAGGCTATGTTTTTGTTACACACAATGGCTATCTTTATAGGCATAAAATTAAAAAAGAAATATCAGTCACTAATAATATAGTGATTTGTTTCCATTCTCAGATTGAGAAGAAAATAAACCGAAAAGGTTCCTAAAAATAACCTGCCTTGATATAAGTAGTTCCTGGAAATTTCTTCTTCTTTTATTTGCCTTATCCTTTCAGGATGTAGGCGATCATGGTTCTCCACGTCTCCCTATCCCTGGTGGCTCTTAGCACGCCTTCTCCTGTTACACCATGCAACCCTCGTTACGTCATTCCCCTGAACAGGCTCTTCACATATGTTATCCGCTGCTTTCCCCTGTCTCTTTTTCCCTCTATCTGGCCTTTTAGTATCAGGTTCTCCAAGCCTTCCTTCCTCATTGGATGTCCCAGACAAAGGTTTAAACTCGTATCGACAAAGATTCGAATTCGAACTGGAAAGCCGAGTTTTAATTCCAGTTCAATTCGTTGCATTCACTTACGCGCAAATATCCTTGGGAAAGGCATTAATCCGTCTCTTCCCTTCAGCTATGGGTTAAATAACAGAGCAGATTGGGTTTTGTAGTTGGCAACCAGCCTACCCCAGAAAGAGATGGCAACCTACTGCGGTAAAATCTTCTACCCAGTCAATCATGTCTCTTTGAAGACACGATCGCACAGGCGCGTATCACGTATGGTACTTAACTGACTGCCTGATAGGCAAAGGAAATTGTTACAACTGTAAAATGTCTGACATGAGAAAGACCGTTTCTGACGCTCTAGTTCCCATCGACACTACCTCATCATCAGACAACACAATTTTCACAACCTCCAAGTAAAGCCTTGATATTAAACTATATATTGAATAAATCCGGTTAGGTATTCTTCTCTCTCTCTCTCTCTCTCTCTCTCTCTCTCTCTCTCTGTAGTGTGTGTGTGTGTGTGTGTGTGTTTTACTGCATTCGTTCTCCCCGCATGAAAGCAGATACCTCAGATCTCGTAGACTTGCTGTATACATTGTATGTGCTCTAGAAAGTTCTTAACGCCTGTGTTTTCACTGATTTCTAACCCTACTCTAAATTTGCCAGAACATCTTCCCATGGGAGGCGCTCTTGCATTTAAAGAATCTCTTATAATAAAGCATAACGTCTCTCAGAAGCCATCTCTTTTGATTTAGAAAAGGATTATTGTAAACATTTGCTTGGCGTAAGAGAAGAAACAAAAACACGATTTTTTGATTGTCGTCGCTTTTCTTTTTACTCCTCACAACAAACGCAGCTGAGATGTTAAATCTTATGACGTCTATGGCGGTCGCTTTAATTCGTAGACGTGTCTGCGATTAGCGATTCACACACGGTCTATCGTAAGAGTATGGGCATTTAACGGATATACAGACAAAATATCTATGAAAGAATAGTGAACAAAAGATGAGGACTCCAGTCATACCGATGGACTTTTTTTCCTAATTGATAAGCATAACTTTGTCTGGCACAAGGTCATATTTGTGAAGAGCCCAGTGATGATCGAATGTATTACAGGAAAATAGAAGTGTATCAATTAAATTGAAAAAGATGTAAATTTCATTTTTTTTTTTCATTTGTACTTCTTAAAATAACGACTAGCATTTATATAAATATGATTGTTATTACAATGTTTTGTTAAAATTGTTAATCTCAACTATTTAACGACTTGATGGGAGAATTTCTACGGAGATTTTATTGTCGTAGAGCTTACCATTGTAGAAGTCAAATAACTTGCCTTTCAACATGGCTGTCTCCTTTTGTCTCCATGCAGGAAGGTGTCTATTCAAAAGTGTGGATATTGTGCTCAATATTTATGGAGCTCAATATACACACTGAAATTGTCAGCCAATCAATACTTATAGAATGGACTTGCCTGTAACAGAATGGAATCTCCCAGGTTATTATTTAAACCACCTACCAATTTGCCCTGGGGTTTTTTAGTCAGCCAAACCCAACTTCTATTCTAGTTGATTACTGGCTGGTTGCTCTAGAAGACTTTTACATGGCGCTGTGAACAGGATCGAATGATTGGCAAGAGCTGCTTGTTGAAATTGGCACCCCAGCTGATTCTGCCAGGACCTATGCTGAAATTTTTGTGAGAGAAAGCATTACCAATGATAGCCTCACTATGATAGAGCAAGACATCCTCAAAGAGCTAGGTATCACGACCATGGGGCACGCAGTGGCTATCTTAAAACTAGCAAAAGAGCAGCCTTTGACATTGGATAGCTACACAAAGACGCCTGCAGTTAAACTATCCCAGGGCAATAAGCAATTACTTAAAAATATCTTAAAATCTTATCTTTTTGGCATTAAATAACCCACAGAGGTTGATATGTTGTTAAACAAACTTCAAACTCTTAATATTAAGTATATCTTCGTTTCCCTCCTCTCCAACACCTTGTCATTAGTCACTTGCTCAATTCATGGTATCTTCAGCATCCATCTGTAAAACCACATTTATTCTGCCTCAAGCCTTTTTTTTCATCCTTGCAACATACACTGCCATACAAAAGAACAGATATCATATTGCAATTCAGCACTCTCTTTGTTTCCAAAGAGATTTTCCTGTCTTTCAGTATTCTGATTAGCTTTTGAAATGTGTCCTTGGCCATGCCAATACATTTTTCGATTTCAACATCATGTAGAAGTCAAATAACTTACCTTTCAACATGGCTGTCTCCCTGCAGGAAGGTGTCTATTCAAAAGTGTGGATATTGGGCTATATATTTATGGAGCTCAATATACACACTGAAATTGTCAGCTAAAGGCCAGCTCGTGGACTTGCTTGCTGTGAACAGGATCGAATGATTGGCAAGAGCTGCTTGTTGAAATTGGCATCCCAGCTGATTCTACCAGGACTTATGCTGAAATTTTTGTGAGAGAAAATACATCTTTGGTACTAGAATAGTACAGATTGGTGCAACACGATGGTGATTACAACAAAAAAGGATGGTCGACCGAAGCGAACCATTGACTATCAACATCTCAATTCGCAATGCAAACGGGAAACGCACCACACTGCGTCACCTTTCCAGCTAGCATTGCAGCTAGCATTGCAGGTGCCGAAGATAGTGCTAGATGCTGTCGATGGATACCACTCTATTCTATTAGATGAGGAATCTCAATCACTTACAACTTTTATAACAGAATGGGGAAGGTTTATGTACCTTAGAATGCCTCAAGGCTACTTGGCGTCTGGTGATGCATACACCCGCAGATACGATGAGGTTATAAAAGACATTGCTAGAAAAGTCAAATTGGTTGATGATACTTTGCTGTACGACACAAACATCAAAGAGGCATTCTATCATACCTTTGATTTTCTAATGAGATGCGCACAAAATGGGATTGTACTCAACAAAGACAAATTCCAATTTTGTAAAGACACAGTTCAGTTTGGGGTACTGCAGATAACGTCATCAGGAGTATCCCCTTCTGAATCTATGCTTAATGCCATCCTAAATTTCCCTGTTCCTAAAACTATCACGGATGCAAGATCTTGGTTTGGTCTGGTAAACCAACTTGCCTGGGCATATTCCTTAAGCCCCATTATGCTACCCTTTAGAGAGCTTGTCAAAAAGAATTCAAAATTCACCTGGGACCAGACCCTGGAAAAAATCTTTCAGGAATCAAAGCAAGTTATTGTTAAGCTAGTAAGGCAAGGTGTCTCAACATTTAACATCAACAGAGTTACCTGCTTAGTTCCTGACTGGAGTAAAGATGGTATAGGATTTTTACTTCTTCAAAAGCACTGCACATGTACAGTCGATAGTGCCCCAGTCTGTTGTCCTGAAGGATGGCACCTTGTGTTTGCTGGAAGCAGATTTTGTACGGATGCTGAAACTTGTGAAGCAATGACATCTACAGCCCTCACATCCATATTTCAACTAGAGAGTAACCCTGCCATAACTTCCCCTGACCACATTCGCCATGCGGGTCAGAAAGACACACAATACACCTTGTTATGCAGGACCATAGACAAAGGTTTTCCGAACAGTCATCAAGCAACGCCGCCCACAATCCGAGAATATTGGGAAGTTCGTAACCGTCTCAGCAATGACAATGGCCTAATTCTCCTGGACAGGAGAGTATTTATACCAATTTCCCAACGCAGGAACATACTAAGGTGTTTACATTCGGCTCATCAAGGAGTAATGGGCATGAAAGCACGTGCTAAGGAGTCAGTGTACTGACCTGGAATGAATGCCTCAATTCGAAATTATAGAAATAGTTGCATTACCTGTTCAAGAAATGCCCCAAGTCTACCATGTGAACCAGTCCACATGACACCTTCACCAGAATGGCTTTTCCAACAAATAGTGATGGACTTGTTTTATGTTGGATCTTTCACATATCTTACTTGCGCAGACAGACTCACCGGATGGCTCATTTTGTACCGCATCAAGCCAGGACAAGCAGCTGCGTCTAGGTTGATATCCATCTGCAGGAAAGTATTCCAAACATATGGTGCACCTGAGGAACTCAATACAGATGGTGGACCTCCATTTTCAGCTTACTCATTCAGACAGTTCCTAGAAACCTGGGATGTTAAACAATGGATTTCTTCTGTGGCCTATCCCCAGTCTAATGGGCGAGTAGAGTTAGCAGTCAAGACTGCAAAAGGACTCATAAAGGACTGCACAGGATGTCAAGGTTCCTTGGATAATGATATGGTAGCACGAGCGATCTTGCAGTACAGAAACACCCCTATCCAAGGCATTGGCTTGTGACCAGCACAACTCCTGCTTCATAGACGTCTTCGGGATTTTATACCATCACACCCACATTAATATCAGCCACACTCTGAGTGGGTAGCTGCAGCCCGAAGGCGTGAAAAGGCATTATCTAAACACAATGCAGGCCTTATTGACAGGTACAATTGTACTGCACATAACTTATCCCCACTTCGTGGGGGAGACACAATTTCAATCCAAAATCCAAATAGCCATCGATGGGACATAAGTGGGCGAATAGTAGAAACGCTGCCCAATCGCCAATATAGGATTAGAGTTGCAGGATCAGGTAGGATAACCCTGCGGAACCGTAGATTTCTGAGGAAACTTGAGGCACCTACAGTCAAGATCCCTATCCCAAGTCCTTGGCCTGTGTCCCCTGAAGCGACAGACACAGATATATGTAGGCCACATCAACCGATGAGAAATCTGGAAATGGCAGCATTACTTTGCAAAGTGACCTGGCATCCCAAAGCCCTACTCAGTCACAGTTATCACGAACTAGGATCCCAAGGGCTCTATCCCGACTCCTCCCATATAATCGACCAGGCGATAAGGAACTGATTCCCCCTCCCCCAGCGGCCACTATGCTCCCGCAGTGGGGAGAGAAGGGAGATGTAGAAGTCAAATAACTTACCTTCCAACATGGCTGTCTCCTTTTGTCTCCATGCAGGAAGGTGTCTATTCAAAAGTGTGGATATTGTGCTCAATATTTATGGAGCTCAATATACACACTGAAATTGTCAGCCAATCAATACTTATAAAATGGACTTGCCTGTAACAATGGAATCTCCCAGGTTATTATTTACACCACCTACCAATTTGCCCTGGGTTTTTTTTTTTGGTTTTTTTTTTCAGTCAAACCCAAATTCTATTCTAGTTGATTACTGACTGGTTGTTCTAGAAGACTTTTACACCCATGACCTTATTCAGTCATGAACTTAAAAATTAAGATCCATCAGAAAATTTAAATTGTAAAACCGTGAAATTTTCACAGTTATTTTTAGTTATATCTAATTTTATCATTCAAGTTGGAGTAGATAGACTAAACTATTGCCCGGTTCACACTCCACCCACATCTATTGAACAGGTGTAGAGGATCATCCCTTGTTCCCTGTTTAGGATGTGGTTTCCGGTTTTCTCTTTTCCAATCTTTTCACTCTTACGTAGCCCCCTGCACATCAGTGGCATTACCGCCTTGCTCGGGGTGATATGATTAAAAAGTCAATTTCTGGGAGAAGGAATTACCATTATTTACATTTGGATTAATGCTCACATTTTTGATATTCGCTTCCCGTACCAACTCTCTTTTTATTTTACACTAGCAGTATAACCCGGCTTTGCTCGGGTGTAATGAAAGCTTTAAAACTAACCCATGGTCCTGGAGCTCAGACTCTCTGGACGTTGGCACGAAAGACTAAAAAGCAATAGTTGTTTCCAGTTAAAGCGAAACCGTACACTGAAAGAAAAATGAATGGATGTAAGTCAAAATTTGATTTCCTGCTATCGATATCAAATAAGTTTTTTTCGTCGTAAACTGAATTTTGAAGGCTAAATAAGTCCTCTGAGTAAATGGTATCATGGCTGAGACTAAGAACTACAATTATACCTACTTAGAGCCAAACCCGAAACAAAAACTAAAATAAAAGGGCTGAAAAAAATAGACATAGAGGCAGATAAACAGACACACACGCACAAACATCTTGCCTTTTGTATATATATATATATATATATATATATATATATATATATATATATATTATCGATTTCCTGCACTATTGTAATAACTGCAACCTTGAAACTTCTGAATATCGTTTCTTATGGCTTTGTCTATGAGTGTATCAAATTTGATTAAAATCGGACCACTCCTTCTATAACCCTATTTTTTTCGATTATCGATTTTCGATATTTATCGGGGGTACCTCGACACAAAACCTAGCTAAGAACACTCACAGACGCTTATAGTACCACCGTGTAAATTTTCAAGAAAATCGGTTCAGCCGTTTCGGAGTCTATAGGTAACGGACACATACACACACAGACAAAGTTCCATTTATAAATAAGTTTAGATAAATGATTTGCCTACAAATATAATCCGATCATATGTAAATATGCAGAAGTGTGCAGTAATATGAATCTATTTTGGTGTGTATGACGAAATGTGTTTGACCTTGGAAAATATAACGTAATCCGTGATTGCATCAGATCTTTATCATGCCCAGACACTATTGTCTCAACTATTGATTAGTTATCCTACAGCCATTGACGGCAATAGACGTTACTCCAAGGAAGCATATGAAAATTGTAATGCTCCACGAACACACTGGCAAGCCTTACAGAGAGATCGCGGATATTTTTGGTTTCAGCCTTTCAACTCTCAGTAGTATCATCAAGGTGAGAAAAAAACTGGACCATCAGTTCAAAACGTAAAGGAAAAAGCAGTCAGAAGAAAAAAAACAACGCCAAAAGACAACATATACGTGATCAAAATGTGAAAGATCCCAGAAAGACATTCTTTTTGTTTCAATTCATTTGCACAAGGGTGTACAATCCATCGGTAAAGATACTGGGGAAATGGTCAGTACCCTGTAACACCCCAGTAGGTACAAGACATCTCCTGCTATCTTGTACCTTTACCAGGGCTACATCAGGCTTAAATGGAATGATATTGCTATAGATTGATAGGAGATGCTAAGTCTCCACTTTTCAGTCACGACAGTATACAAACACAACTCCGCGTTACTGTGGGTGACAAATTATTTCCTGTACTGCAACCACCCCACCTCAAATGAAAGATCGCATGCCTCTCGCTGCTTTATTGCTATTTCCATGGAAAGTGCTCAAACTACTTTCCTTCATCCCACCAGTTCTAACCTTCATTGCTAACACCCGCCAGGCTACGGACATTGTAGCAAAACACCCCTCCATTCTATTTGTATTTCATTAGTAAGATGAAAGTTCTACTGGAGCAGCTTCTTCCCATGAACCGCTGCACTGAGGATGCAGCCCCGATCAATACAATCTTTAACCTGTTCAAGTCTAGGGTTAACCGCTATCTTCCTTACATATCCGCATAAACTATGTCTTTTACTCGGTAACTTTCAAATTCGAGTGGCTCCCAGTTCTCATAGAGGGTGAACATCTTTGTAAAACAGAAATTAGCAAAATGCTTTATTGTATTCAGTTGTCGGTCAATACTGGTAACCTTCAGCATAGACGTACTGAACGACATTTAAAAGTGAAAAGGCAATAGAACATTAACAAAACACTGGAGAGCTTCTTAGGACTGATATCTCTACTACGGTAGCCATGATTTGATCCTGTTTCACCTAATTTAGACCCGATATATTTGTGCATAAGTGAATGCAAGGAATTCGAATTCCAGTTGAATTTCTTGCATTCACTTACACACAAATACCCTTAGAAAAGGTATTAATCCATCTCTTCCCTCCAGTTATAGGTCAAATAACAGGACAGATTGGGTTCTATAGCCTTGGCTGGCAACCAGCCTACCGTAGAAAGCAATGGTAACCTACTGCAGGATAATCTTCAGCCCAGTAAGTCATGTCTCTTTCGAGACATGATCACCCAAAGCGTGTATCACATATGGCACTTAAATGACTGATATCCTACCAGTTTTCTTCGATTGCAGGTTTTATAGATTTCATCAGTTTAACCTGATGTAGGCCAGATAACATTCGTCCATTTCTGCTACTGTTGGTCTGTTAGCTTTCATCCATGTCTGCGAGTGTAGGCCTACAAAATCTCCAACAGGTAAGTAGTTAAAGAAAGCGGAAATAAAGGAATACATATAAACAAGAAAACATCAGTAAAAAGAAAATGCCAACTACAGGTCAGGGATACTAAAATCAAGCAGGTACAGAAATGTAAATACCTGGGAAGTGTTCTAACAGAGGACGGAAAGTCCGACACTGAGATTCTAAGGTGTATTGGTGTGGCCGAAGGTTGCATTCCAGGAGTTAAGTAGAGTATTGAAAGACAAGAAAATTTCAACAAAGAAGAGAGTACTGGATTGTTATGTGTGCCTGCCCTTCAATATAGTAACAACTGAAAGCGACCAAAATGTGGTTCTACAGAAGGATGCTGAGGATACCATAGACTGTGCATGTGAGCAACGACAAAGTTTTGGAGAGGATGGAAATGAAAAGGAAACTGATACTTAAAATCAGGAAAAGACAGCTGAAATTTCTAAGACAAGTAATGAGGAAAGAGGGCTTGGAGAATCTGAGACTCATGGAACCAATAGAGGAGATGAGAAACAGGGGAAAACAACGCATGACATACTTGGACTTAAGCAGATAAATGGCAAAGCAGGGTTTCGGAGGGGAAACAGAAAAAGTGTTAAGAGCTGCAAGGGATAAGGATATATGGAAGGCTATGATCGCCTATGTCCTCAAGAGACACAGCACAGAGAAAAAGGCCTAGTAGTGTTCATCCAATTCTCCTAAAGTAGGCCTGATAGCTTTTATCAGTTTCACAAACTGTAGTTCTAATACAATTAATCCATTTCTTCTGGTGTACACCAGATAGCCTTCATCTGTTTCTCATATATTAAGTCTGATAGCATCTTCCATTGTAGGCTTTGAAAGTGTCCATCTTACACAAAAATTAGGATAGAAAACATAGAGATAGTTTTGGGGGTGTTTATTCATTTTTCTTGTTTTAAGTTACAAAAAATGCAGTACGACAATAGTTTGATAGGCTGAGATAGTTGCATATTTCCAACCGACGCCAATAGTTGTTGCCAGAGCCCAAATAAAAGCAAGGATTTTTAATGCCAGTTTTAGAGCCAAGAAATGGGAATTCTATCCATTTGAAACAGAAACATAATCTCTATTCTACCATTTATGGTTTTGTTCTATAATAAGATAAAACTTAATAAATTCCAATACAATGAATTATGCCAAAATTCAATGCAATCCTTGGGGAGCCACAGACATACTATCTGGTGAGAAATTTGTCCCCCATGTCTTCTTACTCTAGCAATATATTAACTTGATTCATAAGTAATTGGGAAAAGCAATGGTTTCTCTGGAGCAGCTATCAAAATATTTTGCCAATATGATGGCCCTCAAACCTTCTCCAGATATGTTATAACTCGTTTTTTAGTAGTTATAATATTAATCTTTTGTTTTTAATATTATTCTTTTTAGTATTTTTATATTTAATATATATTTTTAATATAGTTTTAATATAATATATATATATTATATAATATACATAATATATATCATATATAATATATATATTATATAATATACATAAAATATATCATATAATATATATATATATAATATACATAAAATATATCATATAATATATATATATATAATATACATCATATATAATATACATATATAATATATATATATATAATATACATCATATAATATATATATATACATAATATACATCATATATAATATATATATAATATACATCATATAATATATATATATATATACATAATACATATATCATATATAATATATATATATAATATACATAATACATATATATATTATATAATATACATAATATATATATATATATATAATATACATAATATATATCATATAACATATATAATATATATATATTATATAATATACATAATATATATCATATAATATACATAATATATATATATATATTATATAATATACATAATATATATCATATAATATACATAATATATATATATTATATAATATACTTAATATGTATCATATATAATATATAATATATATATATATTATATAATATACTTAATATGTATCATATATAATATATAATATATACAATATACATAATATATATATATATATTATATAATATATATACAATATACATAATATATATATATATTATATAATATACTTAATATGTATCATATATAATATATATACAATATACATAATATATATATAATATACATAATATACATAATATATATCACATAATATACATAATATATATATATATTATATAATATACATAATATATATCATATAATATACATATATATATATATTATATAATACATAATATATATCATATAATATACATATATATATATATTATATAATATACATAATATATATCATATAATATACATAATATATATATATATTATATAATATACATAATATATATCATATATAATATATATATTATACATAATATATATCATATATAATATATATAATATATATATATTATATAATATACATAATATATATCATATATAATATATATAATATATATATAATATACATAATATATATCATATATAATATATATATATATATAATATATAATATATATAATATATATAATATATATATAATATACATAATATATATCATATATAATATATATATATATATAATATACATAATAATATATAATATATATAATATATATATATAATATACATAATATATATCATATATAATATATATATATATATAATATACATAATATATATCATATATAATATATATATAATATTTTTAGTAGTTATAATATTAATCTTTTGTTTTTAATATTAATCTTTTTAGTATATATATATATATATATATATATATATATATATATATATAATATATATATATATATTTTATTTTATTTAATTTATTTTTCATAGTTATAATATTAATCTTTCTCAGGTATTTGCTTTCACTATAAAAAATACAGTACACTGGCTCCAGCTGTTCTTTTAGACTTACTGGAGTTCTTTATTTAAGTGTCTATAGTGCCACTTCTTTTCAGCTGAAAGGTACTAGGCATAAATGATCGGGACTCAAGTTTGATTATTGGAGTGAAGTCACCATGACTGAGACGCAGTGTAAGATTGCTTACAGGTTTAAGTAAACCAGAAGTTTCTTTGTTACAGTATCAATCACATTTTTGCTAGAAAAAAATAATATTCAGTTCATGCTGGGAACACAACCACAAAACGCAACAGCTACAATAATGTGAATATTCATTACGGACTAGGAAAACTTCAAGAATCTTTCACCACACAATATTCCTTTTGAAAAATATTTCTCATTTGCCCTGTTCTACACTTACATTTTGCTGACATTTTATGATAAACGGAATATGGAAAAAATATTGTCAGTGTTTAAATTTTATGACTTTTTTTTAAGTTTAACAGTAAGATTCACTGATGCTAAATGAAATGAAAGAAAAGACTTTCAATAACAGATTCCCTTGAGTGAATTAGTAGTAAGGTTGGTTGATTTTGCTTTGTTTTTTTAGCAATCTATCAACTTCTGTGGCTTATTTAATGCCGAATCTAAATATTTTGAACACAATTGCATATAAACTGCTGGTTATTTTGCTATAAAATGTATTGTTGGTAATTCTGCCATAAATAGGTATTGAGGCAAATCTTTTTATACAAAAATGTATTTCAATATTTTCATAGTGTATTGTTTTTTTTTTTTTGGTTTTTGTAGGGTAATTACTATTTGCCCATAACTAGGATCCTAACAGGTGCCACTCCACCAGGAACAACAGGAAATAAGTAGTGGTTCCACATGCCTCCAAACCTCCAATCTCCTAATTAGAGGCCTTGTTAGCGGATTAATAATAAGGTACCTTGAGATGATTCAATATATTGGAGTGTAGGAATATAGAAAGTTTTCTGCAGATAGATAGATAGAAACGAACAGAATTAGATAGATAGATAGATAGATAGATAGATAGAAACGAACAGAATTAGATAGATAGATAGATAGAAAGAAAGAAATGAACAGAATTAGATAGATAGATAGATAGATAGATAGATAGATAGAAACGAACAGAATTAGATAGATAGATAGATAGAAAGAAAGAAACGAACAGAATTAGATAGATAGATAGAAAGAAAGAAACGAACAGAATTAGATAGATAGATAGAAAGAAAGAAACGAACAGAATTAGATAGATAGATAGATAGATAGAAACAAGCATCAGCATTATTATAATTATTATTTAATCACCCAAATGTCAGCTTCTACTTCAGTTAAAGTGACTGGCTTCTTCTACATTTCTGTTGCCTTCAGTTTTCTCCTCTTTTGTGCAGAAATTGTCCAACATTCATTGTCATAGAAAAGGATATCCCATAGAAAGAAGAAAAAGCGTGCTGGATTGCTAACAACACATTTTCCGTTTTTCAGGGCCTTGCTTACCTTTTGTAATGGTTCTTTTGCTCATCCTGCATTTCTTCAGATCTTGGTGCTGTATTTCCTGTCTTGTTAAAATACTTCCAATTATTTGAACTTCTGCACCCACTTGATATACCAATTTATAATTCACATCTTGATCTTCAAAGAATTAACTAATACAAGACATCCAAGCAGAATGAGAACAATCTACTCCCATGGATTGAATAAAGGGCTCAGTTCAAAATTCTTAGATGGTTACCAACTAAAAGGAACACTAAGAGGAGCAGAAGTAAGCAAAAAAAAAAATCTGAATGTATGGAAGATCAGAGTCTAGTGGGGACGGTAAGGGGATAAACATTGCTGTAGAGAGCCTTAACACTGAGAAACAATTTCAATTGATGAGTGTCATCATCTTTGTTGTTTTAGTCATAATGTAGCAGCTATGTTGACTAAAAACAACAAAGATGAAGACACTCATCAATTTCTTGGTTCAGCCACAAACTTTTCAGAATCAATTGCATGTGAGAGAGAGAGAGAGAGAGAGGGAGACGCACACATGCAAAACACGCATTATAGGGTGCACAGATACTATACTGATCCTAAGCAGAGTGTACAGGTATTCTGAGCTAAGATAGAAATACCAACCCATACATATAAATAATCCTGTTATTTTTATGGATACAATGCTATGCCATATCATCAATCCTTCTATATAGCAATGAATGATGGCCAATTTCCTCCCATATGATAAAGATACTTCAAGCAAAAGCAGTGGTTCTACAAAAGAATACTGAGAATACAACAGACAGAACATCTAAGCAACAAGAAATTCTAAATAAACTAAAAAAAAGAAAAATAAAAGAAAATATGGACACTTCTACTTACAATCAGAACAGTTGAAATTTCAGATACACATGAAGAAAGAAGACTTGAAGAATGGAACATTCACAAGACATGCTAAAGTCAAAAAGAGTAGACGTAAACAGAAAAAATTTGAATGTATAGAAGATCAGAGCCTGGGAGGGATGGTAAAGAGATAAGCATTGCTTAAATCTCCCAAAGCAGGAATCTGTAGAGAGCTTTAACATTGGAGAACAAATTTCAATTTTTTGTCTATTGAATTAAATTTGACAGTTAGTTTCTATGTAATTTCACTGAGCACAAATTTTCACTGAGTTTTGCTTTGTCAGACCCTAATTTTGCTCAACACCCTCTTTTGTCAGATTCAAAAAAAGGATTTTTCTCAATACTCACTAAGTCTTTTCACAGTTATACATTATGAAACTACATTTTTATCTATTTATTTGAACATATTGTTACAGTATTGTTGTCTTATGTATACTTTTATATGCCCTCCTGTCCGGTTTTACTTCACAGGGAAAAGCCCTGTGTCCAAGGGTTGGAAGTTCTGCCATGCCGTCCAGGTCTGATGTTCATTAATGGTCTGATGGAGCCCACAACAGATTGACCCACCCAAACACGAACGACACCTTCACTATTAGTTCCGGCCCTGTTATTACTAACTATATCTGGATTTGACATGACATATGAAATTTGAAGCAAAATTTTCACAGCTGGATGCCCTTCCTAATGCCAACCCCTCCAAAGGGGACAGGGAATTGTCGAGTCACCATCTCGCCATATTTCGCCGCTAACTGGAGCAATGCGCTTGTCCGTTGTCAAATGGTCATCCGCACGTTGGCCGCCACATGAACTACTGCTACCCAAGGAAATAGCCGTATAGTTTATCGAGGTTTACTCCTCTAAATCCGTAGAGTTGTCATCTCCACTAGTGTCCAAACGCTATTTATTTGTGATCAACACAATGTGAGTCACCAACCAAAGTCAACAGACTCCGCTCAACCGGGTTTTCTGCCAGTTTGGTTACAAGGTGCCAAACACTCACCTGAGACTACCTTTTACAACGGGTATCTGTATATGTAACACCCGAAAAATATTTTAAATTTTGTCATTTTTAACATCAGTAAATTAAGCTAAAAATATAAGCTCTTTTTTGTAGAATATTCTATGACAAAATATATATATATATAGGTATCTTGATTATGTTTATTAAATTGGTCTTGAGCTAAACATAACCAAACTCCCAACAAGTCAAGATATCATTGGGAGGTTGGAAAGATTAAAGTGTTTCGTTTGTATGTTTAAGTGAAAATTTATTTACAGATCAGAATAACACGAATTTGTCGGAAGTGAATTTATTAACTGTGGAAATGTTCTAAGACAAATAGTAGTAAAGAGTTAAATGAATCCAGAGTTTGTTGTAGTAGTAAGATCATTGTACCTTTCTTTCTTTTAGCTTTTGGTGTGTAAGTGAAGAGGAAGAAAAAGGCAATAAAGGAAAATTTGACTTAAACTAACTCCTAAAAATTAATGTTAAGTGTCTTATTGTTGTTTTTTCTTCTTTTTGTTGATAGCGAAGGCAAAGAAGAGATAAATAAAAATAACACGCAAGAAAGAAAGCAAGAGCAAATGTGTCAACAAGACATATGCCCAGTTCAGTGAATTGAAATATTTTTTTTTACATTGTGGCAGTGTCTTATCGGATCTCTGCTTCAACTTTCTTTCTCTATTTACATCAAATAACATTTCTGACACTGGCTTGTTAATTTCTGTTTTGTAAATCACTCCCCTTTCATTGGTTAGAAAATAATTCACACTAGATTGTGAAATTTGGCTTCATCTTTTTCCTTCAGTACAAAGTCAATCCTTTCTCCTATTGGTCAAAAGGATTTTTGCACTGGTTTACAAAATTTGTAAACAGTGGAGTTACTTTTATTTCATATTCACCACATATGAAACAACTCATTTCCAGAGTTAATCAGCCAATTCAGTCAGTCAGTTAATTTGGAACAGTAACAATTTTGAATTGGCATATGGTTTAGTGAGTAATTTTGCCATGATTTAATAATTGATTTAATTTGATATAATTTATATTCTATTTAGATTGCAATATGAGTAAAAATGCATTTTTTGAATACCCACCTTGACCAATTTCCAAGTAATTTAGGTAATGTAAGTAACAAACAAGAAGAGAGATTCCAAGATATCAAAATTATGGAGGAACAGTGCAAAAGCGGTTGGAATTCCCACATGATGGCTGATTAATGCTGGTGCTTGAAAAGAGACCTGCCATTAACAAGCAAATAGGCTAAAAAGTAAAAGAAGATTTTTGCCCCAGTGAAAACTTTATATTGTCTTTTTTTTTTTAATTTTTAGTCATTTCTATTGTCATTATTTTTACTGTAGTTTAAACTGGTATATCCATGAAACTTGGAAAAAAAATTTAACATGACTTAATTTTTTTGTCCCTATTTGGAAAATGGCACATAGGTCCTGATTCATGTCAACAGCCTGACAAAGCTGTGTTGAAATTTGTATTCAGTGCAGCCAAATTACCTAGAATCAAGCATCAAATATCATTCATTAAAATACGTGCTCCCAGGGTAATTGCCACATCACATGAAGACACTGCACATAAAAGAAAGAACACTAATATTAAAATTTTTAAAAAAAAATAATTTTGGCACAAAATACTTAGCACAAAAATTAGCTTTGCAACAGAAATGCTCAAAACACTTTAAAAGCATTTGAAAAAGGCAAATTTTCATTTGGTATTAATAATGGTAAAATATACACTTATGCAAATAATAATAATAGTATCTCTGGTACTAATAATAAACCCACTACGTATATTGTTTTTACTACAACCCCGCTCAGCCGTAGACTTACCTGTCACCTTTCTGATCAGAGTTCAATTAAACATTTTTTAGAAAAACATAGCCATGTAGGTAACATGAGACAGATTTTAGTCAATAACACAATAATACTCACTGATACACACAGTAAAAAGAACCTTCATATATTGGAGGCTATCTACATTAAATCAAAACAACCCACATTTAATAAAACACATTTCAATCTGGTCACAATACGTTACATTGCATTTAAACATATGGTTCAGTTAACATTTTGGTCTCTCACGCAGTGTGACATCATAGAACTGCATTATAAATTTATGAACTGCGTCTGCTATTCGGTGACTGTTATCGTTACAGAGCAATGTTTTATGTCAACATAAGATAAAATCATCTTTGATGGTGGATGTCTTTATTTTAGCATCCCTTTAAGCTCTCTGAAGATGGCTCATGTGAGCCAAAAACTTAGAACCAGCATAATAAAAAAAATTATCCAAATGTTGGACAATTTTTGTCTTTATTTTCACCTGAAATTAAAGCCAAAATATGATGTTTAGAACGGCTCATGATTAAACATAATAGACATTCATTGTCTGTTATATTTAACAGTATATGTTTAGAAAATTATTTGCTGCCTCGATACACAAATAATACTAGTACACACATATGCAAAGATGGCAAATGGCCAAAGTTCATGCATTCTTCATCAATGTTTTGGCAAAAGATAAATTTAATCTCAAATTTTTATCTCATGTTACATGCCAAGTTAGAAAATGAACAGCTAAGTATGCATGAGTATGTTTTTATATATATATATATATATATATTTAGTATATCGAGGCAGCAAGTAATGTCTATTATGTTTAATCATGAGCCGTTCTAAACGTCTAAACTGTGTGTATGAGTAATATCAGACAGATTTTGGTCAACAATACGGCGATCCTTACTCATACACACAGTAAGAGGAACCTGCAGATATTGGAGGCCATGTACATCAAATCAAAACAACCAACACTCAATAAAATCAACTTTAAAACAGGAAATAACATATTACATTGCATTTGACTAGATGGTTTTGTTGTCATTTCGCGCTATCCCGCGGTGTGACGTCATAAAACCGCATCGCAAACTTAAGAACTGCGTTTATTATTTTTGGTAACTATTGCCGTTGCCAAGCGGAGTTTTATGTCAACACAAAATAAAATCGTCGGTGATGGTGGATTTTATAATATTTCAGTTTAAATTACCTCTCTGAAGATGGCTCATGTGAGCCGAAAGCTTAGAAGAAAACCAATAAATAATTATCCAAATGTTGGAGAATTTTTGTCTTTATTTTCAACTGAAATTAAAGCAAAAATACGACGTTTAGAACGCTCATGATTAAACATAATAGACATTCATTGTCTCTTATATTTAATAGCATATGTCTAGAAAATATATATATATATATATATACAAGCATGGGTGGAATAATATTCCCCATCCAAAGAAACACTATTTTTAAAAAAGTGCTCAATACAAAGTAGAGCTAATAATAATAATATTTATTAATAAATTATAACATTGATATGTTACAATATCACTACAAAAGTAGCTATTTTGTTTCGACACTTTTTGTGTCTTATCAAGTGATGTGGTTATTTCAAAATGAATCCCTTTAAGCTCTCTGAAGATGGCTCATGTGAGCCAAAAACTTAGATTCATTTTGAAATAACCACATCACTTGATAAGACACAAAAAGTGTCGAAACAAAATAGCTACTTTTGTAGTGATATTGTAACATATCAATGTTATAATTTATTAATAAATATTATTATTATATATATATATATATATATATATATATATATATATATACAAGCAGTATAGCCCAGCGTTGCTCAGGTGTAATGAAAACTTTAAAACTAATCCATGGTCCTGCAGCTCAGACTCAGCCTAAAGAATATTTGTGAAGCATGGTGAGAATCGGATAAAAATTGTGGATTTGTATAAAGGACATACAGACAGATAAACAGACACACACACAAACATCTTGCCTTTTATATATATAATCGATTTTCTGCACTATTGTAAGAACTGCAGCCTTGAAATTTCTGAATATTGTTTCTTATGTCTCAAATTTGATTAAAATCGGACCACTCCTTCCATAACCCGATTTTTTATTATCGATTTTCAATATTTATAGGGGGTAACTCGACACAAAACCTAGCTAAGAACACTCGCACACGCTTACAGTACAACTGCGTAAATTTTCAAGAAAATCGGTTCAGCCATTTCAGTGTTTATAGGTAATGGATACACACACAAAGTTCCATTTGTAAATAAGTTTAGATTTAGATATATATATATATATATATATATATATATATGTGTGTGTGTAAAAATATACTCAGTTATAATCTGAGATTAAGGACAGAATGGTTAAATAAAATAAAGACAAGAGGAAAACTATTTTAAATCGCCTACGCATTTCGTCCTGTGATGGACTTTATCAAGGAAAAAATGATCTTTTGAAATGATTTGTAAGCGTCTTTGTGGTTGCCAACACTGTTTGTTTATAGATACGTAATTTAGAATAAAGCTCATTTCGTCTTTTTGCCTTGATAAAGTCCATCACAGGACGAAACGCATAGGCGATTTAAAATACAGTTTTCCTCTTGTCTTTATTTTATTTAACCATATATATATATGTGTGTGTGTGTGTGTGTGTGTGTGTGTGTGTGTGTGTGTGTGTCATCTATATAAAAACCTGTTTTGCTGTATCACAGCTAATCAGTGTAGCTATATATATATATATATATATATATATATAGAGGAGAGAATGGCAAACCCATAAAGATGGATCGGATAATCCAAAAAATTTTATCCAATTAATATAAATTATTAATGAGATAAAACTAGAGAGCTTGATGGATATTATCCAGAGCAATATAAAATATTGAGAAGAAAACTCAACACATAATTAAAAGGTTATAAATCCAGAATATATATTTTAGCAATGTAAAAAAAATTTTTTTTCAAGAGTCTGAAGGAGGCAACTGTAAAATGTTTTTTTTTTTTTTTTTTTACATTGACGAAATAAATTCTGGATTTATAATCATTGAATTATGTGTTGAATTTTCCTCTGAATATTATATATATATATATATATATATATATATATATATATATATATATATAAAATATTTCGCGCTATCATGCAGTGTGACATCATAGAACCACATTGCAAATTTGCGAACTGCATTTGTTATTTTTGGTAACTATTGCCGTTGCTTAGCGGAGTTTTATGTCAACACAAGATAAAATCATCGCTGATGGTAGACGTTATTGTGTTACCATCCTTATAACCTCTCTGAAGATGGCTCATGTGAGCCGAAAGCTTAAAATCAACTTAATAAAAAATTATCCAAATGTTAAAGAATTTTTCTCTTTATTTTCAACTGAAATTAAAGCCAGAATATGACGTTTAGAATGACTCATGATTAAACATAATTGACATTCATTGTCTCTTATATTTAACAGTATATGTTTAGAAAAAAATATATATATATATACACACACACAACAGAATAGAGATAGACCATTAACAGAATTAATGTGGATGAGTTTGTCACTTAACTGAACAGAGTCGTGCCAAATTAGAATGTTCGTGTGGTCACTGTTATGATATTTTAATTGTCAGGGCTAAATTTAAATCTGGTGATTTATCCAAGTTTTTTTTCCTTATTTATATGGAACTTAGTGTAATTTGATATTTTAGTATATGAGTGGTGTACGGGTGGTCGTTTTTTATTGTTTTTGTTGTGTTGACTTCTTTTTAAATTTGTATTATTTTATTAATCGCATGAATGGGCTGTGTGTGTGTGTGTGTGTGTGTGTGTATATATTTTTAAACTTACAACTTTTTAGTAGTTTTTCCTAGATAGATAGATAGATAGATAGATAGATAGATAGATAAACATGGGTAAGTTTGTCACTTAAATAAGCAGAGTTATACTGACTTTGAAACTGAGGAAGCAAAAGCCCTGAAAAGTGAAGATATCACAATATTGCCTTCATGAAACTTTGAAGTTGGTATAACACTGGTCACTTCAGTAACAAATCTCTCCAGATTAATTTTATTAATGCTCTATCTCTATATCAAGCACTTTACCACAAAAGTCTGCTTGCTCAAATGCCTTTCTTTCAGTAAACCACTGAAAAAACATGGCACTAAACATCTTCACAATACCCACATATATATATATATATATATATATATATATATATATATATATATATATGTATATATTACTTCAAACATTATTTCTTTAATGGATACCCATGTCTGAAATAAAAGCCGTTTTTTTATTTCATTTTAAACAATGTGTACTACATTTACAGCTGAAAAGTTCTCTTCTCAATCAAGATGATATTAAAAGAAGAAAATTCTTGTGTTTGATCATGTGGTTACATTTTGGGCATTGAACCAAGCCACAAACTTTTCAGTGCCATTTTGAGGAGAGAGATAGCTCAAGTTTCCTTTCTTCAAAGCAGCATCAACAATTATATATCCAAACAAAAGCTTCATTAAGAAACATTAAGAAAGACAAAATGTATATAAATATTCATGCATACTAGCATTATATATATATATATATATATATATATATATATATATCATACACACACACAAAGAGAGAGAAAGAACTTGCTGAGAGAATTATTAACCTTGACAAACATTTAACACAATAAATGTCACAAAAAATTAATAGATATATGAATATATATAAACGAAAACAGAAACATACATGTCATTTTAAAAATGATTTTTCCTTTGTTGTTTAAATAATTATTTGTTTTTACATTCAACAAACAAGAGAAGGCACTTGCTCTAATGTTCAAGTTAACAAACAGCAGATTTTCAACGTGGATTTGAATTAAAATGTCAAGTTTAAAAATGAATAACAGTAACCAAGCAAGATGGATTTTTTTTCTTTTTAGCAATGAGATAATTTTAGGAATTAAGGGCATGTTTTGCAGAGAGATTTCAATCTACTAAGTTAATGAATGACATCATATTTTGAAGAACTCTCAGCTAATATTTTTTTTTAAATCATTTCACCCCAAGCAAGGCATTTTACTGATACTATTATGCAGGGGGTTACATAGGGGAAAGTGATGAAAAGGAGGGGTTAGTTATAAGAAATGTCAGGAGGAGGGTAATAGACAGATGAGAATACCGGTGTAATGGGGGTGGAGTGGATGGAGAAAAGAGCTTGAGAGAATGGATGTGAGATAGGAGATGTCTACTGAACTTACATTTAAACTCCTGGAGATTGTAGCTGTTGGGGAAGCAAGTATGCGGAAGGGAATTCCACAAGCAGGAAGTGCGAGAAAAGAAGCTGTTAGAGTAGAAATTGCAGTTACATTTTATTGATTTCACTGTAAAAAGATGGGACCTAGTTGCTAGTCTAGTAGCTTGTGTAAATTCATACATAGGCGCCACCAGTGAGTTCATTGGAGCAGAAGCCATGAAAGTATTAGTAGAAGAGGCACAAGGAAGCCACATCATGCCGGCTGAGCTGCCAAATCAGTGTCAATCACATTACAGATTCTCTGTTGGATTTTGTCAAGAACCCTAAGGTTAATAGCAGGAGCACCCAACCAGATATGACAGCAGTATTCAATACACGGGCAGATGGTAGATTTATATATGTGCAGGATGGACTCAGATGGGAAAAACTTTCTGGCCCTGCACAGTGATGGTTATTAGCATATCAGCATTAGACCTGGTGAAGCAGAAACCATACTGTTTGTCTGAGAAGAGTCTGTGGGCTGTGAGATGTTGAACCACCTTGGTGTTGATAATGGCTTCAAACACTTTGCCAAAGATTGGTAGGAGGCTGATAAGGTGATAATTAGTGGGGTCTGAGGGATCTCCAGTATTCTTAAATAGAAGAACTACAGAGAAAGACTTCCAACAGGTAGGAAAGCAGGAAGCAGATAGGCAGGAGTTGTAGAGCTTAGAGAGGACAGAGAAGGGTTCAGGGGCACATTTCTTCAAGACTATGATTGGGATTCTGTCCCCTCTGCTTCCTTTGTGAGGGTCAAGTTTCGAGATTATGTTAGAGACCAGCAAGGGGGTAATGCGGACGTCATTCAGTTGAGCCTCAGTTCTAGGTGGGAAGTCGGGTGTAGATACTCCAGACGAATCCAGTCTTGAATTGGTGGAGAATATTCGAGCAAAGCATTCAGCCTTGTCCGCTGAGGAGGTGAGGACCTCAAATTCATTGATTAGAGGGGGTATTGAGGTTTTACTCTTGTTAAACATGCTTTTACAGAGTCGCCAGTAGTCTTTGGTGCCAAACTCAAGGGATGCTCTGCAATGCTTCATCTGGCAGCAAACAGTATCTTAGCTTCATTGAGTATCTTTTTACACTTATTACGAGCTGAGGCGAAAAAGCGCCTGTTATGGTCCAATGCGTGGCTTGTATAAAGCCAGAAGAAGTGATTCTGGTAGGCAATGGTGGCCGGGCAAGCAGGTGAGAAGCAGGAGGACAAATGGGATTTAAGCTGAAACTTCCTACTGGGATGAAAGCATCAATGTCAGCCTTAACCCAAGAGGAGACCTCAGATGCACAGTCTTCAACGGGAAGGCTAAAAACATTGTTCCAAGGGACGTTACACAGGAAGTCACGGAACAAGTCCCAGTCTGCTCTTTGGTAGCAGCAGGATATTCTGCTGATCTCATTTTCTTGGGTGGAGTGGGGGTGGAAAGAGATGTTAACAGAAACCACTGCATGGTTAGAGTTTCCGAGAGGGCAGAGCTGCTTGACATTGCAAGAGTCTGGGATGGAAGTGAAGCATAGGTCTAGCAGTGAGCCGCTTCCATTAGGGTTATTGGAGAAATACGTGGGGAAAGCCACCATTTGCGTAAGAAAGTGAGTGATTGAAAAATCCATGGTGTGGACACCAGCAAGGTCAGTGACAGAGTTTTCCAGCCTATTGGTGTGGTGGGCGTTCAATGAATAATTTCCACTAACATTCCACAGTTGATCAGACAACTGTTTACATCTTTCATTTGTTTTCATCATTTTATCTGTCCCAGTCAGAAATAATTACTGATTGTTTATCAACATCAATCTCAAAAAAAAAAAAAAAAATGTTACAATTACATTTTATCTAATGACCATTATTTGCAATGACTTGATTCCACTTATCAAGCAACTCTTTGAGATCTTTTGAGAAAAATTCTGTATGTTTTGATGTAAAAGAATTTTCAGCAAAATCTTCAATCTGGTTTTCATTGGAAAAGGTTTGCCCTATTAGTGCATTTGCAGTAGTCAAAAAATGTATTAATCACTTGATGTAAAGGGTCAGGCAAATACGATGAGTGGATAGAACAGAACAAATGTTTTCCAAAATCCTTTCTTGTGTTATTCTTCCTGTATGTAGCTATGCATTGACATGATAAAGAACAACAGTCTTCCTATTGATAGCACCAGGTACTTTTTGATCTAACTCTTATTGACAGACCACAGCTGCTGAATGTATAAAAGTGCAGTTAATGTTCCATTGAGAAGTCTAGAAGAAATAATTCCCTAATAATCTCACCACACACACACATTACCCGTCTCCTATGGAGCTTAATATTTGGGCTCGATTGGAAATACTTACCCCATGTCAATCGACTGCTTTTTGCATTGCAACCCATTGTCATTACGACGATACAGTTTTTTTTTTTTTTTTTTTTAATCATCTCACCCCAAGCAAGGCATTCCACTGCCACTATTGCGCATGGGGCTACATAGGGGAAGGTAAAGAGAAGGAGTGGATAGACATAGGGAATGTCAGGAGAAAGGTGACAGATGAGTAAGGATAGCGAGGATGAGGGTCGGGCAGATGGGAAGAGTGCTTGATAGAATGGGAGCAGGTTAGTGTGTTAGGAGGTGTGTATTGACCTTACATTTAAACTCCTGGAGATTGTAGCCGTCGGGGAAGCAATCGTTTGGAAGAGAATTCCACAATCGGGAAGTGCGAGGAAAGAAACTGTTGGAGTAGAAGTTACGGCTGCATTTTATCGGTTTCACTGTAAAAGGGTGGGATCTAGTTGCTAATCTAGTATCTCGTTCAAATTCATATTTAGGGGGCACTAGTGATCTAAGTTCATCGGAGCAGAAGCCGTGAAAGTATTTATAGAAGAGACACAGGGAAGCCACGTCTCGCCGGTGGGAGAGAGACTGCAGGCAGTCTGCCAAGTCGGTTTCATTCTATATTTACAATGAAATTGCTTCCAAAATGTAGAACTTGCCTATGACTCGATCTAATATTGCAGACCATTGATTTTTTCATCTTTCTACTGAATCAATCAAAATGTAATGATGTGAAACCAACATAAAGGAGGAAATTACAGTTTTATCTTGATCGCTAATGTTTCTGTTTTATAAGACGCGGATGTTTTTTCTTTATTTTTTTTTTCTCTGATCAAAGGGAAACAGAAGTATAAATAAGGGGATGGTGGATTTTAGAAACCAAATGACAAAAAACTAGACACTGATTATTTCCGGTTTCTGGTCTATATTAACAGTCATACTTGGGATCAAAGGAATCAATTCTAGTCTGATTTTGGTAGGAGAATAGACTCTTTCTGAGTTAGTTCCAATGTCATCTATTCATTTTGCCAGACGTACTCAAATGAGCAGGGATGGTAGGAGAGAAGAGCTGAACTGTTAAACTGATATGACAGAAGTTGTCCCAAGTGTTACTTATCAACCCACCTATATGGATCAACCAAAGACCTGAATAAAAACACCTCTTGGAAACAGGGTTAATGTTATTTTTCAACATGATATAAATTCTCATCCTTTATTACCCGTAAACATGCAGAGTCTTTCCCAGTGAACAAGGACAAGAGTCAAAATGTGATGATGTAGAGTTGTTACTGTTAACCAGTGGAAACTTGGGAAAGAGTTTCATTCTATATTTACAATGATAAATCGATTGATTGATCAATTTGTTATTTCTTTATGACTTATCAACACTTTTTGGGTTATTTAAAGCCAGGACATATTTTGAATTGAAGAAGATTGCTTACAGTAATCGGTGTTCCTAATCTATGTACTTAAAGTTATGAAGCCAACAAGTATAAGAATGTTAATCAATATTTATTAAGCTTAGCTCAGTATCGCAGAAGAGGAAATTGGAAGAGATCAAGAAAGATTATCTTAAGCTATTCTTTTTAGATCCTGCAAGTCATTCTGTCTAGACTAAGAATACAAGTCCAAACAAATTATGGACGAGTGATCAGGATTCATCTTGGAATTTCAGACAAAAAAAAAGTTTTTTTTTTAATACAAACATGGAAATGAAAATTCTTCTTCTTCTTCTATGTGCCCTGTCCCTTCAGGACGTAGGCGATCATGGATCTCCACGTCTCCCTATCCCTTGTGGCTCTTAATATGTTTGCTCCTGTTGCTCCTGGCAACCCCCGTTCCGTCATCCACCTGATCAGACTCTGCAGATATGTTATCCGCTGCCTTCCTCTGTCTCTCCTTCCTTCTATCTGTCCAGTCAGTATCAGGTTCTTCAGGCTCTCCTTCCTCATTGCATGTCCCAGGAACTTCAGTTGTCTCTTCCTGATGCTCAGCATCAATTTCCTTTTTGTTGCCATTCTTTCTAACACAAATAAACTTTAATTTAAAAAAAAAAAAAAAGAGTAAATGATTCGCAAATTTCACACTAACAGAAAATTCCATATACATATTAAAAATTTCTAATAATTTCAACAATAGCAGGAGCAGCCACCTCAACTTTACATCTCTGCCTCATTCAATGTCAGCTTGAAACAACTTTTCTATTTTGAATTAAGAAAAAACAACAACAATAAAAACATCTTTCAGAAATAAAGACGGTAAATAGTTTTGCCAGACAGAATGTTTATTTTCAGTTTTGTCTGTCAGTAAATTAGAATTTTTTGTAGAAATGAAAATAAATAAATGCAGAGTTCAAGGATCTCTCTTTAGTTGATGTGTTTACAGTTATTTTTCCCCAGAACTACATTTTCACAAGTTGACAAGTGGCAGGTATTTCAATTTCTACTTCACATATTGAAAAATTTTGCAAGAAATCAGCAATAATCTTATGCATCGACAGTATGTTTTCCAGAGAAAAGTGCAAATCCAAAGTAATATATTGTTTTTTTTTTCTTTTAATTAAAAATAAAAAAAACCTCAAATGAGAAAAGATTTCCAGTAAAGAAGAAAAGAAAAATTTCTTCTTTAAAGTAGCACCAAAAATAATTTTTTTATTTAAACTCTTTTTAGCAGAAGACAGACTAACAAAAGATTCCAGTAAGGACTAAATACAGTCCAAAGAATTAAAAAGAAATATTTAAGCCATTTATTGCAGACAAGAGGAATTTCAGTCATTACAATAGTTATGTTACAACTAGAAATGACAAATTTCTGGTGCAGTTGATAACAATTTGATGAATTAAAAAAAATAAATAATTTAAATAATTCCTTTTCACAAAATTTTTCCTAATCACCAAAGGAATCCTTACAAAGCAATAAAACTTAAAAGAATCATTCCAACGTTGTACTCTTGAAGGAAAATCTTTTTAAAAAAATTATACAGATACTTAGAAGTCTTTTATTCTTCGGCTGTCAGAAATTCTTAGCAAACAGATTTAAATAAAATGTCTTTGATGAGGTACTCCACGCAAATCACTTCTAATTATCAAAGGTCTGGAAACAGACAGAAGCAATTGTAAACAGTTTATCCTTTGAGTTAGAAAAAGTCTTCTTGGGTGAGGAATAAAAAAAACAAGTTTGCTTCAACAGACTGTGTTTGTGTGTGCCTGAATAAAACATCTCCATTGATAATTCAAAAACAAACATTGCACGCCGCCTCTAAAAAGACACAGAACATTTATACATCCACATAACATATTTCGTTGTCACACTGTTATACCTAGTATCAGAGTGAAGTATCTGTTTGATTTTTAGCCTTTTCTTCCTGCCCGAGAAATCTACATAATAGCATTAAGTGGGAAAGAATTGAGAAAAGGTAACGGAGAGGAGCAAGAAAAAGGAATGCAAAAGAAGAAATGCAAGCAAAAAGGAAAGAAAAACTAAAAGAAAACCAGCATACATATATGACAGAGAGAAAGAAAGAAAGACAAAAAGATATGACAGAGATAGAAAGAAAGACAAACAGATATGACAGAGATAGAAAGAAAGACAAACAGATATGACAGAGATAGAAAGAAAGACAAACAGATATGACAGAGATAGAAAGAAAGACAAAAAGATATGACAGAGATAGAAAGAAAGACAAACAGATATGACAGAGATAGAAAGAAAGACAAACAGATATGACAGAGATAGAAAGAAAGACAAACAGATATGACAGAGATAGAAAGAAAGACAAACAGATATGACAGAGATAGAAAGAAAGACAAAAAGATATGACAGAGATAGAAAGAAAGACAAAAAGATATGACAGAGATAGAAAGAAAGACAAACAGATATGACAGAGATAGAAAGAAAGACAAATATGTAGGTAGGATAACAAGAGGCTGCTGTATCTTGTTGGTGCTTCCACATTTCTTTAAAATAACTGGACAAAGCTTAACCAGTGTTGTTATAAGATTGATTCAGAACATAAAGAGGCCTCAAAGGCAACAAAAAACAGTGCCTGACCCTACATATGCAGAGGCTAGGTCAATTCTGACATTTGACCCAAGCATGTTAAAAACACAGTAAATACCCAGGTATTTCACAGTCAAGATGATATGGATCAAAGTGTAGTATCTGTTCCAACAGCCAGCTAACCAGCCATCATAAACATAATATCCAGCTTGGCTCCAGCCATCTGCAGTATGCATCCAGCTCCAGCTAGTTCCAACAGGTTTCCCTCTTCAGCCATCCTTGCCAACAGCAACAATATTGAATAATAAATTATCCTTTTTCGAACAACACTCTTCAACAACCACAAAACTGCCCTTTTCAGGATAACACTCTCCAGCAACCACGAAAATGTCCTTCTCAAGACATTGTCACCTTCTACATGAACTTACAGAGTTATCTTTGGCCTAGCACACTAATACAATATTTTTGTTTACGTATTTTCTTCAACAAAAATAAACTTGGCAATATACTGTTTACTCATATCTTTGTTTTGTTTGTTGTTGTCTTCCATCATCCAATATCCATTTGCAGGCCAATATACTGCCCGAAACAAGACAATATGAGACAGGCAAGCAGGCACCAAAAATTACAAAACATACAATTTATTCATGTAAAGATAGAGCAAAAGAAAGATAAGAGAAAGGATGCAGCAGAAAATATTTGTGCAGTCATTATTTTTTTTTTCATATATGATACTAATCCATGTTTTTATAACATTTACATAAAAATATGGACTGGCAACAACAATAAGCATAGATAAGGGAGAAACTGAGAAGATACAGGCAAAGGGCAAGAGAGAAAGAAGGCATGCACCGACATGGGATAATGGGGAAATCTTAATTTTCAACATTCATGGAATTTCAACAAGTCCAGCTAGTTACTAACCCACATCTTTTCATTCATTTTCTTTTTTTTTTTACTATTTTCACATACACACACACAAAAAAAAAGAAGCAGAATCAGCAGATGATATTGCCGTTTTTAAGAAGACTCTTTACTTGATGTACTGTTTGCTAAATGAGGGACACTGGCAGAACCAACATCAGGCACAGGTGCTGAGGAAAACATCAAGGACCAACGCATGACAGAAGCTTTCATCCGATCCCAGCAGGCTTCCCACGAGTCAAACGCAGGCCGCACATCGAGCAGAGTGAATTCATAAGTTGATTTGTCCACAACTCCGCCGTCATAATAGTCAATGATGTAACGTACATCCTTTCCGCACCGGTCAATTACCCAATCATGACGGTCAAAAGGCAAAGGGTACCTGCAATAAAAAGTAATGTGAGAATTTACAAAATTTAAAAAGGAAACAATTTTGACACAGTAATTCATTTCTTGCGACATCTAACGACTGACCTCTGAAATCAAAGCATCATTTGATATGTATTCACTTAAAAAAATAAAACATAAAATCATAATTTCAAAATAAATAAAAAAGGATTTATCCTGGGATGGCAGTCTTGTATACATGAGCTTACTTCATTATTTATAGTTATGTCCTAAGTTGTCTATGGAGCACAATGTTGACACTACTTTCAGTCCAAGGTTTTATCATTGAGCTACACCTGTAAGTATCAGTAACAAATGGCATTCTCTCGAGAAAATTAATTTTACAAATAGCAAGAGGAAACCTAAAACCAGTTGGGCGTGGAGCTAGAAACCCCACTGCATAAAAACATGCTTGCAATGGAAACCACAGCAGCGATAACTTGCATGGTAAGGTCATGGCCCTGTACTCCACTGGGAGTCTGCAGTGTTAACATACATAGACAAGGAAACCTAATTAACGCATTCAAAATTTCAATATCTTACTACCAAAAAAAAAAATTCAGTCAAATTATAGATATTTTAGATCAATGAAAACATACACACACACACAGATAGATAGATAGATAGATAGATAGATAGATAGATAGATAGATAGACCTCAATTTATTTTACAGATTAATCTTTAACTTTTAATCTTACTATATATATATATATATAGTGTGTAATGTATAATTTGTTTAAATTACACAAAAGTGAAAATAACACTGACATCTCATTTTAACAGATACATTTACCAAAATTAAACAAAATTATCTTGAAATACTAAAGAGTAAATTTATTCAATAAAATTGTCATCGACTTCAACCATGGCCTCCAGGCAGCTTTGAAATCTCCTCTTATGAACGGTCTCTTTGTTTAAGTTGACGAATGCTGCTATAACCCTTGCCTTTGATTCATCTTTGATGTTACAAGGAATTTTGTTGATCTCTCACTCAACCGTGCCGCGCACACAATAATCAAAGGGGTAACAGTCTGAGGTGTTTGGTGGCTGGATTAAGAGCTGATGTGGTCGTAGAAATTGTCATGAGAGCTATGACTGGGTTCTCCTGATTGTGTGGCATGGTGCAGAGTACTGTTACCAGACATAGGGTCTTCCAGCAGCCACCCTTTTGACTCAGGGCAATACTATCTTCTCAAGGCACTTAAGTGAGTTTTCTATGCTGCCATACCTTTGTAATCACAAATAGACTCATCCAACTCTTTCTGATTTCTCTGAAATGTCCTTATATTTATATATAAGTAATCCAGTCATTTTTGACAGATACTCTGCTAATTTTAAATTACAAGTTAAACTATAAGTAGCCATGCTTATGCACTGGTAGATAAGTTGATTATACAGGGTACAGCAGAAGTAACAGGTTTTTCTAGATCCCCAGGTCTGTTGACAGATCTCATTTTCAATCATGCTCAGTTTATAACCACCTTCTTTACCAGAAATATGTTTGTGGAGGAACCAATTTAGTCACTTATAACCCAATAATATGGCAAAATTAATAAATATATATATAATCTTGACATTAATGCAGCTGCCATTTCATTAAAGACATTATAAAAGTGAAATTAGTACTTGTAGGGAAAATAGCCCAAAGATTGGTAAACAAAAATATTATAGAATCTCCTAGAAAGACATTACCTAACTTTTCTATATAGATGGACTCCTCAAATATGCTATAGGCTGAGAAACTCTAAAGTCTAAAATAGACTGTGTACCAAGTACCTAATGAATGTATAATACTTGAAAATAAAACCTGTTGCTATTTTGCCATTTTTTTAAAATTATTTCACCCCAAGCAAGGCATTCCACTGCCACTGTAGTGCAGGGTGTTACATGGGGTCAGGGAAGTGATGGGAAAGAATGGTTAGATATAGGAAATGTCAGAAGGAGGGTGACAGACGGGTAAGGGTACCGAGAATGAGGGTTGGTTAGATGGTGAGAGTGTTTGAGAGAATAGATGCAAGTTAGTGTGTTAGGAGGTGTCTATTGACCTTACATTTAAACTCCTGGAGATTGTAGCCATCAGGGAAGCAGACATGTGGAAGGGAATTCCACAGGCGGGAAGCGCGAGAAAAGAAGCTGTTGGAGTAGAAATTACAGTTACATCTTATCTGTTTCACTGTAAAAGGGTGGGACCTAGTTGCCAATCTAGTATCTCGTGTAAATTCGTACCTAGGTGGCACCAACGACCTGAGTTTATCGGAGCAGAGGCCATGAAAGTACTTGTAGAAGAGGCACAGGGAAGCCATGTCACGTCAGTGAGAGAGTGGTTGCAGCCGGTCCGCCAAGACAGGATCGATCACGTTACAGATTCTCTGTTGTATTTTGTCAAGAAGCCCGAGAAGAGTAGCAGGGGCACCCGACCAGATGTGGCAGCAGTATTCAATACACGGGCAGATGGTAGATTTATATATGTGCAGGATAGATTCAGATGGGAAAAATTTCTGGGCCCTGCACAGAGAACCGAACTTCATAGCAGCAGTCTTAGCAATGGATTCGATATAGTCATTCCATTTGAGGTCTGCCCAGAGTGTAAGGCCAAGGAGGCGTAGCGTTTTACTCTCAGGAAGGCAAGCCGGTTCCATGCTAATGGGAGGTAGGTGCGATTGTCTATGGTGGTTAATTGATAGCAGCTTCGTTTTGGAGGCATTGAAATTCATGAGCCACTTCCTACCCCAGTCCACCATGGATTGAAGGTCCTTTTCAAGATCGGCAACGAGGTTCACTTTGTCGCCCACACCGTGTTTTTGATTGAGGCGAGAGTAAATTGTGGTGTCATCGGCGTACATGCCTACTTGGGATCTAATGGCATCGGGGAGATCATTAATGTAGATCAGAAAGAGCGTGGGACCCAGGATAGAGCTTTAAGGGATGCCAGCGTTCGTATGGTAGTTTTAATACAACCTTCAATGTGTGGTTAGAGAGGAATGACTGGATTAGATCAAACAAATGTCCAGTTATACCATAACTCCACAGTTTGCACAAAAGGCCAGCATGCCAGACTCTGTCAAACGCTTTGGAAATGTCCAAGGCAATGGTTCGTGCTTCGCCATTCTTGTCGAGAGCCTGGTATATGTACTCAGTAATGGTCGTTAGCATATCAGCAGTAGACATGGTGAAGCGGAAACCGTACTGTTTGTCTGAGAGAAGCCTGTGGGTGGTGAGATGCTGAATCACCTCGGCGTTGATAATGGCTTCGAAAATTTTGCCAAAGATCGGAAGGAGGCTGATAGGGCGGTAATTAGCAGGGTTCGAGGGTAATTCCTTTGCATTCCCCACCACCCAATCCCACACACTAAACATGATAACAGCCAGTGATGATCACTAGCACTGCCTTCTATTGCTAATGTTTTCCTGTTCTCTGGTAGTTGAGAGCCCAGTCAGTCAGCAGTAAGTTGCTTTTAAAGTCATCACTTTCAATTCATTCCCTCTAAATTGTCAAGCTCAAAAGCAAAAAATCTACCCTCAAATAAATATCATTAAATGCTACTGAATAGAAGTGTGTAATGGATATCGGCTCAGAATGAGAAATCAGAGAACCAAGTTCAAATTCCAGTCAAATTCATTTCATTCACATGCGCACAAGTACCCTTGAGAAAATTAATAATCCAACTGTTCTCTCTCTCCAGTTATGGGTTGAATAGCAGGACAAATTGGGTTCTATAGCCTTGGTTGGTAACCAGTCTACCAAAGAAAGTAATGAAAACCTACCGTGGGAAAATTTTCTGTCTAGTCAATCATGTCTTGAAAGAGACATGACTACCCAAGCATGTATCACATATGGCAGTTAAATGATTGACTGTTTTATTCCACCAGTTCATTTAAGGGGAAAAAAATGATTTTCATTTTTTTTCCCCATATGACATGCACAAACTTCAAACAAAGGGTATCCATGAAATGAGAAGTGTTACATCCCATAAGTATATATTGTCCAAATACAGTTAAAGAAGAGGCTAACATGTCAATAGACCTTACCCTCAGATGACCCCCGCCCCATCAGTATGATGAAGGAATATTAAACAGTGTTTTATATGTCCAATATATTCGCTACTGTAACAATATTTATTATGGTTACTTGTGACTATCTCAAATGTGTAGGAGAAAATTAATGGAAATTTCGCAATATAAGTGCCTAATTTTTTTTTTTTTCAAGTTCCTAATTCTGCATCAGCCGTAGACAAAATGAAGCTGTTATCAGCCTTGTGAGTAAGAAAGTTATAGATCTACATTTGAAGTGTTATTAGTACAAGTTTCAGGAAAAACTTTTTTTTTTAAATCAAGCTTTCATTTGGAAATATGTGAGGCCCCTTGAAAAGTAGGTCGGCCATTTAGAAAGCAACATTATTAATCACTGGTAGTCTGCATTCTCAGAAATCAGCTTATCATTCTGGCTGTAATGTTTGATAAATGACTTCTATTGTCAGCCACTTGGAGCCATAAATGGAGGCATTCTTTCTTTTTATCCACCAAATCTGCCACTTTCTCCCTCTCCATTCTCTTTTCACTTGAATATTCAAGAGCTTTTGTTGCAAACATGGAATCAGGTTTAGCAAAGACAGAATGATGAGAACAATTCCATTGCTATCAAAATGCCTCTACACTTTTTCACAATTCAATTAAATCAAGAGAAATACACACTAGAAAGCTAAAACATTTCTCAAAAAAACACATTTAAAAATAGAAGGAACTCAAAATGAAGGAACCCAAAGAAGCAATATTAATGATTTAAGAAAGTCTTTGGAAAAATGTGCATAATAATTACAGCCATTTAACAAATAACATAGATAACAAATAATTTCATTCACAGTAATCTTATCATATAATGACAGCTTATTCCTTTATAAAAGAGAAAATATTGTGTTTCTGGCAATTCACTGATATTTGATGACTGTCTCCTAAAATCTTGAAGAATTAATCTCATTTAGCAAACAATCTTGGTATTAGCAATTCATCTTTCAAATTCAGTCCTATTCTATAAAAATGTTGAGTTATGTTTAGTGCCTGGGCTTCTATTTGGCATGCATCAGATACGAGGATCTGGAATCTCTTGACTGCTATTTTTCACAAAGGTCTCACAAAATAAATCATAGTTTCACTAACATTTAATTTCTTAAACTTCTTGAGAGTTATATATATATAGGATTATTATGGGGGAAGTTTGTCACTTAACTGAGGAGCAAAGTTATGCTGCCAGTGAATAAAGAAGCCCTGAAGAGTAAGAACATCACAATGGTGCCTTCACAAAACTTTGAAGTCAGCCTAACTTGGAGTAGATAGACTAAACTATTGCCCGGTTCACACTCCACCCACGTCTATTGAACAGGTGAAGAGGCTCATCCCTCGTTTCCTGTTTAGGATGCGGTTTCCAGTTTTCTCTTTTCCAATCTTCTCACTTTTTTTTTTTTTTCCAATTGGAGTAGATAGACTAAACTATCGCCTGGTTCACACTCCACCCACATCTATTGAACAGGTTAAGAGGCTTGTCCCCTGTTTAGGATGTGGTTTCTGGTTTTCTCTTTTCCGATCTTTTCACTATTACGTAGCCCCCTGCACATCAGTGGCATTACCGCCTTGCTCGGGGTGATACGATTAAAAAAAAATAAAAATAAAAATAAGTCTGGTCAGTTAATTAACAAACTTCTCCACATTAATCCTATTAATGCTCTATCTCTATCCCAATATTGAAATTTTTATGACAAAAACCTTCTTGCTGAAATATCTTTTTATCAGGAAAGTACTGAAAAAACAGCAATCTTGGCACAAAACATCACAACTCAACAAACACACACAATTTGATGGCTTGGCTACGCAAACAATGATTTGGGAGGAATTTATGACTGCCACAAGTCCTCCTGCCATTGGTTATAGGAAACAAGCTAGTATCAAATAAATTTCAAATAAATTTGCTCATTACCGGCACCACTCTTTTAAATCAGGAGTGAGCATATTGCAAAATGCAAAGATGGGATTTTGGCAGTAATGTCCAGTTGTTGTGGGCTTTCTGTTGGAGTCTCATCCCATCAACATAGCTTAAGTGAGTTGATTGAAGCCATGGTCCTAGTCTTGCCACAGACGGTTGTAACTTGAAATTTGACTCCTTAAATGATACAAATTCTTTTTAAGTTAAAGTCATCAATCAAGACTAACTTCTTATCTTAAATTTTAGGTGAGAGAGGCAAATTTGTAAGTATAAAAAGGGCGTGGCATTCTGGGATAGTCAAAGAATTAAAACAATAGTAATAATAATAATGAATAAAAAATATGATTAAAATTTCATTTGCTTCAGTATTGGAGTTTTCCCCAAGTAATCTACCTGTTTCACTGGGGTCAAAGATTGACTCACCATCTAATTTTTATTTCTAAAGCAGGAAAAATATTTTTCATGATAAAAAAATGTGATACCATGAATTTTCAGGTTTCTGTCACTTTAGTAGTATACTGTAAGAGGTGACATCATGAACTTGGGTGAGATTGGTCATTAGGTACGGTCTGAGGTCTGTTTAACTTGAGTGTTGTTTTAATTTGTTAACGGAATTATTAGTTGAAATGAGTAACATAAAGTAACTCTTTACAGGTCAGGTTTGTTTTATCAGGGATATAACACACTGTCAGATGGAGGTGACAGATGATACCTGTGATAATCAGATCAAATGAGAGTAAGATTCTGGAATATGGAAAATGTTCCACTGAAGGTGGATATGAGTGATACAAAGCCACTGTTTTGACTGGCCTGCTGATACGAGAAGAGCTGGGATGGAACTTCTTATCTCCCCTTTGATTCATACACTATGATGATACAGGGCCATTATTTTGATTTGGCAACCAATCATATTGGGTTCTTGAGAGCTTTCCTTCCTCCTCTTTGTGGTGTATGACACAAGACCATTTGTCAGGCATTATTACTAGCTAGCTAATCAGAGCAGTGAATTTGGGGTTTGCAACTCCATAAAAGTAGTTATCGAAAGAGCAGAGGTCAGATCAAACTTGCCTCACCACTAGTAGACCAACACTCTCCCTGCCGGATTGTGGTGCCTCACTCAGCTGAACAACTGTTCTTTATGCCACTTTTTTAACTCCCTCGATCAGCTGCCTTCATTTAAATAGTTGAACGACTTTGGGCTCTTTTGCCATGACTGCAACTACCAGTTAACCTCTTCCACCCAGTTTAAGAATTCCTTATATTGGGAAACTTCTTCAAATCACTTTTGTTTATGTATTCATGATCTTAATCAATCATCTAATCTAAACTTATTTATAAATGGAATTTTGTGTGTGTGTGTGTGTCCATTACCTATAGACTCCAAAACGAGTGAACCAATTTTCTTAAAAATTAACTCAGTTGTACTATAAGCGTCTGCGAGTGTTCTTAGCTAGGTTTTGTCGAGGTACCCCCAATAGATATCGAAAATTGATAATCGAAAAATAGGGTTATAGAAGGAGTGGTCCGATTTTAATCAAATTTGATACAGTCAAAGATAAAGACATAAGAAACAATATTCAGAAGTTTAAAGGTTGCAATTCTTACAATAGTGCAGAAAATCGATAATATATATATATATATATATATAAAAGGCAAGATGTTTGTGTGTGTGTCTGTTTATTGGCCTGTATTTTTTTCAGTCCTTTTATTTTAGTTTTTGCTTTGGGTTTGGCTCTAAGTAGGTATAATTGTAGTTCTTAGTCTCAGCCATGATACCATTTACTCAGAGGACTTATTTAGCCTTCAAAATTCAGTTTACAATGAAAAAAAACTTATTTGATATCGATACCAGGAAATCAAAATTTGACTTACATCCATTCATTTTTCTTTCAGTCTACGGTTTCGCTTTAACTGGAAACAACTATTGCTTTTTAGTCTTTCGTGCCAACGTCCAAAGAGTCTGTACTCCAGGACCTTGGATTAGTTTTAAAGCTTTCATTACACCCGAGCAACGCCGGGGCTATACTGCTAGTAGTACTATAAATGAATGTTGTTATTTTTATACTTGTTAATAAGTGTTGTTGAAGTTAATTAAATTTACCAACAATACTGGTGACTTTAGTCTTTCACATGTATAGCCAGGACAGAGAGGAATCAAGCGTGATCTTCGATAGTTCTTCACAGATATTCCTGCAGATACTGAAACACAACATGGGAAGACAGGATTGGTGCAAAGAAGGCTCACTAGAAACAGGTTGGCATTCAGCAAAGTACACAGCAACATGGCCACAACTGCCATAAATTAAGAGCCAGTCAACCAAGGCAGAACCAAAGTTAATGATACAAAACAGTATCTAAATTTAGTTTATCATTTATCTGACTGTGTGTCATTTTAAAGTGCATTTCAGAGTTTGAAAAAAATTTTCAAAGATGGAATCCGGGTTCCCTGTCAGCTTTCTCTTGAGAAACTAACACAATGTAAATCTTTCATTTTTGCATCACATTGCAACAGATGATTAAAAAAATGGGTTTTGTATGTCAACAGAAAACAAAAAGACAGTACTTATCACAAAATGAGGAACCAGTGCCAATACAATGAAAGGTGCTGTCTATTATGAAATATTGGAACATGGAACAACTATCACTGCAAAGTTTACTGTCACGAACTTCATCAGGTATACAAAGCATTATGTTGAAAAATGTCCTGTTTTGAGAAAGAGAAAAGGTGTTATTCTCTAGCATGGCAATGCAAAGGCATACTTTACAAAACAAACCAAAGACAAAAAATAGGCTGAAAGGTTCTTTGAACTGTTCTAAGGGAAAGATTTTATAAATTTCAACCAACAATAAGGCTGTTTGGTGAATGAATGCCAAATGTTTCCTTATAAGTGCACAGCTAATTTCCACATGACCATATTCACCAGATTTATCAGTGATAGATGTTCATTTGTTTTTATCACTAAAACATTTCGGAAATAGCAGAATATTCAGATACAAAGATGTAGTTAAAAAAAAATAAAAAATAACTTCTCCCAGGATTGCTATCGTCCTTCCTTACTCTTAAGTCTCCTTCTTCTCTCACAACATTTAACATACAAAATAAACAAATAAAATCACCCAATTCATATTTTCAGTCAAGTTTTATTACTTTTCTTCCTTTCCAAAATTGTTCTCTTTCTGTCGCCACTTCTTCTCCCTCACACTGTGGTAATCAACATTCCATTTTCTCTTCTTCATTCAAATTACGAAAGACAATGTTAAAAAGTTTTCCAAATGTTGGTTGAGGGGGCAACCCAGATTTTTTTTAAATGTGAAATAAAAATCTGCCTTCACACTGAGCTGCTAGTGAGTTTGATTTGCACTATTTTAAAGTTGACAACAACTAAAACTGAATATTAAATATTAATCATAAAGAGAAATTGTTTTCCTCACTTAATGAATAATTATAGTTGATTTTGGCATAAAAAAGAAAAACCAAAATCATAAATCTGATGGCTGTTATGTCCTCTTGCATATGACCATCAGAAGATACCATTATATCAAGCAATAAATCTACATTAAATGTTTCAAGTGGAATGAGACATTATACTGGGCCAATTTCATTTTTTAAACAAAAACATGTGCCCAAAAAAAAAAAAAAAAAAAAAAAAAAGAACCAATCAACATTGGATGATGTCAAACTACAGTTCTAAAATTTCCTTCAAAGAATAATAATGAATGCTTTAAAACTAAGTAGTATAACACTCCCAATTATATTACCACACACCTAGACACAACCTTGGTATTTTTAGATCCTCAGGCCTGTACTAGTTCGGTCCTTTGACAGATCTTGTTTTCTATCATGCTCAGTGTTTAGCCACCTTCCTCACCAGAAAAATCCTTGGGCAGGAGCTAGTTTAGTCACTGATAACCCAACCATGTGACAAAATAAATATATATATATATATATACATTTATTTAAATGTGAAATTAAAATGTTGCCTCCCCATTGGGCTGCAATCAATGAAAATGAAGGTTATTGAATTTTCGGTAAAAAATACTTAAATCAACTATTTTTTTTACATTTGTTTTTATATATTTTCTGTTACTTTCTGAAGACCATAACATTTGGCTGCCTTTTTTAATGAAGGGAACAAGAAAGATTTCAACAAATTTTAGTTCTGAGAAAAGAATTCATTGCCCTCACATGGAACTAAGCATGATTATACACAGTGCACCATAAATATCTTCAACATAATGTTTAGACATTAGCTACAGCTGTGTCAGAAACACCTCACATTTTAAACTGTTACCTATCTGTTGCTAGTGAACTAGGGTAGGCTAATGACAATGGTATCTTTATCTAGCTAATGTCTAACCATTATATGGGAAGTATTTCTGGTAGTTATATGGAAAGTATTTTTGTCACACTTTGTATGACGCCTTAAAGTTAAACCATGAAAGGATCATGATTTTAGAAATTTTTTGTAAAATACTATGTGGATTAGTTATAATCATAAATAAATAAAAAAAAAAAGCAAAAATTGATAAATTTCCTAAATCCTCAGGAGGCAACCTCTCCTGCCTCCCCATAAGCAGAGACCAAGAGAGTCTCCCTGAAAGCAATATCCTGGGCCTCCTTGGCCTTACCCATCTTCTGACCTCAAGTGGAATCATTACATTGAGTCAATAGTTAAATCCACAGCTAGAAAGCAAGGGTCAGCTGTGTCGGGCCGGGAAGTTTTTTCCACCTGAATCCATCTTGCACATATACAAATCAACCATCCGTCCGTGCATAGAATGCTGCTGTCATATATGGTCAGGCACCCCTGCTGTTAATTTCAATGTTCTCGACAGGCTCCAAAGGAGAATCTGTAATGTGATAGGTCCCAACACGGCAGCTCGACTCCACCCACTTTTTCACCGGTGGGATGTGGCTTCCCTCTGTCTATTCTACAAACATGTTCATGGCTTCTACTCTGACGAACTTAATTCACTGGTGCCCTCACCACAAGAATTTACTTGTGCAACCAGACTGGCAACAAGGTCCCACCCATTTACAGTTAGATCAACCAAATGCAGCCGATAATTCTACTCCAGCAGCTTCTTTTCTCACACTTTTCGCCTGTGGAACTCCCTTCGATATACTTGCTTTCCTGACAGCTACAACCTGCAGGAATTTAAATGCAATGTCAATACCCATCTCTTATTCACTTGTCTCCGGTCCTTTCTACATCAAGCCGTGTATCTTGTTTTTTCCTTTCTCTCTACCTTCACATCTGTCTTCACACCTGTATTCCCATCCTTCTCTTGCCCTTTCTCTGACACCCTCTGTAACTGGTTTGTCTTTCTCTTCACTCTCCTCCTGACTAAACTTTTACTCTTATGTAGCCCCCTGTGCATCAGTGGTGGTACTGCCTTGCTTGAGGTGGAACAATTAAAGAAAAAGAAAATTAATTCAAGTTTGTTTTGGCTTTTTTAATTTTTCAATTTACAAAAATGAAAAAGAGTACAAAAATTATTAGCACCAGATACCCATCATGATGGACAAAGTTTATTTTAATTATCAATATCTTTGGCTCCCTCAACATTAATACAAAAGATTTTCAAAAGTCAAACAAGTGTCTTCATTCTCATGTAAAATATTTTCTTAGAATTCTAATACCACAAGGGTTGTGCTGTAAAACAGGTGGGCAACAAACTTCTCCTCAGATTTCAACAATAAGTGAAAAAATATTACTTCAAGAGATAAACTACAAAGAACGGGGGGAGGGGGGTGAATAGGAATCCATTCTATCACACAATACCAACGTGAAAAAACTGAGGTCAATGTTATCAGTAAACTCAGAAGTAAAATCAACAAGACCTTTGATTGAGTTAGACTCCAAGAAGAAATGTTGAGAGAGAGAGAGAAAGAGAAAAGAAGGAGAGCAAGACCCTTGATACAGCCAGGTCTTGGAATGTCATCAATCATTTGCTGAAACAAAACTCAACAGGCAATCAACACATTAAACTAATTTTTAGTTCAGCCATTTAAAGCATCCACAACATAAACTAAAGGTTCATAACAATAAGGGTTGATTACAATACTCTTCAGAGAGCAAGTAGGCAATCCTAAAGGTCTGGTCGCAATCAAGTATTTGCTAACTACAAGGTCACCATAAAATTATTCTGTTCAAGAATGTTGAGCTGTCTTAATGATTTGCCTGTGCATGAGAGATCAATGCATAAGTAAGAGGGTGCAATTAAAAAATATGAATTAAGATCAAAGAGCTTTTCCTTATAAAACAAGACATTGTCAAAATGGAAAACCTTAGAGTGTTCATTCTTAGCCGTTATATCTCCGATAATGCATTAAGAGAAAATACCGCTTGATAAAGAAACTTGGGTCAGTTCTAATTTGTAATAAAAATTACTGTATATAAAAGTGAAGTGTAAGATATCAATGATGGGATTACTTTTAATTCCCCCCCACACACACCTCCCTAAAAATCAGCAAATAAGTGAGAGTGAGAAATCAAAATGATATCTAATAAAGCAATAAAAATAAAATTCAAAATCTCTCTCCTACCACCACCATGCCAACACACACTGTGTATGTTTTTAGTGTTTTTAATTAATTCTTATGACACAAGTTACTTGGATTCCTCCAACTTCAATTAGCAATGTCTACGACATTCATCAAAATTAGGTGGTCACTATATAACCCTACATTTTGGCACGGTCATAGACTGACCACATAATTATGCTGAATACAGTTAAGTCTGTTAATCCAAAATGGAATCCATCTTTCTTTGCTGCTATTGCAGTAAATGTTCGACAATCTTCTCACAGATGAAGAGACTTTATGCAATGAAAATGTGATTCTACAGAAGGACTCTGAGAATGACATGGATGAAACATGTAAGCAACAACAAAGTTTTAAAGGAAATGGAAACAAAAAGGACACTTACACTTGACAACAGAATACAAAATGAGGAAAAAGGGTTTGGAAAATTTGATATTCACAAGACAAGGCAAGAGGGACAGGAAAAGAACACAACTAGCAAGCTTGAGTAAATGGATGACAAAACAAGGTTTAAAAGGGATAGAAAAAGGATAAAATAATTAAAAGCTACAAAGGACAGGAAAATGTGGAGAGTCATGATTCCCAATGTCCTGAAGAGGCATGGCACATAGAATATTTAGTTCTTTTAATGTGTTTATAAAACTGCATAAAAAAGCCTGTGTTATATCAGTAAAACCAATTTTTCATGGATGTTCTCTGGCTTTTTCATGGATGCTCTCCAGTATATAAAATGAAGACTACTATTTTATTCTATAAATACTGGTTAATGCACATGGGTACATAAAGGCTTAAATATATATATCCTTTTTAGCAAATGGCAATATTTTCTTGCCATTCTTAAATTCAACTTGTCCCAACATGATGACAAAATGCTACCCAATATTTGCTAAAGAAAATCAATTTGTTTTTGCAGCAAAAGAATCTGAATTCTTTCACAATGAGCGTTAAAAAAACGCCAAGCATATTACCATATTAGAGAAAAGTAAAAATACTCCAAAATTAAAAAAACAAAAAGAAAATTGTCAGTACATAAAATGCTGATTATTGGTGAAGGCCTGAAGAAAATTGTGATGCAAAGTGACAGGAAAATCAAAATGAATTCTAATATTTAAGCTGAGAGCTTCAGTATGCAATTGATGCAACAATGAAAACAATCAAATAGACAGGTGTGTGTGTGTGTGTGTGTGTGTGTGTGTGTGTGTGTGTATACTTACATATTGTACAAAAAAATATGCAACTTCAATCTGATTGAGTCATAAGTCTATTTTCTGAGAAAGGATTTTGAGTAACACTTCATATTCAGACAAATGTTTTCAAAGTTAGAAAAACTAATAATTAAATTTATATATATAGATATATGTGTGTGTGTGTGTGTGTGCAGCACTGTGGTGTAGTATATAGCAGCTTGGGTTGATGAATTGGAGAGTGGAGTTCGAATTCCATTCAAGTTCATTACATTCACTTACGTGACAATACTCTTAGAAAAGGTATGAATCCAACTTTCCTCTCCACAGCTATGAGAAAAAAGCATGCCAAACTGGGTCTTTTTACCATAGGAGGCAACCAATCTTGGAGAAGGACAAATCTCAATTCAAAATCTGAGTTTGTGGACCTTGTGGTACACTAGGCACCAGTTCACGGTATTCAGCTCTTCCAAAAAGTGTAGTCGGTTTGGAACAAGCCTTCACCCTTATAATCAATCATGTGTAGGTAGTCTGGCTGTTTATTTCTATAAACTAAGCTGCTGGACCCTCATACATAAAAAAAGAAAATGAGAGGAGAGCTATCTCTCTCTCTCTCTATATATATATATATATATATTTGGCAAATGTAAAAATTAACCCAATTCATAGCAAATAAAAAGTACAGCAGGCCCTGCATTTAATAAATTTCAAACTTCACAAACCTTTCACTGAGCTGAAACTGATTGCCAACTGGGATTATGCATGGTCTAATTTTGAAAAGAAATATCTATGCTTTGCTTCATTTTTTTTTTTTTTTTATAACCAATATTTTTAATGTCTCAAGTAAATATTTCTTATAGTATAGGCATCCAGGATACAGCAGATATGAAAACAAATATTGGTTAATGCATTTCAACAGCAGTGACAGCAATATGTATGACAATTTATGAGCATGTCATGTAGGTTCTTCTTTATCATGGTCCTGGGCATGACGGTAAACTGCATCTGGCAGCAAGGCCTCTGATTGAGAGGTTGTGAGGAGCATGGAACCACCTCTTAATTGCTGTTGTTCCCAGGTCCACCCTGACCCAGAGTGGTAGCACTTGTTAGGGTCCCAGCTATGGGCAAATAGTTAACCCCAAAACTGGGATCAAAACACTATGAAAGTTTAAAAATGCTTTATAGAAGTATATATACATAAAAATAGACTTTTATAGATTATATACATTTTTGAAGAAAAAAATTATTACCACAACACATTTTTGAAGGAAAAAATTCTCAGCAAAACATTTTAGAATACAAAACTAGAAGATATTTTCAGTTTTCTAAAATAAAAAAGGATATTAACAAAATTTTCATTAAAATCTCACTAAATTAACCTTCTCACTATAACCGAACATTAAAAAAAAATACCTTAAAACCCTACCTTTTTGGCATTAAATGACCCACAGAGGTTGATATGCCGTTAAGCAAAACTCACTAACTCTTCTTTCTCACTGGGAAAAATTCATAGCCAATGGTAGCAACTGTGGAAAAACTATTTTGTAGTTGAAGACTTGTAACTTGTAGTTATCTCCCTTTAATTTTTCTATGTTATTTGTTCACCACTCCTGAACTCACAACTCTTTGGGTCAAGTCCCTGAAATTAATCAATGCCTATATCCACTATACAATATAATGTAAAGAAAGAGATCGTCCACTACCTGCAACATAGAGCAAAAGCAGCGACCCAGATAGACATATGAATAGGAAATGGTTGGTATAAGCAGTACCCTACAACATAACAGCTACCCAGGGTACATGACAACAGCTCCAACAAACATGAAAGGAAGGGTGCACGAGGATAACAACACTCAGTAAATAACCTCGGTCTGCCTACCCTATGTGAAGGGGTTATTGGAGAAAAGGATCCGTGGTCCATATAACATCAGGACAACATTCAAAAGTGATTCTATACTTTACAGATACCTCTTCCGAGCAAGACCTTCAATAGAGGAGAACACGACTAAGGACTGTGTGTATGCCATTCGATGAAGCTATGAAAAGAAATATAAAGGAGAAACGAGCCACCTCTTTAAGGTAAGGCTGCAAAAACATCACAAAGCCGTAACATGAGGGGAGACAGAGAAATCAGCTGACCACATATGGAGGAAGAAAGGGGATCACCTCCCCCAATGGGATAAAGTTGAAATAACTGATAGAGAACACCATTGGAAACTATGTAAACATAAGGAATCAGCACATATGCCATCCAAGCAAAAAAATTAATACAATATGGGAACCAGTAATATGGATTGCTAGAGAAAATCATTAGTGTCAAAGATTGCAATATGAGTTCTGGTAAAGAATGATTACTGAGACATTAGGTTTATAAGTCTCAGAAATCCAACCGCTGTTGTTCTTAAGGACACATGGCTCAGTGGATATAAGAATTTTTTAGTTCCAGTGACTAGACACAAAGAGTTGTGAGTTCAATACTATAGGCTACAGGAACAAATAACTTAGGAAGTTGAGTTAAAAGGAGATAACTATATGGCTACTGGAAGTGGCATTGCACATGGAATGAGAATGATATACCCCTGTGATCAAAATAAAGGGCTAGGTTTGAAATTCCTATCATTGAAAAAATTTCTGAAGAAATATCAAACATAGCAATAAAGATGAGAACAACAGTCTGAACAATATAAATGTTAATACTACCTCGTTTCAGAAGTATAGACAAGAACTGGAAAGATCCATAACAGCTACTGAACTTGGGAAATCTATTTTCTTGCTTTTAGAGAAAGGTTTCATAAAATTTCAACTGAAATCTGGCTGCCCAGTCAATGAATGCCAAATGCTTCCTAATAAAAAAGCACTTGATATTAACATTAAAACCAGAGTTTAAATTTTCAACAAACTTTCTTACTTAAAAGAGTTCAATCAAAATAGGAAACTAATTCTAAATTAAATATAATATACTTTTTTTGCACAAGACTTGAATTTTGTAAAATTCTACTTTTTATTTCATTTTCCTTGATACTTGAGGGTTTTCTTTTTGTTCTCTCGTTTCTTCAACCATATTTTCCACCTCAATAACCAGATAGCAAAATATATAGATATCTTAATAAGGACAAAAACAAGAAAAATTGCAAAAACCAGTAACACAGAATTGTTCTCTTGAAATAAAAATTCTGCTCAGAGAATTTCTATTTAGAAGGTTATAACCATAGTGCCCTTCCTGGAATCAGTTTAGACGTTGGCTAGAGGAAGTTTTCAAGTACACTATTTTTCTACGGTCAATAAGTAGCTATGCTTTTTAAGCAGCAGTGAACATTGCTTGTTATACACATCTGCCTTGTATGCACTTTCATGCCAGACTACCACTCAAGTGTTATGTGCAACAAAAAAATAGTTTATTTGGAAGAAGGTTCAATCATTAGTGTCATACCACCAAAATTAATCCATCTCTGTCATTGTGAACCAACTTAATAAAAGGTATTATTTTCACCATGATCATTGGATTGAAAATCAAACAATTTTGAAGTAAAATAGCTGCATTTTAGAGCTGTGCCATTCATGATCTGAACACAACTGGTTTCTACCCAACAAGCCAGTTAAACAGCTGCCACCACATCTATACTGCACCACATCTATACTGCAACCACATCTATACTGCAACCACATCTATACTGCAACCACATCTATACTGCACCCACATCTATACTGCACCACATCTATACTGCACCACATCTATACTGCAACCACATCTATACTGCAACCACATCTATACTGCACCACATCTATACTGCACCACATCTATACTGCACCACATCTATACTGCAACCACATCTATACTGCACCACATCTATACTGCAACCACATCTATACTGCAACCACATCTATACTGCAACCACATCTATACTGCACCACATCTATACTGCACCACATCTATACTGCAACCACATCTATACTGCAACCACATCTATACTGCAACCACATCTATACTGCACCACATCTATACTGCACCACATCTATACTGCACCACATCTATACTGCAACCACATCTATACTGCAACCACATCTATACTGCACCACATCTATACTGCACCACATCTATACTGCACCACATCTATACTGCAACCACATCTATACTGCAACCACATCTATACTGCAACCACATCTATACTGCACCACATCTATACTGCACCACATCTATACTGCAACCACATCTATACTGCAACCACATCTATACTGCAACCACATCTATACTGCACCACATCTATACTGCACCACATCTATACTGCAACCAAGCCAGTGGTAAGATTATATCAACTAACCAAAGAGTGAAATGAAGAGGCAAGAAAAAAATTTTAATCAGAAAAAAATATCACAAATGGAAAAGATTGAAATAAAAAAAGAACTTATATCTTATCAATAATTTACTATAAAATGGATATGTAACTATAACAAAGTGCTAAAAAATTCTCAGTCAAATCTCATTCCCAAATTCTGACCAAATAACTAAAGACAAGGTTTTTATCTTTTCGTAATCTTTTTTTTTTTGTTGGACAAAAAAACTTTTCAGACTCCTACATTAAAATGTGTCTTTCTTTTTATGGCAATCCAGTTTCTTCACTAGAATTATATATTACATTATTGTTAATTCTGACAAAGAAATAAAAATTTCAAAATTGTGTTACTTTCAATATGGGCTTCATTAAAGGAAAAGAAATATTGGAAAAACCATAGCAAAAGTGTTTATATTTTCATAACATTATTTTTCAAAAACCAATTTCCATTTTTTTCTTCTGATAACCCTAAAAAGAACATTCATAATCTAAAAAAACATTTTATGCTTATTTATATAACAAAAAAATAATTACAATTATTTCTTGTAACCTATGGTTTAAAGATATTATTCAATATCAACCACCATCACCCCTAACAAAAAAATTAATATCTACATGTTTCCCTTTTAGATAAGGGCTTTATTCTGTTGTACCTAAATTGTTTGGAACTGCTCAATTGTCTTAAAGATAATGCCTAAACTATGCTGACTGACATTCGATGTTAATAATTATAGAAAATATTAAAAAAATAAAACTAATGGCCATATAATGTTGAAACACCAGTTATCATATGGTCATCAGATTTAAATAACATCAAGCCTGGTTAGTACCTAGATGGTTTGCCATATTGAAATACCAGGTGCTGTAAGCTTAGTTGTACAACTGGTGTAATCTATAATGGCTCAGAGTTGAAAATCAGAAAGCAGAGTTCCAATTCCAGTTGGGCTTGTTATAATTGCTTATGCACAAATACCTTTGGGTAAGGTATGTGTTAGGACGAATAAAACATATTTTAAGGGAATTACCCCTTTCCTGTTCACAAACAGAGTACCTCCCTTTACCCCCGAAAGTGGGTACACACGAGTCACATGATCAACACATTCAGACGTGGAACACATGAGAGAACAGACTTGGAATATGGCCGTCAATGGTTAAAGAACGCATGTATGTTCTTCTGCCCTAATGGCTGTGACACACAACCTGATAACTTGGGACTGATACCACATGTACATATTTTGTAATGTTTCTCCATGTAAAATAAATGTATCTTCCAGTCAACCGTGAGTAGACATCTACTTCTCTTTCGTTCCATGCATTTTCTCCACGTGCTGCACACACACACACACACACACACACACACACACACTCGTCCACGGACCATGAATCATACTATAAATTAAGGCATTTTAGTTATGAGACAACACACCGTTCATAACAGTATGAATCCACTCTGTCTCCCCAAACTATGGGTTAATTAGCAGAACTTGTATCAGTAAATCATTATTATCTCTAAAAAAAAAGGTTGATAAGCCATAAAAATGCCAGTCAAAGAAATAAAGTTTATCTTGGTTCTGGAGAAGGGATTATTTTAGCAAGTGTCAAAGAATAGATTAACTTTATTGAGAATATATCTAGATACTTAGACACTCAGACATTATGGAATGTTACATGCAAAAACGAAACTGTGTGTATGAAAGTCTGACCAAACAACAACTGATATGCCTAAGCCAACCCAACAACGTTTCTTGCATTCCAATTTAATCAGCAACCTTTTCAAGCAAATGAGTGGTAACATTCAATCTTCAAATATTTGTAAGTTCACTTTAAGTTCAAATTTTAAATTCAATTAAAAGGAAAATGTAATTAGATAGCCTCATCATTAAGCACACACATACATATATATATATATATATATATATATATATATATATATATATATATAATGTCTGGGTTGAATTGAAACTTTCAGGTCTACTGCAATAGAAAAAAATTTGATATTTTTTATACAATTCTTTGAAAGGAAGGAGGATAAAAGAAATGGAGCAAATATAATCAGCTCATAAATATTTGAACAGCAAAGATGCACAGATAGAAAACGAGTGAACAAAAAGGCTGATTGTGAAAGTAGCAAGCAAGGACATTAGGAATTGATATTCATAGGCAGGGAAAATGAAATGCAATAAGTTTTGTGTTGGCAAACCTTTGCAAGGTGACATTTAAATAAAGAATATTTTGATGCAGAGATTTTTAACTCAAAGGTATTTATTAATTAAACAAGCAGAAGACAAAAATAAAAGACAATTTGCCAAAGAAAAATCTTGGATTAGGGTATAACAAAAGAAATAGTGAACAGATAACAGGGAGATTATTAAAAATACAAAAAAAATGAAGGCAAGAACAGCTGGAAAGAAGAGATATAAACTCTTGGAGAGTAAGAGTCAGTTTGGGTTTATTTAGTTTTACAGCCTATCAACTTCAATGGGTTTTTTAATGCAGACAAAATTTTTAGGATATGTTTATATGAATAGTCTATGTATTAGAAATCATTTTGTAAATCATGTTTCATTGATGTATTTTTGTAAAGAGGGTTTTTGTCAAGAATCAAATGTATTGCTGGTATTTTTCCCATAAAAAATCTATACTTATACTTTTAAAATGTTTTGACCTCAGTTTGGCGGCTAACTATTTGCCCATAGCTTGGAATTCTAACAAGTGCTATCACCCCATGTCAGGGTGGACCTGGGAACAACAGCTATTAAAAAGTGATTCTACATTCTTCAAAACCTCCCGATCAGAGGCCTTGCTGCTGGATGTAATTTATCGTCCTACCCAGGATGCAGATTTGGAGGATAGTGAGAGCAGAAATTAGAGAAAGGGGGTTGAGAAAAGAGAGAGAAATAAAAAGCAATAAACCAAAAGGTAGGCTGGCAATAAGAAAAGAGAAGCCAAAATGTCAAAGTGCATAAGCAAAAATTATAAGATAAACCTTTGAACTAACAATAATGAAGAGACTGGTTGGTTGATTTTGTTTAGCTGCATATCAATCTTTATCAGCAATTTAAAGCCAAAATCTAAATATTTTGTATGAAATTTTATTTTTGGAGATAATAATTGTTTAGTAATAAAAGTCTTACTAATTAACCCATAGTTGTTGGGGGAAGAGGTGGATTCATACCTTTCCTAAGAATATTTGCATGTAAGTGAATCAAACAAACCTGACTGGAATTAGAACTTAGCTCTCTGATTAACAATTCCAAGTCATTATCCATCATCCCACCCACAAATCCAAGCTTACAGAACCTGGTGTTCTCAAATGGTCACCTATCTAGGTATTCACCAGGCTCAATATTGCTTAACTTTAATGATTGTATAGGAACTGGCATTGCAATGTGATGTGGCCATAAGTGATAAAAGAAGAGGTCAAGACAAAGCATAAAGCAAAATATGAAAAGCATAATGAACAATAAACAGAAGAAAAAAATCTAGACCGGATGAATAGAAATAATAGTCAAACATCAACGTATGTTCACTGAATAATTATGCACCACTATTATTGCATTGAGTCTTCTTCTTTTATTGGCTCACATGTAAAAGTGAACAGATTTCTGTCAATGATGCAGTCCGAAATCATTCCTTTAAAATGTAAGACCAGCTAAATGAACAGACAGAGACAAGAGGCCTACAAGATGTTTGCTTGCAGATTTGTTTTTAAGAACATGCCAATAATACAAGCAGCACTCAATGATCAACAAGAAGAAAGAAAGAAATAATTGCAAAGAAATAATTAGAAAGTTCTAAGTAAAATCTCCAAAGCATTCAAGTCAAAAGTGTCTTTGAAATGCAGACGGATTTCATGTAATCAATACTCTATTTTTATAGATTGCTTGCACAAAGTGCTTCAATAGGAAATGGAATATTGAAGTACAAGTAGCAAAAACATGGTCGTTTGTGTATTGAGTGTACATTTTATAGAACTCTTTCATCTATAATTGATAGAACATGAAAATGAACATGAATTAAGATTCAATTTCATATAGAATGGACCTCTCAATACCAACATTAAGAAGGGTCAATTTTGGTTACAGAATAAACAGAGGAGAAATGTTGCCGACTTTACTGTTATAAATTTGAAGCTTCAAGAATCAAATTTCCATTTCTGTTTGTTTTTTTTAATCATTTCACACACACCCCCAACAAGCAAGGCAATGATGCCACAAAGGCACAAGGGATTACTGAGTGTGAAAAAACATGAGAAAAAGAAAACATTAAGAAGACAGAACAAAACAAACAAAAAAAAAAAAAGAATTAAGAAGAAAGATGATAATGACTGATATTGCATTTAAATTTTTCAACATTCACTGGATAACAAGCCAAAGTTCCAGGAGTGAGGGGTGAGAATTTAGGAAATAAACTGTGAGCTTAGAACTTACTGTTGCATCTATAACCAATTTGACTCTAAAATTATGAGACCTACCTACTAATTTAGTAATGCACTTGTAAATTCTAGGTACCAAAGCAGAAACAATTTTTTGGAGAAAACATACAGGAGATAACAAAAAAGCATTTGCTGAATATTAAAGATGACAAAGAAATATTAACAAATTTTTAAGGCAATAACAGTTTCTCCTCTAACAGCAGAAAAAAATAAATATATAAAAGATATATAAAAGATATTAACAGCAAATTTCCACTGCTAAAGTAAAAAATATCAGGGGAGAAAAAAATCTTAAGATAGTCTTAATAATTTTTTTTTTCACCTGAAGAGAGATGTCTTCAGGAAAAATCTTTCAGTGCTTATGAAACAGATTGTTAAGAGACACTTTGTAACAAACAGTACAACAATCTTAAACTGTGTTCCCTTCCCAAAATAAAATTGACATTCATAACACCGAGACAGATAATCTCCAATTATCAAGCACTGAGGTAGGCTAATTGGCATAGGAGACAAGCCAAATGAAGTGTTAGAGATCACAATTTCACTTTACATTAAGAGAACAATCTCCACATATTTTTTCCCCCTGCCACCTTACAAAAACTTTTATGAAATCTTCAATCACATAAGCTCATTAATGCCAGTTCATATTAAGTAAGGCTATACAGATAAGTGACATCTTGGAATTAGAGATCATGCAATACAAGTCAATGTTCTTCTGTAAATTGTCAGTCATAAAACTTTTAATTTGTTGTTTCAAGCAGCACTCAGCTTAACAAGCAACTAACGAGTAGCACCATATAATTTTAGCTGAAATGAATGGGTGTGAGGCTCTTAGAGACGAGGCTTTCATTCAGATAAACTGGAACATCAGTGCAGAATACCTCATAGCTTATAAGATATTCTAATGCTTTCCTTAATTTAAAAGATAATAAACAGGAAAGAAATTAGACTGTATAACCTGATAACAATCCAAATGGCTCCTAAGGAACTTCAAATGATAAGCTCATGAGGATGTCTGCTCATCATGCAAGGAAAATATTTTACTGATGTGTTGTTTATTTCTGCTCCAGACAACTTCATATTGCTTCCAGGAAAACAAGCTAAGTCAGCAAATAAAAGAAAAGGAAATTTATACCAAAACAAAAACTAATTTCCAACTTGTCAAATTCCAAATATCAAAGCACAAACAAAAGGAACATTAATACACATTTTCAGTGTAATTTAACGACCACACTACAGAACAACAAGCAGAATAGTCTAATGGATTTAGGGACATTTTGCAGTTGGACATGTTATCAAAGAAAGAGCTTTGTAAAGAGAATTAGGGTCATTCCATACTCACACCACACAGGAGAGTCAACAAAGGAAAATGGGCAGTTTCAAGCAGATACAGACACTTAAATACCTGGAAAGTGTCCTAAAAGAGGTCAGAAAGTGTGACACTTGAGATCTGAAGGCATGTTGGCATGGACAAGAAGGCATTCCAAAAACTAAGCAGAGTATTGAGAGACAGGAAAATTTCACTGGAAACAAAGAGAGTACAGGATTGTTATGTGAAGTCTGTCCTTCAATATAGCAATGAATGCTGTATAATCCCATAAAAGATGAAGGATAGACTTGAAGCAACCAAAATGTGGTCCTACAGAAGGATGGTGAGAATACCATGGACCAAACATGTGAGCAACGGCAAAGTTTTCGAGAGGATGGAAATGAAAAAGACAACTTAAAATTAACATCAGGAAAAGACCGTTGAAGTTTCTGGAACATGTAATGAGGAAGGTGGGCTTAGAGAATCTGATACAGGATAGACGGAAAAAAAGACAGGGGAAAAGCGACACATGACATAATTGATTGGCTTTAGCAAGTGGTTAGCAGAGCAGGATTTGGGAAGGGGAACCTGTTTATACAATCAAAGAGAAGGTTACTCTTCAGTGGAAGGAGTTAGGATTGGCCTTCACTTTGGTTTACTTTCACTTTCAGGTCTTCATTATAGGAGAGTGCCACAACCCCTGGCAATATTAAATAAAGTAAAAACAAGAAAAGTCTTCATTCAGAAGATATTGCAATTGCAAGTTCAGCTTGGCTCAATGGTTAGAGCAGCAAACTAAAATCTGAGATGGTATCCAAAGAACCAAATTGTTAATTTGTTTATTACCAAAAACATTACTCAGAATATAGCAAAATAAGTTCAGAATAAAAGACTAAAACAAAACATATCCGCATAATGAAACATGAAGAACTATCTCTTTTACAATGAAACAAGAAAAAGGGTCTTAAGATCTACAAGGGATAGGCAACATCCTGAAGAGACACAGCGTATGGAAGAAAATAATTTCCTTGAAAACAGACTTTTCAAGGTTGTTCTAAAAGTGTTCATTATTTTTTATATTTTTTTATTAAAAAATTATTTAAATTTTAAATTGTCAATTTTAAAATAATTGTTAACTAATTCAGTTATCTCCCAACCCAAAACTTAATGAATGGCTCCAAGTAACAGCAGATTTGTCTCCCTTTCTTCCAACTTGTATTTACTCAATGGCCCAAATAACAACTGGTTAAAATGTCTCTTTTTTACTGGGGAACATTTGCCACTTTAACTTCTGCTGTCCAGAGAGTCTATGCCACTTCAACTTCTATGGTGATTTTTCAAGCATAGCTTAAATGTGGCAGAAGGACGAAAGTAAAAGGTACCCAGTGAGGCTTAGACTCACTACTCAGTTGTAATGATTCTTGTGAAACAAGCTTGATAACCATTACAACAACATCGAGGTGCCCCCACTTCAACTTCTATGAACTGTAATTAATTTCTACTGGACTTTTTATTGATCAATAATAATTATGTTAGACAAAAAAAGGTTAACTTAAAAGATTATTATATTAAAACAAATGCAACTCTTTAAGTGTAATAATATATAAATTAGAACATGTAAGAATTTTCATATTTCTTATTTAGTAAATTTTTAGTCATATAAAGATTTTAAAATGTTTTTACTATAGACAATCTGTACTTTGCTATTGGACATTCAATTTTAAAATTATGAAACAATTTTACCAATCTAATATTGCTAATCTGATACTAAATAAACAAAAGAAATCATTCATTACTATCCAATCATAGACGATCTTGCTGCATGAGGAGTGTTAACCCTTTCCCTGGCATATACACGTACATGTGATTTTATCAAAAGTGTATTTTTCAGACACAGACAAATAAACACATCCAAAACAAAACGTTCAAAAACCAGCTACAGATGTGTTTATATGTTGAACTTGATTCTTTTCACGCCCTTCTGGACTTGAGACAAATCCAGTCGTCAATTCGTCATATGGTAGAGATGTTAGCCTCCACTCGGAGTATTTCAACATGCCTCAGTTTCTTAAATGCTAAATTAAAAATAAAACCTTTTTCTCAAAATAATTGGTTGGGATGAGGTTAATAAGGAAAAGGATTAAAACATGAAAAATTTGTTCAAAAATATATTTACTTACATATTAAAGTTAATATATACATAGCTTATAAATTATATACAATGCCTCATTTTCAGCATAAAATTCCGGCCTGTGTTAAAATAGAAGGGGTTGCAATTTACATTTATGAAAGGCAATTTTCAGTCTAATGTTCCAGCTTCAACGATTCTTAAGTTCATATGCAGCTTTAAAAATTAATACTCCTCTCCACATCTCATTTTTTTATTTACTCCTGTAGCCTATTTAAGGGAGCTGGGCAACAGAGGTATTGCAGCTACAAAGGTGTATCTAGGCTAATAGCCTGATGGAGTCCAACCCACTTGAGGATGGTTTTGAAATCAGAATGGTAGCCATTCCAACATTATTTACTCCTGTAGCCTATTTGAGGGAGCTGGGCAACAGAGGTATTGCAGCTACAAAGGTGTATCTAGGCTAATAGCCTGATGGAGTCCAACCCACTTGAGGATGGTTTTGAAATCAGAATGGCAGCCATTCCAACATTATTTACTCCTGTAGCCTATTTGAGGGAGCTGGGCAACAGAGGTATTGCAGCTACAAAGGTGTATCTAGGCTAATAGCCTGATGGAGTCCAACCCACTTGAGGATGGTTTTGAAATCAGAATGGCAGCCATTCCAACATTATTTACTCCTGTAGCCTATTTGAGGGAGCTGGGCAACAGAGGTATTGCAGCTACAAAGGTGTATCTAGGCTAATAGCCTGATGGAGTCCAACCCACTTGAGGATGGTTTTGAAATCAGAATGGCAGCCATTCCAACATTATTTAATCCTGTAGCCTATTTGAGGGAGCTGGGCAACAGAGGTATTGCAGCTACAAAGGTGTATCTAGGCTAATAGTCTGATGGAGTCCAACCCACTTGAGGATGGTTTTGAAATCAGAATGGCAGCCATTCCAACATTATTTAATCCTGTAGCCTATTTGAGGGAGCTGGGCAACAGAGGTATTGCAGCTACAAAGGTGTATCTAGGCTAATAGCCTGATGGAGTCCAACCCACTTGAGGATGGTTTTGAAATCAGAATGGCAGCCATTCCAACATTATTTACTCCTGTAGCCTATTTGAGGGAGCTGGGCAACAGAGGTATTGCAGCTACAAAGGTGTATCTAGGCTAATAGCCTGATGGAGTCCAACCCACTTGAGGATGGTTTTGAAATCAGAATGGCAGCCATTCCAACATTATTTAATCCTGTAGCCTATTTGAGGGAGCTGGGCAACAGAGGTATTGCAGCTACAAAGGTGTATCTAGGCTAATAGCCTGATGGAGTCCAACCCACTTGAGGATGGTTTTGAAATCAGAATGGCAGCCATTCCAACATTATTTAATCCTGTAGCCTATTTGAGGGAGCTGGGCAACAGAGGTATTGCAGCTACAAAAGTGTATCTAGGCTAATAGTCTGATGGAGTCCAACCCACTTGAGGATGGTTTTGAAATCAGAATGGCAGCCATTCCAACATTAAAGAGTTTTGTCTGCCTTACTATTTATTTATCACTTGAGCACCCCAGTACCCCAGTGTGGTGTAATGGTTAGAAAGCTTGTCTCGCTAGAACCTGTTACAACTGAGTAGTGAGTTCAACCCTCACTGGGTACCACATCTAAGCGACACTTGGAAAATCATCTATTTACTTATTGCTTGGGTGGAAAAAGAAGTGATGGATTTTTGCCCTTCTCAAAACTATTACTGTGAAGTGAATATAACAGCCTCAGCTGAAATCTGAATTCAACCTGGGGATTCTATTTTTTGTTGATAACTCATTAGCCTAAATATAAAATCTAACACTTGTAAAATCTAAAGTATAGACTAAGCAATAAGAGTTTCTATAGATGGATATCAACAGGTATCAATCTCTCAAAAATAATACAAGAGAAGGTTTTAAGCCTTATAGAAATGATGCTGAATGAAAAGGTTTTTCTAATAAGAAAAGTTGTCTTTCAGTTGTTCTGTTATCAAGTTGTGGACAAGACAGCAGGATGTATTGTTGCTTGGAACCTCCAAAAAGTTAATAAAACACACACACACACACCCAACAGCCAGGTGGAGGTTATTGCAGTAACTGTTTACTCACAATACAAGGAGGCTTAGAGCAAATCAATTGAGAACTAAGGATAGGCCTGAAGTCTATTCAAACTAATATAATCAGGAACATTCGACAAGCAGGATAACATGCATGAAGAGCAAAGAAAAAAAAATGAAAACTACACAATGTAAATGCAGATTGGGAAAAGACAAAAACAATCTAAAGAATATAAAATGAATCAGTAATATTGGGAAAGGCAGAATTGAGCCTCTAAGCTACTGCAACCTGTTTATACAATCAAAGAGAAGGTTACTCTTCAGTGGAAGGAGTTAGGATTGGCCTTCACTTTGGTTTACTTTCACTTTCAGGTCTTCATTATAAGAGAGTGCCACAACCCCTGGCAATATTAAATAAAGTAAAAACAAGAAAAGTCTTCATTCAGAAGAAATTGCAATTGCAAGTTCAGCTTGGCTCAATGGTTAGAGCAGCAAACTAAAATCTGAGATGGTATCCAAAGAACCAAATTGTTAATGTTTATTACCAAAAACATTACTCAGAATATAGCAAAATAAGTTCAGAATAAAAGACTAAAACAAAACATATCTGCATAATGAAACATGAAGAACTATCTCTTTTACAAGTACCAAATTATATATATAAGAGAGTGCAGAAATGTTCTAACCTAACCAAGAAGAATGCCTAAGAGCAATTATATATACAAGCTATTCTAATATTTGTCCTACAGTTCAAATAAACTTGTCACATCATTTCTTAAGTTTCTTAAATCCTTCCAATTTCTTTTTTTTAATATTGATGTCTGGTGACTGAAATATTGATGTCTGGTGACTGAAATATTGATGTCTGGTGACTGAAATATTGATGTCTGGTGACTGAAATATTGATGTCTGAAAGCCAGCAAACCCCAAGATGTTTGCAGCAACCAACAGCGCCAAAGTTTAAATTTCAGCTGAGGTTGTGTTTTATTGCCAGATAGCTTAAAATGTTCTCATCATTTGGCATGTCACAGTAGTTGACAAGAGACTGAAAGGGCAATTCAGAAAAATCACTTTCCTTTCACTTTATCAGCACAAACAGTATCAGCAGCAAAACTCTTTAACCCATAATCAACTTCATATATATATATATATATATATATATATATATATACACACACACGTAAATCAATAATTTACCAGATTAATATTTAATCATTACAATTTTCACTGCATGCTGTTCAAGTGTGTTGACAAGGAAGGAGATTATGTTGAAAAAGAAAAAGGGAGGCTTAAATAAATGGTTTTCATTAGCCTGCATGTGTGTGTATATATTTTAGTAGCACAAAACAAACCTTCCTTTAGTTTTATTATATATATATATATATATATATATATATATATATATATATATATATACCAGCAGTATGGCCCGGCGTTGCTAGGGTGTAATGAAAGCTTTAAAACGTAGACTGAAAGAAAAATGAATGGATATAAGTCAAATTTTGATTTCCTGGTATTGATATCAAATAAGTTTTTGTCATCGTAAACTGAATTTTGAAGGCTAAATAAGTCCTCTGAGTAAATGGTATCATGGCTGAGACTAAGAACTACAATTATACCTACTTAGAGCCAAACCTGAAGCAAAAACTAAAATAAAAGGGCTAAAAAAAATACAGACATACAGGCAGATAAACAGACACACACACAAACATCTTTCCTTTAATATATCGATTTTCTGCACTATTGTAAGAACTGCAACCTTGAAACTTCTAAATATATTTTCTTATGTCTTTGTCTATGAGTGTATCAAATTTGATTAAACTCGGACCACTCCTTCTATAACCCGATTTTTTCGATTATCAATTTTCAATATTTATCGGGAGTACCTCGACACAAAACCTAGCTAAGAACACTCGCAGATGCTTATAGTACAACTGTGTAAATTTTCAACAAAATCGGTTCAGCCATTTCGGAGTCTATAGGTAACACAGACACACACACACAGATCAAGTTCCATTTATAAATAAGTTTATATATATATATATATATATATATATATATATACGATAAACGGTAAACATACTTGTTCTTCGCATTTGCAAAGATGAATATATATATTTGTTAAATATAACAGACAATGAATGTCTATTAAGTTTAATTATGAGCTGTTCTTCTAAATATTGTATTTTGGCTTTAATTTCAAATAAGGACAATAATTCTCCAACATTTGGACAATTTTTTATTTTGGCTTACATGAACCATCTTCAGAGAGGTTACAGGGATGCTAACATAAAGACATCCACCATCAAAGATGATTTTATCTTGTGTTGACATAAAACATTGCTATGCAATGATAACTGTCACCAAATAGCAGATGCAGTTCATAAATTTGTAATGCAATTCTATGATGTCACACCACATGAGAGACCGAGATGTTAACAGAACCATATGTCTAAATGCAATATAAAGTGTTGTGACCAGATTGAAATGTGATTTTATTAAGTGTCGGTTGCTTTGATTTAATGTAGATGGCCTCCAGTACCTGAAGGTTCTTTTTACTGTGTGTATGTGTGAGTATTATTGTGTTATCGGCTAAAATCTGTCTAATATTACCTACATGGCTATGTTTGTCTAAGAAATGTTAAATTGAACTCTGATCAAAAAGGTGGCAGGTAAGTCTACGGGATATTGGAGTCTGTCTGCATTAAGTCAGGGCAACCCACACTTAATGAGGTTACATTTTGATCTGGTCACAACACATTACATTGCATTTAGACGTATGGTTCTTTTAACATTTCAGTCTCTTATGTTGAACAATTTTTCTCTTTATTTTCACCTGAAATTAAAGCCAAAATACAATGTTTAGAACAGCTCATGATTAAATATAATAGACATTCATTGTCTGTTATATTTAACAGTATATGTTTAGAATATTATCTGCTACCTCAATACACTAAATATATATATATATATATATATATATATATATATATATATATATATATATATATATATCAGCAAAACACAAATTATTCAAGGTAATGTTTTTGAGAACCTCTTATCACATAAAACTTAATGCCTTTTGCTTTCATATTTATGTCAGTCAATTGGGGTCAACCCCAAAAAGCATTTTAAATGCAAGTCAAAATCTTCTCATTTAAAAACAGAAAACATTACTCAGTCAAGAAACTGATAGAAGTGGAATCAAGTCTTAAGCATAATTATCCAGTCTTCCTCTTATATTTCACTTTGTAACTAGCCAACTTGGAAAAGCAAAGACCTTAGCCAACATTGTTAATGTGGCTTGTCCTTTCAGAATGTGGCCAATCATGGCTCTCCACAACTTCTTGTCTATGTTTAGTCTAATTAATTTTTAAACCTTTTCCATCTCTCACTGTCTTGCTATCCATTCTTCATTAAGTTATTTGCTATTTCTCTCTGCTTCTCTTACCTTCAATATATCCTGTGAGTGTTATGTTCTTCAAGCCCTCTTTTTTCATTATGCGTCCCACAATTTTCAACTCTCTTTATGATTGTAGCTAACAGCTTTTAATTTTTTTGTTTTTGTTTTTGTTTTCTGTAAATCTTACTAACTTCCTTATTGCCCAAATGTTTTGTTTATGGCATTCTCTGCATTCATCAGTAGAACCATATCTGTTGCTTCATCTCTTCATCTGTGAGAAAATTATCAAACATTCACTGCCATATATCAGATTAGATTGCAGTTCAGTATAATTTTTATTTTTGTTTTTTAAGGAGTTTTTTCCCATCTCTTCATACTTAGTTTCTGAAAGGTGCCTTTCACACTTCCTATATACCTTCAGATTTCTTCATTGCATTTTCTATTATCTGTTAATACATGACACCAACAGTTGAATTTTTGTCCAGACTCAATTTTGACATCCCAGTATTCACCTCACACCTTGGGACATTACTTTTGCTGATAATCATGCAGTCCAGTTAATAGTCCTTTCTTCTTGCTTTGCTACCTTATCTAAGATTACTCTCAATTTTCTTTCTGAGCCTGCCATCAACAGAATGTCAACTGTATATATATATATATATATATATATATATATATATATTTATATTAAAAAAAAATATACATACATATATATATATATATATATATATATATATTTTAATCATTTCACCCCGAGCAAGGTATTCCACTGCTACTGTTGCGCAGGGGGTTTTGTTAAGATTATGTATGCCAATAACAAATTCTGGTTGATCTTCTAGTCCTCTTAAGAGCATCCTGCCAAAATACTGACAATCAAAGTAACTATGCTGATGACATAGGTATTCATAGTTAAGATAAAAATGATCATTAACAAAGACAATCAACATTCTCTAGTAAGTATTCCAAAAAATAGGGCTCAAAATAAACCTTTCTAAAACTAAAACTGATCTGGAACTGGAATGAAAGCACTTATACTGAATCTATTATAAAAAGTCAAGATGCGGATTTAGTAAGTAATAAACACTTCAGATACCTTGATATATGAATCAGTTACAACAAATTTAGTATAGCAGATAAGGGAATTGAACATAGAATATAGTGCACTAGGATAGTTTCTCCCAACTCCACAAAACCAAAGCATTAGCCTAAAGCCTTGAATCAAGTTCTTAAATAGCCTCATCAGATTGAGACTTTAATATGAATGTCATGCATGGCACTAAACTTGATCTGAACTATCTAAACTTTTCAGTTGTATACAGCCACTTTTTCAGATCAATCAATGAAAATGGCTTTGAGTGAATTAAAACCGTACCTCATAGACTGCTGCTAGAGAATTACAAAGAGCTATACCAAATAAGAGAAACCACATGATTTAGCAACAACTAAAATGAACAACACATGTGGTGCAAACAGAAAATAATCAGAATGTTGACATTGCACACCAATTCAAACAAAAGGTTAGGAAGGAAACCCAATACTTGATAGAGCAATAACAGTTACTGGACTTGAGAAACCTATTTTCTTGAAAAATTATTTTAAAAGAAAGATTTTATGAATTTCAACTGAAATAGCAGGGTCTGCTCAGTCAATGGATGTCAAATGTTTCCTAATACGGAAATGACCAATATTAATTACCATTGCAAGAAATATAAATCCAGCAAGAAAAACACTTTGTCTTACTCTTTCTAATTTTGTGTATTCCCAAAACTCATTTTCTATCCCCATGCAAGATGTTTATTTCCAGTAAAAGTGACAGATTATTCAAATATCCTACCCATGTGCTACTAGATTGGTATGTAAGCGCCACGCATTTACTATTGAAATAGTTAAATGTAATCACCTCTTCTACTCTAATAGTTTCTTTTCGCACAATTCCTACCTGTGGAACTCCTTCCCACTTACTTGCTTCCCCAATAGCTACAATTTCCAAAAGTTTAAATGCAACGTCAGTTGCCATCTTCTATCTTCTTGAATACCATCCATCTTTAATCCTTTCTTCTACACTCCTTGTTCCCTGTTTTTCTTTCACTGTAACCCATTGCGCATTAGTGATGGTCCTACGTTGCTTGGGGTGAAATGATTAAAAAAAGAAAAAAATATAAGAAAAAGCTTGATTTACTTTTTCTAGGTAGATTTTCCCATTATATCCCACCAAATGCCTTTGTGTAATCTATAGAATATGAGTATAGGTCTTTTTCCCTTGAGACTGTTCACTGAATAGTATTACCCATCTCAAACAGATTATGGGCACGAGTGGATGAAAAAGAAAAGCAACTTTCTCTCCACCAAAAAAAAAAAAATGTATTTTTGGCTTTTTGTTTTATGAGTTTTAGCAAGAAAGAATTCAGTGTGTTTAGTTTTTCTTTTGTATAACAATTTTACAAAATAGCAGTCATTAAATTTTCACTGTTATACCTGACTTCAAATTGAAAAATTGAAAAAAGAGCATACAAGTCACTATTTAAGTATTTCCATCATTCTTGATTAGGGGCACCTCAATGTGGTGTAATGGTTAGAAAGGTTTTCTTGTGAGAACCTCTGCTTTCTCAGCTTTCTATTGTTCCTTTCTAACTAGCTTGTACTCCTCACTCTTTTCTAATTAATCTTTCTACATTTATGTAACCCCCTGCACATCAGTGGCGTTTCTGCCTTGCTCGGGGCGAAATGATTAAAAAAAAAAAAAAAATTACAACTGAGTAGTGAGCTCAATCCTCACTGGGTACCCCATACTTTAAGCCTTGTGCCATATCTAAGCAGTGCTTAGAAAATCAACTATCATTCTCAACTAGAAATCATAATTTATGATAAGCCATTTAATTTTGGAAAAAGACATTTTTAACTATTTTATATGTCACTAGGTAAAATAAGAAACTTGACTGAAACAGAATTCTTTAATCTTTATAAAAGTGAATTTAAAAAGTAAAGCTAAAATGACTATTAGAATTCAACTAAAGACTAACCTAAGAAAGAATGCTTAAATGCAAATAAATTTCTGTTTAACAGCACTTAAAATCCCAGCTTCTATATTTAATATTATAGTATCATGGAGTTAGAGAAGGCATGAATTCTGACAGTCTACATTGTCTGGGTAAACATTATCCTACCAGATATTGCAACTTCACATATAAGAGCCAAAACATACCTGCAGGAGTGTGGGTGGGGGGCGAGGTTAGTGGGATATTTTATGCCATCAGATACAGTCATCTTTAAATTTCAAATAGTTTTGATAAACCTTTGAAAACAATTAAAACTTCCAAATTGAGAAAGGTGCAACATCTAAACCTGACTGTTGAAGTTGGTGCAGACATTTTGAAACAGAAGCCCAAGTAGATATCCACAAATTTATTTTGGAAATTCAAACTTATAAAACAACTTGGCAACTCAAAACTGCTGAGTAAAGAAGAAAGGAAAAATGAAGGCATCATAGTGCAGTTCATTCCTTAACTTGGGCTCAACCAAGACAACATTTACAGTAAAAATTTGGGGAAACATTGACAATTACTGTTTCTAATGAATCTTTTGAAAGTGAAAAGACACAGCAAATTAACTCTACATTAATGTTAATTTGATAAAGTGAATTCGATTATCATAGCAGCAGAATCAATAATCCAACAACTGACAGGACACGAGAGAGTAAATAACAAGCCTTTGCCACTAAATATTTGTGAAACGTAAGGTGTTAAGAGATTGCTTGATATGCAAATGACATTTAAAAAACACACACACACACACACACGCATGAAAAGCAAAAGAATGAGGCACTGAGGTTCTCTGGATGGGTGGATAAGATTCAGAACCATTTCACTCAAGAAGCATTGGTGAGGAAGAAGCTGAATCAGTGATTAAATAAAATATATACTAAAGAAACAGACATAACAAATAACATCAAAAGTCGTTCCATTATATTACAGGTGCTAAACGAATGAGACTGGTCATGAAGGACTTAGAAGGGAGAGAGACCTGTAATATACCAGGAGTGATAATTATCACATCTAAAAAAAAAAAAAAAAAAAAAAAAAAAAGAAAAGAAAATTTTTTAAATTAGGTACAAATTTCTATCACTTTTTATTTTAGTTATATTCAAGAGACTAGAGCTAAAAATGTATCTTGACTCTTCACAGAATAGATGTTCTTCATTAGAGACCAATAGCAATAGATTGAAAACTAGGGAACTTAAACTTGGGCTTAAAAATAATGATGATGTGCAAGATAAAAGCAACAAGAACTGTCATATTATTGATGGTTGTCATAGCAAATGTCAGAAATAAAGCAAACAAAGTGATTGAGAAAATTACAAACTACTTTGATTTGAAAACTGAGATGGTAACTGACATTGTATGCAATGTGAGAAGCGAATGTCAAGGTGATTAACACACTGGGATCAATCCTTTTAAAACTGTGTGATTTCTTTGATTGTGGATACCACACTAACTTGGAGTCATCCAAAAATCAACTCTTTTGGGCACTGCACATACAAGGTCTGTCTGAAAAGTATACTGAATTGGCTGTGTGAAGTATGGCCAAAAGAGGAATAAGTAGACCGTGTTATCATCCAACATATCTTGGGAGCATATAACTAATCTTAGTTTTATGCAACCATTGCATTTTTTTTTCATATGCAGGAGTTGTTGAAGAACAAATTGTAGCTGTTTCTCCACAACACTATACCTGCTCAAAACATCCTCAGCATCCGGTAATTCATGGCCAAGAAGAACATCACCTTACTGAAACAGCCTCTTTATTCATGTGAACTTGCTCCGTGTGACTTTTTTCCTTTTTTCCCAAACCCAAAAGGATCATCAAAGGGACCTGTTTTGAAAGCATGGAAGCCATCAAGAGAGTTGCAATCACTGAGATGAGGGGAATCAACAAATTCTTCCAACAGTAAATAGAAGAGTGGCAGAGAAGGATGGAAAAGTCTATTAAACTCAAGGAAGAGACACTTTGAAGCAGAAACTATGAAATTTGTTGTTTGGAATTTAAATAAATTGTTTGTAATAACAATCCCATTACTTTTCAGACAGAACTTGTATCTTGAGGAAAGTGTTGGCTGTCTGAGGTCCTTTTTGACTTAACAGCTAACACACACACACACACATATAATGACAGAATAAATAAAGAACAAAGTAGAAAATGTGTCTTAAGCTAACATGTTTCACTTTTATAAAAGCTTCTTCAGAGATCTGTTTAAAAACAAGAGATGAAAATGTTTCCTTTTTAATTTTTATCAAAGAGACAGTAAATTGGAATGGGATTTGTTTCTTCTTGGTCAGATATGTATCACATGTAATAAAGAAATAAACAATTATTTGAAATGTAATTCTGTGCTAATCTGTTTATATGTATGTGTTTTCATCTCTTGCTTTTAAACAGATCTCTGAAGAAGTGAAACATGATTAAGATACACTTCCTACTTTGTTCTATATTTATTCTAGCCTCTTGTCAGATTTCAATCTATATATTCAAATTCAAATGTGTGTGTGTGTGTGTGTGTGTAAATTTGTCACTTAGCTGATTGAGGTTACCATCAGCATTATTTTGTAGGCAAATCTGGCTGTACTCTCTTCAGGGGTTATCATCAGCAAGTTAGTAGCTCACAGACTGTCAGCATTTTATCTGATATCACGATTTGTAGTAGATTGTAGTTTGGGCATGTTCTAAAATATAATATATATATATATATATATATATATATATATATATATACGCACACACAGACATATACACAAATAAACATAAATATATACATACATACACATATATACATACATACATACACATATATATATACATACATACATACATATATATACACATACACATATATATATACATACACACATATACATACACACACATATATATACATACATACACACATATACATACATACACACATATACATACATACACATACATATATATACATACACACACACAATATATATATACATACACACACACATATATATATATACATATACACACACACATATATATATATACATACACACACACATATATATATACATACACACACACACAATATATATATACATACACACACACACACATATATATATACATACATACACACACACATATATATATATACATACACACACACATATATATATATACATACACACACACACATATATATATATACATACACACACACATATATTTACATACATACATACATACATACATATAGCTACTAGCCTAAATAATCAAAAACTCTTCTAAGAAAAATAAGCGTCTGTGTCCCCTAGTGGGAAACTGTCAATTGATCTGAAGGGTCTTAGACCATTTGACCACATTAAACAAATAAATTCAAAATATATCAGAGTTAATCCATTTTGTAAAATAAACAAACACATATACATACATACACACACTCTAGAAAAAAATTTAGATATTTTACAATTTTATATATATATATAGTTAGTTATTGGTTATAATTAAATTAGACCAGTACGCAATTATTTTAAAAAGTGTTCAATACAATTATATTGTAGAACTTTTATTAAATAACTCATTTCTAACCGAAATTTTATATATACACACACACACACACACACACACACACTTCTGTTTCTATGTTTGTATGTGTGTGCAGACAATGATTGTACTAAAAGTAATGGCAGTTAGCCATTTCCTCAAAAACTATTAATCAAATTGTGATAATTCTCTACTACCTGATAGAAAAATTCTTGGCATATGACTGACATTATTTTAATTGCATAAAAATAGCTATGAAGAAGAAACAAATGGCCAGTCTTTGAATTCTTGGCCAAAGATTATTCTGTTGTCAACATCAACAGAAGTCTCAGTAAATCTCTATACGGCAACAATTGATGAGAGAAATCTGCCAAGATTGGGTGAGAGGTGGTGAATAAGGCTAGTGTTGGAGGCAAAACATTGTATAAAATCAAAACTGGATCATGCTGTTCTTGTAAGAGTTCTTCGATAGTTAATTTGAAAAGAAGGGTCAAGGATAGTGTAAAAGTATCACGACAGATGGTGATCATTTTGAATAGTAGCATTTTCTAGCAAAAGAGTTAACCTATACACATACAAACTTCCATATATTTCATATTGTTAACAAAGGCAATCACTTTCACAGCAAACCTCCTTTATAGGAATTAACAGACATTCTACATGCTAGTTAATTCTTACATTTACTTTCTAATTGGCACAATGAACTCTTAAAATTCTATTTTTATGTTTTTTAATATCAATTATAAATTTGAAAAAAATTGTTTAACTGCAATTTCTAGAATATGAATAAAAGCCACAAATGAGAGGGAGAGAGAGAGAAAAAAAATGGCAGAAGTCTTACCCAAGCATCTGACGAATTCTGGCCCTTGGAGAATAGTCTTTTGCCTTGCCACCAAATTTCTTCAGTTTGGGGGTACAACAGTCACTGAAAATAAAAAATTAAAAACATATTGGAGCCTTTAGTTTTAACAGCACACATCTGAGACAAAAATTAATTACATTTTCATGGGCCAGCTATCTTCATCAATTAGTGACAGGCCGGCCAGAGTAGATGCAGACAAGCAGTGATGAACAAAATAGGCTACTTAACTATTGTCCACAAAATCAGCCATGTTTTTGCTTCAACTCAATCAGATTCATAAAGGATCATAAATGTAAGTTGTGAGCAGTTTTGTTGTTGATCAACAAATGTGCTAACACATCACTCAATAAAGTTTGAACCTTACAAATAAAATGACAACTTTTAGGTAAAATTCAATTTTATTCATCAACATAGTCTCCTTCTAAGATGATACTGATTCCAATGCTTCTCTAACAATTCGATGCCTTTTTTGTAGAACAATTTGTCTTTGGCCTCAAAATATGCCTGTTTACGATATCACTTCTTCATTGGACCCAAATCTCTTTCCTTGGCACATTCTTTTGAGGTCTGCAAACAGCCAGTAGTCGCTGGGGGCCAGATTGAAGAATAGGATGGATGTGAAAGCAATTCAAAGTGCAATTCATGTAGTTTTGCTATCATTGCGATCAACTTGCGACACAGTGAATTGTCTTAGTGAAAGATTACTTTTTCCTTCTTCATTTGTGGCCATTTTTTGGTTATTTCTTCCTTCACACACACCAATAATGCTATATAATACTCGCTATTGATGGTTCTTCCTTTCTCAAGGTAATCGATGAACAAAACACCTTGTGCATCCTGAAATACGGAGGCCAAAACCTTTTCTGCTGATGTTTGCATCTTTGGTCAATTTGAATAGCTTTCACCTGCTGCTCTCCACTCAGCTGTTGTTTTTGATTGGTTGTGAGCAAACATGACACTCACTTTGAACACAGCTTTCTCATTGACAAATGTCCATGCAAAATGGTAAATCACTGCCTTCTGATATGTTCTTTTCAATTAACAACTGACCAAAATGTGTTGGTGGATTTTTTTTGTGTGTTTTCTGGAACAACAGCTGATTTTGGACGAACTGAGCATTCAGCATCATTTGTGTCTGTACGACTGAGTTTAAATTCAGCATACCACCACTTAACCAGTGTTTCTGATGGAGCAGAGTCTAAATAACACTTATCAAGCCACTGCTTTCCTTGAACAGTATTTTTCCCATTAGAAAGCAATGCTTTATCAACTCACAAAATTCAGATTTTTCCATTGTTTTGAAAATTTGCAACAGTAGCTTCACTTAAATAACTGTAATTTGTAAACTAATAATCCGATTATGCCCAAAATTTGTCACATGCCATTTGAAGGTTAGTACTTCATAAAAATCATATGAATTTTTTCTTAGTGGCACCATTTATATGTCAGGCCTGGGACTTATTGAGCAATGTGTCATGATCAAATTTTATTCTGAATTTGACAAATTTTTACTAGTATTCAGGGTTTTATAAATCATCGTGTTTTGATTTATAACAAAAATCTAAAATGAACAAAACCAATGCATTTAACATTAATTTTATAGTGTTTGAACTTACCAGCTACTACGAAAAAGAAACTGTCAATACAGAGTGACAAGAGTTACAAATGAATCTGAGGTTCAAATCCTACTTTCAGCTACTTTGGTTAACATATTTTTGGAACAGAGTTTCACCACAAGTGTTACAGCTATGGAATTCTGTAATTAAGTAATGTGAAGTAACCAATGATGAGACTTGTGTTGGTGGATAACTACAAAAATGCATAGCATTCAGTGTACCAGGATAAATGTTAAACTGAGGTGAATAGATTCAAAGTTCCTCCTTGATAGACAGTTACAGTCTTTGTCAACAGTAATCCAATTCTTACATCAGCTGTAGATGTCTGCAGTTTCACCATACTTTTAATGTTTTTCTAAAAGTCATGTATTCATTTACTATAGAATCAATCTATACAAACAACTCCTTTCAGTTAAAAGAAAATGAGCAGATTTGAGAGGAAACAGTTTCTTCAACATTATTGAAATCAATCTATATCTAAAAAAAGAAGTAGACAATCAAACTAATTTTTATCGATAAAAAAAAAATTATGTTTGTCAGCTACATCAGAATATATAAAGGTAAGAAGTAATATCTGCCAACAGCGTATGGACTTATTTTGCACAAATTTACAAATGGACTTATTTTGCACAATAAAGCAGAAGAAAAAATTATACATACAAATCGAATAAGAGGACAGAAAAGTTACAGTTTAACCATGAAAAGTTAATCAGATCAAGAACTTTTCCGTACACTCTTATATAAGTGGGCATTGAAGTCAACACCTAGAGGCGACAGTCTATTTCATGCTATAAACACAATCATCATGCCATATGTGTTGTGTTTTTGCTCAACTTTTTATATATACAGTGATGCATAGTGGGAGTCTATTGCATTATTCTAACACTACTTTGGTGGGCATGGGTTTATTAATTTGTTTATTATTTACTTAATTTATTTATGTATTTGTTTGAATTAATTTATTTTACTGGTTTTTGTTTGTTTATTTTATTTATTTATTTTCATTTATTCTTGTTTGTTTTCTATTTTTAAGTAGCATAATAAAAATTTATTTTCATATTTTAGTAGTTCTTGCAGCTATATCCGAACACAGAAAAGGCTATGAAAGTAAATTGAGGCACAAAATCCAGACTAGAGACCTCCAAAGGCAATTGGATGTCAATACTGACAATTTTCCAACCACCACCTGCAGCCATGGCATTTCCACAAGACAATAGCTGATTGGATTTGTAAATTTAGTGACATAGTAATTGTGAGTTCACTACCTGGACTGGCTAGTGTGTACTTTTGGACTCAATAAAATCATGGCGAGCAATAACTGTGTAACACTGTAAGTGTTCCTTATGCACAGACGTTAAAACAAGTATTGACAGACACTGGATTTGAACTCAGGAATAGATATTTGGAGACTATCTCTGAGCGTATATTTTTTTTGTCTTTTTCTTAGGAAGGGCTGAGAGAGAAAGAGAGAGAGGAAGAAGGAAATAAGTGCTGGGATGGCTGAGAGAGAGAGAGAGAGAGAAAGACGAAACAAAAACCATTTATGAGATGACATCAATTGATAACAAATTTACAAAAAGAAGATGGCCTTGCAAAGGGAGAGAATTCTGTTTCTTTCTTCCTTGTTATCTGTTGCTCTCCCTTTCTCTCTCTCGGAGAAAGAAAATAAAGAATCAACCAAAGGTGGAAACTATCAGTTGATTTTGGAAAAAGACCACCCACGTAAGGATGTAATTGTAATTAACACTGACAGGTGAATGTATAAAGTCAACAGAATCATGTCTCCAAGATTCCAGAATGGTTAGAACCATATGCAGATGATTTAAGCCAGATGTACAAAGTTGACATTAAATTTTAACGGAGAGATTTAGATCACTTACCGCCCCACGCCATATTGAAACGGTTTCAACAAAAACACAATAGATTTAAAAATCAAGTCAGAAGAGAAAAAGGAACAATGCAAAGACTGGTCAGAATGCATGGAGTGAAGATGTGGAAAAAACCCTTTTTTTGCTCACTTTATTTTTTCCATGCACTAATAACATGAACATCACTTATAAGCAGAACCCAAGATCAGTCAGTTAAGTGCCATGCGCGATACACGCTTGGGCGATCATGTCTCGAGACATGACTGACTGGGCAGAAGATTATCCCACAGTAGGTTGCCATTGCTTTCTGTGGTAGACTGGTTGCCGACCAAGGCTATAGAACCCAATCTGTCCTATTATTTAACCCATAACTGGAGGGAAGAGATGGATTAATACCTTTCCCAAGGGTATTTGCGCGTAAGTGAATGCAAGGAATTCAACTGGAATTTGAACTTGGTTCTCCGATTTCTCGTTCCGAGCCGATATCCACTGCGCCACAACGCACATCCTCGAACCCAAGATAAGGGGAGCATAAAGACTGTATTATTTCTAGCAACAACAGACATAGCAGCCGCAAGTAGTTTGTGGACTCTGAAAAGTTGGATTTTCTTTAATTCTTTTATTTTACTCTCTTTTGCTTTACGAAGAAATGCAATATAATCATTAGTCCACATAGACTGGCCTTCGCTATTGTCTTGTTATCATTTTGTTTGTTCTTGTCTGTTTCCCTTATTCCTGCATATGCATCCAACCACCTCTTGTTTCAGCTGTTGAGTCGGCAGCACAAAGACAACTGCTCCTTTATCTTCAGATCCTTAACTTCTCTGAGATCAGAAATCATAATGTGGCAGAGTAAGTGGAGGATTTTCAACTGATCATTTGATAACTTTGATCACCTGGGGGTAAAACGAAAGCAAACATCTATAGACACAGGTGCAACTAACTTAGACCAGTTAACGTACGCAAGATACACCGGGAGACGGAGGGTGGAGGTGTTATAACTTCACAGTAATAAAAATAAGAATTAGATGAGATATTCATAGAGATAGGAAGTGAAATGAGAACAGTCTACCCCCATAGATTGAATAAACCATTCAGTTCAGAATTCTCTGTAGGTTGCTCGAATCAATATACACCAGATGAAGACTTTAATAGCGATAACAAAGATGAGGACAATAGTCTGAATGTGAATAGTGTAAATATGAGACACTACTAATTGGAAATTCACCACCTGTAAACACAAGTAAAATTCCCAGTAATTCAAATAATTCAGCCATTAAAAATGATTTGACACATCAGCATCAGCATACCTCTAGTGTATAGACACCATCAGCACTATTCAATAAGAAACCAAGCAGATGAGCAAAATGTCAGTCAGTCAGTTAAGTGCCATACGTGAAACATGCTTGGGTGATCATGTCTCGAAAGAGGCATGACAGACTAGGCAGAAGATTATCCCGCAGTAGGTTGCCATTGCTTTCTGCGGTAGACTGGTTGCCAGCCAAGGCTATAGAACCCAATCTGTCCTGTTATTTAACCCATAACTGGAAGGAAGAGATGGATTAATACCTTTCCCAAGGGTATTTGCGCATAAGTGAATGCAATGAATTCAAATGGAATTCGAACTCGGCTCTCCGATTTCTTGTCTTGAGCTGATATCCACTGGACCACCACATTGTGCAAAAAGGTGGCAACAATAAATTTACATTTTCATCATTCTGGCATTTTACAGACAGAGATAATAATTTTATTCTCTGTTTAAAAAAAAAATGCCTTCATGCTTGAGTAGATGCACCAAGATCGAATTGCTTCTTGGGATCAGTCATTACTGATTATGCAGTAACTGAAGCAGCTGTAGTCAAAATGCAAGTAATGCTTTGAAATAAAAAAAAAATAAGTCGGCAGGGGTGGGGAAAAATGGCAGTTCAGGAAGATCAGAAAGAAGGTAAAATGGGTAACAATCAATAGAATCAGGAAAAGGAAATCGAGGAACGGTCAGGTGCTGTGCCTTTAAATAAAAACATCAAGCAGCACAAATTTGATTAAAAATACTTCAAATAACAGAAAAAGGCAGACAAACAAAACCAAAAATTACAATAAGTGAAATATTCATTGCTCTTTCTTTTTTGTAACATAACAGTAAATACGTGTGTGTGTGTGTGAGAGAGTGAGTGTGCATGTGTATATATATATATATATATATATATACACACACACACACTAGAGGCCATAATTATTAGGCCACCCCAGTGTTTTAAAAAAAGGATGTATTTCATACTATTTTAGTATTTATTGCCAAGTGAATAATGTAAATGAAAATAAAATGGTTCTTTCACAATAACATGTGCATCAAATGAATTTATAAATATTTAATAATTACCTATATTGCAGTTTCATCAATGAAAGAATGAAGAAAATTTAGGGTGATTCAGATGAGTTCATCTTTACTTCCTTACCTTGTAAAATTTTTTAAAGTAATAATAACAAATGACCCATTCTATTTTCATTTGGCAATAGATAGTAAAAATAGTATAAAAATAAAAGCATATAGGTAAAATCCCAAAAACCAGAACCTATTGATATTAATTTTATTAATATTAAAAATGATCCATGTGGAAGGCTTGATGTAAATAGTTTTATACTATTTACAGAGCCAAATATGTATATTATATCAAAATATTTTGAATTCTACATATGTTGTGTAGATATTTCAGTCAGAAAAATCTCACTTCTTCAGCAACAATAAAAAACATTTTTTTATTTCAAATATGGTACAAACATTCACACACACCAGAAGGAGCCCAAAAACATATCCATACAACCCTGAGTTGTGCTATATATATATATATATATATATATATATATATATATATATATATAAGGAAAAAAAACTATGTCAAAGTAGAAAAATTTGCATGTGATGCATTTCATCCTTAGGACTTCATCAGATTAAAATGAGGTTTATGTTGATGCAACCAACCATGTAAATGAAGGATAAGGGATGCCGAGAATTTTAAATTTAATTCTCATTTTTTTAAAAAATGTTTTTAAATTTTGTTTTGAGCATATAAACTAGCCAATTTCATTTAGTGCTTTTGAAATTAGTCACAAAAATTTTATAGTTTTACGCTAAAATTGTTCTTGAGATGTGTGTGTGTGTATATATATATATATATATATATATATATATATATATGCATGCATGCACAGACTCACAAGGCAAGTGAATCTTCCTGTACAGAATACAGAAAAGTGGGGCGGAATGAATGTGCAAACAAAATATAATTATTTCTGAGCAACATTTTTTTTTTTTTCAATGTCTATCAAAATTTTGACATTCTTGAACAGTGACATTGGTAAAACATATATGAAAAGAGAACAGTAAACAAGATTGTCCTTTTATCAACTCTTAAAAAACATACAAAACTGAATAATATATTTATGTTCATTGCTTTCAAACCAACCCTGTCAAAATAAAGGTTTTATGTATCTCACAATCTCAAAGTCCAATGCTTTTTACCATTCCATCTCTGTTAAGCTTAAATCAGTTCCTTTACTAACAAACCAAATATCTTGGGTGATAATGTGTAAGAAAAAAAAAAAAAAGTTGGTCATTAAGTTTTGAATCTGGTAAAATTTTTATCTAAAATTTGTTTTAGCTTAGTTTGAAGTCTTTATGTTGTACATTAAAAACCAGAATGAAAGAAATTGTCAGTGGCAAAAGAATTAATGCAGGTCTGACTGAGAGATAGAAAATAGGTTATTACTGCTATAATACTAGCTATATTTAGCCAAAGTGGATATTAAATAACAAATAGATGACATATACCAAGACATGGACAGCAAAACAAGAACGCTCATATATGAAACGACTTAGTTCAAAAGTTACCCAGATATCAACAAGCACCTGATGAAGGCCAGTAGGTACAATGACTGAAACATGAAGACAACAACAGAAAAGATGACAATAGTCTCAGCATAAATGTAAATAATTCTAACTCTTTATCTCAGAAATTCAGGCAGAAATTATGGGAACCAGTAACAGCTGGTTCTTCTAAAATATGCTTTTAAATATTTAGGGGATCAACTGGAGAGCAGACAAGTTTAAAGTTCAAATATCTGAACATGTCACTAGCAAAGATATTGAGAAAACAGTATTCAACCTGTCCACAATAACAATGGTATTTCAAAGAGACAGTTACAGAATCAGTCACAAACAAAAGACATCAGTTGCATTTCTCAGACATCAATTGAAACAATGCAATGCACACTTTTAGCAACACCTTTTTTCTCAAACTGTACAAATAATAATAATAAAAAGATCAATAGTCATTAAGTATTGTAGATTTTAGTAACAGATGAATGTAAAAGGAAAAGTAAAAAATTATCTGCACTCTTATCTAAAGATATGTTATGACTAAAGCGCAGATGATTTTTTTTTTTTTACTTACCCTTGAACTATATGCACAAAGGTCTTTTACTGAAAATGTTAACATCTCCAAATGATTTCCCAAAGACATGATAGAATAACTGGCTGGTATAAATGAATGAGCCTATTACATTATTGTTAAGTGTTTAAAAAGTCAATGCAAAAAAAAAAAATATTTAAAAAAAAGTGATAAATACTGAAAATATATAGGTTCCTGCAGCCTTGAAAATCATTTGAAATGTTTTCACTGTTGATATTTACGCCTCTTATAAAAGAAAACTGAAGGATATAATGAAATTCAGTGAGATAGTTGCTGGGAAGTGTTCTAACAGAGGACAGAGTAAGTACGACATTGAGATTCGATGGTGTATTGGCATCAGCCAAGGATGCTTTCCAGAAGATGAGTAAAGTAGTCAGAGAAAAATTTCATTGGAAACAAAGAAGAGAGTACTGGGCTGTTATGTGATATTTGTCCTTCAATATGGCAGTGAATGCTGGACAATTTTTATAAAGATGAGGTAAAAACAGGAAGCAATCAAAATGTGGTTCTACAGAAGGATACTGAGGATACCATGGACCAAACATGTGAGCGATGATGAGGTTTTAGAGAGGATGAAAACAAAAAAGAAACTGATACTTAACATCAGGAAAAGTCAGTTTTAAAGTTTTTAGGACATTAAGGTATGCAGATGATACAATGCTGATAGCAGACACAGAAAGGAAACTACAAGACCTCTAACAAAAGGTAGCTGAAGAGAGTGACAAGAAAGGACTACAAATAAACTGCAAGAAAACCGAATACATGGTTATCAGCAAAAAGGGCAGCCCAATATGCCAAATACAGGTCAGGTACTCTAAAATCAAGCAGCTACAGAAATTTAAATACCTAGAAAGTGTTCTAACAGAAGACAGAAAGTGTGACACTGGGATCCGAAGGTGAATTGGCATGGCGAAATAAGCATTCCAGAAGTTGAGTAAAGTATTAAGAAACAGGACAATTTCACTAGAAACAAAGAGGAGAGTACTAGATTGCTATGTGATGTTGGTTCTTCAATATGGCAGTGAATGTTGGACAATATCTTTGAAGATGAAGGAAAAACTTGAAGCAGCTGATATGCTGTGGATATCATGGATCGAGCATGTGAGCAATGAAGAGGTTTTGGAAAGGATAGAAACGAAAAGGAAATTAATAGTGAGCATCAGGAAGAGACAGCTGAAGTTCCTGGGACATGCAGTGAGGAAGGAGGGCTTGGAGAACCTGTTAATAACAGGCCAGATAGAGGGAAAAAGAGACAGGGGAAAGTAGTGGATAACATATTTGAAGGACCTGATCGGGTGGATGATGGAACGAGGGTTGTGTGGTACAACAGGAGAAAGTGTGCTAAGAACCACTAGGGACAGGGAGATGTGGAAAGCCATGATCACCTATGTCCTCACAAAACTTCAAAGTCAGCATGAACCTGTTCAGTTAAAGTGAAAAAATCCTTTACACTAAAATTATAATAAATATGATAGGATAAAGAACAAACATTTATAAAACTAACATGTGGGATTCAGATAATCTAATCTATCTAAATCTAAACTTATTTATAAATGGAGCTTTGTGTGTTTGTGTGTGTGTGTGTGTGTCCGTTACCTATAAACTCCAAAACGGCTGAACCGATTTTCTTGAAAATTTACACAGTTGTACTATAAGCGTCTGCGAGTGTTCTTAGCTAGGTTTTGTGTCAAGGTACCCACGATAAATATCGAAAATCGATAATCAAAAAAATTGGGTTATAGAAGGAGTGGTCCGATTTTAATCAAATTTGATACACTCATAGACAAAGACATAAGAAATAATATTCAGAAGTTTCAAGGTTGCAGTTCTTACAATAGTGCAGAAAATCAATAATATATATATATATATATATATATATATATATATATAAAAGGCAAGATGTTTGTGTATGTCTGTTTATCTGCCTGTATGTATTTTTTCAGCCCCTTTATTTTAGTTTTTGCTTCGGGTTTGGCTCTAAATATGTATAATTGTAGTTCTTAGTCTCAGCCACCATACCATTTACTCAGAGGACTTATTTAGCCTTCAAAATTCAATTTACGATGAAAAAAAAACTTATTTTATATCGATAGCAGGAAATCAAAATTTGACTTACATCCATTCATTTTTCTTTCAGTCTACGGTTTCGCTTTAACTGGAAACAACTATTGCTTTTTAGTCTTTCGTGCCAACGTCCAAAGAGTCTGAGTTCCAGGACCATGTATTAGTTTTAAAGCTTTCATTACACCCGAGCAACGCCGGGCTAGACTGCTAGTAATGTATATTCATAAGTGTGTATATCTAGTAGCCATTATTTATGCTTAGTAGTTTGAAGACTTTTTTACATAAACACAGGTTGTGGTAGATAAACATGCATTAATTTCTTTAAGAATGGATTTAATAAAAGTTGATGTAATATAGTATTTTTGACATGTTTATAGTTGGTCAATTTTCTATCAGTTGTGCATTTATAGTTAATAAAATTTTTATCTCACATAAACAAACTTACATGCATAAAGCAATATTTACATTTTTTCAGTTAAGCTTGGAATCCATTATTTTATTGAGCTTTGAAGGGACGCATCATTGCTCCTTGAGTTCAGAGCACCATAACATACTAACACTACTTAACAAGTCAAATGTACAGGATTCCTGCTTAACCAATGAAAATCAAACACAAAAATAAAAATACCAGAATTTCTTTCTGCAAATCTTGGCGACGTAATTTCCAGATCCGTTGCCTATTGCACACCTATGGAACATGATCAGACAATACCGGACTTGTTCAGTTAACTCTTGCAAGATTATGCTAACAAATGCAAAAGGCATGCAGCAATGTAATTCAAAATGGCATTTGCAATATGTTTGATTGCATGTATGTAAGATTACAAGCCTCTGCTAATGCCCAAGAGGATAAACAGTGTATTAATATGGGGGTTCTGAATACTGTAGATACAACGCTTACTTTAGAACGTGTGCATATATTGATCTGTCATGTGATCACTTCTTATAGTCTAACTAGATTATCCATAAACTTAATCTCGCATTAATTCAAACATATATTCATAGTTTCTGTCTAAATTTCTGGGATGAAAACTTATTATTATTTACATTATTTATATGCAGACTATTGTCCCCATTTTTGTTGTTATTATCATGTTTCAGCTGTTTTGCCCTCCAGCCTTCATCAAATGCTTGTCAATTCACGTAACTTTAATGGAATTTTATACTGAACTCTTTATTTAATCTATGAGGATAGAGTGTACTCATATCATTGTCCATATCCAGAGAGAACTTGTCTCGTCTCGTTCTTACTACAACTCAGTTAATGTTTGCACTGCTTCCACCGACTTCAAGTACACACTTCTCAGCCCAGGGATTGAACTTGCAATCATTATATCACCAAATTAGCAAATCAATGCTTTAATCCTCTCTAGGCCAAGATATATTCAAGGTGTTGCAATATTATTTTCAGACAATGCATTTGAATTCTGTTTCACTTGAATAGCACATAAACATGCTGAAAGTCACAACTGTTTCAACCAATAAGCAGATCCAGATTATCATCAAAGGACATAGCAGCAAATGAAAGTAATAATATTGAGAGAGATTATTTATTAATAAACTTGAATATACTTAACAATAACACTTGTAGAGTAAATATATAGAAAACCAACGCCTCACTCAGTAGCACCCACCCAGAACATTAGATCATAAGATAACTCAAAGGCAAAGGTTTCTTGAGACTTTCCATTGCTTGAAATGAATCAAATGCCACTGGCTTTGATGCAGATCACAGGTTCCCTCTCTTTTCTTTTTAATATGACAATGTTTATTTCATGCACCTGATAACTGGTTTCATAGCAACACCCAAATTAACTTAACAAGGCTTTTATTCTTGGTCATTTGGTTGCTTTTGATAATTGAAACATTTACTACTCATTGCTTTAAGATGAAGTAAAATTTGTTCCAAGCTGATGGCTTCATCATTTTTCACACTGAAATGAAGAGAGATTCACTTCTGGATTTGAGGAGAGAACTAATTGCCACAGTAGCAGGCTATAAATCTACACAACCTACATTGGATCACACACATTTCTTAACCACAAAACAATTTCAAGCTTTCAAATAAAATTTATTGTTAAATGAAGCATTGTCATTTATTAGGTGGGGTCATAAGTAATTTCTGCTTTTTAGGAATATTCTGAAGAATAAAGTTGATCAACAAAAACAGAAATTATGTATGATACAACCCAATATTTTTTTTAATTATTTACCCATGCTATAAAAAAAGTGATGGTATATTTTGTTAAAATGTTGCTATTATTTCAAGGGGATGCTAAAATGTTCAAGAAGAGTTTAAAGTAATTTTCTAAGTGTAGCTTAGATGTGGCACAAGATTGAAAGTATGGGGGTACCCAATGAGGATTGAACTCATTACTCAGTCATAATTTTGTTAGTGAGACAAGCTTGCTAACCATTACACTATATCAAAGGGCCCAAACTATTTTCTAAACTTAGCTTAGATGTAGCACAAGGCTAAAGTTGTGGGGCACCCAGTGAGGATCAAACTCACTATTCAGTCATAAATTATTTGGTGAGACAAGCTTGATAGCCATTACACCACACCAAAGAATGGATTATGAAATAAAAATTCCAATACTTGGTCAGATTTTGCAAAGTGTGTTGCAAGAATTCTTTACATATGTATCGTTAAATATAAAAATAAAATAACCAGTGCAAGAAAAATAACCCTTAAAAAGCTGCAGACATCACTGACAAAAGAATAACCCGAATATAGCAAGTACATTTTTTTTTTATGAGTCTTTCTTCTGTCTGCAGTCATTAGTGATATTGGACATATCACATATTGGAAATAAAGAATAAACTTTAAGCAATACTTGAACTCTTACCATTATCTTTTCCTTGTCGAGCCTGTTTTCATGTGACAGTTGTTTTACGACATGATTTATCGAAAGCAAGAGTTGCAGAAGTAAAAATCACTCTTATTCTATTCTACCCAAATGCTCAATCTAATCTAAATTTATCTAAACTTATTTATAAATGGAATTTTGTGTGTGTGTGTGTGTGTGTGTGTGTGTGTATATCCGTTATTTATAGACTCTGAAATGGCTGAACCGATTTTCTTGAAAATTTACACAGTTGTACTATAAGCGTTTGTGAGTGTTCTTAGCTAGGTTTTGTGTCGAGGTGAATCCAATAAATATCAAAAATCAATAATTGAAAAAAAATCGGGTTATAGAAGGAGTGGTCCAATTTTAATCAAATTTGATACACTCGTAGACAAGATGTTTGTGTATGTCTCTGTTTATCTGCCTGTATGTCTGTATTTTTTCAGCCCCTTTATTTTAGTTTTTGCTTCGGGTTTGGCTCAAAGTAGGTATAATTGTAGTTCTTAGTCTCAGCCATGATACCATTTACTCAGAGGATTTATTTAGCCTTCAAAATTCAGTGTACAATGAAAAAAACTTATTTGATATCGATAGCAGGAAATCAAAATTTGACTTACATCCATTCATTTTTCTTTCAGTCTACGGTTACGCTTTAACTAGAAACAACTATTGCTTTTTAGTCTTTCGTGCCAACGTCCAAAGAGTCTGAGCTCCAGGACCATGGATTAGTTTTAAAGCTTTCATTACACCCAAGCAACACCAGGCTATACTGCTAGTTAGAAATAATCTTATCTTGGGAATGTCAGTTAATATTAGTTTTCTAATAGTATTTCTTTCATCATAATTTCATTTGTATTTTTCATTGCAACTTCTTACAGCATCATTCTAAAGTCCTCCTTAGTCAAGTTCTTATTTTCTATCTTGAACTTTTGTTTTTTTTTTTTATTTCTGCTGCTTAAAAACATAAAGACGTGTGATGTTGCAATAAAAAATAATTGCGATTAAGATGAAAGAAATAGTCATCAAGAATAGTAGAAGTGGTAGAGATTTAGCTGATATGGGAAATACCAACCAGTAATACTTTGGCAAATCGATACAATTATTACCAATACCACTTTGGTTGGTATGATATTCTTTGCATTGATAGGTAGAAGTTTAGTTTAGTCTAAAAGTAAGTAAAGCACAAATACAAAGTTTTCTATTATTGTTACATAATCTTGCTCCATCTCATGACGGAAAGTAACAAATAGTTTTAAACAGCTCATTCATCCAATAAACAATGATTTTAAAAAGATTTCACATTGTTAATTTATTCTTTATCTGACAGCCATGTTCCAATTGCGGTTGGATTCATGATATTCACTTATATGCAAATACTCTTGAAAAGTTATAAATCCACCTCTTTTCGCCTTTTTTTAATTACTAAGATTTATATCACTAAATCATTATCACAAAAAAAAAAAAAAAAGAGGAAGAAAAAAATTGTTACAATCTAAAATATTTTCTGGTTTTAAATAAAACTGTAAAGTATTGATAAGTCATGGAAAATAAATTAATCTATTCTTTGTAAAATGTTTCATACACAAATGGCATCAAAAATGAAAATGTTTAGAATGGTCATTATGGTTACAGGAACTTACAGTCTGTATAATTATCAAATTTACATTTATTTTCTTTCTCATTGAAATTCTTTTTTTTTTTTAAACTCATTCAGATATACTTACCAAACTCTATTATCATGTCTAATATTGGTTCTTGACATTTTCAGAGAATATATCAATATTATAAATTTTTCACTTCCAGAAATGAAAATCTGCTAAATTTAATTAGGAAAGAACATAAAACATCAGAAATTCCAGCAAGTAATAACACCGAGGTATGACCAAAAAAAAAAAAAAACTTGCAGTCTCAAAAAGAAGGCAATGCAAAAAACAAAAGTGGCAGGAGTGAAGTTTGGCTTCAAAGGCTGCAACAGTATCAGAAGGACAAGAAGATTAGGTTTGAGACCTAATTAGGTTTTACCTGTCGGATTTTCCCCACAAGACCTAAGACAGAGTAATAACGTGCTTATTAGTGAATTTGGTAATAAAGTAATTGCTGGTTCAATCCATAGGCTGGGTAATATTGATATCGTCAGATTTGGTGGGACCAGGACTAGAACTAATTAAACAGTTAAGCAGGACAAGATATCTCTGAAGATGGACAGCAAAATGAGAACCAGCTATCCCTAAAAAAATTGAATGAAGGGTCCAGTTGGAAATTCCCTGAAAACTACTTGGAATGAAGTATCTACATAAAGAAGGTTGACAAGCACAACAGCTGAAAGGCAACTGCAACAAGATGAGGATATTAGACCAACTGTAAATAATGCTGCATTTCCAGCGTTATGAAAAATATTAAATTCTTTCCTCAATTATGAATTAAAGAAAACAGCACTCATGCATAGATTCTATTATAAATCACCTCTTTGGTTTTTTTCTTTTACATTTAAGCGTTTGAGTTTTGTTTAACAGCATATCAACACCTCTGTGGGTTATTTAATGCTAAAAAGATGAGGTTTTAAGGTATTCTTTTTTAATGTTTGGTTATAGTGAAAAGGTTGATTTAGTCAGATCTGAATTAAATTTTTTTTTTTATTCTTTTTTATTTTAGAAAACTGAAAATGTCTTCTAGCTTTGTATTCAAAAATGTTTTGCTGAGAATATTGTTTCCTTCAAAAATGTGTTATAGTAATAATTTTTTCTTCAAAAATGTACTGTTGGTAATATTTTTCCTTCAAAAATGTATATCCTTTTATAAAAGTTTATTTTTATGTATATATTTTTATAAGTCTATTTTTATACATTCATAGTGTTTTGACCACAGTTTGAGGGGGGTCAACTATTTGGCCATAGCTGGGACCCCAACTGGTGCTACCACTCCAGGTCAGGGTGGACCTGAGAACAACAGCAATTAAGAGGTGGTTCCATGCTCCTCACAACCTCCCAATTAGAGGCCTTGCTGCCAGATGCAGTTTACTGTCATGCCCAGAACCTTACATTTAAGAAATGGTTATAGATTTGCAAATTAAATATTTAAGCATCCATCTATATTAATTCTTCATAATCTGAAATTCACTGACACAAATACATTTTCTGAATCAATTCCAATTCACAGAAAACTGATCATTAAAATCCCCTTCTTGCAAAGTGACTTCCCAATATGAGTTTTGAAAGTTTCTTTTTTGCTGCATACAAATAAAATTATTTCAAATCCTTTTAATTTTCTCCTTACTTTCTCTCTTTTTATTTTTTTATCTAAGTTTGTGACTTAACACATTGAATTTGCAAGCAAGCAAACTGACATCCAAGCCTGAAATTTATGAGGGTCATGTTGAACAAAAGATTAGAAACATCTGTTTTAAGTTGTTCCCATTAAATGACCAGTGCCATGATAGAGCAACTCATTGCCTAGGACTTGCTACAACAACTGGGGCGTAGTAACATGTAGAAGGGAAACTTTTCGTCCAAATCAAATTGGACCCTCAAACAGGATATATTGTACATCCGTCACAAATGGACAATATATAATTTGTTGAAAGAACTGAAGAGAAGTTGTCAGTATGAATTAGCAACACGGCATGTTGGTCTCTACAACATGACTGCATTGCAGAAAAGGCAATCTGCAATATTGGAAGCATTTTCAATTTCTATATATAAGACATTAGCTATAATTCAGTTACTGTCTACATTAATTCTTTTTATTCCTTTTACAGAGCTTCATTAATAATATTAAGCTAATGTGAAACCTAACTGATGTTTTAGTCAGTAGTAAGCAACACTTAATAATACTAGACTCCAAACTTATTGATATATTCTGTTCAATTATCAAGAGAATTTGTATTAGCTTAGCCTGTTGTTGAGATTCCAAAATGGATTGCACTTAATTCCGTGTACAGAATTTTCCAGATGAATGCAAATGAAGTTATGCACAATAATTATCTTCCAATCACAATGTCCATTTCTGTGGCATGTAGAATCTAGCAAATCTGTTTAGCTGGTTTCTATATTTTAGAATTTCTTTTTTTAACTTGTCATATCAGAAAGACATTATATTGATTGTTCATTTTTAATCTGATACAGAATTACTACACGAAATGAATATTTCTTTCAAAGAGCAATATGAATAAAGAAAAATATCGAATGAGTTTATGCATACAAGCCATAGAAGGCAGTAGATGAATTTTATCTTTTTAATTTTTTTCTTTTATATCTGATATTAACTTTGTTGTTTTGAACATTAAATGACATAACAGAAAAAAAAACAAAAAAAACTTATACTGTGAAGTGTGTGTGTGTGTGTGTGTGAATATTCCAAGATTCTTGAAGAAAATGAAAAGTTTTTTTCATTATTCAATCATTTGAATTCCCTTACACTTCCACTAAAAATTTCAAAAGTAAAGAAAAAACTTATCTACTTTCATTTATTCATTCTTAAGGGGCAAAAAAATTAACAAAATTTAATAACAAGAGATTCAACTGTAAATGAAAGTTTATGATATTGATTAGGAACAATTATGATTTGTGTATGTGTGTGTATATATATATATATATATATATATATATATATTAGTCATCCACAGACAGATCTGTTTCGCTGTATCACAGCTCATCAGTACGGTTAGACTCTGATTGCTTTTAATCCAGGATTGAAACCCGACCAAATTGGCATCAGTCAGCGATTCTACCTCTGGGCTATGGGCACTCGGTAGAAGAAGGCAGACTTTTTAGCGTGTATATTATCATTATACACACCCAATAGCTTGAGTGCTCTAATTCAATTACTGAATGAGCGATGCAAGAACCTTGAATAAGTTCGCGCAGTTTTCCAACAGATGGCATTTCCAGAACTGTGTGCATGTAGTTTCAGATGGTAACACATCTTTAAGGAAGCACTATAAGCAAGCTTGAAATTCAGTGTAGTGTAAACAATTTTGTTTTTCAAAGTGTTAAACATGTCAGATTTCATGCCAAAGAAAGCGTATTTGAAGGGAATTTGACTGCACTACTTTATTCAAAAGAAATATGCAGCTGAAGCACAAAAAATTTTTGCTGAGACTTACAGTGGCCATGCCCTGCTGGGAACAGTATGCAGAGACACTTAAAAAAATAATGATTTTGATGTTGAAAATAAAGAATGCTCTGGCACACTGAAAAAGTTTGAAGACAAAGAATTGGAGGCATTACTTCATGAAAACTCATGTCAGGTACAAGTTTAACTTGCAAAATCATTAGAAATAGATCACACAACAATTTTGAAATGTTTAAAAGGATTAGGAATGATTCAAAAGCAAGGACATTGGGTGCCGTATGAGTTGATGCCGAGAGAGGTCAAACAACATCTTGTCACACATGAACAGTTGCTTCAATGGCAAAAGAGGAAAGGTTTTTTGCATAATATTATGACTGGCAATGAAAAGTGGATACACTACAATAACCCTAAGCATAGAAAATCATGGAGTGATTACCAGTCATGCATCATCATCAGTGGCAAAGCCGAATATCCATGGTTCAGAGATTCTGATCTGCATTTGGTGTGATCGGCTTGTAGTTTATTATGAGTTGCTCAAACTGACCAAAACCACCACAGTAGATCAATATTGACTACAATTAATGTGTCTGATCTGAGCATTGAAGAAAAAAAAAAACAGCCACCATAAAAGCAGAATCATGACAAGTGAATTTGCAACATGACAACTTTAGGCCACATATTGCAAAACATAGGAAAACCTACTTGGAAACACTTAAATGGGAAGTGCTATCCCACCCACCATATTAAAAAAAAATGAGTCAACTCATGGTTAGCTTCAAAAGACATGTCGTTTTTTTCCAGTGTGGAATTCAAATGCTGCCAGAAAGATGAAAAAAAGTAGTGGCTAGGAATGGACAATACTTTCAGTGACATGTTTCATACTAATTTTTGTAAATAAACCTTACTTTTCATGAAAAGTCAGCCAGAATTTATTCACGGTCTTGTATATGATAGGATGTAGAAGAACTAAATAAAACAACATTTTCAAAACAATTTCTGAACTTAATTTATCTTTAACCATTATATAAGATTAAAATACTATACGTATTAATGTGCATTATATATCATTTACAATTTTATACAAATACAGTATGTATTTGTGAGGAAAGAGTGCTCAATATTGGAAACAAAGTATTTGTAGATGTAGGCAGTATGAATATATAAATTAACACTGCAAGGCAACTGTTAGTTTTACACGTAAAGCAATTTTCATACACAAACATTTAAGTTTGAAATAAACTTCATAAGAATCAGTCTAATTATAACTGGGTCTTCACAATTATGTTTCTTAGGAGTGCTGAATTAGACATGATTTAAAAAGAAAGGAATTTACTCAGATGAAAATATATACAAAGTGCTCTAACCCCAAGATCATCCACAATAAATTTGCATCATATTTCTTACAATTCACCTTTTTTGGTAGATCATTTATTGTCAGAATGCAGAATACTTAATAACAAAAGTGATAAAAATATTAAAAAAAAAAAAAACTAAATGAAATTGGCTAAACTCTCCAATTGAATTCATTGCATTCACTTACGTGCAAATACCCTTGGGAAAGGTATTAATCCGTCTCTTCCTTCCAGTTATGGGTTAAATAACAGGACAGATTGGGTTCTATAGCCTTGGCAGGCAACCAGTCTACCGCAGAAAGCAATGGCAACTTACTGTGGGATAATCTTCTGCCCAGTCAGTCATGTCTCTTTCGAGACATGATCACCCAAGCGTGTTTCACGTATGGCACTTAACTGACTGATATACCCAAACACGTTTTAAAAAAAAATATCAAATTTAAAAGTTTAAAATTTCATCATCTCTCTCTACTTTGTGCATGTGTAGTTACATCAACGTAAACATCACTTTAGTCTGAAAGGACAAAACATCACACAAAAAAGTCTTTATATGTATGTATAAGTTCTGAATACAGTACGTACATTGTTACCATATTCATAATTGATGTTATTAAGTGTAGCATTTCTTTCTTTATTAGTAATGCCTCTATTACTTTTAATCTTTTTTTGCATGTGGATGATGCTAATATATATATATACATATAGTGCTTTCAGCTATTCTTTTAGCTATTATCAAGAATTAATTTTGTTTTACTTATAAATAAACATGTAGAAAGTTTATACATATAAAGTCTTGTGTATGTTAAGTTCTGAACACAGCAAGCACATAAATAAAACAAAATTAATTCTTGATAATGACTAAAAGTAGAGCCGAAAGCGCTCTAATACATACATAATAGCATCATTCACATGCAAAAGAAGATTAAAAATAATGGAGGCATTACTAATAAAAAAAAGAAATCCTACACTGAATAACATCAATTATGAACATGGTAACAATGTGCTGACTGTGTTCGGAACTTAACATACACAAGACATTATATGCATAAATTTTCCACATGTTTTTATTTATATATATGTTTGAACATTACTTTTGATCGATACTCTTTCGAGACATGATCACCCAAGCGTGTTTCACGTATGGCACTTAACTGACTGATATACCCAAACACGTTTTAAAAAAAAAATATCAAATTTAAAAGTTTAAAATTTCATCATCTCTCTCTACTTTGTGCATGTGTAGTTACATCAACGTAAACATCACTTTAGTCTGAAAGGACAAAACATCACACAAAAAAGTCTTTATATGTATGTATAAGTTCTGAATACAGTACGTACATTGTTACCATATTCATAATTGATGTTATTAAGTGTAGCATTTCTTTCTTTATTAGTAATGCCTCTATTACTTTTAATCTTTTTTTGCATGTGGATGATGCTAATATATATATATACATATAGTGCTTTCAGCTATTCTTTTAGCTATTATCAAGAATTAATTTTGTTTTACTTATAAATAAACATGTAGAAAGTTTATACATATAAAGTCTTGTGTATGTTAAGTTCTGAACACAGCAAGCACATAAATAAAACAAAATTAATTCTTGATAATGACTAAAAGTAGAGCCGAAAGCGCTCTAATACATACATAATAGCATCATTCACATGCAAAAGAAGATTAAAAATAATGGAGGCATTACTAATAAAAAAAAGAAATCCTACACTGAATAACATCAATTATGAACATGGTAACAATGTGCTGACTGTGTTCGGAACTTAACATACACAAGACATTATATGCATAAATTTTCCACATGTTTTTATTTATATATATGTTTGAACATTACTTTTGATCGATACTCATATTAAAAATCAGGCCAGTAGATATAAATATATAATACTGTTTAATTAAAAACAGGATATCTACTTAAATATAAGTATCAATCAAAAATAATGTTCAGACAAATCATTTCAAATTGTCGGTTGTTTATAACCAAGTTTCGTTAATCTTCGTTAATTTCCATAACGTGCTTACATTTGTTGACATTACAATACATTTCAGAGCAGATATGGTTGTTATGATGAATCGAAAATTGTGTTATATAGGCTTGATTAAAACCTCGTTTAGACTGGAGGTCATTCGTGGTCAAGAATGTCTAAGACGTTGCCAGATCAAATGGTAGCTTCCCCAATGTGGATAGGGGTCACAGGTTCGAATCCTACCGAATGACACACATTTTCGTAATAAAAATTTATTGTAAAAAATCAGGCCAGTAGATATAAATATATAATACTGTTTAATTAAAAACAGAATATCTACTTAAATATGAGTATCGATCAAAAGTAATGTTCAAACAAATCATTTCAAATTGTCGGTTGTTTATAACCAAGTTTCGTTAATTTCCGTAATTTATATATATATACATATATATATATATAACATATTTATGTTACAAGTTCTAAATAAATATCGTTCGGTCTACTTTGCACTGAGCACTTTAAGAATTGTTTTTTTTTTAGATACAGAATTTTATTCCATCCATATCTACCCTATACTTTTGTGTGTGTGTGTGTGTGTGTGTATATATATATATATATATAGAGAGAGAGAGAGAGGATTAATACAAATAAAATTATCACTTAGTTGATGCTATATTCAGCACCTTGATAAAGATAAAGAAGAGAGATTATTTATTTCAAAATGCAAAACACCAAAAATATGCTGTTTAACAGTCACAAAAATACACTATTAAACAGTCACACCAACAGCAAATAGAGGGTATTCAAAAATGTTACACTTACAAAAAAAAAAAAAAGGAGAAAATGACTGCTAAACATGTCACCTGAAGAAAGTAAGAAAACCAATGAGTTTTGTGGGAAAATTAAAACAACTTTTTTTAATAGTTTTGATATAATTATGATTACAGCTTTCATAGAAAGAAATTCATCTCCTTTGTTAGTTTAGAACATCTTTAATAATATTTAGAAATTAAAAGGCTTACAATGAAATAACTTCCAAAATCATCAGGATTTCCCGAGTGGCATGTTATTTTTTTAAGATGCACATTGAAGCAAATACAGAAAAAAAATGAGATAACAATGTCAAATCAATTAATAATGCAACGCAAGATCTTTTTCCATCTTTCGACTGCCATAAGTCAATGTGGAAATCTTTCTCAAGTTAAATCATTTCAAATTGATGACTTGGGAAAAATTCTTTGAAACTTACATTAAAATTAATATACAAGAGAGAGAAAGATGAAAATAACCGTGAAACTTTAGCAATAAATTGTTAGCAGTTAATTTCCTTTAGATTTCAAGGTTTATTCACATCACCAGCATTAATAAACATTGAGATATTAACAGAAATCAATCCCAATTTCTTGCTTGTTAATCAAATATTGATTGCCTACAAATATGCTTTTTCAAAGCGACTTTCATCTTTTAGTCTGAAGGACAAAGAATAAAATAATTTTGATTTCAGATAAAATATCTCAATAAATCTCTTGGAATCTTTACCACAGAGGAAGAAATAGTAATTTACAGATTACATTAGTTCTTGCTCCATAAAGTGAATAACTTGCATTGTACAGCATCCTTTTTAGTTTATGATGAAACTGGGACCTTTTATTTCCAAATATGTGAATTATATGAAAACTCAATTACATTATTTTTTTGGTCTTTTCCTTCAATTCAATATTTATTTTTGCCCTTTATCCTTTCACACATATTTATAACGTTCTTCATTCAATCAAAATAGTTTAAGCTTTGATTTAATTATTAATCAATGAATACATTCCTATGAACCTTCTGGTAGAGCAGAATCAATAATTTCCTTTCTCATTTTATTTTTTTAAATCTATAAACCAAAAATATCCCACAACGGAAATACCCTAAACTATTCTAGAGCAAGTGAAAGAAGATCAAAACAAAAATTATTAGAAAACCTGATTTATAGTGTCTTCGACACTAAAGAGTCAATATTAACTTCAATCAAATTTATGAAAAGAAAAAAGAAAAAAAAAAAATCAGCAGTAGAGTTTTAAAATATTCTTTTAACAATAGATAATGAAAACTTCTGGTAGATTTTATAATTTCCTCAAATTAAAGACTATCAAGTGAGTGATTTATCATTTGAAGATTTTAGATTGGCTACAGAAGTTTTTTTTCTATCACATTTGTAAAATGCTTCTTTTGTTATCTTGATGAGTTATTTTCTGTCTTGAACATTAAAACTGACATTGAAACAATTTCAAAAACTTTCTCTACTGACAAAGATCAGCCCAAGTAAATATATGCCAAAAGCAGTAGCTGTTTGGCTGAATTCATTCAAGAAATAACCTTTACAGTGAGGAGATTTCAAGAAAATTGGAAGTCCAACCAGAATTCATTACTAGTAGCCACAATCTTAATAACATAAGATACGCAGATGACACAGTGTTGATAGCAGACACAGAAAGAAAACTACAAGAATTCCAACAGAAGGTAGTGAAAAAAAGTGAGAAGGAAGAACTAAATGTCAATTGCAAGAAGACTGAATACATGGTTGCTAGCAAAAGGGGCAGCCCAAGAGGCAAATTTCAAATTGGAGATATTAGAATCAAACAAGTACAACAATTTAAATATCTACAAAGTATTCTAACAAGTACAACATTGAAATCCAAAGATGCATTGGGGTAGCAAAAGATGTCTTCCAAAAGCTAAGTAAAGTATTAAGGAACAGGAAAATCTCATTAGAAACAAATAAAAAAAATACTGAACTGTTATGTAATATCAGTCCTCCTACAATGAAGTGAATGCTGGACAATTTTTTCACAGATGAAGAAGAGACTTGAATCAACAGAAATGTGGCTCTACAGAAAGATGCTGAGAATACTATTGAATAAACATGAGCAACAGCATAGTTTTAGAAAAAAAAAGAGCACATACTTAACATCAGAAAGAAACAGTTGAAATATGTAAGGCAAATAATAAGGAAAGAGAGCTTGGAAAATTTGATACCCACAGGATATATTGAAGGCAAGAGAGATAGAGGAAAAAAGTGTATAACCTACCTAACAAGTTTGTGCAAATGGGTGGCAGATAGGGTTTAGGAGATTCAACAAAAAGACAAAATTTACTAAGAGCTACAAAGGACAAGAAATTGTGGAGAGCCATGATCACCAACATCTTGAAAGAATGCAGCACATAGAATATAAGCAGACAAGTCTCTTTCTTTTAAAGATTGCTTAAGGAAGTCAAGGAGACACAACTTTTTTTTTTTTTGATTATGTCTTTGTTCACATTGTGGAACTTTTTACAAAAAGGCAAAACGGAACTGCTCAATTTGTAAATAATATTACAGCTGCAAACTTAACACTTTTTGTATTTCTTTTTTAATAGTTGATTCCATTGCATCAAGAAAATAAACAGCTTCTTTAAAAAAGAATAAACCTACAAAGTGCAGATAAGCTATTGACATGTATCTTTAGTGTACAATTTGAATTTCCTCATGATGATGACAATAAAAAGCAATTGACAAAATTGTTAGTTTCTATGGCTTTGTTAAAAGGAATTTAGCTATCTAATTAAAAAAAAATACATATAATACGCCAAGGGTATTTGGGTGTGTGTCAGTGTGTGTATATATATATATATATATATTATATATTATATATATATATATATATATATATATATTGTCTGTTGGTAACAGCTATATTACAATCATCTACTTCACAGAGCAAGCACCAGGTGGCAGTATCATTGTTATGACAATGGCTGACTCTTCTAAGATGTTCTTCAAAGAGTGCAGTAGAATCAGTATAAACAAGATATATTGAAAGATTCAGATTTGAAAAGCTCATAATAGTAAAGACTTAACAAAAGATGTCATCTTTGTTTTTAAGACATTGTTAAATTGATTAATACATAAATGAGATGTGTATGTCATTTTACAAAATTTAAAGCAATGACATCTGACATTAAGAATATAAATAGAAACACCAAAAACAGTTGATAATGAATACCCATGGTATATTTTTTACTATTAAAATTTTCAATATAGCCTAACTTTTGCTAGAAAATCCACCATGATGCAGTGGTTCCCTAGCTAGTCTTGAAGATGATTATTATAGTCAGCTAGAACCTCACTGGGTGGCATGTAGATGTACCATTAATTCTTGATAGACTAAGCTGAGAAAATAACTATTGTGAGTTCAATACTATAACATTTATTTGTTAGACATTATCACGGATTCGAACAAGATGTGTGTGTGTGTGTGTGTGTGTGTGTGTGAGTAAAACAAACATAAAAAAGTATTCTTGTATTTCAAACTATGATTCTCATCTCGGTTGATTTAAAATGTTATTAAAGACATTTCAACCAAGTACCCCCTGGTTCTCATCAGATGTCCATTGATTGGCTGACATGAGAGATCTGTTGATTGTGATATCAGTTATTTTTTGTTCCTGCTGAATTGGTGCATCACTACCAGATCCAAGGATTTACCTAATGATCATGAGAACAAAAGTTCAAAACAATACAAGAATATTGATAATTACTCATCTCAGAAATGAAATACTGATAAAAAAATAATAACATAACTGATCAGGATATTTCTGGAAGATATCATTTTTAAGGCAAGCACTGTAAAAAAAGTTCTCAATAATATCAAGAGAGAAAAAGAGACATAATATTAATTTTAATAAATAAATTGAATATGTCATTTGTTACTATTACACACACACAATCATATATTGATAGGGGTGTGATATATATATATATATATATATATAGTTACGAATTAATTGTCAATTGCGACATGGAAATTTCTATATTTCAAAATATATTCTCTTCATCAGACAATGCTTGATGTTGGTTGTACAGATGATTTACATTTAAATACAAAAACCTTCAGTTTGGTGTGTATGTATATGGATAGATTATAAAAAGACGCCACTGATGTAACAAATTGGTTTTACAATATAAAAAAAACAAGTGCTCTTTTATCTTATTCGATATTGAGGAGTACTATCCATCAATATCAAAAGAAACATTTGTTACAGCATTGGAATTTGCCACTCTTTACTCCGATATAACAGAGGAGAAGAGAAAAATAATGATGAATGCAAAAACATCTGTGCTCATTCATAAAGAAGAACAGTGGAGAAATATTCATTCCATAGGGGACAATTTTGATATTACCATGGGATCTCTGGACTCTACGGAATCTTCAAATCTGGTTGGATTATTAATACTATATAACGTCACAGCCTATAAGCAAGTAAATACTGGATTATATAGACATGATGGACTTATGATAATAAGAAATGCCACAAATTTCAAAATAGATAAAATTAGAAAGATGATATATAAGAACTTTAAAAACTTTAATTTAAAAGTAACAATTAAAACAAATATAAAAACAGTAGATTTCTTCAATGTAATCTTAGATCTAGAGAAAAATATACACCAACCATATGAAAAAAAACAAATACAAATCCTTTATACATCTACGCAAAGTCTAACCACCCTCCATCTGTTATCAAACATGTACCCTCATCAATAGAATACAGAATTCATAGAAATTCAGCAAATGAAGAAGTATTTAATAAGCATAGCAATTTTTATAATACTGCCTTAAAAAATAGTGGATATAAAAGCCCAAATATTAAATATATTAAACAAGAAAAGTAACCCCCCAAGAGAAAATAGGAATAGAATATTATCTGGTACACACACCCCCGCTTTCAACCAAATGACTAATAGTAAATTGGGGAAAAAATTCCTTGCATTAATTAGGAAACACTTTCTGGAAAAAAATTCATTAAGAAGATCTTTAATAAAAACACTATTAAATTCAGTTACGACTGTATGAACAATCTAGAAAAAAGTCATAAAAAAATTACAATAATAATATTCTAAAAAAACTTTAACAAAATTAATAAAAACAACCTGATAACAGATAACAATTTGGACAAGAAAAAATGTAATTGTAGAAACCTTATAGATTGCCTGTTAAAAAACAGGTGCCTAACAGAATTAATCGTTTATCAATGCGAGATATCTTCAAAGGAAAACCCAAATAATATAAAGATTTATATAGGAACTACTAAGAATACTCTAAAATGGCGGATTTACCACCTCTTCATTTAACAATAACAAATACAAATATAGAACATCCCTATCAAAATATCATTGGTATCTAAAGGAAACAAAAAAAACACCTGCAATAAAGTGGAAAATTCTAAAAGAAGCTAAAACATGTAAGTCCTTAAATGAACCATGTTCATTATGTTTATACGGAAAACTATTCATTATTAAATCCCTTAAGAATAAAAATCTATTAAATAAATGCAATGAGATAAATACCATATATAGACATTGCAAAATGTTCAAGTTAGAAAATGGGTAAGATCTAAATGAAATAACATGCAAATAACCAACAAGTGCTTAAAGAAAGTAATTACTGACAAACTATCAAAATAAAGTAAATTGAAACATAAAATTATTTATATAAAAAAATTTCTTTTACAACAAATAAATAGATATTAGAAAAATGGCATAAGGATAGCAGGAAGTAAATCAGAGAAAAAAGAAAGAACAAAAATGTTATTTATAAATCAAAGATTTCAAGAAAATTACAGCTAGGAGACCAAAAATGGTAATATATCTTCCCACATACATACACAGCAAACCGAAGGTTTTTCTATTTAAATATAAAACATCTGTACAACCAACATGAAACATTGCCTGATAAAGAGAATATATCTCAAAACATAAAAATTTCCATGTCACAATGGACAATTAATTCATAACTATATAATTATATTAAGCTCTATAATATTTATTATATTGAGCACTGTTCATAATAAAATAAATGCTGGAGCACTCAAAATAGTAAAACCTTGAATCCTCTTCACCTGGAATATATATATATATATATATATATATATATATATATATATATTCAAATGAATAAGGAACAAAGAAAACATTAACATTGTTCCAAACATTAATTTAAAACGGTGCTCAATATATAAATAGAGCAATGAATTATTATTTTAAATTATAGTTTAGAACATGTAAAAATTAGAATCTACTACAAAGTGTACATTTTGTTTTGACATTATAAGAACAATGTCTATCTGATGAGACATTGTCCTTTCAATGTTGAAAACAGGTGAAGAGGCTCATCCCTTGTTTCCTGTTTAGGATGCGGTTTCCGGTTTTCTCTTTTCCAATCTTTTCACTCTTATCCTTATTTTTTTTTTTTTTTTTCAATTGGAGTAGATAGCCTAAACTATCGCCCGGTTCACACTCCACCCACATCTATTGAACAGGTGAAGAGGCTCATCCCTTGTTCCCTGTTTAGGATGTGGTTTCCGGCTTTCTCTTTTCCATTCTTTTTACCCTTACGTAGCCCCCTGCACATCAGTGGCGTTACCGCCTTGCTCGGGGTGATATGATTAAAAAAAAATAAAAAATAATAAATATAATTAAGGAGCAAAAAAATTAAAGAAGAGAAATTAAGACAAAAGTTAACGATTGACATTGTTTTTAAATTTATGAAAATCAAAATTTACTCAAAAGCAAGAATCCAGAAGAGAGTTCCACAAGCGGAAAGTGTAAGAAAAGAAACTATTAACATTTTAGCTTATAGTTATATCTATTTCAACAGTAAACTGATGAGACCTGGCCTCATATTTAACAGTGCATAGAGTAGAATAGAAGAATGTTCATTAGAACAATTACTATAAAAATATTTACAATAAAGACAAACGAAAACTACATCACAGTGAGTGAAAGTGACTGATTCTTCTTTAAATATTGTCAAGAATCACTAGATATATACCAAATGTGGAAACAATGAATCAAAGCATGGATGAATTATATATATAAAACACACACACACACACAAGAGAGGTCATTTCAATGCTTCATTAACATTAAAAGCATGCTAAAATTTATAAAAAGAAAACATTTGCAAGATTCTTTTAATGATTTTCTTTTGATTCTTTAGTGAAATAAAAAAATACCTTCAATTTTTTTATAAATAGATAAAATAAACAAAATATTTTAAATTATCATTTCTGTTCACTTGCCCTGATGTTTGCCTTTCATAAATCTCAATCATTTTCCTGCAACAAAACTGATAAAAAAAAGGATGGAATTGATAATAAATAACAAAAAAACAAAAAACAAATTTCTTTCCATTTGTTGTTTTGACACAATACCTCCAAGCATTATTCTTACCCAATCTAATAAAATCATCTTTGATTAAAAATAGTTTGGGTAAGTTTAAAAAAAAAAAAAAATTATTTCCAAGATGTTTTAGAAAAAGATAATTAATCAGATATCTATTTGCTATTTCCAAAATAACATTTTTTTTCAAATTCAAGTCCTTTTTAGATACAATGAATTTTTTTCTTAAAAGTCCTTCAAGTTTATCATTTCTATACATAAATCTAGAAATGATAAACTTGAAGGACTTTTATGAAAATACACTAAATTTCAAAAAGATTTGGACAGAATTGTACAATGAAGTCATTTTCTTTCTTTTAATTCTAACAAAACAAAAAGATTGGAGATTGTTTTGACAAATTTTTTACAGTAGCAGTAAATAGATTTCTATGTAAAATTAATTTCAAATCAAAACAGAAGGAAAAAAACAATTTAAACAATTTGTAATTTGTAAATGATTTTTAGAACCTGACTTTTATTCAAGAATTATTATTGTATGTAAAAGAATGAAAACAAACAACACAAGCTTTCTATATTTTTGTTATTAATACTAAACTAATACATAGAGAATTCTAAGAAAAAACGGTTATACATTACTGGTGAACTATTTTTTTTTCCTTTAGCATCAAATTTACTTTGACATGAATCAAAGTTGGCCTACTTGTTTAAAACTCTGCAACCCAAAGAAAAAAAATTAATCCAGTTTTGCATTTCAAGAATGACTGAGTTGAAAAATTCTTCTCTAGAAAAAACTTAGCAAGAACTATAAAGTTCTCAAGTTCACACGAACCAATTTTTTGTCCCCACCACTCCCAGCATTTTTTTTTTTTTTTGTATAAACTCAGCAATTTTTTGTGTGTCAGTATAACAACCTTTTAAATGTTAGTGTGTTATTCTAGGTCAGGAATTTATTATCAGGCTGGTTCATATCATTAAAGCAAGAACAACAAATAGGAAGCTGCAGGAAGGTTAATTTTTTTTTTTTTTTTTTGCACCGTCATCCAGGAGTAAAAAAAAGTTTCTTTATATCTGCCAAAAAGAAGATGCAGACACTTATCCCAACATCACAAGTGTCTGGTTGTAAAGATGAACAACAACAAAATACTGTATCTTTATTCGCACTGCCCTTTCCTCACTCAGAGACTACTGGTAGTTACTGTGACCACTACCCACCGCTGCAAGAGGGTAAGCTCACAGAGTCAAGGTCAAGTGATTTATCCAGTAGGTCTACTTAATAAAAAGCATTCATGTCTGTGTCACAGCGAAGAACCGTCAATCATATATCAGTTTAGGAGTTGGGAAGCGACTTGAAAGCATTAATAAAAATGCGATATGCAAACGCTTAACGAGTTATTTCCCTTTAACCATTTCCCGACCTCACAAATACATCAAAGGATTTTTTTGTTTATGGCTTCAAAACGTCATGGGTGTTTGGGTAAAGTCATTATGGTATCTAAAATCAAAAAGAGAAATTAAATTAAAAAAAAAAATTTGACAGTCAACAGAAAATACAACCAGACAGCTACAAACGATTTCTATTAAAATTTTAGCCAATACAAATTTTTTTGACAACTTATTAAAAAATTTCCTAAACTAGTATGAATAATACATACACCAATATGAGCAATATTAAAAAAAACTTTTTCCTTTCAGAAAATTTCCTTTGTACGTACTATAGGAATGAAATAAGATTAAGTTACTCAAATTTTGATCATTTTGTGTGTCTGAATATGCATTTTTAAATGATTCAAATTCTGTTTTCTCCTAAAATTATCTCGTAATAAAACAACTAAAATATTACAAACATGATGATCATCTCGTAGAATTCGAGGCTCAGACACAAATTAAAAAGAAAATAATTGTCTATACACTCAAAAAGGAAACAATTATCTTATGTAAGTAATTTAAACATTTTTACAAAAAGAGAAATAACTTAACAAGTCCAAAATGAAAGTTGAATAAAGAACATTTATCCTTGGAAACGATTCTAATATCCAACATTAACTTAAACATTTGCAAAAATTCTATCTATCAGATTAATGCAGATCAAGGATAGAATTTTTCCTTAACCAACAATTCAGGCCAAATAAATTTAAAACTTTACCAGAACTTCCAGAGAATATTAGCAAAGTTCAGTCCAAAATCCTGTATAAGAGTGAGGGAATAGAAGATAACAAATTTTTATTTTGTAAACAAACAAGTCAAAATAATTTTTTCCACACTATTTTTATTTTCAGTGAATACCTCATATTTGAATAAACGCTCCAATTATTTATGAAACAATATATTTATTTTCATCTACTGGCCTGGATATTTGAGAAATTTTATTATAGTAAAATATGCACACTCTGGCAGGATTCACACCTGCATCTCCCTGGTTCAATCCTGCCAATAAGTACATATTTTATTTAATAAGATTTTTCAAGTACTCAAGCTGGCAGATGAAAATAAATAAATCCACTTTCTTTAGTAAAGTAGTTATCATTCCTTATTAGTGTGAAACACACAAAAATACCAACACATGGCATACATAGCCATAATGTTTTACTGCCTAGTAAAAAGAACATCTCTAAAAGTAAAGAATTTTAATCAAAGATTTGATGAGACCATTTGAAATCTTAATATAAAAAAAAAGGTTATTCATGGTGTAAAGTAGTGTAAACTTACATTGCGATAAAAAGATTCTTTATAACAAAACAAAACAAAAAAAGAAAATTAAAAATACCATAAAAAGAAATTGTTTTTTTTTTGTTTTGTTTTGTTTTTATATCAAGAAAAGAAACGAAAAAATATTAAAATTGATAAAAGCGTTTTAAGTATTATCGTGTGCAAAATGGGAGACTACTCTTTACATTGAACATTTATTTGGTCAAAATAACAGTTGCGGAGTTATTCTGTTCCTTTTTTTTTTTTTTGCATAAGCTAATATCGTTAGAAACAAAGAAGAGAGTACTAGATTGCTATGTGATGTAACTTCTTCAATATGGCAGTGAATGCTGAACAATATCATCAAAGATGAAGGAAAAACTTGAAGCGACTGAAATGTGGTTATACAAAAGGATGCTGCAAATATCATGGACCGAGCATGTGAGCAATGATGAGGTTTTGATAAGGATGGAAACGAAAAGGAAATTAATACTGAGCATCAGGAAGAGACAGCTGAAGTTCTTGGGACATGCAATGAGGAAAGACAGCTTGGAGAACCTGATACTAACAGGCCATATAGAGGGAAAAAGAGACAGAGGAAAACAGCGGATAACATGTTTGAAGGACCTGGTCAGGTGGATGATGGAACGAGGGTTGCATGGTGTAACAAGAGAAGGTGTGCTAAAAGCCACCAGGGATAGGGAGACGTGCAAAACCATGATCGCCTACGTCCTGAAAGGACAGGGCACATTGAAGAAGAAGAATATTGCTGTAAGGGTTTCAATATTGAAATATATTAACTTTATGTAGTCCTATGAATGAAAAGGTATATGTTCTTCACTATGCTGTATAAAGTTGATGCAAAGATTAGCAACTTGATAATCAAATATTCAGTTAAGGAAATAAAAAAAAAGGAGACGTACTTCAAATCAGAAAGTCATTAGACATTTCAAGGGCACATAAAGAGAAAAAAAAGCTTGAAGAGTTTAACACTCAGAGGATATATTGAAGGCACAAGAAACAGAGCTAACGAGACTGTGTAAACGGTTAGCAAAACAGGGGTAGAATAGATAGCAAAAAGACAAGCATCACTAACAGCTACAAAGAAGAGGAAGTTGTGGATCGCCAAATTCCTGACGAGACACAGTAGACAGAAGAACACTTTGTATTATATAGATTATATTTAAAAAGGCATTTAACAAGATTTGCACTTGCAAGGATAATTCCAAAGGTGTTATATGTAGAGATACCTTGCTAACACACAGTACTTTTCCTTATTCGATCTTCACTAGGTGACCATCTGCTCAAACCAAGCTATAATTAGTAAAAAATAATGCAGATAAATGAGTAAATAAATATGAATGAATTAAAATAAAAATAATTAACTTCCACTTCAACTATTATTGGACAAAAAGAGTAGTTAATTAGTTAAAAAATAAAATTAAAATGTTTTTATACAAAACCTATAAAAAAATGTTTATTTATTTTAATTGCTTAATTCCTGAAATAAAAATGATCTCTAATTATGTAATAACTGATGAGAAATTTATTAAAACAATCCTTGACCAAAATGTGTAGCTAAATCCAAATGTAAGTCAACAAGTCTGAAGCCTAAGAATAAAAGGAAGAAATAAAGCATAAATTTCTTCCATGGAAATGCACATTACCCACTGTTTCTCTATTCATAATATAGTACAAACATTATACAATGAAAGTTTCAGGTCAAAATCTAGCTTAAAAAGTGTGCAGCTATGGATCTCTTGATCCACCCCTCTAACAATTATATACCACTTTTGAAATTTAACTGTTTATGTATCTATATTTCCTTAAAGCTAATCCAAACAAATATTTCTCCTTGCTTGTCCAAGTTATATTAGTGGTAAGGGGTTGGAGAGGAATTAAAAACTAATGCACAAAAATATTTGTCAATAAAATCAAAAAATAAAAATAAAGCACAAATTTCAGTTATGAGAGAAAATAATCATTTGACACAAACATGTTATTTGACAGAAAAGAGCTACCTTTACATCTAATAAATGCTACATCAAATACTGTATGGTGGTGGTAGTAGTAGTAACAGTAATTATTATTATGATGATACTTTCACATAATGGAAGATATTCAAAAATCGTTAGCTTTTCCCTTTTTTTAGTTTCATAGTATTAACCACGATTAGTTGCAGATTGTGTGTTTACGTTTTCAAACCAAGATATGAACGACTATCTATAATTCCAAGTATAAATATTCAGCATATATATAATTGCAAATTTGTGCAGAGATCCAACTGGTAAAAAAGTTGGCTGTTTGGCAACCTAGTTAAAGTACAAACCTAACAGCAAATATCCCAATGCTGAAATCCTAATTTATGCCCATTGCAGTCAGTCTTGAACAATTGAAATCAATGATAATAAAATAATATAAATAGTAAAGTCCAATGAAATGTGTAGATGTAGTAGGTATTTTTGATTGATTGATGAAAAGGTGGTTATTTTGAATGAATTAACTCCCTTGGCATTCTTGATTTTTTTTTTTAGAGAGAAATAACAATGTTTGTCCATAAGTGCCAATATCACATTTAATTTATATATTTAATACGGTTCTATATTATTTTCAAAATTTATAATGATACATCATCATAGTTCTTATATCTTCCCTATTTTAATTTTAATAGACCTATATATATATATAAAAATCATATAATTAAATTTGTTTTTGAATTAAAAATACATTGCAACACACAAATTTGTTTCAAGATTTCTATCTTGTCATCAGGCAATGTGAGATCATAGTTGTGAAAATGATTGTCATTTAAATATAAGAAACAATACGTTCGTTATATATATATAGTGAAATAAATTAATAAATATACATATGAGGAGGGTGTATATATGTATAGTATTATTATTCAGCAGTTAATAAAACAGTGCTCAATGTATAAACAGAGTTATACATATATATTGATAAATATACATATTATCCTATGTCTATGGCACGACTTGGAGTTTCATGCGTTATGCAATAGTTTGAAATATGCACCTGATGATTGCATAATGCATGAAACTGAGTCATGCCATAGACATAGGATAATATAAGCCGTACTGATGAGCTGTAATACAGCAAAACAGATCTGTCTGCGGATGACTATAGTATATATATATATATATATATATATATATTCAGATACTTTAATCCAAGCGGAAAAAGCAGGAAGGTAAATTCCAAAAACCCGATCCTAATTAATATTAAAAATTTTATTTTAATATTAAAAAATGATACACGAAGAGAGCTCCATGTAATAAAATATTACAGAGCAAATATAAATTAAAATAGGATTAATTCAAGGATGTTGAATGACCATTTCGATATGAAAATCCCCACGGGGGATAACACATCACCTCAGCAACAAAAAATCCTTTCAGAAACTCTAGGATGTTTTGTTGCTGAGGTGATGTGTTATCCCCCGTGGGGATTTTCATATCGAAATGGTCATGCAACATCCTTGAATTAATCCTATTTTAATTTATATATATATATAGTCTGTGTGTGTGTGTGTGTGTGTGTGTGTGTGTGTGTGTGTGTGTATCCATTACCTATAGACTCCGAAATGGCTGAACCAATTTTCTTGAAAATTTATACAGTTGTACTATAAGCATCTGCGAATGTTCTTAGCTAGGTTTTGTGTCAAGGTACTCCCAATAAATATTGAAAATCGAAAAAATCGGGTTATAGAAGGAGTGGTCCAATTTTAATCAAATTTGATACACTTATAGACAAAGATATAGGAAACTCTCTTCAGAAGTTTCAAGGTTGCAGTTCTTACAATAGTGCAGAAAATTTTATATCGATACCAGGAAACCAAAATTTGATTTACATCCATTCATTTTTCTTTCAGTCTACAGTTTTGCTTTAACTGGAAGCAACTATTACTTTATAGTCTTTCGTGCCAACGTCGAAAGAGTTTGAGCTCCAGGACCATAGATTAGTTTTAAAGCTTTCATTACACCCGAGCAACGCTGGGCTATACTGCCAGTATATATATATTTATTTAAAGATATTTTTATAAGTACAGAACCTGATTATAGATATGAAAGTGTAAAGTTGAATACTATTGGACATTTTAAAAACAAAGCAACCAATTTCACTCCGGCTTTTCAGGCCTCATTGGGAGATTAACTTTGATTATAATAAATCATGGAATGAATGAAGGGAAAGGAAGGGAAGCGAGAGAAGAAAAAAATTACAATATGAAAGGGAAAAGAGATTCTTTCTAAAATGTGAACCTCAGAGCTGGATGAAAACAATTAAGGAAAGAGAGAAACTGAACAGTTTCAACTTTGTTATTAATTAAACAAAAGAATCATCAATGTATTGATAATACAGTTGAGAACAAAGTGTACTACAAGGTATTTTCGCTTCATGAAAGCCCACAAAAATATTAGCCAGTGCTGGACCCAAAGAAGCTGTGGTTGCAGTGCCAACTACATAGGGAGAACTACTCATCATCTAGGTAAGAGGATCCAACAGCACGTTCCAAGTAAGATCAGGAATCATACCTTGGCTTCCAATGAACCTGTCCCAAATACCTATGGTTCCTTCGTATGTAAGCACCTTTTAAATAACAAAGTGTTCTGCTAAGTTTAGTATTGACTGCTTCATGGTTGTGTCTTGGGCACTCTCTATATTTTGTAAGAGTTCTAGAGTCTTTGTATATCTGGTCCAGCAAACCTTTCTGTAAACAGTGTGAATGTTTGCTGAGACTTGCTATCATTAGTTTCTAGTACTCCTTTCCCTTTCATATTAAAATCTTTTTTTTCTCTCTCTTTCCTTTCCTACATTCACTCCATGATTTATTTTAATCTAAGTTAATCTCCCAATGAGGCCTGAAGAGTGGAAGCGAAACCGGTTGCTTCGTTTTTAAAATGCCCAATAATATTCAGCTTTCCACTCATATTTCCCTCTTGTCACACCCAGGGAAAGAGACACAATAACAATAGTGAAGTAGTGTCGGCTCAGTTCATTCTCTTTACTACCAGTTATGAAAGCTCTTGCCATATGTTTGCTCTTTAACACAATGCCTTATTATTTTAAGTTTTTGAAATAATTATGTCATTGAGTAGTGAAGAACATATATATATACTAGCAGTATAGTCCAGTGTTGCCTGGGTGTAATGAAAGCTTTAAAATTAATCCATGGTCCTGGAGCTCAGACTCTTTGGATGTTGGCATGAAAGACTAAAAAGCAATAGTTGCTTCCGGTTAAAGCGAAACCGTAGACTGAAAGAAAAATGAATGGATGTAAGTCAAATTTGGATTTCCTGCTATCAATATCAAATAAGTTTTTTTCGTCGTAAACTGAATTTTGAAGGCTAAATAAGTCCTCTGAGTAAATGGTATCATGACTGAGACTAAGAACTACAATTATACCTACTTAGAGCCAAACCCGAAGCAAAAACAAAAATAAAAGGGCTGAATAAAATACAGACATACTGGCAGATAAACAGACACACACACAAACATCTTGCCTTTTATATATTTTATATATATATATATATATATATATATTATCAATTTTCTGCACTATTGTAAGAACTGCAACCTTGAAACTTCTGAATATCGTTTCTTATGTCTTTGTCTATGAGTGTATCAAATTTGATTAAAATCAGACCACTCCTTCTATAAACCGATTTTTTCGATTATTGATATTTATCGGGAGTACCTTGACACAAAACCTAGCTAAGAACACTCGCAGACGCTTATAGTACAACTGTGTAAATTTTCAAGAAAATCGGTTCAACCATTTGAGTCTATAGGCAATGGACATACACACACACAAAGTTCCATTTATAAATGAGTTTAGATATATCTGCTCTATTATAATAAAGAGCATTGTTTTTATATATATATATATATATATATATATATATATATAAAATCCTCTCAAATATTTTTTGCCATCATTTTTGACAGCAGAAGTACACTCATATGTATATAGAATTTCAGCTATAACTAAAAAAATATATCTGTAAAAGAACTAAAAAAAAGAAATCTTAGCCAACACATTTCGTTCTCTCATGGACTTTATCAGGGCAAATAAAATCCTTACATTTGTCTTGATGAAGTCCATCAGAGGGTGAAATGTGTTGGATCAGGTAAGTTTTCTTTCTGTCTTTATCTATATATATATATATATATATATATATATATAATATATATCAGAGGAGTTACAAGGCATGGAGACCATTTTTTCATTTGCTTTAACTGTGACAAAATTAAAAAATAAAGTTTTAATTTTAAGAAATGGTTAAGTGAGGATCAATTCTCATAATTTACATTGTAGAAAGAAAATAAATTGGAGAGTAAAAATATTTTCTATCATGTATTTAACCACATATTCATAAAATCCACTTTACGAAAAAAAAAGATCATAAGTTATTAATTGAACTGAATATCATCTGTTTTTGTGAGGGTTTTTTCTGATACATTAACTGTTTGTGGGATTTTTTTTTTTTTGTTGTTGTTTTTGCCTGATATCATCTTTAATCTTTAACTAATAGCAGTCCAGAAGCCATATTTCAACATCATAAATATATTGTCTGTAAAAGTAGGCTTTTCAATTTTTTGTTGCAGATGGCTTATTAAAAAGTAAATAAATAAAACAAACGTAATGATTTCATTAATTCAATTAAAACTGGTTTCACTCTCTAATTATTTTCACTATAGAAGATAATTTGCTTGAATCAAAAACAGGAATTTAGTTGGGCAGAGGATGTCATATTCATTTAATTAAATTAATTGGAATTCATGAAAAGTTACTACATATACAAAACAAAAAGCAATTGATATACATGCACATTACAGCAAGAATGCATATGCTTACATGCACATATATATATATATATATATATATATACACACACACACCAAAAAAAAATCTTATTTATACAGCTGACTGTAAATATAAATATATGCATAAACATATAAGTTAATATGGAGAAGCCTATAGTAATTATGTGTCACAACCTTGATTCTGTATTACGTTTACTTCTTCTTCACGTGTGTAGATATCTCAATCATTAAATGTGTTAGTTTCTAATTATCATGTTTAACCGAGGCAAATAAGGAAAAAGACCAATGTATAGAGTCAGACAAGCATTTGCTGCTCAACTCAAGAGGAAGATTATAATAATAAAAATAGTCTTTGAACACAAGTATTTTAGCAATTCTCTGTATAATGCAATCGAGTCATCTCTATTGATCACAACATACGCCATTTAATTTGATTATCAAAGTTTTCTTTTTAGTCTATTAAGCCAAACAAATTAGTCTTTATTTCAATTTTGTCTGTTATAATAAACATTTTCTATAAAACAGCTGGAAAAAAAATAACTTTCTTCAAAATAATGAACTCTGTGTAAAGATAAATGCTGGGACCATATTTTGAAGTAGACAAAGAGGGGTGTGGCACTTTTGGTTAAAGTGCCCTTCCATTAGAAGATTTTGTTTCACTTCTAAGACTTCTAAAATATGAACAAATCTTTCTTTTGTACAAGTTTACAGAAGTCACTTTATTTTTGCACCAGTCTATGAGGGTGCTGAGAAGTTTACAATCTAATGTACTTCCCAGAATTTGACCAAATGACCATCTGAATTTTATGGAGGAATCCAATTCTTGTCCAGAAAAAGGGACATTTCATACTAAAATGACAAAAATATCTATCCTCCCTCCAAAATGGAAATGAACTTCAAAGTTTCTTATCACCACAGTTTTGTTTTTATTTTTTAGGTAGATTTTTGAGTGCAAAAGAATAAGGCTTACAGCAACATCATATAGAAACACTAGTTCCCATGCAACCACCAAAGTTAAGCAACATCGAGCCTAGATGGGTAACCGCTTGGGAATAGCAGGTGCTGTAAGCTCGGATGTGTGAGTGGTGTAATGGATAATGGCTCAGAATTGTTAATCGAAGAGCAGAGTTCGAATTCCCATTGGGTTCATTATATTCACTTAAGCACAAATACCCTTGGGAAGAGTATGAATCCAGCTCTTCTTCCCCCAGCTATAGACTAATTGTATTACTAAATCATTATTATCTAAAAAAAAAAAAATGTTACAATTGAAAATAGCTGTAAGTTCTATGCAGTTTCTTCTCTCACACTTCTGCTTGTGGAACTCTCTTCCAGCTTCTTGATCTTCAAAAATTTAAATGCAATGTCAATCATTATCTTCTGTCTTCTTGTACATTTTTTGTTCTTCCTCCTTGATAGTGTTTGCTTTGTCTCATATTCTCTCACACTCAGTAACCGCTTGCATCTTAGAGGTGATTTGTAAAGAAAAAAAGAAAAGCCACTATTTCTCAATGCTACTTCTTTTATCTGCTATGTCCCTTCAAGACGTAGGCAATCATGGCCCTAGAAATCTTCCTGTCCTTTGTAGCTCTTAATAAATTTTGTTTTGTTATTCCTTCGAAACCCTGCTCTGCCAGCCATTTGCTCAAGTGCAGCAAGTATTTCATGGAATATTTTCCCCTGTCTCTCTTTCCCACTATCTGCTCCGTGAGTATCAGGTTTTCTAAGCCCTCCTTCCTCATTACATGTCTGAGAAACTTTTACTGTCTCTTCCTGATGTTAAATATGTTCTCTTTTTGTTTCCATTCTTGCCAAAAATCTCGTCATTGCTCACAAGTTCGGTCCATCCTCAGCATCCTTCTGTAGAACCACATTTGTTGCTTTGAGTCTTTCCTTCATCTTTGAGGAGATTGTCCAGCATTCACTGCCATATAAGAGGACAGATATCACATAACACTCCAGTACTCTCTTCTTTGTTTCCAATTAAATTTTCTTTTTCTCAGTACTCTGCTTAGCTTTTGGAATGCATCCTTGGCCATGCCAATACGCCTTCGGATCTTAATGTCGCACTTTCTATCCTCTGTTAAAACACTTCCCAGGTATTTAAATTTCTGTCCCTGCTTGATTTTAGTATCCCCGACCTGTAATTTTTGCTGGTAACCATGCATTCTAAATATACATAACTTAAAACTTCTCTATTAATCATATAGATTAAACATTACACAATGAAAATTTAAAATTAAAATTTTGCCGATAATTGGGCCAAGTTATGGACTTACAGATCTGTTGATCCATCCTTGTACATAGCCAGTGCATTTGGCTATATTCAAGTGTTGGACAGATATTTTCAAAGTAAGGGAACAACATTTTAGATTTCTCTAAAGAAAGATTATTCCTTACAACAAGAATGAACTCATTCAATTGATACAATAGCTTGCTTTGTTGAAACTCATCATGGTACTTGAAGTTAATATCAGTTGTACGTGTAAAAGCATCATTTTCTACACAAGAACAGAAGTACTTTTCCTCCTAGATACCTTGAGATAAATGGCCACAAAGAAATCAAATGATTCTAAAAGAGTCTAAGGAAAAATTCTAAGAGTCATGCGATTCAAGGTGCAAGAGCCACTCAAAGTAGAAGGTTACTGAATGAAAGTGCTGTGATAAGAATTGCATATTATGAGGATATATAAGATAAATATCAGTTGTTCCTGGACTGGTGGAGATTGTAGCAGACAGAAAGAGGGAGTTCGGAGCTTGTGGGACTAAGGAATGGAAGGAAGGGAAATGGTTTGAACATTTGCCATAATAATAGTAACAGAGAGTGAGAGGCAAGCAACATTTCGCCTTTGGGGTAATAGTAAGAATTGCAAGGGTGGGGGCGAATAATTCAACACCCACAAGGCTACTTTGAAGCCTATTGAGTCTGGACAATAAATCAAATGAGTTAAATATACTTGTCATGTTCACTCAAGTCAAAGTGACATACATGTTACACACTTGGATAATCAGGTCTCTTTCAATTCTCAACTGATTAGGCAGAAAATTTTCTCGCAGTAGGCTGCCATTTCTTTCCTGTGGTAGATTGATTGCCAACCAAGGCTATAGGAACCAGTCTGCCTTGCTATTGGATCCAAAGTTAGAGGGAAAAGAGTTGGATTCATACTGTTCCCAAGAGTATCTAAATCTAAATCTAATCTAAACTTATTTATCAATGGAATTTTGTCTCTGTGTGTGTGTGTGTGTGTGTGTGTCCATTAAACTATGAAACGGCTGAACCGATTTTCTTGAAAATTTACACAGTTGTACTATAAGCATCTGCAAGTGTTCTTAGCTAGGTTTTGTGTCCAGGTACCCCCAATAAATATTGAAAATCGATAATTGAAAAAAATTGGGTTATAGAAGGAGTGGTCCGATTTTAATCAAATTTGATACACTCATAGACAAAGACATAAGAAACGATATTCAGAAGTTTCAAGGTTGCAGTTCTTACAATTGTGCAGAAAATCGATAATATATATATATAAAAGGCAAGATGTTTGTGTGTGTGTGTCTATTTATCTGTCTGTATGTCCTTTATACAAATCCACAATTTTTATCCAATTCTCACTAAACTTCACACAAATATTCTTTAGGCTGAGTCTGAGCTCCAGGACCATGGATTAGTTTTAAAGCTTTCATTACACCTGAGCAATGCCAGGCTATACTGCTAGTTTTTACATAAGTCAATGCAACAAACTAGACTGGAAATCAAACTCAGCTCTCCAATGCCAAGCTGTTAACCATTACACCTCACCACACATCTTAGTGGTCATGCTACTGGTTTTAAAAAAATAAGATAAGCGACAAACACACATGAGGCTCTCTTTTAAGTTAACATGTAACAACATACAAAGATAGAAAGGGGTGTAAGACAAGGATGTACCTTTTTACCAGATCTATTCAACTTGTACAGTGAGACTATTCTGAGGACCCTAGAAGTTACACCAGGATTCATAATTGGTGGTCACAGTCTAAACAACATAAGATACGCAGATGATACAGTATTGATAGATGACATGGAAAGAAAACTACAAGACCTCCTAAAAAAGGTAGACGAAGAAAATCGAAAGAAGGGACTACAAATAAACTACAAGAAAACTGAATGTATGGTCATCAGCAAACATAGTAGCTCAAAATTCCAATTACAGGTTGGGTATACTAAAATCAAGTAAGTACAAAAATTTAAGTACTTTGGAAGTGTTCTAATGGAAGACGGAAAGTGCGACACTGAGATCCAAAGGCGAATTGGAATGGCCAAGGATGCATTCCAGAAACTGAACAGAGTATGAAGAGAAATTTCACTAGAAACAAAGAAGAGAGTACTGGATTGCTATGTGAGGTCTGTTCTTCAATATGGCAGTGACTGCTTGACAATATCATCAAAGATGAAAAAAAAACTTGAAGCAACTAAAATGTGGTTCTACAGAAGGATGGTGTGGATATCATGAATTAAGCATGTGAGTAATGATGAAGGATAGGCAGACATGGAAGGCCATGATCACCTACATCCTGAAGGGGCATGGCACAAAAAAATTTATTATAAACAGACCTGTCCTTTCTTAAATCAGATCAAAAAAACAATATGCCCTTTTGCCAAACATCTCCACAGAGTCAAGCCCTATGACAAAAGGAGAATATGCTGCTTTTGGAATGTTTTTGGTCATCTCAGAAAACACTTTCCGTCCTGTTAGAACGCTTCCTAGGTATTTAAATTTCTGTACCTGCTTGATTTTAGTATCTCCCACTTGTAATTTTCCTGATGACCATGCAATCTCAATACGCTTAAAACTTCTCTATTAAACATCATGCAAATGTTGCTGATAATTGTACCAAGCTATAAACTCAAAGTAAAACTGACACAACAGGTGAAATCAATATTAATTTTTGAACTTGTCTACTTCTTTATTTATACTCCATTGGAAGAAAGTATTACAACAAGCCTCAAACATTCCCATAATTGCAGAATCAGAAATAGTCATATGGCCTGAATGATTCAATGTGCCTGACTTTATAGAAAATCTTAAAACTAGGCCAATAAATGAAGACATTACTTTAGAAAAAAAAAAAATTCTTTTATAATTCTGCTGAAATTGGGAATCCTTAAGTAAACATCTGGGTATGGAATCAACTAACAAAATCTACAAAAACTATTGAGAATTAATTAGTGTCAGTCTCAGAAGAAACAAACAGTATAAACAGCTGAACTCAAACAAACATGCAATTGCAAATGGCAATAAATCAGTGCCATATTTTGAAAGGATTAAATTGCAACACTTGACTGCACACATTGACCACCTGTTGCCCAAGGTTAAATCAGAAGGAAGATGGCAATAGAATTTACAGGGTCAATTTCCCCACAATAAGTAAATGGGCAGAAATTATTTCCTGGTTCCATAAATCAACATCAGAAATTCCAATACATTTACTATTTCATATTCATGTAACAAACCTCTCTCTCTCTCTCTCTATCTTCTCACACAGAACTGATGAGACATGTGAGTTATCTATAAACATCAGCTAAAAGCAATACATCATTTTAAGTTCTTCACCAAAAGACGTTTTTTTACTCAACTTCACATAATGCAAGGCTCGAAAACCATTCAAAATAGAGTGTTACTGTTAAAATGCATAGAAATGAAGATGAAAATGGGAAATATAACAATTGACTCTTGAAATGAAGAGGATAAGACTGTAGTGTTCAGGGAAATATCTATGTGGATAGCAGTGCATAGAAAAGCTGTCAGTGTGGAACTTTACCTTTACATTTGGAATATATATGAAAGTAAGTTAAATACGTTGTGATAGACTATTTTTCTCACCAAAATCTATCTCGCATATTTATAAGCCTACCATTCATCCTTGCTTTAAATATTGCTGACACATCTGATTTGGTCCTCATACTATATATTTAGAGAATATTGATAAAATCCAAAGAAGAATCAATGTTATTGGTCCTGACCTGGCATCTCACCTTCAGTCCTTTTCCCACCTTTGCCTTTTCTATAAATACTTTCATAGTAATTGTTCTAATGAACTTCACTATATGGTACCTATACTTTATGAATTTAAGCATAGTAGCTAGATTGGAATCATTTTACAGTTGAATTGGCTAAATTGAACTGTGAGTTCTATGCTAACAGTTTCTTCTATCGCACTTCACACTTGTGGAAATGTCTTCCAGATTCTTGCTTTCCAGTCAACTTTGATCTTTAAAAATTTAAATGCAATGTCAATCATTATCTTCTGCCTTCTTGTACTTTTTGTTATTTAATTTAAATGTAATATCAATTGTTATCTTCTGTCTTCTTAATTCGTACACTTGATGTGTCCTAACAGTAAAAGTCTGAACCGAGGAAACTAAAGAATAGATCTCATTTGAACATTTCTTTACCGCCACCATATAAGATGCCCAGAAAAATGTTCCATCCAGTGGACAAATGCAACATTGAAAGAGTTGGTGAAGGACAACAAATGTCCAAAAGAAACAAAAAAAACTTTGGAAAAAAAAAGAGAAAGGATGTGGAAAGGCTATCATGGAAAATGCAGAAAATCCATGTTAGAAATAGTTAAGAATATTTCTTTAAGTCCCTTTCTAAGGCTTAACACAAGCAGAGGTAAGTGCTACAATGTCAAGCAGAAAGCCACACAAGTTAAATTCTATTCATGACTCAAAACCTCCTACATGTGCACAAATCTATTTGAGTGTCTGCTGATTACAGATGTAATTGCTCACTTACTATCCATTCCTGCCCATGCTGTTTACCAGGCCTCTTTGATGTGATGGGAAAAAAACATTAATTGTCTAAGATCTTGTAACAATTGAATCTGAGATTAGTCAGGCCAAAGCAAATAATTCTTTGTACATCCACACACTCCAACTTCTTCATATGCTGTGTCCGTTCAGGACATAGGCGATCATGGACTTCCACTTGCTCCTGTTCCTTGTCTCTCTTAATATTTATCCTTTTGGTATCTCTCCCAAATTCTGTTCTGCCATCCATTTGCTCAAGCCTATCAAATATGTCTCATGCTGCTTTCCCCTGTCTCTCTTTCCATGAATCCATTCTGTGAGTATTAAATTATCCAGGCCCTCCTTCCTCATTAAGTGTCCCAGGAACCTCGGCTGTCTCTTCCTGATGTTAATTATGAGTTTTCTTCTTGCTTGCATCCTCTCCAACATCTCATCATTGCTCACGTGTTCGGTCCATGGTATCCTTAGCATTCTTCTGTAGAACCACATTTCTGCTGCCTCGAGCTTCTCCTTCATGTAACACCCCAACGGTCCATCTGAACAATTTCTCCGGCAGCCATTCTCCACGCTGTGATGTTGCCGGGAATTTGTAGAAAATGTCGGACAAACAGCTAGGGGTACAAGATTGACTATAAGGAACGAACTTCCACAACTTGGATGAGTTGAAAAGGATGCTTTATTCGTTTAGAGTTAGCCTTGTCAGTTGGGGCAGGCGAATGTGACACACAGCTCTAACTCTAATTAATGGAGATCAACAAATCCAAACTGAACGAAACAAGACGAACAGAGAATCTTACTTCAAGCTCGCCCGGCGGGACTCCTCTCTTCTTAACTACTCTACTGACTGACTCACTTAACTAACTTCTATTTATTTAAATGAAAATCCGGAAATCCGGAAATGCTTTAGACCACCGGTGACAAACACCGGCGACTGTAAGTCTGAAATTTCAGTTATCTTTTTTTTTATCTTAATAAGGCTTTCGCCAGAAAAGGCTTAATGTGTGGTCAAGATACAGTAAAGGATAGCCTTTGACCGGGTCATCGAAAACCTACCTGCTGAACTTCATCACTGAGTCAAATATTTACCGGAGGACAATTTTCCTCATAAAAGAAAAAGCGTTTATTTATTTATTTTTTTCCTCTTCTTTTTCACTTTTGTTAAATCTGTTTTTAAACTATTTTCTATTCTAATCTATTTTCTATTTTAATCTATTATAATAAAATACATATATGTCTAGTTATCGTGTCACATTCATCCTTGAAGAGATTGTCCAACATTTGCTGACATACAGAAGGACAGATATCATATAGCAGTCCAGCACTCTTTTTTTTTTTGTTTCCAATGAGATTTTCTATTTCTCTCAGTACTTTAGTTAGCTTTCAAAATTGTTTTTTTTTTTGTTAATATCATTTCACCCCAAGCAAGGCAGTACTGCTACTGATACACCAGGGGTTTACATAAGAAGAGAGTGGTGAGAAAGAGGAACAAGTTACAGTGGGTGTCAGAGAATGGGTAAGAGAAGGATGAGAACACTGATGTGAAGAGAGCTATATGAGAGTAGAGTGGAAAAGAAGAACATGCACCCTTGACTATGCATCTTCAGATCTCAGGGTGGTACTTTCCATTCTGTCAGAATACTTCCCAGGTATTTAAATTTCTTTGTTTTATTTTACTTTCTCTGGCCTGTAGTTGGGGTTTTCCAGTTTTCTTATTGCAGATGACCATACATTCAGTTTTCTTGAAATTGAGGATCAGTTTTTTTCTTCTCACTTTCTCTTGGTACCTTCTGTAGGAGGTCCTGCATTTTCTTTTCCATGTCTGCTATCACCACCGTGCCATCTGCATGTCTTATACTGTTGAGATTGTGGCCGCCAATAACGAATCCTGGTAAGGACTTTATCACTCTCAGAATTATTTTGCTAAACAGGTTGAATAAATCCGGTGAGAAAGCACATCCTTGTCTTATGGATCTTTCTATACCTGCTGAATTCATTTCCTGTCTGTATGCAAGCCGTTTGCTGCCAATATAGGTTCTTGATTATCCTAATATCTTTCCCAAAAATATCGAGATTGCTGAACATTTCAAACAAGTTTTATCCCTTATACATTATATAAAGGTCCCCACAAAATTGACATTATTTTGTTGTTTAATAACATAGTTAATTCTTTCTCAAATGATCTCAAATTTTAACAAAATGTATAAAAAGTAACTTGACTGTTAGTACTTATCTCAATGAGAATCTACTAAGATAGACCAGGGATGCCAGTGATAATGACAATGGTCACAATTGGTCACAACATTCACCTGACTCAACACCTTGTGATTTTTTTTTTCTATAGGGTTACGTGAAAGAACAGGTCTATATCCCCTACTCTTTCTTCAAGCTCAGAGGAACTTAAGCAGAGAATCATTGAGATGCAGGAGGATTATATGCAAGACATGCTACAGTGTGTTCGGCAAGAGCTGAACTATCGACTTGACATGTATTGTGCCACAGATGGTGTGCATATTGAAAATTTTTTCAATAGGTTATAAAATATACATCCTTTTGAATGCCTTGTTTAAATTTTGATAAATAAATCTTTTACTGTTCAACATAAAGCCTGACAAATTTAATTTGCTTGGGATATATCCTTACTTAGATATTCACATATCTCAGAGTTTCATGCATCATGCAATCATCACATGCATATTTCAAACATATATATATTATTATTACTTTATAAAATGTACAAACTACTACAAAATTGTAGGTTTTGTTTCAACATTGAAAGAACAATGTCTCATCAGGTAGTATTACCATCATTATTAACTAACTGATGAGACATTGTTCTTTAAATATTCATTGCTTTATTTTTATATTGAGCACTGTTTTAAGTTAATGTTTTGAACGTTGCAATTATTTTCTTCATTCCTTATGCATTATATATATATATATATATACACACACACACACATACACACAGTCTTTATTATAATAATGAATATATTTAGTGCATCAAAGCAGCAGATAATTTTCTAAACATATATTGTTAAATATAACAAAATGAATGTCTATTATATTTAATCAACAATTGGATATTTTTTTTATTATGCTGGTTCTAAGCTTTCGGCCCACATGTGCCATCTCTCTCTCCTTCTCTCTATATATATATATATTCTTCACTACTTAACGACATAATTGATGCAAAACATACGGCAAACTGTTAAAGAGCAAACATGCAGCAAGAGCTTTCATAACTGGTAGTAAAAATAAGGAACTGAGTTGATGCTGCCTTGTTATTGTCTCTGTATGTGTGTGTGTGTGTGTCCAAAAGAGTTCAAGAATGTCTTAACAGAGATGTAGAATAGGTGGTGACTGTTTGAAATTATAATATTAGTTCTACTTTTCTTAGAAAAGTCCTATAGAAGTGAGTGCATTTTTAAAATCAGTGTGTGTGTGTGTGTTTGTATCCAAGCATACATATGTATACACTTATTCACCTACTTGAGGAAACACCTCTCTACTCCAACAGCACCCAACAACCCAAACTTACCAGCCAGCCAATGATAATTCTAAATAAAATGAAATAACCACCAGTATAAACACACATATACAAAACACAATTTTATTTTTAAATATATAGACATATGTCAAATTTTTTTTTTTAATCAGCGTGACTAAAATGTCTTTTAGGAAATCATCCAAGAATATCAAAAGACCACCACTGTGAGGAAGTTTTCATTAGTTATATTCAAAACAGAAATATAAATGAACATAATTTTTTTTATATAAGATATAATAACAATGATACCAATAATAAAGTTAGCATCCTCCAGAATTTCAGCATTCAGACTGATAAGGAAATCCAGACAAATAATGAGACATAATTGTTAAAAAATCATGTTGAAAAGATATCTGATAGATGTTGCAGCCCCAGTCAACAAAATCACATGTTTGGAAACGTTTGAGAAACTAAGTAAAGACAATGACCTTGAGATAGAAATCAGTAAAATTTGGCATCTCAAGACAACAATATTGGCATATAGTTGTTATTGGGGTGGTAAGAATTAAAAGGTGCAAACAATCAGTGGATTTAATTCTTGTAAACCCTAAGTACAAAAAATCATTCAAGAGTATTTCTCACATATTGTAGAGATTTCTCACCTTGCAGAGATCACAATTATATATTTTCTTTCTGAATGTATGGCACCTCATCTGTTTGCATTTTCTGATGCCAAACAATAAATAAATAAATAAACAAAAATAATGGTTGTTGAAATCTCTGGTTAAGGTTGGGTGGCAACTTGTAGTATAAAAAGCAAAGACAAAACATCATAACTGCCATTCTTTATTCTGCAAGGATTCTTCAAAAAGTTCTTAAGTCGTGAGGAGTCTTAAGAACAGAATTTCAACATGATTTTTATTAAATCTTCTTTCTATTGTAACTCTCAAGTTATTTACAATATTTGGACTATTGTCCTTATCTTCATTGCCATTTCCACGTTTCGGCCGTCGTACACTCCGGCCTTCACAACAGCCAAATTGTTGTGGAAATGGCAACAAAGATGAAGACAATAGTCTGAAATAGTGTATATACTCCCTCATCTCAGAAATATAGACAAATACTCTCAGGTTATTCTCTGACCAGCAAGGAAGCAGACTGGAAATACTAAGTCTCCAGATACTTTGACACCCTTCCTCCCAATCCATGAAATCATTTAACTAACAAAACAGCATAGACGGTAAGTTAGAAAAACAATTGTATAAATTAAATCAATGTCACGTCTCAGGTTTTATGCAAGGTTCTCAGCTGCAGCTTCTGGTATTTCTCAATAACATTCTATTTGTTTATAAGTCATTCAATCCCTTGTGACTGTTCTTGAGAGAGAGAGAGAGAGAGAGAGAGAGAGAGTATAGATAATGAGAAAGAGAGAAGATCTTCATAAAAAAAAGCAGAAAACATATATTAAAAAATATACAAAAATATTGCAAGCAAAGAACAAATGAACAAAGCATTGAGAATTATTGAAATTTTCAAATAAGAATAAGGATATACAAGACCTGCTTTGTAAAGAAATGGAGATACTGGGAGAATGAACAAATTGAATCACAAAATAGATGGTATCAACCAAATTTAGTCTGAGGGAATTAAAAGAATTTTCTTAGCTATCAATCAAAAGAGAGTCTGAGTAACTGATATTCAAACCATCTGGATACAGCAAACGTTATCAACAGACTGGTGTATTCCTTTGGGGTTCAGGAAACAGTAGAGAACTATGATCACCAACATCATGAAGGTACATGGTGCAGAGAGACAGGGAGAAATCAGCATAAAATATAGATAAATATCCAACCAAGAAAAAGGCCATCTTCTCAGTGCAAATCAACAAGTCTTATAAAAAATATTTCAAAGAAAGAATAAACTCATCTTAATTTTTAAAAGATCGGAAATACTATTTGAACAAATGCCACAAACTTAATACATACATACAATTAAAAAAAATTACTAAGTAACAGTCAAAACATGAGGAAAAGTAACAACACGAGAAACAAAATCACACTTGAAAATGGTTTAATGAAGTAACCTCTATAGTAAACAAAAAATCTTAAATTACTGCCGACTCTTTCTTTCCAGATAATTTTTCTTTCAATATATTGTTACTCATAAGCCCAATGAAAATAATTACAATGAAACAATGTTGAATAATCTTAGTGAATCAGAACAAATTGAAAAGAAGAACCATTTCTGCATTAGATCATTACATGCAATGAGAAATGGACATCTTTTGACAACAGTAAGAGAATATTCAGATGCAAGTGAATCACCAAAACAATAGACAAACCACCACTGCATCTTAAAAAGTTACTGGTTACTGTACAATGATCTTCATTCTTACTTCAAGGAAAAACAATAACATCAAAAATCTAAAGCTAAACTTATTTATAAATGGAACTTTTCTCTGTGTGTGTGTGTGTGTGTGTGTGTGTGTGTGTGTGTGTGTGTGTGCCCGTTACCTATGTACTCCAAAATGGCTGAACTGATTTTCTTGAAAATTTACACAGTTGTACTATAAGCATCTGCAAGTGTTCTTAGCTTGGTTTTGTGTCGAGGTACCCCCAATAAATATCAAAAATCAATAATTGAAAAAAATCAGGTTATAGAAGGAGTGGTCCGATTTTAATCAAATTTGATACACTCATAGACAAAAACACAAGAAACGATATTCAGAAGTTTCAAGGTTGCAGTTCTTACAATAGTGCAGAAAATTGATAATATATAGATATAAAAGGCAAGATGTTTGTGTGTGTGTCTGTTTATCTGCCTGTATGTCTGTATTTTTTCAGCCCTTTTATTTTAGTTTTTGCTTCAGTTTTGGCTCTAAGTAGGTATAATTGTAGTTCTTAGTCTCAGCCATGATACCATTTACTCAGAGGACTGATTTAGCCTTCAAAATTCAGTTTACGACGAAAAAAACTTATTTGATATTGATACCAGGAAATCCAAATTTGACTTGCATCCATTCATTTTTCTTTCAGTCTACGGTTTTGCTTTAACTGGAAACAACTATTGCTTTTTAGTCTTTCATGTCAACGTCCAAAGAGTCTGAGCTCCAGGACAATGGATTAGTTTTAAAGCTTTCATTACACCCGAGCAACGCTGGGCTATACTGCTAGTAATGTATAAATGAAAAATTGAAAAATAATCATCTGCGATATTAGAATAATAATGACCCAATTATGTTGCACATCTACAGGCTTCTCAATGAAGGTTGCATCAAATGAGTTATAAAATTTTACCTCATCCTCTATATTCACCAGATACCTCTACTAGAGATAAAAATTTATTTAAGCATTTAGACATTTACATATGTGATAAAACATACTCTAACAACAAAGAGATAAACAAAGCATTTCAACTGTAAATGACACCAAAAATAATTTTTCTAAAGATGAAGAATTTTCACTTATGGAGAAAAAACGAAATTCAATAACATGTCACGAGTTTGAACCAAATCATTCCATTATTTAACAATTCACAAGTTTTTTTCATTTCCCATAAAATGCATCAGTTCATGTGTGACAACCAAATATATACATATATAAGTATACATAAATATATACAGATATATACATATACACACATATACATGTATCTACACTATTTACATTATTCAGATTATTGTCTTCATCTTTGTTACTATTTGTACAACATTTCAGCCATTGTACACTCTGGCTTTCTTCAGTTGCTATGAATTTTCAACTGAACCCTTTATTATGACCATTGGGATATATCATTCTCATTCCTTGTGTGAAGCCTCTTTTAGTAGTCATGAGTTATCTCTCTCTAATCCAACTATCTAAGTTACTTGTTCACAACTGCTGTAGCCTGGTATTGAACTCACAACTCTTTCGGTCAGGTCACTGGAACAATAACAACTGAAATTCTGGGACTTATAAGCCTAATGTTCAGAAACCATTTTTTACCAGAATTTATATTGCAATTTTGTGATGCTACTATTATTATTATTAAAAAAATAAAAGTTTTCTCTCATATTTTCTTTACCAGAGCTCATATTGCAATTTCTTTTACAGTAATAATTTTCTCTGGCACTCCATATTACTGGTTCCCATATTGTATTCATCTCTATGCTTGGTCAGCTTAGGAGATTTTTGTAGCCTAGCATATGTGCTGATTTCTTAAGTTTACGTAGTTTCCAATGGTGATCTCTATCATTTCAACTTCATCCCATAGGGGGCGGTGATCCTCTTTCTCCCTCCATATGTGTCACCTATCTCCTATATATGTGTTTTTCTATCTCCTCTTATGTTACAACCTTGCGATGTTCTTGTAGCCTTACCTTAAAGGGGCGGCATGTTTCTCCTTTATATTTCTTTTCACAGCTACATGGAATGGTGTACACATAGTCCTTAGTCATGTCCTCCTCTGTTGGGGGTCTTACTCTGGAGAGGTACCTGTAAAGTGTAGAACCACTTCTGAAAATCGTCCAGATGTTATATTTGTATTTTCTCCAATAACTACTTCAGTCGAGTAGACAGACCGAGGCTGTTCTCTGAGAGTTATTATCTTCATGCACACTTCCTTCCATGTTCATTGGAGTTGTTGTCATGTACCCTGGATAATTGTTACATTGTAGGGTACTGCTTATACTGACCATTTCCTATTCACATGTCTCTGGGTCATCACTTATAACTTTTGCCTGATATTGCAGGCAGTAGACGATCTCTTTCTTTACATTGTATGGGTGGTGGGAGGAGTTGAAACTGAGGTATTGTCGGTGAATGTTGGCTTGCAGTATACGGATGTCTTGAACACCCTTCTCTGAATGCCAGTTTGTTGTCACTCTTTTTCCATAGCGAGCTGTACTGATGATCTTATTGAGGTCACATGGTCCAGTAGTCTGGACCTCCTCCTGGTGTGGTCAGAGTATGAAGGTGTCATCAATGTATCTCAGCCATAGAGTTGATTTTAGAGCTGTGGATTCTAATGCCATCTCTTCAAAATATTCCAAGTATATGTAAGCCAGTGATGGTGACAATGGCGAGCCCATTGCTAAGCCTTCATCCTGTCGATATATGTCTGATCCTCATCCAAAGTGTGTTGTTTGTGTGTTGAATGTCAGCATCTCTATCAGGTTATCTAGTGAAATATAGGTACGTTTTTCTAGGGATGAGTCCAGTACCAGTCCGTCCCTGACTACTGATAGTGTCTCTGCTGTGGGTACCTTAGTGAAGGCTCATCACATCCAGGCTCACCATTTGCTTGCACTAGATGGGAGCATCTTTAATAAATTCCATGAAGCAAGTGGAGTTTCGAACATATGATGGTGACTTTCCTATCAGTGGGTCAATTAAATCTACAAGAAAGCAACTCAGAGGGTGGCACACTGAGCCTAGACTGCTAACAATTAGCCTGTGTGGAATACTGTTTTGAGAGTTGGGTTTGAGGGAGATAACTCATGACTACCAAAAGAGGCCTCACACAAGGAATGAGAATGTTATACCTCAGTGATCGTAATAAAGGGTTCAGTTCGAAATTCCTAGTGCTTGAAGAAGGCCAGGCTATATAACAGTCAAAACATCGTACAAATGGCAATAAAGATGAAGACAATAGTTTGAATTATGTAAATACTACCTCAACTCAGAAATATAGACAATTACATGTATCTACATATAAACACACACACACACATATATTATATATATATACATACACATTATTTGAATTTTTACTTGTTTAACATTATTATTTTTTAATAGATACTTTGTAATTGAGTGTTTATTATTTGATATATATATATATATATAATTTCTAATTGTTTGGAAAATATCTATTTTCCAGCATATTTTTCAAACAATTTCTCAAACGATTAAGGCCAGTGGAAATTATAATGTACTGTTTAAGTATCCGTACTGATGAGCTGTGATACAGATCTGTCTGTGGATGACTTTATATATATATATATATATATATATATATTAGTGATGTAAATTAATAAATATACATATGAGGGTGTACATATGTATAGTATTATTATTCAGGTGTTAATAAAAGTGCTCAATGTATGAACAGAGCTGTATTATATATATATATATATATATATATATATATATATATATTTATGCATATTATCCTACATCTATGACACAACTCAGAGCTTCATGCATTATGCAATCATTAGGTGCATATTTCAAACTGACAGTTTAATAGATTTGAATTTAAGTTCACTTGATGCTCATGGAAATAAAATCTTATAAATTACTGTGTTTTTAATAACAAGAATAGAAATTTAAATATTCTAAGATTACAAGTAGATAAAAATTTAAATTTAGAATTAAAATATTAAAATGCAAGGAGAAAAAAATCAAAGGGGTGTAAATCATAAAATGTAACAATTTAAAAAACTTAAATATTCTAATATTACATGTAGAGATAAAAAAAATTAAAATTATAAATAAAAATAAAATAAAAATAAACAAATAAGAATTTTATAAAGTTGCTTTTATATGTCCACTTGACGGGGTAAAGTAAAACCAAAGGATTTATTTACAAAGCAGAAGTTCAAGATACAAATGAACAGAAAAAATTCATGTAAAATGTACTGAAGGTAATTAAAAAAAAAATAATGGTACAATCGTAAGTCAATATTCAAGCTAGAAAGCCTTAAAAATACTATCAAACTAGCCAACTACAAGTGGAAATTTTTTAAAAAATTGCAAAAATCCTCATATAAACTGGAGTATATTAAGAAAGGACAGACCTTGCAATGGTGGTCACATCTACAGATTGTGCCAAGAAGAAAAATTGACTATAGGATCATTTCCAGAATGAGAAAAGTTGCTAAATGAAAGGTCTGAAATAATGTTCAGATATATACACATTAGAAAATGCATTTTGGTTTCATACAAACACAAATGAAAGTTTGTACAATAGTATTTGGCTAGTCTTGACTAACTCCTCCCTTATTTTAAACTTCCAGTTATGCGTTCAAAAAAGGGTTGGATAATCAGTTAATATTTAACGCCTGACAATACTGAAAGGTTGAAACCATGGTAACATAATCAGCTAATCTTCATAATTAGAACAATATATATATATATATATATATATAACCTTGAGAGCCAACAAACCTACCAAGGTTTCACCAAATTGGATCTTCAGGGAAAGTTTGCTCTACTTGCATATTGAGCGCTTTTTGTTTTAGGTTTCTCGTCTTGGGTTTTTTTCTTTGGGCTACGTACTTTGACTGATGTTCAAGTGCTTAGCTTGTTCTTTTTTTATTACCATTTTTTCCGTCCGCATATGTACTCAGAGGGTTTTTCAAAACAAGTATAACAACGCATATATATATATATACACACACACACACATATATATATATATGACAAACATACATAATAGTTACAAACATGACATATATACAAGCATCATATTTTACATGATATACCTAAATATTTCTATGACCAGAAAGTGTACCTAACAATTAAATTCATTCCCAGAAGAGAAAAGTAGGTCTTAAGCATAAAATGGTTCAAATAAATGTACAGTTTGCAGTATGTAAATATTTCTGTTGACTTTTGCAAGAACATTCACTTGTTATGAGTCATTATGAATGCCAAATCTGGCTGACAGTAATTTGCATGGTTTTTTTAATTGTCAATTCATTTCTTTCTTCTAGTTATACACTATAATAAGTCAAAACATTTTAAAATACACCAGTAGAAATAGATTTTATGTATATTCAGTTATTAAATTATGATTAAATGCACACAAATGGCTAAGGGAGTAATTCATTAAAAGCAATTTTACAAGAGAAAAAAAGAAAAAGGGAAAAATTGTCAACTGAAACAGACAAATATAGACCTCAGCAAAGGAGAGAGGAGGTGGAGATTTAATCAGGTTTAAGTTCATTTTCATGACAGACATTTTAAAAGAAAATGACAAGCAATTATGGAAATTTTCAGTTTTGTATTAATTATTGCAAGACAACAGTATATTAAGTACTGCTGTTATGGTTAAAGAGTGAGGCTTGTATCCAGAAGGTACAAAGTGCAATTCTCAATCACAGATGTGACACTAGAACTCTTTTTTTTTTTATATAGTGTTTCTCTTTATTAGCAAACTGGAATCTTTGCATTGCAGTAAGCATTGTAAAACTGCTAATTGTACATGCCAAACAAGAGAACGTGTTTAAAAATACACCCACCACTGAACTGATCTCACTTTATTTGAAATTTAGTTGTTTAATAACAAACATTGATTTTCTAGCACTAATAAAATCATTTCAAAAGATTCAAATTTAATTGTGTAAATTCAAAAATAACCTTAAAGAACAATGAATTTCATATTGAAATGATGAAGGGTTTATCCAAATAAACTAAACTACCAACAAACATGAGAAATTGAAAGAACAATTTTATCAGTTACCTTAAATTTTTAATAGGAGTGATAGTAACCATGATTGCTTTCTGACTAGTATTTCTTTCATTTTTATTTTAGTTGCTACTCCTCCTGCCACCAGTTTATGGCCATTAGTAAACAGCTTGAATTGGAAATTAGGGCCATAGACTGATAAGTTTGGGGAGTAGCAATGAGAAGCAACTAAGATAATATGTCAAAAATTAATAATGGTTGACAACCCTTCATCTAAAATAATATTGTTACACATTCCTATTAATTTCTAAAGAATTAATATTTTTTTTATTAATCTGACAAATTTTATTGCATAAACGTAGGTATCTCAAAAAAAAAAAAAATACAGTATCTAACGTTTAAAATGAATTTTTAAAAATAAAAATCTTTCTTGAAGCTTTAATTTTAGTTTTAATTACAAGTTAATACATTAAATTTAATATTTCCAATAAGCACATTACCTTGCTGTATTTCAAAAACTAGCAACTGAAATATGGCTCTACAGAAGGATGCTGAGGATACCATGGACAGAACATGAGAGCAACAATGAGTTTTTGGGGAGGATGGACACAAAAGGGAAACTGATACAGAAAAAAAATAGCTGAAGTTTCTGTGACATGTAGTGAGGAAGAAGGGCTTAGAGAATCTGATGCTCACAGGATGGCTAGAGAGTAAAAGAGACAAGGTAAATCAACACGTGACATACTTGATGGACTTGAGCACTTGAGGGGGATAACAAGAGAAGAGGGTGTTAAGAGCTACAAGGGATAGGAAGATGTGGAAGGCCATGATTGCCTACGTCCTGAAGGGTCACAACACAGAATAATTTAGAACTAATTTTAATTGACTAGAAGAAGTTTTAGGTTTTTTGGGAGGGTTTTTTAGCTAAAATAGATGATTAGCACCCCTCTTTTAGTCATCTTTCATCACAATGCAATTTTCTTTATTAAAAATCTAAAAATAAAATATACTTTCCTGAAACTTTGAAGAATATTAAAAACATATTTATTTATGACCATCATAAAGTAAGTGTCGACATATCTCACACTACATTAAGAGCACTTAATTACTTGATAAAACAAACACAAACTTCACTGCAAGGAAAGCTGAACTTTTTATTGTTGTTCTTAAATGTTTGGACTCCAGACACTCAAATAACAATAAAAAAAAAAACATGAATAGACGGATCCCAACACTTTATCAAAACTACCATAGACAAAGTGGTTAAACCATTATCCACTAAGACAAGCTCTCAAGATAAGGGATGTGGGTTTTCATCATTATTCCGGCTAATTGCTCAATCAGTCAAAGGTCAACTCAGAGGGCTATGATATAAAGCAACGATAAGATGTAGTAAAGCAAAAATAAATGATAAAGTTTCATAAATAAAAATAGTGCACATCTGAGTTTAAATTCAAAACATTCTCCAAACAGGCTCAACAAAACATTCAGCCTCTGGTACAGTATACAAATGAGAGAAGCCATCTCTTCTAGAAAAACAATACGTATATGAACAAATGAGAATGCACTACTATCTTAAATTACCAAGTTATATTATAGAAAACTGAAAGTATTGAAGTTCTTACTATTTGAACTGCAGCCAACTAATCAAAAGCAAAGAGTCCTGAACAAGAGATTTTCTCTAATTAACAATTATTAGCAATTCACACTGTCCAGTAGGAAAACTTTAAAACATACCACAAAAAAAAAAGACAAGTAAAATTAGGCCTATGAGGAAATGTAGGCTTTTAATTCTAGTTTTGGCCTCAATTAGAAAAATTGTTGGTTACTCATCTCACCTTACCTAATAGAAACAATACTTCCCCAAGCCAACATAAAAAACAAACATATGAAAAAATCCATTATTTTAACATCTCATAGCATAATAATATACTGCACATGAAAAAAAATTCTTTTCTATTATGAACTATGACTTTTTTTAAATGCTTAGTAATTTCAGTTAATCTCATAAATAATTTATGAGGGTTTTTTACTAGTAACCAACATTTTTTTTTTGTTAATAGATACTTTATTTAAAATAAAATTTATTTCATCTCTTTGCCTTGATAAAGTCACAGGACGAAACAACTAGGCAAGAAAAATATAATTTTTCTGTTATCCCCTTTATTTAACCATACTGTTCTTTTTCTCAGATTATAACTGAGTAGACTTATATATATATATATATAAACTTATTTATAAATGGAACTTTGTCTGTGTATGTGTGTGTGTCTGTGTATCCGTTACCTATAGACTCCGAAACGGCTGAACAAATTTTCTTGAAAATTTACACAGTTGTACTATAAGCATCTGCAAGTGTTCTTAGCTTGGTTTTGTGTCGAGGTACCCTCGATAAATATCGAAAATCAATAATCAATATAGAAGGAGTGGTCCGATTTTAATCAAATTTGATATGCTCATAGACAAAGACATAAGAAACGATATTCCGAAGTTTCAAGGTTGCAGTTCTTACAATAGTGCAGAAAATTGATTATATATATATATATATAAAAAAGGCAAGATGTTTGTGGGTGGGTGTTTATCTGCCTGTATGTCTGTATTTTTTCAGCCCTTTTATTTTAGTTTTTGCTTCGGGTTTGGCTCTAAGTACGTATAATTGTAGTTCTTAGTCTCAGCCATGATACCATTTACTCAGAGGACTTATTTAGCCTTCAAAATTCAGTTTACGACGAAAAAAACTTATTTGATATCGATACCAGGAAATCAAAATTTGACTTACATCCATTCATTTTTCTTTCAGTCTATGGTTTCACGTTAACTGGAAAGAACTATTGCTTTTTAGTCATTCGTGCCAACGTCCAAAGAGTCTGAGCTCCAGGACTATGGATTAGTTTTAAAGATTCATTACACCCGAGCAATGCCGAGCTATACTGCTAGTATATATATATATTAGGTACGTACAAAATGTCGCTAAAAAACAGCATGAAACAGCATAGTATGAATAAAAAAGTTCATAAACTTAATAAAACAAACTTTTTCCATCAAAATATTTATATTTTTATTAAGAGGAAAGATCAAAGCAATTTTTAATTATTTTTAAAATTTTTTGAATCCCTGCTAACATTTTCGAAATTTTGATAGAAAATGTTGTTTTGTTTGAGTTAGCGGCTAAAAAAAATATTACGCCTTTATTACAATAGGTTACGTGGTAATGATGACAGAACCCACTTTTTTCACGGTAACAAACACATTAATTTGAAAATTCTCGCAAAAATCAAATAATTTTCAGATTTGAATGAAACTTTCAGTACTCATTCACAAATGAATGAAATTATTTTTTAAATTATTATTTTTGAAATATCTTGATGAAAATATTTTTTTTTTAAGTATGTTACCCCCCCTCTACGTAAATCCATGAAATTTTAGTAAAATTTAAATATCTGTATAAATTTTTTTTATTAAATAAACGCAGGACTCATTGGGGCATATAAATCATCTATGCTTTTTATTTTAAAATGGACAACCCGACCGAAAATCTGCCCCGAAGCGTAAAATAAAAAATACAATAAAACTCTGATATAATTTAATTTGATAAACTTTTAATTGCTGGAATTAATAATAATTATGAAGGACATTATAGTCTGAAGAAAAAAAATTTTTTCGTTTACTAATAAAATTTTGAAAGAATTGATTTTATTTTTTTATTTTTTACTATAATAATTCATAAAAGTGTTTCTAATATTTTAAAAACCTTTTATGAAAACGTTGTTTAATTTCCTCTTACTTAAGAATTGATTATCACATTGCCTATCGAAAATTGAAAAGTTTGATAAAAATCGTTCACCCATTTCAATTTTAAAATAATTAAAAAAAAAATAAATTTGTTAATTTTTATTAAGTACGGTGTTCCATATGAGTCATAATACGTTTCCGTAGGGGTCGTATTGTTTTTAGAAGTTAACAAGTGTTTGGATTAACTGCCCTTACATCGGAAACGAGACAAAACTCACTTCAATTCTGATTCTAGTCTCTTCAAGACGTTTATAAAATCCAACAGCCTGTTTTGCAATTCATTCCATAACTATTTACACAGTAAGTATTATTTTTTAATTTCTCAAATTTTTAATTGTGACTATAGGTGCATTAACTAAACTAATTTACGATAATTTTATGTATAGCACAAGAAAATGTGAAAAAAATTCTCAATTGAACTTCAGAAATCTCAATTGAACTTCAAAAAAAAAAAATCTTCACGATAAAAGTTTGTTTTTATTAAAAATGAAGAATTATCGTGTATGATAAGTTTTAATGTTTGCAAATTACCTAACTGACCATTTAGAAAACGTTCTACTGGAATTTCTTTTGTTTTTTATGAGATTTTTTAGACAAACTTGTGAGGTAAAAATTCGCTCTTAATTCTACCCCACGTGCAAGAAAAAGAACTAAAAAATTATAAAAATAAGTCTTAAATCTGATTTTGTGAAATATAAAGTTTGAAAAAGATTTTAAAAAATGAAAAGGCTATTATTAGCTTCAATTTAAAATATTGACAATGAAAATTTTTTTATTAAATTTTTGTTTGAGAAATTTTATTTCCTTTATTTTCACCTCCAGTTACAAATTTGGCTTCCATTTTTTTTTTTTTTTTTTTTTTTTTGCATGCACAAAGCAAATTACAATGAAGTAAATCTGAATAATCAAAGTAGTTTTTTTTTTATTTCAAACAGAAATTAAATTGATTGGAAATTATTTAACTGCTATTTAAAATTTTGTTTCACAATTTTTTTTTTATGAAGAAAGTGGAAAATTTAATAAAATAGTTTGAATTGTTTGTAAATTTTTAGAAAAATTATCCTACTTAAAGTTACTCATTCCCCTAAATGTGGAAGGAGTAACATTAAATTAACTTGTTAAAAATATCTGTAAACACATTTCAAAAATAATTTTTTTAATTTATAGATAAGTCAGTTTCATTAAAATAAATCAATTGTTTTATTTTATTTCAGATGAATAAAACTGAACAAATTCTTCAGAATTACAGTAATGTAGATATAGGCAGCCCTATTTTGTGTGGCCATATTTTTTATAAAGTCCATAAAAAATATGGATCTTTACAAATAATAGCAGAATGGGCCACAAAGAATAATGTGCAAAACGGTTTCCCCGAAATTAAGAAACATAAAATTAATGACCTTTGTAAAATATTTAATAGAAGGTTCAGTGGGAAAAGTTTTGCATTATTCCAAAAACTTTGCAAACAGACGGCTCATTCTGTTACGTCTAACTTTTCTGTTGCTGCTGCTATCGCATCATCTTCCTGCTCAACCTCTGCCACAACTTCTAAAATGCCTGAGCCAACTGGCTACATGCCTTCTAATACTCAAAATCTTTCCTCTGCCACTGCAAACTTGACTGATGCAACTGCAACCTTAGCAAAATTAAATGCAAGGCTAATCCAGCTATTTCAGAACATTACTCAAGAAACCCTCCCTAAAGCAACACAAACCCTCTCTGAAGCAACTCGAACCCTCTCTGAAGCAACTCGAACCCTCACCGAAGCAACTGGAACCCTCACTGAAGCAACTCAAACCCTCTCCACACCAACTGGAACCCTCACTGAAGCAACTGGAACCCTATCCACACCAACTGGAACCCTCACTGAAGCAACTGGAACCCTCTCCACACCAACTGGAACCCTCTCCACACCAACTGGAACCCTCTCCACACCAACTGGAACCCTCACTGAAGCAACTGGAACCCTCTCCACACCAACTGGAACCCACTCTAAAAGCCAGAAAGAGTTATCAAAAAAAATAAAACAATTAGATCCCTTAAAAAACAAATCCAGTTGCTACAAGACAAAACCATGAATATTTTGAATCCACTCACGACCAGGAAGCTCTATTATCAATGTCTTTTAAACGGAGTTCCTGCTTCTCGTGTTGGTGAACTGGTGAAATGTATTTCACAAACACTATTACAGAAAGATGTGAAGAGAAGTTCTACAACTGTTTATAGAATGGTTGGGGAGCTCGGTTTCCTTTCGGATGTCATGACGTTCAATGCAGTGATAAGTGCCGAAAACTGCACTTTAGTTTTTGATTCGACAACGCAAGATGGAATACATGTGAACTGTGTCATGTTAACAACGCCATCATCATCTCATCTTGTGTCTCTTGAACGTCTTGCTGGAGGAACTGCAAAAGACTATAAGCAGCATATTTGTCACTGCATTACTAAGTTGGCCGAAGTAGGATCACATTCTACTGGTCAAAGTATTAATGACAGTTGCAAAACAATTATTTCTAAAATTAAATGCTGCTTGACAGACCGAGCTCCTGTCAACCATTCTACAATCTGTTTACTGGAAAAGGAGTGGGAAATAAGAATGAAGGAATTTCATTGTAACTTACATCCTTTGGAAGCAGTTACATCAAAAACGAGGAAAGTCCTGAAAGAATGTGAGCTCAGCACCATGAGAAATTCAGAAGTAAGTGAGTGCGTAGCATGGCGAATTATTGTCGGCATGAATTTCCTCAGATATAGTGATAAATTAGGGCATGTAAATACCATGAAGTCCTTTTTTCGCCAGCAAGGGCTTACATTGTCCCTAATCCCGAGATTCCGAGGAAATCGGTTACATATAATTTTTCATTTAGGTGCAGCTTATTTTCCCATTTTTGAAAAATGTAAGAAATTTGTAATGGGACTTTCCTCTACAAATGAAACTGTCACTAGGTTGCAGACCTTATTCAGAGAAGAAGTTGCCGTAATTCAAATTCAAGTGCTGGGAATCATAGGAAAATTATTAACTGGGCCTTGGATGAGTACCTTCTACACCGATGCTGAAACCCAGAAAGATCCCATTGACACGATGAACATCGTCAAAGGGGTCATTGCAAATATGAAGGTACTCATTGAGGCCCCCATGGATATTTTTTCTTGTCGAAATGACTTCTTTGGGAACCAATTATCAAGGGAAGTCTCTGAGTCTATACTGATTCCCACTAAAAATGAAGATTTATTTCAGCAAATGATAACTGCCTGCTTAAAAGGAGCTGTGGAGGTTTTAAGCAGGCAGTATGAAAAATCATTTGCAATTGTAGAAGCTTCTCCCAAGTCGATGATAACATCAGTGAGGCAACACACCATGCTAGCAGAAAGTGTCATCGGTGAGTTTTGCGAACGAAAGAAGCTTGCGCCTAATGCTTATGTATCCAGCATAAGTGATCTCATTAAGGCCAAGCGGAATCAAGTAGTGAAATTCATTGATGACCTTGATGCTAGCCAATTGGATCGCTACTTGGATTTGGCAAGGACTTTCGGCAGACAGGAGACTGAACAGAGAAAGCCGATAAATGAAGAAGTTGAAGAAGAAATTGTCAGAAGGATCCAGGCAAAAAATGACAAGTTGGAAAAACAAAAAAGAGCCATGATCCAAAAACAGCTCAAGACTTTGAAGGATACCTCAATTTCGTCTTTAAGGAAAAAATATCCTGATTTTGCTGAAGGCCTCCATGAAATACTTAATGGTAACATAGTTGGCAAAACCATACGACATATTTGGACAATTGATGGTGTAAACCGTCAATATGTCGGCCACATCATGAGTTTTGTAAATCCAATTTACAATATTTTTTATCTCAATGATTTGGTTGACAACTGTCAATTGAACCAATATGAAGTTGGTGCTGACTATGTTATGCAGGACCTTTTTCTTGAAGATGAGCAGAGTTGAACAGGCAAGAGAAGAAAAAAACAGGCAACTGAAGAAAAAAAAAAAGGCCCTTTTCAGGGCCACAAAATATTCCAGAAAGTCTTTTCTCTGAACACAAAATATTGCGTAAAAATGATGTAACCAAATATATATATTAACATCTGCAGTACTATAAAAATTAAATTACATATTATTACCATGTCTTAAACTTAATGATAACTTATTAATAATATGAAAAATATATAATATAATTATTAATAAATAACCAAATAAAATTATTAATAAATAACCTAGATCTATCTATCGCCCAGTTCACATTCCACCCACGTCCACTGAACAGGTCAAGAGGCCCATCCCCCGTTCCCTGTCTAGGATGTGGTTTCCGGCTTTATCCTTTCCGATCCTTTCACTATTACACAGCCCCCTGCACATCAGTGGCGTTACCGCCTTTCTCGGGGTGATATGATAAAAAAAAAAAAAAAATTATTAATAAATAACCTAAGAAAATTATTAGTAAATAGCATAATAAAATTATTAGTAAATAGCATATTAAAATTATTAGTAAATAGCATAATAAAATTATTAGTAAATAGCATAATAAAATTATTAGTAAATAGCATAATAAAATTATTAGTAAATAGCATAATAAAATTATTAGTAAATAGCATAATAAAATTATTAGTAAATAACCTAAGAAAATTATTAGTAAATAGCATAATAAAATTATTAGTAAATAACCTAAGAAAATTATCAGTAAATAGCATAATAAAATTATTAGTAACTAACATAATATAACTTAGTTTGGTTATTTTAAAATAAATTACTAATAAATATCATAATATAACATAGTTTGGATATTTTAATTTCATTAAATTAAAAATTATTCTAAAAGAAATTTAATTTTTTTAATTTTTCAGAAAGCATATTAATAGTTTCAGAAAAATATGTAATATTTAAACAAAAATATTTAATATTTCAGAAAAATTAACAATATAACTTAGTTTGGTTATTTTAACTTCTGTTTTATTAAATTATTTTAAAAGAAAAGTAAATTTTTATTTATTCAGATAAAAGCATAGTCTGGCTATAAAATTCTATAAAATATTATACTTGCTGAATATATGTTAAATTTTCAATTTTACTATTTAGTTAAAAAACAACAAAAAAAAAATTAAATTTCGAAATGTTACATTTTAAGCAACATGAATTTTTTGTCACTTACGGCCGCCATCCAAACGTCATTCACACCTGCTACTTGTCAACACGTCATTTATCGCCTAGATAAGCGCTGACAAGAGGGCTACTGTTTTTAAAGAGTGATTTATTTCGCAAATATCAAGTTAGTAAGCACTTAATGCTTGTTTGAAATCAGATAAAGGTAGGTTTCAATAATAAAAATCGACTTAAATAACGTGTCAAGGAGGTATATTTTTTTTTTGCAAGATTTTTAAATCAGAAATTTAGCTACTGTTTACAAAATCTGTCGATTCGTCAATAATGGCGGTAAATTTAAAAAAAAATTTTTTCTGCAGTTAAATTTTTGATTCCGAGCAATATAATTTCGGTTTGAACTAAACCAGGGTATTTTGCTTATGGTAATTAGTAAATTTAATCTCTTGGCTTTCAATTAAAGGTAAAATTAAAGCTTCAAGAAAATGTTTTTATTTTTAAAAATTAAATTTAAATTGAGGTATCGAAAATGCGCAGTGATTTTTTGTACATCCCTAATATATATATATATATACACACACACACACACACACACACACACACACACACACACACACACAGTGAGATAAATGTGTTTGAAGTGATAGCAACATAAGGTCGCCTTTCATCTTCCCAGAAGGCCTCAAACTCAACACAGAGGCCTACATCAAGTGCTGCTGTGTCAAGAACGTGACTGTTGGAAGACCCTATGCCAGGTAATAGGACTCTGCATCATGCCACACAATGTAGTCATGACTATCAGATAATTTCTACAACTACATCACCCTGCACATATGGCCCAACTCTTCAGACTGCGACCCCCTTGATTATTTGTGTGGGGCACAGTTGAGCGAGAAACTAACAAAACTCCTAAGACCAAAGACGAACTAAAGGCAATGATTATGGCAGTATTCACCAACTTAAATCATGAAACAGTCCAGAAGAGTTGCAACAGATTCCAAAGTCGTCTGGAGGCTGTGGTTGAAGCCAATAACAATTTTATTGAATAAATTTACTGTTTAGTATTTTAAGACATTTTTTGTTTAATTTTAATAAATATAACTGTTAAAATGAGATGTTATTTTCATTTTTGCATAATTTAGATGACAATCCACACATCATATCATATATATATATATATATATATGTGTGTGTGTGTGTGTGTGTGTGTGTGTGTATGTGTGTATGTTTATCATTTTAAACATTTTGTTCTTGATTTTTAGTGTATATTCATAATTGAGTAAATACTGTGTTTACTTTTAACAATGTCTATTACTACTTTAGATATATAAAGTCAGTCAATCAAAGAAAATCATTTAAAAATAATAATAATAAGGATAGCAACAACAATAAAAATATTATCAGGCCTTGAAACTAAACAGAAGCATGGGAAAAACATGTTAAAAATCAATTTTTAGACATGTCTGTCCTTTCTCAATGAAAAATACAATGAAGCTGGACCCACCCTACAAATGTTATTTTGCTGATATTTAATAGTGTTTTAGTAGTAAACTTGTCCAAAACTACTAGAGTTTTAGGTTAAATGTTTGCTACAGTTAGGGTTGTGGAGGGTTTGCAGATGACTTTTTGTGGAAACTATATTCATTGATTTTGTTTAAATTCTTATTTCAACATAGAACATGTGAATTTATTTTTTCTACTATCATATATATATATATATATATATATATATATATAGAGTGTGATATGTAAATTGTTGCCATTTTATCTTTTTAATTTCATGCATGTATGTTGTTTTTGATTTTGTCAACTGAACAGTATAGTAGGGTCAGTTGGGCACTGTCTGTGAGAAAAAGAGCACCATGACGCAATTCACTTTGTCAGAAATTTAGAAACAACATGCTGTACTGCTTGGCATTCATGCCGGAAGCTCCAATATGAATATTTCAGTGTGTTTGGGTGTCAATTTGAGGACAGTGCAGAGAATTCAGAAAGAGTTGGATGATATATCCAGTCAACATCATGATGTTTGGAGTGATCACTAGTGATGGTGACATTATGCTCCAATTCATCTTCCCACAGAGCCTCAGTCTCAACACAGAGGTCTACATTAAGTACCTTGAGGAAGTAGTGCTGTTCTGGACCAAGAGGGTGGCCGCTGGAAAACCCTGTACCATGCCACACAAGCAGGAGAATTCAGTTATGGCTGTCACACAATTTCTGCCATCACATCACCCATTATATCTGGTCAACTAACTCCACAGACTGCAACACCCTCGATTATGGTGCAAGGTGCAGTTGGGCGAGAAACCAACAAAACTCCTTGTAACACCAAAATGAACTGAAAGGCAAGGATTATAGCGGTATTCACCAAATTAAATCATGAGACAGTCCAGAAAAGTTGCAACTGATTCCAAAGATGTCAAGAAGTCATGGTTGAAGCCAATGGCAATTTTATTGAATAAATTTATTTTTTTAGTATTTCAAAGTATTTTTGTAAATATAACTGTTAAAATGAGATGTCAGTGTTATTTTAATTTTTGCAAAATTTAGACGATGATTTATCCATCACACCTTATGAGCTACGATATAGCAAAACTGGCTTGTATGTGGATGACTAATATATTATGCTCTCATTATGATTGAGCTCTCTAGAAAAGAAAATTTTAAAAAACAGTTTCCACTTCTGAGATATAAGCATTATTCTTCAGAAATTAATAAAGTTCTTTTGGTGACTGGGGTGTCTATACACTACTTATATACAACACATTAAAATTTCTCTTCTCCGATTCCATGTGCCTATGGCTTAAGGGGTAGTGACTCCGACCGACACCAAATCAGTCAAGTTTCAATCCTGGCCAGGAGCAAGTGGATGTGTCTAGCCACACTGATGAGCTGTGATACAGCGAAACAGGCTTGTATGTGGATGACTTATATATATATATTTATTTATTTATTAGAAAACTGCTACTTTGTGGTCCATGTTTGCACCATTAGAAGCACTTGAAAAACTTTCCATAAATTTTCTCTTCACTCTTTTGTTATATGAGTTTGCTAAAGCAATCAGTCACTGAGTCTTAATATCTTATCCAATAGATCAGTTTAAAAAAAAAAGACTGAAAATGCATCTAAATAGTAATAATAATCCATATGTGCTGGTTATTTTCTGCTCTTTATGCATCATGACTGCATTCTGTTGAAAAAAATTTGTTGAAAACTTGTCTCTTTCAAAAACAAATAAATGTAAGAATATTCTGTTTCTTCATTTCATTTGAACATTGTCTCAGCCCCATACTTTATAACCTTTCAAGAAACATCATTTATTCAATTATAGATCTTTATTTTACTAAAGAAAGTGAACAAAGTAAAGAATATTTAAAAAAATAAAGCATCTAATATTAACGTTCAAGAAAAACAACAAAACTAATACAAATATAAAAACCCATAAAAAACCCATACAAATGTAAAAAAAAAAAAAAAATATTTAGGTCCATGGAAAATTATGTTAATTAAATATATATTATATATATTTCTATGGCCAATATGTTTCAATGTGTTTATAAATAAACTTTATGTGGCACTTGTATTTACATAATGAAACCTGATATGCCTAATACACATTACTAACACATTGACTTCATAAAATTTGACTTCAAACATCAACTTTAGGCAATAACTAACTTAGGCAATAAAAAATGTTTTTATGAGTTAATTTCTAGCTTCAACCAAAGTCTTAATATTGATTATCCACTAAAAGTATCACTGCAAATAAACTCATTGCTGGCATCCACATATAAAAAAAAAGTACCAGAAAATGCAAAGCATGAATTCATAGTCATAATAAAAACTTGCAACCACCAAATCTCATGGTTTGAAATCAATGGGTTAATATTCTAAATAATGATAGATAAAATAAAGTTGAACTGCACATGATATACTGTCCAAGAAAATATATAAATCCAAGAAAAAAAAATACACATAAAAATGAGAAACCGCAAGATGTGGTTGTTATGAGGTGTCAGAGAGTAAAATTGTGAGTTTGAAGCAAAATGTCAATCAAATATGGATCGGAATCTGACATAAGAATAAAATAAAGAATAAGCAAAATGGATACTGTCTTTCTTGTATGTTTTTCATACATGTGTGAAATGATTGTCCAGAGAATTTAGTTGGAAAAATACAAGCAGAGTTTGGGGTTTTCTAACCACAAATTTTTGTAGAGAACTAAAAGATAAATGTTACTATTTTAACCTAAAAAAGGAAAAGGAGACAAAATTTTCATTGACACACATGTTAACAACCTGCCCACGTGAACTGCTTGTCCAATAGTGAGAATGTCATGTATGTAGAGGAGAAGAGTGGGTCAATTCTCATTGGTTTAGAATGAATGAATTCATAAAAATTATCCTCTCTGTCCTCTCTAAGCTTTACAACTACTGCCTATCTGTTTCCTGCTTTCCTGCCTGTTGGAAGTCTTCCTCTGTAGTCCCTATATTTAAGAATACTGGAGAACCCCTGGATCCCGCTAATTACCACCCTATCAGCCTCCTACTGATCTTTGGCAATGTGTTCGAGCATCTCACAGCCCACATACTCTTCTCAGACAAACAGTATGGTTTCCACTTCACCAGGTCTACTGCTGATATGCTAATGACCATCACTGAGTATATATATACCAGGCTCTCGATAAGAATGGTGAAGCTCAAACTGTTGCCCTGGATATTTCCAAAGCGTTTGACAGAGTCTGGCATACCTATTTATTATACATTAATATTTTGAGATCAAAATCTCATCTTCAGAATGGCAGAGGAGCATGTGTCTGTCCGAGTGAGTCCATGTCTTTCAAGGAATGGCCATCTCTGACTGTCTGCTGCTGCTGTCATTAATTTTACTCTGTGTGTGTGTGTGTGTGTGTGTGTGTGGACTGGGGTAAGAAATGGCTCATTAATTTTAATGCTTCCAAAACGAAGCTGCTATCTATTAACCATCACAGACAATTGCTCATACCCCTCCATTAGCATGAAACAGGTTAGCCTCCCTGAGAGTAAAACACTACACCTTCTTGGCCTCACACTCTCAGCAGACCTCAAGTGGAATGACTATATTGAATCTATTACTAAATCTACTGCTAAGAAGGTCAGTTCACTGTGCAGAGCCAGGAAGTCCATCCTGCACATATATAACTCTACAATCCGCCCGTGTATTGAATACTGCTGCCACATCTGGTTGGGTTCCCCTGCTATTCACCTCAGGGTTCTTGATAAAATCCAACAGAGAATCTGTAATGTGATTGATACCGACTTGGCAGCTCGGCTGCAGTCGCTCTCCCTCACTGGCATGACATGGCTTTCCTGTGCCTCTTCTATAAATACATTCACGGCTTCTGCCCCAATGAACTTAGATCACTGGTGCTCCCTAGGTATGGATTTACACGAGTTATTAGATTAGCAACTAGGTCCCACCCATTTACAATGAAACCAATAAAATGTAACCGCAATTTTAACAGCTTCTTTTCACGGACTTCTCACCTGTGAAATTCCCTTCCATATACTAGTTTCCCTGACAGATACAATCTCCAGGAATCTGTAAGGTCAACAGACATCTATCACAGTAACTCACATCCATTCTCTCAAGCTCTTTTTTCATCTACTACACCCCCATCCTCGGTATTCTCATCCGTCTATTACCCTCCTCCTGACATTTCCTATAACTAACCCCTCTTTCTTATCACTTTCCCCGATGTAACCCCCTGTGCAACAGTGGCTGTAGAATGCCTTGCTTGGGGTGAGATGATTAAAAAAAAAATTATTTAATTAATTTTTTGATTTTGAGACCATAATTTTTATTTATTTTCTTTATGGGCACAACAGAGAGAACATCTGAAAAGCAAATACCAGCTGCTGTCTGTACGAGACAAAAATGTTAGTTCTATGAAAATAATTAGAATCTTCAGCGAAATAGCTACAAGTAACAAATGTAGCAAAGAAGGGTCATTTTGCAAAGGTACCCTTTAGCAAAACCTGGAAGATCTGGCACTCTTCAATCTTTAACTCTTGATGTGATGACAGTAACTTCAGATGGATTCGTTTTCTACAGCTTATCAACCCTTTGCAGGTTATTTACACCCAAAAAATATTTCTAGATTGTAAGAAATTAGTTTTGGAGATAATACTAATTTATTGATACAAGTTTTACTAATTAACCCACCACTGGAGGGAGAAGAGGTGGATTCATACCTTGTGCTTAAGTGATAACAAACCCAACAGGAACTGGAACTCAGTTTTCTGATCAACAATCCCAAGACATTATCTATTACAACACCCACACATCCAAGTTTACAGCACTTGGCATTCCCAGCGATTATTCATCTAGGTACTGGCGAAGCTCAACATTGCTTAACTTCGGTGATCATACAGAAACCAGAGTTACATCAGATATAACCAAGGAAATTCATAGAAGTCAAAGATGTATAGTTTATCATTACTGCAGCACTAATCAAATTTCTCAACAGCCTCAGGAAATCTAAATTGTTCACTCCTGCTAATATAAACACTGATTAACTTAAACTAAAGCCACCAAGAAAACTGGATCCACTTCATAATATTTTGTCCTTCATCAAAAATGATTTTTACTGTCTATTTTTTAAGTTTATTTTGCAAGCATTAAAAGAAAAACAAATTTAAAAAAAAAAACAAGATGCTCTCTTTCAGTATGGTTGATCTCATTTCAAGCTCTTTGTCTTATGTCAGACAATGAAATTAAAACCCAATTGTTAAAAAAGCTTGAGGCAAATCCTCTTTAAGCCAATATTTATCTTCATAGTAGGCATCCATTTATCTCACAAGATAAAAGGTAGCACCCCATCTGGTCAAAATTCAGTCCTTTGGTGATGAAACTGAGGAAACCTCTCCAGAACACAGACTTGGGTGATATGCCCCTCACCTCCTGGACATACCAATAAAATCCAAAAGAATACAGGTCATTGCCTTTAGGGTTGGCTTGCCTGCAGGAATTGCCAGAAAGTTGTCAATGTTGATAGCCAACTGACTTTGGGGCTCCACTCCTGGTTTTCTGTGTTTTTGTCTTAATAATGACAATGAATCAACAGTGTCATTCTTAGATTTAAACCTACCAGGTCATTTACGAAAATAGCCTGTTTGACATTCATGACCAAATCCTAACATCTGACAACCTGAATCCATCAGATGAAATTGTCAAAATGAGGAAAAATCCCACCAAAACACAATGCTGAATAAAAGTGACATTATTACTCCTGGGGTTGAGTCATTGATTCCTCACATGAAGGGGAATCATTTTCTTGAAAACCAAAATCCATCATGCCAATCTAAACATGTACACAACTGACTTAACCATCTTGTGATTTTAATAAGATTATTAAAATGCTATTTTCTGTATCAAAAAATGAATAAAACAGATGCCATAAATTATTACTATTAAGAATAAACCACAGAATACCAAATTTCACCTTGGCTATACATTTATACAACTGATGCTAAAACTCAGCAAAATTGTGCTTCATGCTTGTAATGCTTACTTGCTATTAATATGATTGCATTCCAATAAAGCTTCTTATTTCTGGACGATGTTAATCTTCATGAGTTGCTCCCCTTGGGCACTCCTACCTAGGAAGGGATAATTTTACATAGAAGTGCCAAGCAGCATCTTTCACTGGGAAGCCACGTACAGATCAAAGCAGTTGAAATAAATGATTTTCTCTCCATCCCTTTACCAGAGTCTCTTAATTTAACTTTACATTTGTAGCAGAGCACAGCATAATATTCCCCATACAAGGTGCCGAATCTAACCTTACTCATACCAAAATCAAACTCTTAATGTATTTGTAAAGTGGTATGTGTAGAAACAAATTTCTTTTTTTTCTTTCCTCCTTTCTTCTTCTTAACGCGCTAACAATTTGTCTCCTTTAACAAATGAAAGCACAACTGCCTGAATGTCAAATTGGGGCTCCATTTATCTCTCTCAAGCTAACCACGATTTGCATACGTGCGAGACTCCTTTCCAGTTCTCTTGCGCACATGCACAGTCATTCCATGCTTCACCGCCATGTTGCTTGCCTCATCTAGCACCCGTTCTGAGGTTACAAAAGACAAAGGCAACCCTAAGCCTCTTGCTTCATCTAGGACTGTGTTCATCACACTTAGCAAACAAACACTCCTTTTTGTTATGTTTACGAACTACGAAAGAGATAAAAAAATAAAAATTCACTGCTTACTGATCAAAATAAAGTGAATTTCTAAATTTAAAAATGCACCATATCAGGTATTTATGTAGACAATTTATTGATTGGCTTATTTATGGTTCAATATTGTTATATTTTAATTGATCCTAAATGATTATTCATCCAATAAGGCAATGAATGACATTTTCAGTCAAGAGGTAAAGCCAATAGGTGCACAACTGACAGAAAGAACTATGGCACTATTAAAATATTTTTATATCTAAGTCTGTATAGTGATGAAAACGGTGACTAACCTCGTCAAACCAAGCAACAGCACATTGCGTTAATACTACAACGGAAAATGCGGCGAAAAAGAAAATTACAGACCCAAACAGAAAAAAAGGGGCACATATTCCGCATAACATGCTGAAGACGGAATATTTAAAATAAAATAAAAAAAAAGTCTGTCGCAGGACTCACTATAAAAATATATGCAAATATTTAGCGTCCTCTCTGAGTTGTCAGCCAATGGAAAAAAATTGATCGGCCGATAAAAGCAGTTGTTCTCAAAGCGGGGATGAAATTTTTTGGGTCTGACTGGTTAGGTGGATAGCAGTTCGTGAGATTGTACCGGCGAATTGAATTTTCGGCATTTTCTTTTTCTGGCCCGATATTCGAGTCTGAACTTTACGTGATTTTTCTCTGCATTGTGGAAGTAATTTGTGCGAAAATATTTCCTTGCAATACCAGATCTCCTACAGTCTGTCAATAAAATTGGGATACTATGAAAAGGCTAAAGAAACCAAAAATGATTAAAGAAAAAAGGGAATTATCTGTACTTACTGTGCATGAAATGCTTCCCATTTTAAAACCTCTCTCCATGCCTGTTCATTATTAGCGTTGTGAATTTTCACTATATTATCCATATCATGCGGTTTAATATCATCGTCCTTCCATTGCCAACCTGAAACATACACAGTCATTATCTCTAAAGCACACAAAATTAGGGTAAAAATACTATTGACAATTGGTACATCGATGTAATTATAAAAGTAAAAAGGAGATAATATTTTAGCCCAAACCAGTGGTTAAGAAATGGTACCACTTTAATCAGAGATTTCTTAAATATTTACTTGATGAACTAAGAAAGAAAATCACTTATTTTAGTGTAAATGAACCTGTAAGGCTCATTTGTTGACAGCAATGAAATGGCAAATTGACTTTTGTTCAAATGATTTGGGCTAAAAAGGATCATGAATCAATCAGATACTACACTCTGATCCTAGGTGGAAGAGAATAACAGTCATACATACAGACAAGAAATTTGACATATTTTCTTGAGTATAATACAAACCAGTGTTTCAGAAGCTAAAAATCAGTGAATAAATTACATCTTTGAGTATATGTCCCCATAGTATAGCCATCCTTACATAATTTATCTTTTGAAAAGTTATATCACATTTTTTCATTTCTCAATATCGTACACATTTTTAATTTCTCATGATATTACAGAACAGAGATGAACTGGATGTTTAGACATTGCATATTTCTTCTAATTTATTTTCAATTTGTTTTTGTGCAGATCATGTTTACAATCTTGCTGTTTCATATAAGAGGTTTTTTTAACCTGAGTAAAATTTTCTAAAAATGTGAACTTGCATGTAATATGATCACCACCTTTCATTTCTGTCAAAAATGTATTGTATTATGCACAAGAAAATATGGTAATAGTTGAGGTTCTCGTCAAGCTAATATGTCATACTTGTTCTATACTTATTTTCAGGCTAAACAGTAGTATCCTCTGACCTGAGGGGTCCAGGTTTGATTCCTACTGGAGAGCATGAATTTTTCTTGATTTTATTGAACATTCAGGCCAGTAGATCAAAATAAATTATTATACTGCTTAATAAATAAACAGAGCCTTTGCTCAAAGACAAATGTCCAATAAAAATACCATTTAAAGTGATAAAAATCTGTCGGATTAATAAAAAATCTATTCTAAAATTCTCATTACTTTAATTTTCACTCAAGTAGGTGCTTTGACCTGCTACAGTGAAGGAATAAGGGATGCCTAGACAATGTACATTACAGTATTCTATCAGAGTAATACTTTTAAGGATTTAGTTACAGGCAACATTGTGCAAAGTGAACATTTCATAAGTAGCCTTCAACAAAAAATCTTTACAATTAACAGCAACAATGCACCAAACTGAAACCTCAAAAGCTTTGTCATCTATCAATTCATTAGTCTAATTACCGGACCAAACAGCCAAGAACAGTCCCTCTAATTAATCATCTGCTTGAAATACTAGCTGAAGCAAAAATGCAGTTAAAATAAACACAATATAAAATAGTCCAAACTTTATTTTGGATGAGGAAGACTTAAATGAAAAGTAAAATTGTGATTCTCAGAATATAAGAATATTTTATTCTAAGACATCTTTTAAGATTAAACATCAAAAACTGCCAAATACCATGAAAGATTTGCATCTAGCATAAGTAGAAAACACATGCATTTATGAAACTCTAAAACTGATGTTTCTAATACAAATACTTGTAAGAGATGAATTAAAATATGAATCAAATGTTAATTTTAAAAAGGGCAGTGGATGCTACAACGTAGCAAGTTCAAAATCACTATCCTCATGCACATGAACTAACTAAAAATATTAATTACCATAACAAAAGTATTCATTTTTTATTATTACAAACATTAAATTTGATAGATACTGGTGTCTGAGAAACCTTTTCTTAAAATAAAAAAGTCCACACAAAAACAGTGAAATGAACCAAAATGCTAGTTATCTTAAAGAAATGATAACAGAATTTAAATTATTGGTGATGAGAAAAATTTGTGATTTCACTGGATAAATCAAAAATAAAAGAAACTATTGTAAAGCAAGATCCTTAAATTATAGCAGCAGGTACTGGATTTATGTTAAAATTCAGCCTAGGGATTGAAAATCTTAAAAGAAATGTTCCTGTTACCTGTTGGGAGAGATAATCTTCATTAAAACTTTCAATCTCTAGGCTGATAGACATTCATTTCTCAAAAAAAAAAAAAAAAAAAAAAAAAAAGAATGACAACTCAAACTCACGTTTTTTTATGGCTTATGGCAATAAAAAATAATGTCAGATTAAAGAAATCCATTGCACGCATTTATAAAATACTAAAAGTTTCATTTTGTATGTATGACAGCTTATGGCATTGAAACACTAGTTCCTATACAATCACCAAAATTAAGCCATGTCAAGCCTAGTCAGTACCTAGACGAGTGACTGCATGGGAATACTAGGTGCTGGAAGATTGGATGTACATGCTGAATAAATCATGGCCCTATCATGTTGAAATACCGGTTCCCATACAATCACTGAAGTTAAGCAATATCAAGCCCAGTCAGTATCTAGATAGATAGATGACTGTTTGGGAATACCATGTGCTGTAAGCTTGGATGTGCAGGTGGTATAGTGGATAATGGCCTGAAGTAGTTGTTGTATGGCTAAGGAACCAAAATAGTGCCCCTCAAATGTATGAAGAAAAAAATGTATCCAGGTGATTATTATTCAGCTACTGAATAATGAGACTTGGAAAGGTGGGGGTTTCAAGGCAACCAAAATTGTAGCCCGAGATATTGAATTAAAGCATCTCTAAGATTTGCTAACTTTTAAAAAAAAAATACTGATCTAGGCAGTTTGCAACTGAAAAATAATACTTTGGTCACAGTTTATGCTAAAATGAAAAAAATGATTATTCCAAGGAAATAACCATTAGCTGCTAATTTAGAATACTATTCCTCATTTATTTATTTGCAGACATCTAAAGAACATGAGAACAAAAATATTTCATTCATTCACATCTTTATGTGGAGTGTCCCTTCAGGATGTAGGCAATCATGGACTTCCACTTGCCCCTATCCCTTGTCACTCTCAACACTTTTCCCCTTGGTATCTCTCCCAAACCCTGCTCCACAATCCACCTGCTAAACCCCAACAAATATGTCTCGTACTGCTTTCCTCTGTCTTTCTTTCCCTCTATCCGTCTTGTGAGTATTAGATTCTCCAAGCCCTCCTTCCTTATTACATGTCCCAGAAACCTTGGTTGTCTCTTCCTGGTGCTAAGTATAAGTTTCCTTTTCATTTGCATCCTCTCCAAAACCTTGTTGTTTCTCATATGTTCAGTCCATGGTATCCTCAGCATCCTTCTGTAGAAACACATTTCTGTTGCTTCAAGTCTCTCCTTCATGTTTGAGGAGATCGTCCATCATTCGCTGCCATATAGGAGGACATTTATGACATAACAGTCCAGTACTCTTTTCTTTATTTTTAACAAAATTTTCCTGTCTTTCAACACTCTGATAGTGTAATCAGTAAGGGAGTGAATTCAACAGTACTCTTTATTTATTTTTCCTCATCATTATCATAATAATAATGGCTGTCTGCTAGGGTGGCTAGCCAAACCCTGTTACAGATGCTTGCTCAGGCACATTTTTGTTAAACACCCACAGAACTCACATGAACTTTATACTGCAACTATGATGAATAGACCTTAGTTACAATTTCTTGCAGAGAGAACATCATCAACAGTTTGAACAAGGCCAGTATATTCAAACCCTCAACCACTATGACTTGTTACCTCATGCTAGCACAACCATCAATGGCTTCCAAACAGTTTCATTTACCCAATTTTCCCCTCAAAAGGCTTGGGTCAAGCTGTGATATAGTTTTCAAGCACTTCCCAAAGTTACCACACATAGGGATCACTTCCCAAGGCCAATAACATTGAGAAGTGACAAATCAACTGTGGTGAAATTTGAACTCAGGTTTCATGGTCAGAAAGCAAATGTTCGACCCATGAGGTCATGCACCCATATTTTTCATCATAATTTTCCCTTAAAGTGTAACCCAAGAAGTCACAGAGCTGTCAAGTATCAAATGAAAATCTATTTGCACTGGTTTTGGCAATATGACATGATAGGAGGAGAAAAAACAAAAAATTGACAGCTCAGTAATTTTAAGTTTCGTTACAAGTGCTGACTGGAGAAAGACTGTCATACATTCACCAAGAGACAGAAAAATATTAATTACCCTGGGCCTTATATGACTGGTATTGATCTGAATGTTCTCCAATGGAAGATTTACAATTATTGATTAACACATTAATAAGTAATGCCTTCATAAAGCTGAAGTCTGATAGTGATATTTAATCTACAAACATTATTTATTCACAAACACAACCACCTATAGAATCTGAGTTAAATTCAAGTAACATAACACTCAGCAGTGAAACAGGCTATTTTACCAACTGAACAAATCCATTCTAGGCTCATGGCCATATCACCAATACAAATTGATGTAAGCTTAGATATACAAGTGGTATAATAGATACCAGCTCAGAATTGGAAATCAGAGATCCGAGTTCAAATTTCAGTCGGGTTGATTATATTCACTTATATGCAAATACCCGTGAAAACTTCTCACCCAGCTATGGATTAATTAATAGAACTTTATCTTCGAAAAAATTCTTACAATCTAAAAATGTTCTCTGGTTTTAAATAACCATGAAAGGTCTCATCATTTTTACAGATGTAACCATAAGTTCTATGCTAACAGTTTTTTTATTGCACTTCTCACCTGTGAAACTTATGGCTTCTTGCATTCCTGTCTAATTTGATCTTCAAAAATTTAAATGCAATGTCAATCGTTATCTTCTGTCTTCCTATTCTTTTATTGTTCTCTCCCCTTGATGACTTTTTGTTTTCATATACCCTGATACACAGTAACCCCTTGTGCCCTAGTTGCTTTATTGCCTTGTTTGAGATAAAATGATTTAAAAAAAAAAAAAAAAAAAGAAATGGTTGATAAGCCATTAACACAAATCAATCAATCAAATCCATTCTAGCAATTTACTTCTTCACCTTTTTTTATGCATGCCCCATATAAGAAATCATGACTCTCCACAGGTACAGGTCCTGTGAATCATCAAGCATTGTTGGGAAACATAATGGCATATTTTCCTGTTGCCTTCTCCATAGTTTGGAATTCAGAGATTACTTTCTATTATGTTGGTTGCCACTCAGGTTTAGAAAGTTCATTCTATTCTGCTATTTAACCAGTAACGTGGAAGGGAAGAAACAAATTCATGCTTTTCCCAAGAGTATTAGTGCAAAAGTGAACACAAATGACTCACTTGGAATTTAAACTCTGCTTGCCAATTTCACTTTCTGCACCAATAGCCATTATACGACTTGCACATTCGGGCTATACAGAATCATCAAAAAAAAAAAAAAAAAAAAAAAAAGATATCTCTACTAATATCTAAGGTATCATTTCAGCTGACATTCTTTTCCAAAAATATTATATGAATTGACTATAACCAAATTTACCTGTGTATTTTCTTCTTGAAATATACAAATGTTTATGGACAGATAAATTTAAAAAAATCAAAACCAAAAATAATGATTAGAAAATTTTTCTTAAAATAAAAACATTTGAGAACATCAGTTTCCTCCACTAACAAACTACATTAGAAAAACAAATCAAAAAGCTTTAAAAGTAGAAGCATACAAATCATACTAAAATGAACACAAAAATCTCATCTAATCCTCAAAATAAATAAACTTAGTCCTTTACAATATTTAGCTATTTCCCAAACTGTAAAATGCCCTGAAAGGACAAAGATTTTCTGACATACCTGGCATTCAACAACACATAAATAATTTACTGAAAGGTATTTCATAAAAAATGTTCCAAGAATGTTTCCTGCAGTGGCTTTGTCTCATGAAGTGCACAGCTTCACAAAGGGAAAACTTGGAAGGTGACAGTAGCCAACATCAATCAGGAATGCAAACTTTGCTTTCACAAGGCTATTCTTGGAATTAAGTTGCCACACCTTGTATTTCAATCTAAGGAATAAATTTAACAAAATCAGTTTGTTCCCATTGATTTTAAAAAGCATATTCAAAGTGAGGATTTCCTAAACCAAAATAATTTTTATACATGCATTTGGCACAAGAAAATAATCTCCATCTGCATGTGTTTTTATGATTCCACATCATAAAACCTTGTAAAAAACATCTCAACTCAATCACACCTAAATGTACATTGTCTATTGTCCTCCTGATTACTTTTCTTCTGTATGTGCTCCTTAGCGGGGTTTCTGTTTTGTAATTCTTCCAGTCCCAGTGGCTTTAATGCCTTGCTTGGAGTGAACATGATTTTTAAAAAAATCATAAAAAAACTGAGGTGTTTAGAATTAGAAGATAATTTCTGTCACAAAATAAAAAGCAAGAAAATCATGTTTAAAGTTTGTCAACTTTTGAAATGCCATAACTTTTGATCTATTTAAGATCTGAGGCACCTTGAAGTACCCAAGCAGTGGATAAAACCTCTACCAGATGCATGAGTTGACAATTAGACTCGTTTCAAGCTCAGACGGGCATAAAAAGAATCAAGAAAATGTCTGTAGCTGGTTTTTAAACATTATATTTTGAACGTATTTATTCATACATGTTTAAAGAAAACACTTTTAGTATAAACATATACCCATCTACATTGGGAAAGAAGTTAAAGCAGCTGGTTAAGGAAATGATCATTTCAACTTCTAGTCCAAAAGATTTCATTTTTGATGCAAAATGACTTCATGACTTCCATTTTTTTCTTTTTTTTTATTATCTATAAATTGCAGTGCATTTTAGGGAAAGATAGTGGTTACCCATTACCTTCGCCACAGTTTCAAATTCAGAGTTTTCCTTATCTTAGACTGATTGCCACCCAAGGCTAGCAAATCCAGTCTACTCTGCATAGTTAGGGGTCAGATTCAAGCCTTTCGCAAGGGCATTTGAGTGAAAGTGAATGCAACAGACTAGATATGCTGATTCTACTTTCTATATCAATATCCATTATGCTACCTACAATGGTACATTTTCAATAAAAAGCCAAAGGCACCAAGAATAATGACAAACCTTTACGCAACATGGCATTCCAAAACATTTGTGCTGAAGGATAGACCCAAGTTTCATTGTCTGTACCACTTTTTGGAATGGTAGATACTTCTCTCTCCAAAGAAAGTAAAAATGGTTGATCTTGTGATGGTTGTTGATTAGGTGGGGGCATCTATAAGAAGAAAGAGAAAAATATACAATTATTAAGATTCACAATTTATGAACATTGATTAACTATGTTAAAATTGGTTTACTAAAAGCTACTGAGTTCAGCAATTACAATTAAAATTCAGCAAGAGAAGGATAAGGAAAAAATAAAGTAAACAAGTTTTGCTCCTGTGACAAGTTATTACCAAACACCTATGAGGAAAACTATGTACAAGCAATTGTTTCTGTACTTGTAAAATCTATGACAGCCAATGTGCTTTGCAGTTAAGATTTTAATTTAATATAATCACTAATAAATAATTTATAAAATTTCATGACTTTGAATAAGGATTCTAAGCCTTTTAAATGCATTAAGGAAGCTTAATGTTTACATTGGACAAAGATCAAAATATTACATGATTTTATATAGATACCTAAAATATAAAATGCATTTAAAAAAATTAAAAATCTTTCTTGAATCTTTAATTATAGTCTTAATTCAAGAATTAATTTTAATATTCCAAATAAGCAAAATACTTTAGAGTATTTCAAACCAAAATTGATTGGAATCTTTCCCAAAAACAAAAGAAAAAAAAAATCAATAAATTCATCTATATTGACAGATTTGTCAACACAACATAATTATCTTCATTAAAAATTCTTTCAAAAATAAAATATATACTTATCTGAAACATTATTTGAGAAAAATTACTTGATTTAAAGTTTAATTCATCTGAATTGAAATATTACTTTTATTTTAAATTATTACAGAAAAGCATCTTTTTTAAGAATGAGGGGTGTTTTGTGGGGTGATGTATTGACAGCCTGATGTTTGGGAAATTTAAATATAGGATACAGAATTTAAATGAAATCACATGACATATACAACATAAATACTTTATTTTTAACTACTCGGTAATCTTTAAATTTTAAACAGTCTGATATTTTATTAGGTATTCCAAATTGCCATGGTTTACAGTGCAAAAATGTATCCAAAGTGTGAAATTTCCCGCCATTCTAACTGCTGATATCTTGTGTGTTTATAAGGCTATTTTGACATTAATATGCAAGTAAAACTTTATCTTTTCTTTTTCTAATGATACAATTCTTTCTAATGTGTGATGATAGAATTTAAAGACGTGGAATAAAAACTGTCGCTATTTCAATGACAAACTGCACTTTTAGACAATTTGATATTGGCATTTTTTAATTTTTGCACTCAGTCTTGTGTTTAGCTACACATCAAAATATTCTTAAACAAAAAAGATGTTTGTCAGTTAGGTGAGCTAACCATAAGATTTGAATTTGTTATTCACAACAAATTTCTAAGTAGAAAATTTTAGTGTATGAAATACCAAAAAAATTCATTCAACTCTTAAACTAAATGAAAATGCTTGTTTTAGATCAATGTCTCATCTTAAATGGTCAGTTGGTTTCATATCTTTGCCACCACACACAATTCAAAAGGAGAGTATATTGCACTAACACTCCCCACCCCCAAAAAAATAAATAATCAACAACACACCACTCCTCAATATTTACCCAAAATCAAGCAATTATGCAACTCAAACAAAATTTTCAGGACTTATCAGTGAATTAACATTTTACTGAATAGGTTATTTTATTAAAAATGTTTGGGCGAATGTTTTTGTGGGGTCTGTTTTGATATCATGTGTGTATTTTTCAATTATGGAGGGGTTTGTCAAATGTCATTTCAGTAAAAAATTCATGCAATTTCAAGTTTGATTGTATGAAAAATTCAATACACGTCTCTCCAAAGACAATTTAATAAAGCTCAAAAAAATGTTTCCTTTATAGAATTGGTGCTTGCATAATATATAATAAAATGTTATAAGTTCCAACAAAAAAAAAAAATTAAATAAGACTTGTAATTTTCAAGTGTGATTTTGAAATTAATCCCATTGCTGTTTGCTCATAAGAGTCTATTTTATAAAACAAAGACATGTTTGAAGATTTTAAAAATGCAAAGTATATCATTTTCAAGTATGAACCATTTTTAAAAGGATTTTGTTTTCTCTTTCAGTAACTAATTGATTATTTTTGGTATGGAAGTACAAAAGGAAATAATTCTATCTCGCATTGACTGACTGCTATTCAATATTGGAGAAGTATTATGATATTAATCAATTAACCTAATTTCATATATCCCATTCGGACAGTATAGAAAATAAAATTATTTTACTAAGTTTAACAAAAGCATATAAAATAAAAACAACTTCTTAAACTACTGGTTATAAAAGATTTACAAACAAATGTACAGAAATTCAAAATAGTCAAAAAGTAGTAAAAATAGTCTTTAGTGGAGTTAAAATCTTTGGGTAGTTGGCCCACAGTAAAAAGCTGAGGTTGAAAAAAGACTTGAGCAGTTGGTCCACAGTCAAAGCTTCAGAGGAGAAAAAACTAATCATGAGTAAAAATTCACTGACCATCCCTGCTGTTGGTGATTATTCATTTGAAGTTACTGACACATTTCTTTTAGCATGCACCAGCATAAGGAAAAAGCTATGTAGCCACATCTTCTGCTATGTTTGAACGGCTTGGAAACAGTAACATCTCTGCCCCTGAAAGTCAAAATCTGTGTGTTTTTATAAGAAATTTTTCAAAAAAATAAGCTCAAGAAAAACAAAGTTTTAGTTTTCCTTGATTGGACAAATATTTCATATGGTGATGCTAATTTGCAACTAATAGACACTTTGATTTAAATGGCATGTGTTGTATTTGTGGAATCTTTTTGGCATGTTCGTAAATATTGAGATTGAAAATAAAGTTTGGGCATGTTTTAATATTGAATGTATGTGGGTATATAAACGTGTTGGAAATTTAATTAGAAATAAGGCATTTAAATTAATTAAAATGAGTTTTTTGTGCTTTTTAGAAAGTCTGTGGCAATCAAATATCAAAAACATTGTGAACTGCTGACAAACCTAATGAACATCGTCAGATGAACCCTATTTTAAATCAGACGTGTTTCATTGATGGATATCATATTTAAAAACTGTAAACTGTCAGGCTTAAATCACTTTCATTTCAGCTGTTGTATTTATGCATTAAAAAAAAATAAAAACATAAAAAGCATTAAACAGAATTCATATTATAAAGTAGAAAAATATATAAACTGGATATATTCTTAGTACTTTAAATCTAACATTCACATTTGTCCATAAAAAATTAAAGTAATTTTTTTTTAAAAGGCATCTAGTTCTCCTTTTAATGATCATTCATTTCATTGACATTTTGGCAATACTATCTCAAATTCTTGTGATTTGGGGATTTAATCAAATATTTTTTTACATTTTCTTTTCAAAAGATTAAGCTGCATACATTTTATATAAAAAGAAAAATATTAACGAGATAAGCTTAACTTTTGTGGATGGGTTCACAAAAAAATGTAAATGTAATTAGTAGATAATTTTCAAAATGTAATCAGTTTCCTTTTTTTGTTTTTTCTTTTGTTTTTAATGATCATTTTTTGACTAATTCTAGGAGTAGGTCCTATTTCAGAGGTTAATATGAAATTTTTATATTTTCTTTAAAAAAAAAAAAAAAATGTATACATTTTATAGTTCTTCAACATTTGCAAACAGGCAATTGTCTTTTCATAATTTATTTTTCCTTTAGTTGATATAACAGCTATATGGAAAATAATTAGGTACTTATTTTTTAAAAAATTTTAAAACTCCCTGAAAAATTCATGCGAAATATTTTAAATGCTTTTTTAACTTAAATTTTGGTTTTACTTAAAAGATAATGGCCTAACATTAATCTGAATTAAAAGAAAAATTAATTTGCATATATAAATAAAGTTTTTAAGCATTTTTACAACATTGGCACATTTTCTAATCACTCATCAAACTGGTATTATAGACAAAAAATTGTAAAATAACAAATTTTAAAAAATCTCTTAAAAGTCCAATATTTATTCTAAAGATGTTTCAAAACAATTTAGTAAACTTATAATCTTTTTTTTTTTTAATCGTATCACCCCGAGCAAGGCGGTAATGCCACTGATATGCAGTGGGCTACATAATAGTGAAAAGATCGGAAAAGAGAAAGCTGGAAACCACATCCTGAACAAGGGACAAGCCTCTTAACCTGTTCAATAGACGTGGGTGGAGTGTGAACCGGGCAATAGATAGATCTATCTACTCCAATTGAAAAAAAAAAGAAAGAAAAGAAAAAGTGAGAAGATTGGAAAAGAGAAAACCGGAAACCGCATCCTAAACAGGATGCAAGGGATGAGCCTCTTCACCTGTTCAATAGACGTGGGCGGAGTGTGAACCAGGGGGTTAGTTTAGTCTATCTACTCCAATTGAAAAAAAAAAAAAAAAAAAAAAAGTGAGAAGATTGGAAAACAGTAAACCAGAAACCGCATCCTAAATTTAACTGGATTTTGTAAAAGTAAGCTTTACTTTTTAATTAATGAAAGTAACATTTATTTATGCACAGTAGCCTGTCAGGTCAAATGTCAAAAATAAAATATGTACAATCCCAATACCAATTTTAAAAAAATAAAAAATAAACCTGTAAATTAATAAAAATATAGAAATACAGTATGCTAGCAGTACAATAATCAAGACACCGGTATTTATGTTTAAAAATAAATTATCTTTAACCTTATAAATACTAGATTAGAAGCAGTTTGTTTTTTATTGTTAAATGATACTTTTCAGTTTAAGACATTGCTTTCAGTTTTTTATTGTTTTTGTATCAGTTTTCTTTAATAAAATATCGAATTGCACTAAATGAATTATTTTTAAATTATTCTGAATTTAAGAGTTATTGAATTACTGTATATCATATTACTGTTCCCATTGTGAAAAGTATTAATTCAGAATTATTTCCTTTTTGAACAACCATACCAAAAATACACTAAGTTATTAAAATGAAAAAAAAGTTAAACTCTGTTTAAAAAGGTTCACACTTGAAATGGCATTTATGCAAGAACCAGCTGTCAGGAAAATTTATTTCATGTTTTAGTAAATTTGGTAAGATTCAGGACAAATTTTCCCTTTCTTCAAATTTGACATTGTATTACTATTTCTTTACTGAAATAACATCTTCATGGATTTTTCTTTATATAACTAAAAAAAATTGACAAACACCCCAAAAATTAAAAAGTACACATGAAATATCAAAGAGAGGGAGGGAGACACATCCCACAAAAATATTTCCCAATTTTTTTCTAATAAAATAGCCTAATTAGTATACAATTGATTCATTAATGAGTAAGTTTCATATGAATCAAATATTTTCCTGATGTTTAGCAAATATTTGCAAACAGAGGGTACAGATTTTTGGCTTTCATTTCAGAAACATAATCATCCATTTTGGTGGCATAACTTTTTCTTTGAAGCACATATCTGTTCCTTTTGTTTGCTTTATGTATTAATGTTTTTTTTTACTTAAACATTCCCATTTTTTATAACTATGTTAACATTTTTTTTACATCAATTTCATCATTCACATTTTGTTAATGAAAGTATTTTTAAAATCCTGAAAAAAAAAGAAAAAATTTATGTGAGAGAAACACAATTTGATTAAATATAGATCAATTTATGATTTACTTAACTTTGAGAAAAAAAAAATAGTCTTTGGTTAAAATACCTTGGAGAAATATTGGAGAAAGTCATTAAGCAGCCAATGCATGTATAGAACAAGTGTTTTTTATCACAAAAACAAATTCTGATCGATGACTTAAGGATGTTTTTCCCACTTTATGGTATAGATGATAAAAAGCATAATTGTTTGTTTTTTCTTGTATATGAACTTTAGTTGTCCAAAATTTAGTTATTATAACAAAATATAACTGTCAATAGTTTGTGTGTAGATGAGTGTTGCAAATAAAGAAAAAAAAAATTCACTTTTATAAAATGCTATGCAAAGAAACATGAAATTCTTTATAAATCGAAGTAGATATACAAGAGGTCTCTTATCAATTAGGTTTAAAACAAAAGTTTACAGGTCTGAGTCAGGTTTGTATGTCTATTTAAGATTTTGTTTTTTGTTTTTTTGCAAAAAATCTTTAATGCTAATTTTGGTTTGGGAATATATTATTTTTGACTTGTAGTCTTTCATCTTAATTTCATTTGCGTTTTCATTGCTATTAAAATGAAACAAGTCAAAAAATGATTGACAATACTATATCTAATAACTTCAAGATATTGTTACAGATGTTACTAGTTTATATAAAATAAGGAATAAATTTACACTGTTTAATTTTATCAACAACTGCTTACTGTTACAGTAATATAGGCTTAGAGTCAAAAGGGACAGGAGTTTGAGTTTTGCCAAGATTGTCTTTATTCCCAATTCTGAGTAATAGCAATGAAAAGCAACTGAAATTAAAATAAAATTGTAAAAGATAATATTAAAAAATAGATAATTTTTTATCTCATGAGAACACAATTTTAAAAAAAAATTAAAAAGCTATTCAACCTTGCTAATGAAACATTTTGTTCACAAAAGAAATGAAAAAAATAAAACAAGTTCGAGTAAATTTTTAAATAGGATTAAATTATCTACACATTCCTCAAAAACTTCTAATATTTTTCTTTAGATATATCAAAATTAAAATAATAATTTAACAAATTAATCAATGTAATGCGTCGCTAGGCAGTTTTTAAATTTCCAACAACAGACATCCCATAAATAAATAAAATCAAAAATTAATATTTCGCTCAGAAATTATCTAAAACATCTAGAAATAACTGTCCACATGAAACTAAGTGTGATTTCATAATTGTGATTATGAGGATGGGCATTAACAGTCAAGAAAATATATTTTCCCTTTTAATAAATAGGTGCAGGAAGTTTGATCCCAAACTAATATTTGAATTTCTACAGTTCTTTTAAATTTAAGTGCTAAAAATTGTTGCAATTATTCAACATTATATTTTATTTTACCATAAACATAGGTACCTACAAAAAAAAAAAAAAAAAAAAAAAAAAATCACTGCTCATTTTCGATACTTCAATTTAAATTTAATATTTAAAAATAAAAATATTTTCTTGAAGCTTTAAATTTTAGCTTTAATTGAAAGCCAAGAGATCAAATTTACTAATTACTGTAAGCAAAATACCCTGGTTTAGTTCAAACCAACATTATATTGCTCAGAATCACAAATTTAACTGCTGAAAAAAAAATTTTTTAAATTTACCGCCATTATTGAGTAATCAACACAGTGTGTAAACAGTAGCTAAATTTCTGTTTTAAAAATCTTGCACAAAAAAATATACCTCCTTGACACATTATTTAAGTTGATTTTTATAATTGAAACTTACCTTTATTTGATTTCAAACAAGTATTAAGTGCTTACTGTCGGGAAATTTATGAAATAAATCACTCTTTACTGACGGTAGACCTCTTGTCAGCGCTTATCTAAGCAATAAATTATGTGTTGACAAGTAGCAGGTGTGAATGACGTTTGGATGGCGACCGAAAGTGACAAAAAATTCATGTAGCTTAAAACGTAACATTTGGAAATTTAAATGTTTTTTTGTTGTTTTTTAACTAAATAGTAAAATTAAAAATTTAACATAATATTTTCAGCAAGTATAATATTTTATAGAATTTTAGTTTAGATTTATAGCCAGACTGTGCTTTCTGAATAAATAAAAATAAAATATGCTTTCTGAATAAATAAAAATATGCTTTCTGAATAAATAAAAATTTAAATTTCTTTTAAAAGAAAGAATTAAATTAAAATAACTGAACTAAGTTATATTATGTTATTTATTAATATTTTTCTGAAATATTAAATATTTTTATGTTTAGATATTGCATATTTATCTTAAATTATTAATATGCTTTCTGAAAAATTAAATTTCTTTTAGAATAATTTTAATTTAATAAAAAAGAATGAAATTAGAATCAAAGTGTGGTTTGTGTAGTTTTCGATGTAAGGGGAATTCATCCAAACACTTGTTAACTTCTAAAAACAATACGACCTCTACAGAAACTTGTTATGACCCCTATGGAACACCATACTTAATAAAAATTTCCAAAATTTAATTTTTTTTAATTATTTTAAAAGTAAAATTGGTGAATGATTTTTATTAAACTTTTCAATTTTCGATAAGAATTGATTATCATATTGCCTAAGTAAAAAAGAAATTCAACGTTTTTATAACAGGTTTTTAAAATATTTTGAACACTTTTATGAATTATTATAATAAAAAAATAAAAAATATAAACAATTATTTCAAAATTTTATTAGTAAACGAAAAAAAATTTTTTTCTTCAGACTATAATGTCCTTAATAATTATTATTTATTCCAGCAATTAAAAGTTTATCAAATTAAATTATATCAGAGTTTTATTGTATTTTTATCTTACTCTTTGGAGCAGACTTTCGGCCAGATTGTCCACTTTAGAATAAAAAACATAGATGATTTATATGCCCCAATGAGTCCTGCATTTAACTAATAAAAAAAATTTTTACAGCTAATTAAAATTTATTAAAATTTCATAGATTTACGTAGAGGGGGAAGTAACAGAGTTAAAAAAAATATTTTCACCAAGAAATTTTAAAAAATAATAATTTCAAAAATAATTTTATTCATTTGTGAATGAGTACTGAAAGTTTCATTCAAATCTGACTATTATTTGATTTTTGCGAGAATTTTCAAATTAATGTGTTTGTTACCGGGGAAAAAAGTGGGTTGTGTCATCATTTACGTAACCTATTGTAATAAAGGCGTAATTTTTTTTAGCCGCTAACTCAAATAAAACATTTTCTATCAAAATTTCGATAATGTTAGCAGGGATTCAAAAATTTTTTAAAATAATTAAAAATTGCTTTGATCTTTCCTCTTAATAAAAATATATTTTTATGGAAAAAGTTTGTTTTATTAAGTTTATGAACTTTTTTATTCATACTATGCTGTTTCATGCTGTTTTTAGCGATTTTTTGGAGGTCCCTACATAAACAACTTAAAAACAAAAATTGTTGGTTGTATACACAATTTTCATTGAATACAATTTTAAATTAAATGTTTTAGTGTGAATTGGTTTTTGCATAAGTGTTATCTCATTACCATTATATATCTCATACGATCTAATAATGGATATTTGATTAGAAAATTAACTTTTTTCATTTAAGAAAACTAAAACAGCTAATATATACAAATTACGAAATCGCAGATTTAGTATTAAGTTATTTCCCTTTATTTCTTTATCGATTTTTATTCGTAACTATTTTTTAGTATAAATTTTAAGATATGGGAGGCAACTGCTGCATTTTTCAGGGGAAGTCACTCTAAAGTCTTTTACATGATTTACAGACTGTAACTTATACATAACGTTTCACTATTTTTAAAAGGCCCATGACAACCAATTGGGTATAATATACATACCACTATCAGCTGGAAACGTATCCAAAAATCTTCTACAAATGTCACCCTGGAGAAAAGTCTCTTTCAAGAAATCACTTCAAATTCTAAGGATGTCAAATCATCTTGCTTGCACAGCACATTAGAGAAATTGAGTGTTAATCAATTTCTTGTTTTTAAAAATAAAAAATAAACAATTATTTCAGATTCAAATTCATCACAGCTACAATTTTTACTATCTTCTTAAAGTGATTGTAGAATTACTAGATACTTATAATGACTATTAAGATTTCTGTGAAAAGATAAAAATGTATATATTTTGATGATATTATTCTGCAGGAATTTTAGTAGATTTATGATTACATAGGGCATCTATACTTATTTGAAAAATATTCCATCATAAATGAAAAATATGCACAGATAACATTGTTAGCCCAGTAAAAAAAAAAAAAAAAAAAAAAAAAAAAAAAATCAATATCATTGTCAAGTAAGTCATCTCTATAGAATTTCTGCTTATTGTTGGTTTCAATTGAATATGTTAAAAAAAAAAAGTTTTTTAATCATTTCACTCTAAATGAGGAAATAAAACCACTAAGGAGTTACTAAGTGTGGGAGAATATGAGAAAAAAATAAACGTACTATTAAAGAGAGAGAACAATAAAAAAAAAAAAAGAAACAGGAATTAATTGATACTGCATTTAATTTTTTTAAGTTCAAAGTTGACTTGGAAGCAAGAAGCTGGAAGAGAGTTCCACAAGTGAGAATTTAGAACTCCATTAGACGTTCTTATTGAAATAGCCTGAAAACTTTTTTAAAACTCCTAATTTGGTTTTGGAAATTATCTGATTCTTTGGTAAGATATTTTTTTATTATTTACAAATATACTGTCACAAAAGGAAAATGTAGATTTTTTTGTGAATTTTGGGAAGAAGTAAACTAATCGTATTACTTGGATTTGAATGCTTCTTTGGTTAATTACGTGCCATACGTGATACACACTTGGGCGATCATGTTCTAAAAAAAAAAAAAAAAAAAAAAAAGACAAGACTGACTGGATGCCAACCTAGGCTATAGAATGCAGTCTGTCTTGCTTTAACCCATGGCTGGAGAGAGAAGAGTTAGATTATTACCTTTCAAATTGCTCATAAGTGAACACAATGAATTCAACTGAAATTTGAACTCAGTTCTCTGAGTTCTCATTCTGAGACCCACTGCACCACAACACACAATGCTCCTTAGTGATATTTAAAAAGCAGTTAGGTTTTCAATAAAGAAACCAATGTGTTCTTCAAGTAGTTCTGAAAAAAGACATCCTTGAAAACTAAAGTGTTTATTAATAAACATCAGATTCTGAACAGCCCGGCTGTAATTTGAGCCTAAGTTTTAGTAATATGTATACAAGTGTAAATCACACTACCTTTGGTTAATGATCAAAACATATGCTAGTAAGATTGTCTCCCTTGAGAAAATCTTCTGTAACATCTATCAATTCAGTAATGTTCAATCATCAAAAATCAGGAAATTATTTTATTTGAGGAAAAAAATTTTTTCTAATTCTGATTGTTGTAACAATTCATTCATTCGTTTTTTGTTTTTTTTGTTTTGTTTTTTTTTTGTTTTTTTTACAGTTTAGTCCTTTGCCGGTTATTTAAAGCTACAAAATATATTTAAATTGTAAGAATTTTTTTTTTTCAGATAATAGTGATTTAGTGTTACAAGTCTTATAAATTAACCTAAGTACCTTCACTAAAAAACAGCAACTATGAAAAAAAAAAAAAAAAAAGGCCCCAAACTTAATAAAATCAAAGTTTTTTCAGTAAAAAGTATGTTATTATTAAGAGGAAAAATTAAAGTATTTTTTTAATTATCTTAAATTTTTTTGTTTTGTTTTTCATTAGCAGGTGTAGAGGATTTTTTAGTCTTTTACGATTTATATTACGATTCGTCCAACAAGAAAAATAAAAACAACTCCAATTTGTAACCAATAAATGAAAATATATTCAATAAACAAACAAAACAAGTAATATCAGTATACATAGAGTAAGAGGAAAGAGTTCTTCCCCTTTAGATGTTTGTAGACCATTCTTTTACTTATAGTAATTAATAAAGTTTCAAAAATATTTTTAAAATACTTCAAAGATGTGCTGTCATTAGTTTATTAACTTATTAAGTGAAGATTATATTTACTAATCAAAAATTGAAAAATTTAATACAACTATGATCTTAAATTTTTTGGTGTATTTAAAGTTTTTTTTTTGTATGATAATTTCTGTGTACATTAAAAAAATCATGTTTTTCAGGGTTTCTTCCCCTTACAGAAAAAAATATGTACAATTATATCACTTGTGATCACTATACACTTATCTCGCATCTGTCAATACTTTTCAAATATGGTGGAAAGGTTAGAAAGTTCAACTCTGTGTTTAAGAAATTGTTTTATTCCAAATTTCATGCTATAAATAAGTAATACTTGTGTAAATAAACATTAAATTTGCTAATTTTCCAAAAATAATGTGTCACAGATGTATATTTTATTTTTGCAAGATTTTTAAAACTGAAAAATCACTTTTGTTTACAAATGTGTCGATTGCTTAAAGTGTAAAAAAATTGAAAGATTAAAAAAAATTTGTTAATTTTAGATTACAATCAATATAATTTGTTTGAAAAACAGAGTATTTTGTTTACTGGAAATAGTAAATTTGATCATTTAGCTTTCAAGTAAAACTAAAATAAAAGTTTCAATAAAATGTTTTTATTTGTAAAAGATCAATTTAAAAGTTAGTTATTAAAAATGAGTGGAGGTACCTAAATTAACCCACAGTAGAAACAAGGTGGACTCATACCTTTCCAAAAACTATTTGTGCATAAGTGAATATAACAAATTCAACTGGACTTGAAACTCAGATCTCTGATTAACAATTCCATTGCACCACCTACACATCCAAGCTTAAAGCACCAGGTATTCTCAAGCAGACACCTATCTAGGTACTGATCAAGCACAACATTGTTTAACTCTGGTTATTTTAACATACTAGTAAAATAAGCACCCCCTCTTTAGGAGGGGGTAACTAAATATATTCATAACATATTCAGTTTTCATATTATTATCATGAAAATAAAACTGATTTTGCTCATATTCATTTGCACAAAATGTAAAATCATTATGAAGAGAATAAAAATTACTCACATTCACAAGTTTAGAAACAGAGTAAACATTAATATTTTACTTTGCAGCAATTGTTAACCTGTTGAACATACAATACCATTTTAGCAGTACAATATACTAGTATCTAGTTTTTGTTTGAGTTTTGTTTAACGGCATATCAACCTCTGTGGGTTATTTAATGCCAAAAAGGTGGGGTTTTAACGTATTTTATTTTTAATGTTTGTTTATAGTGAGATGGTTAATTTAGTCAAATTTTAATGAAAATGTTTTTATTCTTTTTTATTTTAGAAAAGTGAAAATGTCTTCTAGTTTTATATTCAAACCTGTTTTGCTGAGGATAATTTTTTCCTTCAAAAATGTATTATGGTAATAATTTTCTTCAAAAGTGTATTGCTGGCAATATTTTTCCTTCAAAAATATATATTTTTCTATAAAAGTCTATTTTTATGTATATATTTTTATAAAAATGTATTTTTATACTTTCATAGAGTTTTGACCCCAGTTTGCCCATAGCTTGGACCCTAACAGGTGCCACCACTCCGGATCAGGGTGGACCTGAGAACAGCAGCAATTAAGAGGTAGTACCATGCTTCTCACAACCTTCAAATCAGAGGTTTTGCTGCTGGATGCAGTTTACCGTCATGCCCTGGACCAGTACTCATGTCTAATCCTGAAAGAGAATTACACAGCCTAACATACAAGCAGTGTAAATTTATTCATACAATCACCTTCATATGAGTCACATTTGCTGCTCTTTTTGTTCTATTACAGAGACAAAACTGAAAACGTCAAATTTACCTAAAATGTCCAGGAATAGTATAATGATAAATGGTTAAAGTCACAGGTTTCAAAAGGTCAAGAGTTTAAATTAAGGTTACAGTTAAGATATTCCACTGTCATATCAAAGTTCTGCTTTTCTTAGTTCCATATAGAAAAATCCATAAAGAAATATTAGTCAGATGAATATCTAAGTTTATTTGCAGCTTTCAGAAAATGCACAAACCTCAAAAGATGTTCATTGTTGTGTTATATACCACTGGGACAATGACAACAACAAACATAATACTTCAAACACTTCAACAGGGGAACAAATGTTATATACTCTTCTTCTGGTAGATTCTGCTTGAATCATTATGTCAAGAAATAGAGTGATTTTTTTTCTTTCCAAAGACAATCTGCAAACAATGATGATGGTGTTTTTTTTCTCACAAACGACAGACCATAAACTGCTATCCATATGACAAGAATATGCTCAAACCGAATGTTGATCATCTGATAAATGACGAAATAAACCAGACACAAGGTAAATCAAAATGGCTTACTTTTTCACAACTGATAAAATCAACAGACATCAACATGTGTATATAATTAAAAATATCCAATTATATTTTATTTGCTTTTCTTCTGTTCTTTTTAACAAAGCAGTGATTTGGCCATGGAATGAAAGGTTTGCTCAGCTTGGAGCACACATACATATGAGCCAGCCAGCCAGACTGGCTTTTCTTCATTTTTTTTTTCTTTTTTTTTTTTTATAATCATCTCACTCCAAGCAAGGCATTCCACTGCCACTATTGCGCATGGGGCTACATAGGGGAAGGTAAAGAGAAGGAGTGGTTAGACATAGGGAATGTCAGGAGGAAGTTGACAGATGAGTAAGGATAGCGAGGATGAGGGTTGGGCAGATGGGAAGAGTGTTTGATAGAATGGGAGCAGGTTAGTGTGTTAGGAGGTGTCTATTGACCTTACATTTAAACTCCTGAAGATTGTAGCCGTCGGGGAAGCAATCGTGTGAAGAGAATTCCACAGTCGGGAAGTGCAAGGAAAGAAACTGTTGGAGTAGAAGTTATGGCTGCATTTTATCGGTTTCACTGTAAAAGGGTGGGATCTAGTTGCTAATCTAGTATCTCGTTCAAATTCGTATTTAGGGAGCACCAGTGATCTAAGTTCATCGGAGCAGAAGCCGTGAAAGTATTTATAGAAGAAATGGCTGCAAACTAATTTCAAACTGACCTCTATGTGACAGCTGACATCACTTAAATAATTGTCCCCAGTGAGACTTGTAACTTCCAGTGCCTCCATACCATCTCGGGTGTTGACCTTTCTTTGACCTCTGTTCGTCAAAACAAAATTTGCCAGCCCAACACTCAACGCACTCAATGATATTGCTCAGAGCAAAATACACTTCTTGGCAAAATTCTATCATTTTCACTGGTAACCATGAGTGACCCCCAGCATTATTCCACACCAACCAAGATATTATACAACAGTTGACCATGTTTTGATGGTCGAACGGAGGCATTTACTAATAGTCCTTTTAGAGGAAAAAGGAAAGTGGTGTTTCAGCTGACAGCAGGTGAGAGAAAGGAGCAAATCATCCTTTCCATACCCAAAATGAAGAATGAAACAGCAGTGTTAAGCAGTTTGAAATACAATTTAATGGCAACAACAAAGTAAAAGAGAAAAGGTGTTCTCAGAAAGGTTAAAGAGAAATTGTAAAGACTCTAGAGAAATAAACTTTCAAAAAATAAATATCCATGTATATATGAATGTGTGAGTAATATATGTAGGTGCATATATTTGTGAATTTAGATAGAAAATTTTCTTTGAGACATGTCAGATTAAATAAATTGCAAACATTTTATTTTAATAAAATCCATTCATACTCACGGATAATCTTTTTAATTGACAGTTTAAGTTTTCTTGGGGCAATATTCATTAAAAACCTAAGCCATCAATTAATAGAATCAACTATGAATACTGTAGCAATGTTCTAAAATATTTGTAAAAAGAACTGTTTTTTCATGCTTTAACACATGCATGACTATGATATTACAACATATAAAAAAAAAATTCCATTCTGGATAATTTTCACATTCTAATGAATGCTAAGCAATGTGTCAACGGTTATATTTGAAGCAAGAAAAAAGTTTACAGTAAATTTTAGCAACACAGTTTTGTGGTTATTTTTTGTTACTACAACTCACACCCCTGAAGATGATCTCAGGAGATTGAAAGTACTTGGGAACATTAATAAATGAATGATGATAACATCTGTCAATGTTACAGCTCATTTCTGACATCTTTCAATTATAATATGTGAAAGATTATCCGTAAGTATGAACGGATTTTATTAAAAATAAGCAGACACAATGTTTGCAGTTTATTTAATCTGACACATATATATATAATATTGAGTTGTGATAATGCTTAGTGCCAAGATTGTTGCTTTTTTAGTAGTTTACTGATAAAAAGTTATTTTGGCAAACAGATTTTTTGTCGGAAAGTATTCGATATCAAGATAGAGCGTTAGTAGGATTAATGTGGAGAAGTTTGTCACTTAACTGAGCAGAGTCATGCAGACTTTGAAATTTCATGAAGGCACCACTATGATGTCTGAAGAAAAGCCCCGAGGTGTAAGGACATCCTAATGGTTTATTTGTCTATACTTTTGAGATGAGACAGTATTTACACCATTTACATTGTTCAAACTTGTCCTCATTTTTATTGCCATGTTTACAATGTTTTGACTGTTGTACGCTCCAGACTTCTTCATGTGCTTGGAATTTCAAACCAAACCCTTTATTTTGATCACAAGAGTATATCATTGTCATTCCATGTGCAACTTGTCTCCCTTTAACTTTCTAAGTTATTTGTTCACCACTGCTGTAGCCTGGAATTGAACTCACAACTCTTTAGGTCAAGTCACTGGAACTAACCAACACTTATATTTCAATGTATTATATCGTTTGGAAAAAAAGTTATGCATTTTTGAAAATGGACTAAAATTCTTTTCAAATTTAATAAGATTTTAATCTTGATCTGAATAAATGAAGGCTTTAATCCTGGCTTTAATCTTTCATCAATACTATGGCCAACTTAAACATGCCTTCACAAAAGGCCTTTTTTTTTTTTTTTAACTCTTTCGCAAGTTTGTTTACTAAAAATAAAATGAAAGTTATTTTTTGCTTATTTAAATTTTTGAAACTTACAAATCCATTTTTTTAATATTGGATTTTTAATTTAATTTTTCAAAATAGACTCTGAACTGAATAAACTCATTTCAGCTCCACTCACTTTCCCACTATCATGAAGTATCTTTTCTATAAATACTTTCATGTTAATTGTTCAGATGAACTTTTAACTATAGTACCTAGATTTTATGAATTTAAATGCAGTACTAAATTAGCAAACTATCTCTCATTTGAACTGGCTGGATGGAACTGTAACAGTTTCTTTTCTCACACTTCTCACTTGTGGAACTCTCTTCTAGCTCCATGCTTTCCAGCCAACTTTGATCTTCAAAGAATTTAAATGCAATGTCAATTGCTATCTACTGTCTTTCTGATTACGCTTCTATTGTCTTCACTTCTTAGTAATGCTTTCATTTTCTAATTCTTTCACACTTAGTAATCCTTTGTTTCTTATTAGTTTTACTGTCTGGCATGGAGTGAATTGATTTAAAAAAAAAAAAAAAAAAAAAAAAAAAACAATACTTATTTTTTTCATTCTTACTTATCCTATGAAAACCTAAAAGAGTACTCAAGACAATATATAACATTGATTGATTTGTTTAATGACATTGTAATTTTCTTAGCAGCTTTGAAGTAATAAATATATGATGTTATTCTGCTTTCACAATTGAATACATGGTAGATAATACTCAGCTTTTGTGCATACATGTGTTTGTATAGACATAATTAGTTGAAGATATGTACATTTTATGCTTTACTTTTATTGCAGTTATATTCTGGAAGACATTTTGATTCCTTTCAGAAATTGTAGGATATTATATGGATTGAGTTCTTTCATGTTGGTTGTTCAATAGTATGTTAAATGAATTTGACTAAAGTCACTAATATTTGCTAGTATGTGTTTTATTGTGTATAGTTCTTGGCATGCCATACAGAGTGGAGGTGGTTCTTGTTTTAAGAGCATGTTATCATGGAGTGTCCGATATGAATTCTGGACATTACTACTTTATCTTTCCTGGTTTTTAGTGTTTGATGCCATTTTTCTATAGTAGGTTTGATATTTTGTATAATTTCTTGTTTGGGCAGCCGGGTCATAGTTTCTGGTATTCTTCTTTGATAAATGATCTGGCGGGGTCTGTGTAGGGGATTTTCGTGTTTGTACAATCTTTGGAGGTTGATACATTTTTGGCTGCTGAATCAGCCTAACCGTTGCCCTAGATGGCGATATGTCTAGGTATTTAGCAGAAGATGATACCATTATATGTTGACAAATATTCTATTCTGTTTAAAATTTTTATAAGTAGTAGGTTTATCATTTTTTGGTTTTTTAGTGCAATAAGTACTGACATGAAGTTTAAATGTACGATAATTTTTGTTGTGTTTGCGTGCAATTATGACGTCAAGAGCCAATCTATGGCCACCACTTCTGCACTAAATATAGCTATTGTTCAGAAGTCACTTCATTACTTCTGTTTTGTTGTGTATGGCTGCACATTGCACTTTGATACCATCTTCTGATCTGACCTAATGTTTTTGGTAACTGTTAGTGAGTTTGTATCTAAACTTATTTATAAATGGAACTTTGTGTGTGTGTGTGTGTGTGTGTGTGTGTGCGTATGTGTCCGTTACCTATAGACTCCGAAACGGCAGAACCAATTTTCTTGAAAATTTACACAGTTGTACTATAAGCATCAGCGAGTGTTCTTGGCTAGGTTTTGTGTCGAGGTACCACAGATAAATATCGAAAATCGAAAAAATCAGGTTATAGAAGGAGTGGTCCGATTTTAATCAAATTTGATACACTCATAGACAAAGACATAAGAAACAATATTCAGAAGTTTCAAGGTTGCACTTCTTACAGTAGTGCAGAAAATTTGATATCGATACCAGGAAATCAAAATTTGACTTACATCTATTCATTTTTCTTTCAGTCTATGGTTTCGCTTTAACTGGAAACAACTATTGCTTTTTAGTCTTTCGTGCCAACGCTCAAAGAGTCTGAGCTCCAGGACCATGGATTAGTTTTAAAGCTTTCATTACACCCGAGCAATGCCGGGCTATACTGCTAGTTTTTTAATGAAAGATAATGGAATTGGTTGTGTTTTGTTGAATTTTTCTAGGCTTAGGAGCAATTTTGGCTACTTTATCATCTACAGTGGTTCCCTGGAAATGACAGATTCATGAGCTGTTGCTACATTTATTTGTAATTTGTAGAAAAGTTTAGTCATTCATAGGCTATATGGTTTTTATATATATAACAAGAAAATTAAAAACTAAATGATATATCTCAAAGATTTCAAATATGGGGTTTGAAAACATCATTGTACTAATGCTGTGACAATGCCCTACAATACTAATGGAGGGTTACATCCACTTAATAGGGTGCTACTGTAAAATATGCAGTTTATTTTACCAAGTATGACTTTGCATTGTCATTCAATCAACAGCATTGGAAGAAATTTTACATAAACTTTCAGTTCCTACTCATTGTTGACAAAAGGGTCTGTGAGTGTGATGTATTCCAACAAACAAAGCCTACCATATTTCCCCAAAATCTTACAGGTTTTGGTTTAGATGTAGAAATAATTTTTTTTCTCCAGAATCACAGATGTAGAAATAAAAGACTCAAGTCATAATGGGTTTTTATCACTGCTAATAATGATGATTACTTAAAGGACAAAATTTAACATTTACTACATCTGAATGAATTTTTATTCCCTCTCCCCAAAATGCAAGATTACCTGAAAATCTCACAAAAAATTAAAATTATTAATAATTAATCAAACATTTATTACCTACAAATTATAGTTGGAAGAGTTCCTCTAACCTTAGAACAGAAATGAGCAACTTACCATATTTGTGGGGTCTATTCTCTCAGCATTTTCCGAGGAGTTTGATGGTAAGCTATTTTGGTGCATTGGACACTCACTTGTGTATTGTGTGTTTGCATTCACATCTGGCACTGAGCTCTTCGTTGTAGTAACTGTCTGATGCATTGGACATTCATTGGGAATAGTTACAGGTTGTGCTGAACTTGTTTGCTTGTGCATTGGACATTCACTTGGGATGGCCATTTTCCCAGTTTCAGTTTGTATACTAGTTTTGTGATGTACTGAATATTCTTTAGGCATTGCAGCATTCACAAGTTCTGGCTGTGCAGTGGCTTTGTTGTGTATTAGATGAGGTGGCAACATTGTCCCAAGTTGTTCTTTATGCAGAGATGCAGTTGCGGCAGTTGTCTGTTGTTGGTGCAGTGGACATTCTGTAGGTGGTTTTACTGCTACAGAAGTTTCACTTGATTTTTTAACTGGATTCACAGGAGTCGAAGTGGAAGTCCCCATGCTTAGACCAGCAAGAAAAGAACAAAAATAAGGGGAAAAAAATAATTAAAGTCAGAAATGTTAAGTTCTTCAAAAAGTAAAAATCACTTAAGACATGCAATTTAGAAATAGAAACAAAACCTCATTTTACCATAATAAATTATATATATATATATATATATATATATATAAATTAGAGAAAATTTTCAAAATTCAAAGGTGTCAGCGATTAAAAACATTAAAAATTAAAACATTAAAAAATCAATATTAATTTTGAAAATTTTCTCTAATTTATATTGGCTCTGTATTCTTAATACATTGAGCTCTCTGCCTGCATCACTTTTTAATGTTAAAAATGTTTAATATTGATTAGGATCAGGTTCTTGGAATTTACCTTCCTACTCTTCCACTTCGGATTAAAGAAAAACAAAAATATATATATATATATATATATATATATATATATATATATATATTTTATTATTTTGAGATACTTCAATCCAAGGGAAAAAAAGCAGGAAGGTAAATTCCAAAAAACCGATCCTAATTAATATTAAAAATTTATTTTAATATTAAAAAATGATACAGGAAGAGAGCTCCATGTAATAAAATATTACAGAGCAAATATATATTAAAAAAGGATTAATTCAAAGATGTTGAATGGCCATTTCGATATGAAGATCCCCACGGGGGACGACACATCACCTCAGCAACAGAAAAATCCTTTCAGAAACTGGAGAAAAATTAGTCTACTTTTCCTTTTTAAATAGATTGCAAAGAAATTAAAAAATAAATAATAAAATAAAATAAAAATAAAAATAAAGGGAAAGAAAAAGAAAAAGAAAAAGAATAAAATCAAATAAATAAGAAAAGAAAAAATTGACATCGTCTGGGTTCGCAAAAAAAGGGAGAATGTAACTAAAAATTAACAGACAGCCGTGTTAAATTGACGTAATTAATTTTAATTTAATTTTAATTAATTTATTTTAATTTTAATTTAATTTAATTTAATTTTTTTTTTATGTATATGTGTATGTTTGTGTGTGGATGTGCATATTTGTATATATATATATATATATATATGTATATATGTATTTATGTATGTGGGCTATATGTAATTTTGGAAAAAATTTTTTTAGCTATTTAAATGCTCCTTTTCATAATATTCATTAATATGTATGTGTGTGAGTGCATATGGAATATGTATATATATATATATATATGTGCGTGTGTGTGTATATGTGTGCATGTATATGTATATAAGTGTGTAATAAATTGAATGTATGTGTGTGTATGTGTATATATATGTATTCTTATTCATAGAATTGTGTGTGTATATATATATGTATGTATGTGTGTACTTCTATAGGTATGTATAATTGTAATTAATTTTTTTTTTTACTTAGTGTTGTCTTTATTTAGTTTAATTTCAAATGACCTAATTTTTTTAAAAATAATTTTATTTTAAATCCTATATCTTTTTATTCCCTTTTATTAATAATTATGCCTTTTTAAGTAAAGGCCTTTTTCTAATACTTCAACGTTTTGGGGAAATTAGGTTTTTGAATTTGTCCAGCGTCTGTAATATTTTAAAAAAATTTTTTTCTTTAGTTTCTTTCTTTTTCCCTCCCTTCCTTCTTTTATCTCTCTTACCACCTTTTTTCCGTGTTGCTTAAACTTACGTCGATTTAACACGGCTGTCTGTTAATTTTTAGTTACATTCTCCCTTTTTTTTGTGAACCCAGACGATGTCAATTTTTTCTTTTCTTATTTATTTGATTTTATTCTTTTTCTTTTTCTTTCCCTTTATTTTTATTTTTATTTTATTTTATTATTTATTTTTTAATTTCTTTGCAATCTATTTAAAAAGGAAAAGTAGACTAATTTTTCTCCAGTTTCTGAAAGGATTTTTCTGTTGCTGAGGTGATGTGTCGTCCCCCGTGGGGATCTTCATATCGAAATGGCCATTCAACATCTTTGAATTAATCCTTTTTTAATATATATATATATATATATATATATATATATAAAATTGAACTTAATGAGCCAGAAGAACCTACCTAGGTTTCTCCTAAATGGATCATAGGGGAAAGCTGGCTAAAGAGGCAAAGAAAAAACAACATCTAAAAGGTAACTAAGACAACCCCATGTGACCAGGTAATCAAAGAAACTACGTAAGACAAGGGAGGGGGGATAACAATTTTATTAGTTTTAATTTTTTTATTTTTAATTATCAGGGGGTGGGGTAAAAGACAAAGACATAAAAGTACTATACCACAATAGATGGGTCTAATCTAATAGCCAGGGCTTCCTATGCCTACATTTATTCAGGATTTCAGTCTTAGAATTCAGTAAGTTTGCTGGTTGCTTAGACAAAGCTATAGCAAGTTTCTTTTCAGTACATAGCCTACAAAATTCAAGACCAGCTTTGTATCTAGGACATCTCTTCAGTATCTCCCATTTCAAGATTGGGTCTTTATTTATTTCTTGCTTAATAGTCAATACGTAAGTGGATAATGTTGTACTATGCTTAGTCTTTTCATTATTGAAACTACTTGTGTGATTATAATATCTTTTTTTAAACTTATCCTGTGTGGCTCTTATATATCTTTTGGGGTCAGTATCCTCCGTATTCTTATGGATTTTAACTTGGTAGACCATGCATTTCTATTGACATCTGCCCTGTAAGGGGCAACTATTTTTATTCCTACAATTACAACTGTAGGTCAATGCATGGATTATTGCTAACTTTTTTCTTATTGAGTCCACTAATTAGTTTTTCTAAACTTGGCATGCAACAGTAACTAAGTTTAATATTGTTTTTATAAAATATTTTATGTAACTTAGTATTTTTGCTAAAATTTTTTCCAATAGATTAAAAAACATTTTAGTGATTTTAGTTTTCACCGCTAAGTTAAAGAGGGGATTAAACCATAAAATATTTCTACTTCTATTTTTACATTTACTTTTCATTTCTATAGCGTTCATTGTGTCCATATATTCTAATTTCTCTTTGTGTCCACTCCTGGTTAGGGAATCTTGGTAGACTTTTTATTATCATCGATAATGCTTTTACTAGATGAATTATCAGACAATCTATGACAGATACTCTTTGCAATACATCGTACAATGTGTGCTGGGTGGTTGGATTTTGTGCTTACATTTTGGAGGTCTTGATTTTCTTTTTTGTAAGGGGATATAGTTCCATTTCGTCCCAGCACACATTGTACGAAAAAAGTTTTCGAGGAAGGTTTTTAAGACAAGTATAACTATATATATATATATATATATATATATATATAAATTTTTTAACTTCTGTTAGTCCATCCGTCCATCAGTCACACCCTCTAAAATAGCCATATATTGGCCGATCAAAAACTCTTTTTGAGAAATGCAAACAGGTAGGCAGGTACAAAGTAGTTACAAGGGTGCATAACTTAGTACAATAAATTTTTATTCATTCTCTCAGAAAAATTAAGTTTTATTTAACATACAAAATACTACCACTATTTGAAAAACAATTTAATGATTACAAATATTTATTTAATAAAAATGTAACATTGTTTTTTTTTTTGCATATCTTTTTTTATAGACAAGAATCCAGTTTCCAGTTTGCACTGCATTTGTGAAAACTATAAACAAATCATAAGGCCAAACATTTCAAAAAGTTGGAATTGGGCTCCAGAAAGAAATATTTACACACAGCCAGTATTATGTTGCATGCTCAAGAATAAGAAATCCTAAGAATTTATTCTTTGCTGGAAAAAATAAAATTAAAGACATTATTAAACCACAAAGAATAGTTTTCATCCAAGTATTTTCCCAAACAAATCAACTTATTCAAATTTCATCAACTGGTTTGAAAAATTGAAAAAAAAAAAAACAGTTTGTAAATCTTTTTAAAAAATGTTAGCAATAACTTCAACAATACTAAATTACTGTGAGGATTTCAACATGTGTTCTGCAAAAAAAATTCACAAATTTTACAAATAACCTTTACCATTACTAGATAGCTAAACAAAGATAACGTATAGTCAGAGAGGAAAGGATGTTCCAGTTTTGTCAGAAACCATTTCTTTATTGCAAGTTTTATATTTTATCAAATGGATGAAGAGTTCTTTATGTGCCCTGTCACCTCAGGACACAGTCTATTATGGCTCTCCACAACTTCCTGTCCTTTGTATATAAATGTTGTGTTATTTCCTCTAAGTCCTGTTATGCCATCCATTTCCTCAAGCTCACTAAGATTATACATTGTTTTCCTCTGTCCCTCTTGCCTTCAATATGTCCTGTGAGTATCAAATGTTCCAAACCCTTTTTCCTCATTATGTGCCCTAGAAACCTCAACTTCTTCCTTATGTTAACTATAAGTTCAACCGAGTATTTCTTTTAATAAGAATGATTCATATTTATATTTGTTCGGCTTTGTGACAAATTTTTTTATATCTTGATTGTTGAAACTGAGGAATATGCTGTATATAAAAAAAAGATGGATTTCACCATTATAACTAGTAACTATCTTATAAAAGAATTACCATAATTATGACAAGGAGAAAAACAAGTGTTTAACTGGCCAATTTAAATATCTTAACATCTGAATATTCTTATAAGCTTTGTAAAAAAAAACATGCAACAATTGACTGATGGTAGATGCAATAACGAGTTAAGTATATTTCAAAAAGGAAGGGAGAAAGAATTCTCACTCCTATATCAGAGGTAACAAGAAAAATCAGAGGTAATTAAAAATTCTCATTTTATTTATAAAGCACTTAAACAACGCAAGTTTATACGTAGATGCAATATTCCTTATATCATCACCATTTGAGTATTGCGTAAAGCAATAAGCTTTTACATCAGAAGAAAAAATAATTTAACAAGATTTGTTTATTACCAACCAATCCAAAAATAAACATATCTATTAATCAATATCTATCCCAAAAAAATTATAAATATTATTACAATTATGTTTAAGCATGAAACAAACCGTTGCCACTGGGTGTTGACCTTACTGTCCACTTTTATGTTTATATACATTCAACCCCTGATATTGAGCACTTTAACCCATAAATATAGCATACATTAGAACTATATTTTTATCAGATATATCTGTCTATATTTCTGAGATGAGGTATTGTAACTATTTACATCATTTGAACTTTTGTATTATTCATCTTTATTGTCATATTCACAACGTTTGAGCTGTTGCACCCGCCAACCTTCTTCCAGTGATAGACATCGGAATTTTGAACAACAGGGGTAGATTGTTTTAATTTCATGTGCCAAGCCTTTTTGAGGTATCTCAGTATCAGCTAATTCTCTTTAGTTACTAAACTCTCAGAGTTTTTTTGTTCTTTCTGCTGTTGCCAGTTATTGAACTCACAACTCTTTGGGTAAGTCCCTTTTTGGATTACTCAACCCCTTTTATCCACTATTTACATTATTCAGACTACTATCCTCACCTTTATTGTCATTTGTACGACGCTTCAACCGTTGTACACTCTGGTCCTGTTCAGGTGCTAGGAATTTCAAACAGAATTCTTTATTACAATCACTGGGGTATATGATCTTCAGTCCTTGCATAGAGCCTCTTTTGGTAGTTAGGAGTTGTCTCCCTCTAAGCCTGTAAGTTACTTGTTCATCACTGTTCAAGGATACATGTCCCAGGGAATATAGACGTTGGTTAGTTCCTGCAGTTTGACCCAAAGAGTTATGAGTTCAATACCAGGTTACAGTTGTAACCCCATATATACACCAATGATTGTAATAAAGGGTTCAGTTTGAAATTCCTAACATCTGAAAACGATCGGAGTGTACAATGGCCAAAATGTCATATAAATTGCAACAAAAATGAAGACAATAGTCTGAATAATGTAAATAGTGTAAATACTACCACATCTAAGAAATATATACAACTCCTTTTATTCACTAAACCATGTGTTCAGTGGATAAAAGCGTATATATATATATATATATATATTGTTACGAACCCATTTGGGTCAGCAACACATAAAAATAATTTTAGTTGGAATAATGCTGAAGGAAGTGAATTAAACTATAATGCAAGATAATTTTATACAGAAAGAAAATTTATTATAACACACAAAAATATTCAGCACACACAGGAATAAGGTGACAGAACTATAATATATCAGACACTAGAACGGGTTCGACTTCATACTAGTTTCACACAATATTCACTCGAGGAAGATATTTGGAGGAAGTTTAGGCGGAATGAAAAAGGGTCATTCAACTTGGCTAAAGATTATATATATATCTATATATATATATACATACACACAGCTAGGATTTGGTCGGAGTGATTAACAAAACAATTTTTACCTTTCAGGACAGCACGTGGTGTATTCACTAGATGTTGAGGAAGGTCTTCGTGTGGAAAATTTCGGCAGGTAGCTTGATGGAAGGTTCTTTCGACATCTTGAACGAATAGCCCAACAACTCTCTTGGGTTTTCTACTATTTCTTCCCTTTTATATAGAAACAGAGGCCTATATTCATTGGCCCTCTCTTTCTCTGGTCTTTTCCTTCTTTTCCCTGTAACCATACTTACCAGGCTATTTAATCTCTTTTTGGGAAGGGCAGAACCTGACCCAGTGACCTAATTCATACTACTCTCCTTTCTGGAGTGGTAGAACCCTGACCAAATGACCAATTACTACTACTGTTATTAAGGTGACTATTTTAGTCATGACCCAAGGATGTGTTTCATCCATCAGAACTTCATCAGACTGGGGTTGTTGTTGATATTGTGACAACACATGCATATGAATGAGACACTTGTAGTTTCAAAATTGTTTAAATCTAGCCAAATTCATCTATATTCTTTTTAAAAGTAAACTTTCTTGTTCATACATGTAGTCAAAACAATTAAATACATCAGAAATATTTTCATTTTGTCTTACAATTTCCTCAATACTATTCTTGATATATGAAAAAAATTTCTTTTCTATATATATATAAATATATACATAAAGAATCACAAGATAGCCAAAACCTACCGCGGTTTCACACAACGGCTAGTCAGGGCAAAGGCAAACCAAAGATTAACCAAATAAATAGACACCACCAAGACAAAGACTAACGAACCAGGCCACAAACCAATTATATATATATATAAATATATATATATAATTAATTCCAGGTGAAGAGGACTCAAGGTTTGTTTTATTTTGAGTGCTCTAGCATTTATTTTATTATGAACAGTGCTCAATATAATAAGTATTATAGAGCTTAATATAATTATACAGTTATGAATTAATTGTACATTGCAACACGCAAATTTCTATGTTTCGAGATAGATTCTCATCATCAGGCAATGTTGCTGTTGGTTGTGCAGATGATTTACATTTAAATGACAAAAACTTTGGTTTGCTGTGTATGTATGTGGGAAGATATAAAAATTTACAAGTGTGCTTCTTTTGGCTAATCAGAGTGGAGATTCATTTTGGGATTTGGCCCCAAAGAATACATACTAACCAACTTTTTTTTTCCTCCCTCATCCTACCTTTTTCCCTTCTTTCTTTTCCCTCCTTGACCGTCAAGATTTTAACCTGCCTTTAACCTGATCTTATCATTTTCCCTTCTTTCCCTTCAGTTTTATTACTTTTGATGTGGTATTCTCATTCAGCACCAATTCTATTTTTTTTTTACTTACTTATCATTTTTAGTCTATTTATTTATTTGTTGTAAAGTTTTTTTAAAATGAAAGATTTTTTTATAAAACATAATTTTTTGGTCTATCTATTTGTAGTAAAGTTTTTTATGTATAAAGGAAAGATTTATTTTAAAAAATAATTTTATGTTCCAATTTATTTTTATATAGTTTGTCAGTAATTATTTTCCTTAAGCACTTGTTGGTTATATGCATGTTATTTCATTTAGATTTTATCCATTTTCTAATGTGAATAATTTGCAATGTCTACATATGATATTTATTTCATTGCGTTTATTTAATAAATTTTTATTCTTAAGGGATTTAATAATAAATATTTTTTGTATAAACATAGTGAACATGGTTCATTTAAAAACTTACATGTTTTAGCTTCTTTTAGAATTTTCCACTTTATTGTGGGTGGTTTTTTTTTTTGTTTCCTTTAGGTTCCAATGATATTTCGATAGGGATGTTCTATTTTTGTATTTGTTATTATTAAATGAAGAGGTATGCTGGTAAATTCGCTGCTTTAGAGTGTTTTTAGTACTCCTTATGTAAATTTTTATATTATTTTGATTTTCCTTTGAGGATATTTCACATTGATATATTATTGATTCCGTTAAGCACCTGTTTTCTAAAGGACAGTCTATGGGGTTTTACAATTACATTTTTTCTTGTCTAAATTGTTATTATCTGTTATCCAGTTGTTTCTATTGATTTTGTTGAAGTTTTTTAAAATATTATTATTGTGGTTTTTTATAATTTTTTCTAGATTGTTCATACAGCTGTAACTTAATAATGTTTTTATTAAAGATCTTAGTGGATTTTTTCTGGAAAGTGTTTTTTAATTAAAGCGAGGAATTTTTTCCCAATTTACTACTAGTCATCTGGTTGAAAGAGAGTGTATACCAGATGATATTCCTATTCCTATTTTTTCTTCAAGGGTTACTTTTCTCTTTTATATATTTAATATTTGGGTTTTTGTATCTACTATTTTTTAATGCAGTATTATAAAAATTGCTATGCTTATTAAATACTTCCTCATTAGCTGAATTCCTACTAATTCTGTATTCTATTGATGAGGGTATATGCTTGATGATAGATGGAGGGTGGTTAGACTTTGGGTGGATATATAAAGAATTAGTATTTGTTTTGTTTTTTTGTATGGTTAGTGTATATTTTTCTCTAGATCTAAGGTTACATCGAGGAAATCTACTTTTTTTAATATATATATATATATATATATATATATATATATACACACACACACACACACACAATTGGGGTTAGAAGTTTATTAGTTATGAATGAGTGTTTTTTTTATGACAACATCCATTCCCACCATATATCAATCAGAATAATTGATTTTGATGCCTTGTGTAATGATTACAAGTGTTTTTAACTATAAAATAAATCTTTATATATCTTATAATACTGAATGATAAGATGACGTTTCTAGAGTTCAAGTGTAATGGTCTTGGCACATCAGAGAAAGAAAAGTACAGGCAAAAATATATCTATATGCATGTATCCAAATGATACATGCCACTTGACCATGTGGTGAAGGAAGATACGTTTATTTTTAATGTAGCAAGAAAAGTTTAGCTTTCTAAGGTAACCAGCTAGTTGTGCAAATGTCATATTTCTTCTCTTGGTATGTTATGATGACTGTGGCATCATCTCTGGTTTTGGATGATTTTCCATCTGTTTATCAACAGATCCCTTCAAAAAAAAAAAGCATTATACTTCTCATTGGTTTATGGCTTTATGTTCTGGTTGTGAAAGTTTTCTGATTCATTGGTTGAACTATTTTTAGAAATGCTGAAATTTAAGTCTCCTTGTTATTATTTGTTTATTTCTTTTCTTGCATCCTGCTTATGAAAGTTTTTTGTTTGATTGATCAAACTGTGGCTTTGTTTGCCTGGTGATTTTTATTATCCGTCTATTTTTAAAGATGGTGAAATTTTTATCTTCCTATTCATTTTTATGTATTTCTTTCTCTAGCACTGCAATATAAAGTAGTGCACAGTAGATGTGGGCTACTTTATATTCATACTTCGCTCCTTATAATTGAGCACTCTTATGTGAAATAATTTTCCATTACACACACACGTCTATAAATAATCTGTAAAACTTCCTTACTTTAGTGTAGAATTAAAATCCATCAATATACTTGACACAAGAAATATTACAAATCAATTAGAATCTATCCCCAATGACATCACTAAATTTAAAACTTAAAAAAAATTAAGATAAACACTACCTCTCAATTAAAAAAAAATGTGAATAATGCAGAAATAGGATCTCTCAAACTCCAAAATGCCATAGGCACATATAACTCTAACCCTGGCTACATATATGGAAATGGTAAAATCCATAAACACAGTAACCTCCTCAACTATTATATCACAAGCCACCACACATATATACCAATTAGCTAAAACATTAAACAAATTAATCCTACCATATTTTCCTACAATATATAGTATTAATTCCACTGTTAAATTCTTATAAATCCTTCATTCTTATAGACCACAAAATTAAATATAAGGATCATTAGATATTGAAAACCTAACCATCACAATCGCTCCTACCCTACATTAGCATGGATCAGGCTAGTCTCCCTGAAAGCAAAACACTGCACCTCATCGGGTTAACTCTCACAACAGACTGCAAGTGGAATGACTATATAGAATCCATATATCTGCTGCTAAGAAGGTCGGTTCTCTGTGTCGGGCCAGGAAGTTTTTCCCTTCTGAAACCATCCTGCACATATATAAATCTACCATCCGCCCATGCATTGAATACTGCTGCCATATCTCGTTGGGTGCTCCTGCTATCCACATAAGTGTCCTTGACTAAATCCAATGGAGAATCTGTAATGTGATTGATCCCAACTTGGCAGTTCAGATACAGTCACTTTCTTACCGGCACAATCTGGCTTCCCTGTGTCTCTTCTATAAATACTTTCACGGCTTCTGCTCTAATGAACTTAGCTCACTTAGCCCCCTATACATGAATTTACTCGAGCCACAAGATTAGCAACTAGGTCCTACTCTTTTACTATGAAACCAATAAAATGTAAACGCAAATTCTACTCCAGCAGCTTCTTTTCTCGCACTACCCACTTGTGGCATTCCCTTCCGTTTACTTGCTTCCCTAATAGTTACAATCTCCAGGAATTTAAATGCAAAGTCAATAGTCATCTCCAATCTCGCTAACTTGCATCCTTTCTCTTATGCTCCTTTCTCCATCCACTCCACTCTTATCAGTATTCTCATCCTTCTCTTACCCACTTCCTGACACCCCCTATAACCTGTCACTCTTTCTCATAACTTTCCTCCTATGTAACCCCCTGCACACCAGTGGCTGTAAACAGTCTTGCTTGGACAATATGATTATAAAAAAAAATTTCTTTTATTAAAACAAGGGATATTTTTTTAGATAATATTTATCACCATCATTTTTGTCTCTTTGAAGTCATTTGTTTGTTCCTAGTGAACCAGAATATATGAACTTTGCTACCAGATTCAGGAGGCTTATGGCCACATGACATTGAAACACTGGTTCCCATACAATCACAAAAAGTTAAGCAAAGTCAAGCTTGGTGAGTAACTAAATAGGTGACCACTCAGGATGGTATAATGGATAATGGTTTAGAATTCTTAATTGGAGAGCCAAGTTTTAATTCCAGTTGGGTTCATTATATTCATTTACTGTGAAATAACCATCGGAAAAATATGAATCTACTACTTCTTCCTCCAGCTATGGGTTAATTAGTGAGACTCGTATCCTTAAATCATGATTATCTCCAAAAATAAAATAAAATTGTATACACAATATGTAGATTTTGACATTAAATAACCCATAGAGGTATTGATATACCGCTGAACAAAAACAACCAGCTGATTCTGGAATCAAAGGTTACTGCATACTTCACCTATAACCACTATTCATTTGCAACAAAGGCAGTGTATTTTTAGTGTCTTTTAAATACAAATGTCAAGACCATCTGATATCGGATATAAACTGCAGAAGGAAATGCTATTATCAATAAAGTTTTACCTCAACCTCCATGCTCACAAAAACCTAGCACATTTAGATTTTCATTTGTGATTGCTAAAACAGTGTGTGTGTGTGTGTGTGTGTGTGTGTGTGTGTGTGTTAGAACATTCAGAAATAAGTCAATTCCATTTACATAAAAAACACACAAAACTTTAAATTGGGCAAATGAATTGTTAGAGATCGTGACATTCAATAATGGAATTTAACTTAATTACATTTGCATTTGTTCATATTACTTTTCAAGCTGCTAAGTTCATGCCAAACACAGAATAATTATTGGCAATACAAATATTTTAAGCTCTCTCCAAATAATGACAAATAAATTTAAAGAAATTAATAATCAATTTAGTCTGGTATAAAAAAAAAAATTACAAATAAGAAAAAAAATGTAGAAATATGTTTACTTTATTCAAACAGTTAATTATGAAAGAGTTCTGAAAAGTTCCCATTCTGATCCACTTCTCAAAATCTAACCAAAACATTCATTTTCCTAAGGTGAAACTTTCTTGGTCAGGCAGAGAATTTTTGGTACTGATCATATACAGAAAAAGAGTCCTGTACAAAACTATCAAATCTAGGTTTGCTACCAGTATTTGTTAGATGCAGATAACTTTGGTGAGAGATTATATTTGTTACTACATCACCTAATGGGATTACTAACTGATCTTAGTATGATACAAAGACACAGCAGCTGAGCACCCAGTAGATAACAAATTATCAAAACTTTTATTCACTATTCATATAAACTTATTTATAAATGGAACTTTATGTGTGTGTGTGTGTGTGTGTGTGTGTGTGTGTGTGTCCATTACCTTCGACACATACTTCGAAGTATAGACTTCGAAACGACTGAACCGATTTTCTTGAAAATTTACACAGTTGTACTATAAGCGTCTGCGAGTGTTCTTAGCTAGGTTTTGTGTCGAGGTACCCCCGATAAATATCGAAAATTGATAATAAAAAAAAATCAGGTTATTGAAGGAGTGGTCCAATTTTAATCAAATTTGATACACTCATAGACAAAGACATAAGAAACAATATTTCAAAATTCAGTTTACAACGGAAAAAAACTTATTCGATATCGATACCAGGAAATCAAAATCTGACTTACGTCCATTCTTTTTTCTTTCAGTCTACGGTTTCGCTTTAACTGGAAACAACTATTGCTTTTTAGTCTTTCGTGCCAACGTCCAAAGAGTCTGAGCTCCAGGACAATGGATTAGTTTTTACACCCGAGCAACGCTGGGCTATACTGCTAGTTTCTTTATAAAAGATATTCAAGAAAACTTGTACTATCAACAAGCTCTTCAAGATACACTCTCCATCATTTTTTTCTTTTAATATTTTAAATTGTTTTTCAAATTGTTCTCTCCAAGATTTTAAAGTCGTAGTTCTTATAGACTTGTTGCCAACCAAGGATAGAAAGCAAAGTCTACCTTGTTATTTAAACCATGGCTTAGGAGATGTCTTCATACCTTCCCAAAAAGTCAGAAATTTAACTTTGCTCAGTGATTCCATTTTCTGTGCTATTAACTAATAAGTCCTCTTAAAACCTCCTGCCTTTATATTAATTTACATTATTTAAAAAAAATTTATTTTTAATGTAATGATGGTCAGTCAAAAGAATGTAGAATTCTGCTCGGGATACCAGAATCTACATTTGAGGTTCGCAGCTGCAAGAATTCACTCAGAAGGAACATATTTTGGTTTTAAATCACTGACATTGGCTTTATAAATGGTGACTTCCCTGCCAGCCTGCCTGTCTCATATGCACTCCTTTATCTTTCAAGAGATGTCAGGTTCCTGCTGAGCATCCATTCTAATAATAACCTAGCCTTGTATTCATCAACTATTCAATCATTTTGATATTATCATGCATCACACCAACCAATCAGCAGCGCCCTTTCATCAATGATCCACTCAACTAACCAATCAGAAATCTTCATTCAAACACTAAATTAGCAGCAGCTGAGCCTCATTTTCATCATCCCATCATCAAATCATTTTGAATTTAAAAATTTTCTACAAGTCTATTCAACATTAAAAAAAAGAAGATAATGCAATAATTTCTGCATTCTGTTTTAATATGAGATATTATGAAAACTGATATGAAAAAGGTATGGGCTACCTTTTTCAAACAGTGGGCCACACAATACACCATTTAAAAAAAAAAAAATCAATGTAGATTTTCATTCATTTTTCCCCAAAAACCATGAACATAAGCATCTGCCTTAAAAAAAAAAAAAAAAAAAAAAAAAAATGGATAAAAGTCAGTTTTGTTTTAATTTTGTAGAAAAGATACCTTCTATAATTAAAAAAAAACTGTAGTCACAGTCTAAAATTATTACTAATGACAGAGTGATTAACACACAATACTTTGTGTGATTTGTTTCTGATTTATACATTTGAATACACAAAAATATTTATGAGAGAAAAATTATATTTATTCTATAGAGAAAAATAATCATCATTGATGTTTCCTCTTTCTGAAGCAAAAGATGTTAACATGTATGATCTTCCTTAGTGAAAATTGTCAATGGTTTAAAATCGTGATAATATTACCTTCAACAAAAAGTCACAAAACCCAAAAAACATTGTACTGAGTAATTGTTCATGTATTTGGCTATGCATGAGAGTGTGTGAGTGAACAAGTGAGAATGAAATAAAACAAAAAAAAACAATTTAATAGACATTAATTTTCCTCATGAAATTAGGCATGTCATTCAGAAAGATGATTGGGCCACGTGTGGCTCATTGGCTGCAGCTTGCCCACTGGAAGGTCATGAGAGGTGTTGAAAGACTGGTAATTAAACACTTGGGCAAGCTACAGTTATCTTACTTTTCCAAGCAGTAATTATAGTTAAAAGTTGTCACACTCATTGTCATCTAAATCTAAACTTATTTATAAATGGAACTTTGTCTCTGTGTGTGTGTGTGTGTGTGTGTGTGTCCGTTACCTATAGACTCCGAAACGACTGAACCAATTTTCTTGAAAATTTACACAGTTGTACTATAAGCATCTGCAAGTGTTCTTAGCTAGGTTTTGTGTCGAGGTACCCCCAATAAATATCGAAAATCGATAATCGAAAAAAATCGGGTTATAGAAAGAGTGGTCCAATCTTAATCAAATTTGATACACTCATACACAAAGACATAAGAAATGATATTCAGAAGTTTCAAAGTTGCAGTTTTTACAAAAAGAAAATCAATAATATATATATATATATATATAAGGCAAGGTGTTTGCGTGTGTGTCTGTTTATCTGCCTGTATGTCTGTATTTTTTCAGCCCTTTTATTTTAGTTTTTGCTTCAGGTTTGGCTCTAAGTAGGTATAATTGTAGTTCTTAGTCTCAGCCATGATACCATTTACTCAGAGGACTTATTTAGCCTTCAAAATTCAATTTACAACAAAAAAACTTATTTGATATCGATACCAGGAAATCAAAATTTGACTTACATACATTCAGTTTTCTTTCAGTCTACGGTTTCGCTTTAACTGGAAACAACTAATGCTTCTTTCATGCCAATGTCCAAAGAATCTGAGCTCCAGGACCATGGATTAGTTTTAAAGCTTTCATTACACCCAAGCAATGCCGGGCTATACTGCTCATCCTTTATAGATGAATCATGAAATGAAGAAAAGATTCAAATATAAACCATCATAATTTATATTTGTTTTGGGTTGACAAAAATTTTTTTTTTTCAAAGCCTATCGCTTCTTTTTTGTCATTAGACGGCATTAAAAGCATTTACTTTGCTAAAAATTTGTGTTCAACGATTTCAGTGCCCACCATGTCAAATGGCTTACACATGGTAATGTCACTGACCTTGCTGGCATCCTGATCCTGAACTTCTCTATTATGCAATCTCTTACACACTGAAGCTCTGTCCTCTTGGTAACTCCAATCATGCAGTGGTGTCAATAGATATCTCTTATTTGGGGAAAATTAGCAAATTTAAAATTAAATTAAACTGATTTACACAAGTATTTCTTGTTTAAAGCATGAAATTTAGAATGAAACTATTTCTTAATCACAGAGTGTTGAGATAAGCTAAATATGGTTGACCAGAATTGACAAAATTGTCCAAATATTTTTTCCCCGTAATGGGAAGAAAGTGTGAAACACATGACCTTTTAATATAACAAAAAAAAAATACCATACTTAATAAAAAAACTTCTAATACACAAAAAAAATTATTTTAAAAATCTAATGGCTCAATGATTCATATTAAACTTTTTAATTTTCGATTAGTAAATATAGTTTTCACTTACTAACTTAATAGCCTAACTGCAACAAGACTTTGAAGAATTTTAAAAATATATTTGAATCTTTATAAATTATTATAATTAAAAAAGAGAGAATGAAAACAATTCTTGTAAATATTCATTATTCATTGAAAAAAATTTTTCTTTTGACAATAATGTCCTTAGGCACACAGATTGGAGTAGATAGACTAAACTATCACCCGGTTCACACTCCACCCACATCTATTGAACAGGTGAAGAGGCTCATCCCTTGTTTCCTGTTTAGGATGCGGTTTCCGGTTTTCTCTTTTCCAATCTTTTCACTCTTTTATTTTTTTTTTCCAATTGGAGTAGATAGACTAAACTATCGCCCGGTTCACACTCCACCCACGTCTACTGAACAGGTGAAGAGGCGCATCCCTTGTTCCCTGTTTATGATGTGGTTTCCGGCTTTCTCTTTTCCATTCTTTTTACCCTTACGTAGCCCCCTGCGCATCAGTGGCGTTATCGCCTTGCTTGGGGTGATATGATTAAAAAAAAAAAAAAAAAAAAAAAAAAAAAAAATTTTCGAAACTTAACTTTTAGACTGAATATTTAAAATTGAAATAGTTTTCTTGAAACTTTTAGTTTTAATTGAAAGCTAAATGATTGAATTTACTATTTCCAGTAAGCAAAATACTCTGGTGTATTTCAAGCAGAAATCATTGATTGATTGGAAAAAAACATTTTGAGATTTTTTTTTAATTTTCAATTTCTATGCACTTTTTGAGCAATCAATACATATTTGTAAATAAGATTCTTTTACCAAAATTTTGAACGTATTAGAAAGGATTTTTTAAAAACTTTAAATAATTAAAAAATACCTCAATTTTTTTTTCTCTTAACATACGTTTTGATGGAAAAACTTCGTTTTTATTAAGTGTGGGGCCTTTTTCTTCATACTATGCTGTTTTTTAGTTTTTGTTTTTCAGCCATCGTGAAGGTACCTAAAAGAAAACTTATAATTAAATAATTAGTTTTATTGCATTTTATTTGCATTTAATATATTCCCAATGATTCTTGCGTTTACTTAATAAAACAAAGTTTCGCTACAAAATTTATTTTCTTGAAATTTCATAAATCTTTGCAAGAATTTCCAAATTAATGTGGGTTAAATTGTCTCTTAAACTCCGGAACGTTTTTTTTTTGTTACCGGCTAACGAAAAGCAAAATTTAAATTAATTAAAAAATACTTTAATCTTTCCTCTTAATAAGAACATACATTTTTTGATGCATAAAACTTCGTTTTTAATTTTGGTGCCTTATACTATGCTGTTTTTTCAGGTAATTAGTGGAAGTACGACAGTATCCTGTGAGGCTGAAATGAATTATGCCAACTCAAAACTAGCACGAGGGTAAACATCGAATCGAAGATTTTTTTTTTTAGATAAAATTTTTATGAAGAACTTACAGAGTTCCGTGGAGAAACATGATGAAAATTAAATTTACGAAACTGATTTACTGTATTAATTTAATTATAGATCAGTTGAGGAAATTGGTCGGACCGAGAACTTTTCAGCACACCTCATAGAATTTCAATTTACATTTTTTGTAAGTTATCTTTTTCAAAACACGAGGTTACACTGTGTTTGAGTATTTTCTACAAGATTTTAAGAAATTAAATCTTCCCTTAATTTTAATTCCATTTAAAGACATTTTTTTACAATTCCGAAAAAAAGAAAAAATGTGATCTTTTAAAACGATTGTCATTTCATTTGTAACTTTTTAGATTTGATATCGCGATTTATATTTTAGATATATTTTAAATTTTCGAACACATTGTTCCAAATATTGGAAATTCAAAATCAAAATTGTCCACAATTTTTTTTTTTAAATAATGTTTAAAAAATGTTGTAGCAATCAGCATTTCGAACAGGATTATTAACAATTTCTACTGTTAAATTTTAAATAATAAATAGTTAATTAAATTAAACTATTTATTTTGAAATTTTTATATATCAAGGTGACTATTTCGTAAAGTTTTTTTTTTTTTAATCTATGAGTAAAAGAAAAAGGTCATTTGAAAAGTCACGAAAGAAAAAGGCATGATATTCGCTTTGTTTAGCGGGGGAAAGTCTTCGGTTTTTACTAGATAGGAAAAAAGGTAAGATCTTAAATTTTAAAATATTTAAGGAGGCCTAATTAATAAAAATAAAATATAGTTGAACTTTAAAAAATGAATTATATAACTTAAGTGTAGTGTACTATAAAGTTTGTTTTTAGTTTTTTTTATCACTTAAACATGTTTGATTTCTTCATTAAATCATGACTTTTTGTAACTTTGTGTAATTAAATAAAAATAAGTAAAGTTTTTATCAATTTATGTACGTTTTTCTTTTTACAACCAAAAATTACTATTTTAAAATTTTAATTTGCGTTGAAATATAAATAACAAAAAAACGAAAGCCAAACAAAGTTTATTTCTAGAACAGCATTTAACATAAATCAGGTCCTTGAAATTAAATTATTTAAGACTTACTCCTATTCTTTAAAACAAAAGGAAAAATTAATTTGTAAACAAGAGGAAACAAACCCCAAAATATTTTGGGCGAAGAGAATGATTTCTGAACCAAAAATCGACCTTCGGTAATAATGTCCTTCTTTCCACTTCTTGTTCAATATTCAATTTTTTAATTAAGACCACGGAAAAAAATAACAAATAAATAATAATAATCAATGTAAAGACAAGTCTTTAAAATATTAAAAAACCTAATAATAACGACTCTTTCAAAATAAAGAAACATACGTAAAAAAAAATGTTAATGAATAAGAGAAGACTAAGACCGCATGGTCGGCATTGAACACATTCTCTCTCCTTTTTGTTATTGAAAGAAAAAGTAAGATAATCGGTAAATATGAAATTATAAATAAATAAACCGAAATAAAAACTGAAACGTCATCAAAAAGTTATTGAAAATTTAACAGCAAAAATAAAATTAAAAAAAAAAAAAACTACGGCAGTTACCTGAACCGATGCAATCGTAGTCCTACAAACGCCTGCCCTTGGAGCTTCAAGTGTCAAAATACGATCTTCTCTTAAGTACGGAAGGCCAGAAATGTAATAACATTAAAATCGTTATATGTATTTCGTGACTAAATTTATATAATCTTCAAAATACGTGTTTTAAAAGCCGAAAACAACGCTTTTTTATTCATTTAAAAGTTAAAACAGTAATTTTTTAATCAAATATACTAATTTTTTATCACAATGATGGATTGTAAATAAAAAATATATGTATGTACGCAGGTACACACCCGGTATTTATCAGGTGTTTAATGAACATTGAACAAACAGTGCTCAAATTAATAAATGCACATATTATCCTACTTTCGGCTTTCATAGGCCATTATTGTTTTTTTTTGGGGGGGGGGGGGCTATGTTGATTTCATCATTGCTTCTTTGTGTCTGAAGTGGTAGGGAGACGTTTGGTTTAACTTAAATGTTTATTAAATTGGCCTTGTGTCAAACATAACCAAACTCCCTACAACTTTATTGGATCATCATCAGAATTATCAGGAGGTTAAAATGTGGAAGAATAAAAGTATTTCATTTGTATGTCTGAAGCCGTAAGGAGATGGTCAGGTAAATGTTTATTGTTTATTTGATTCGGTCTTTTGTGTCATAACCGAACTCCCTACAGCTTACAAGTTTTATCCAGAATTATCAGAAGTTTAGTTGGTAGCAGGTTGGAATGTGTGAATAAGTGTGGACGAATGGAATAAATAATATACATTTTTCATGCTAAAATAGAAATTTATTAAAAGAATAGATAGAATAACAAGAATAGGTAGTAGCAGTTAATGTTCAATGAGAAACAAGTAATGAGTTAAGGGTATCAAGAGTTCGTACAAATGTTCGTAGTAGTAGTAGTAATTTGTTGGAAAGAGTTTATGCGTACGTGCGTATTAGCGTTTGTTCAGTAGGAGTATCTTTGAATGGAGAAGAAGTAAAATGAATCCGCACACGAGAAAGAAGGAGAAAGAGAACAAGGAGTGACGTGACCTTATGTCCGGGTTGAGTTATAGTTGAAGTTACATTTTAGTTGTCTCTCTCACTGCTCCCATCTGACTGTCTGACTGATGCTGATCGAGGTCATTTATAGTAATTTAGATTTTTTGCACTTGATCGCGAAGTCCTTTTTGGTCGCTCCCATTGGTCAGAAAATCAATTTAGCATCTACTTTTGAAATCCGGTTTCGGTTTTTTCTTTAAGCATATGATCAATCCTTTTTCTATTTAGAAAAAACCAGGATTTCACACGTCATTATGAATTTTTGTAAAAGTGAAGCAGGTTGATTTTAATTCTTAATTTCCTATCCTACATGTTAAAGTAGAATTTTATTAACAGAACAGAATAACATCAACTGGTAAGAGTTAAATGTTCACTGAGAAAGTGTAGTAAGGAGTTAAGTGAAACCAAAATTCTAGTTGTAAGAATCGAAGGTGTTTATTAAAGTATATGTTCCTTTCCTTTTTTGTGGCCGGCGAGAAAGTGAAAAGGAAGGTAAGGCAATGAAGAAAATGTTACTTATTGAAGTTAATATTTAGGAGTCAGTTGAAGTATCTTATTGTTGTTGTTGTTGTCTTCTTTGTTGACTGCGAGAATGGTGAAAAGGATGAAGAAGAGATAGGAAATTAACATTTGAGAAGTAGAAAGAGAATGAATGTGTGGCGGGACCTTATATCTAGGTCAGGATTGAAGTTTCTGTTGTCACATCAGAGCATATCGTCTCTAATTTCTGCTCCCATTTGACTGATTGATTTGACTTTCTTTCTTTGTTTTATAGCGATTCAGTTTTTCACATAGGCTAGTTAATTTTTCTCTTAGTTTTGCAAATCGCTTCCTTTCATTGGTTAACAAATAAAATTAGTATCAGATCGCGAAATTTCGTCTTTTTCTTTCAGTATGGGGCCAATCCTTTTTCTTATTCATCAAAATTAGGATTTCACGCGTAATTGTAAATTTTGGCAAACGTGAAGAACAGAAGAGAGTTAATTTTAATTCCGTTTTTACCACATGTCTTCCCTTAAGAAATTTGCATTATACTTTTGTTTTTGTTTTGATTTTTTTAATTAAAATATATTCAATATTTTTGTTCCTAAATTTGATAGCATTTTATGAATTTTAAATTGTTTCTTTTTTTGGTCAATGTGTGTGTGTGTGTGTGTGTGTGTGTGTGTGTGTGTGTGTGTGTGTGTGTGTGTGTGTGTGTGTGTGTGTATGTGTGTGATCGGCGCGATGATATAGCAGTTTAGAAACCAGTGATTGTGTGTGTATAAAATGCACAAATCTTTGTAGTGAGTGCAAATTAATATCTCCCTTCACCCACTTTCTTCAATTTATGAAAAAGAAGAAGAAGAACCACCGCCACTACCACCACCACCACCTATGTGAGATTTTTGCCTTTCACCGAAATTAGCCAGTGAGCGGAAGAAGATGAAAAGAAATTCGCGAACCTATGTGAAATTGCTTTTGAACCAATAAAAGCCTTGCCTTCACAGAAATTAGACGGTCAGCCAAGAAAAAGAAAGAAGGAAAATCGGGGGCCAACGTGAACTTAATTTTGATATAAAATGAGGATAATGGTTAAATTACTCAGAGAATAGTGTCTTAAGTCATGTAAAAGATTTCGTTTCAGTTCCTCACGATTAACGTTCAAGTACACCCCAGTGTAAAATTATTCGCCAATTATATTATCGGCCTCTAACCTGCACCTTACCCTTCAAATAATTTTCTCTCAACAATCCAAGAAATCTAAATATTTAAAACTATCTTTCTTCATCTATCTTTAAACATATGCAAATCATCCATATTTCTTTTCGATGATCAGCAAACTCTCTTACATTTATCTGAAACATTTTTTAATATTATTTTGTGTGCAGTCATTTCATCTTTTGTATGAACATTTCCTAAGACTACGGACTTTATGAATTATTGTTTATTTTCCTAAAACAAGCTACTGACACTACTTCAAGCGTGTCAATGCGTATATAAATTATTTATCTTGTTTTTTTTTTTGTTTTTTTTTTTAATCATCTCACCCCAAGCCAGGCATTCCACTGCCACTATTGCGCATGGGGCTACATAGAGGAAGGTAAAGAGAAGGAGTGGTTAGACAGAGGGAATGTCAGGAGGAAGGTGACAGATGAGTAAGGATACCGAGAATGAGGGTTGGGCAGATGGGAAGAATGTTTGATAGAATGGGAGCAGGTTAGTGTGTTAGGGGGTGTCTATTGACCTTACATTTAAACTTCTGGAGATTGTATCCGCCGGGGAAGCAATCGTGTGGAAGAGAATTCTGTTTTGTTTTTGTCTTTCTTATTATCACCATGTATTAATCTACTTGGTGTGGATACATAATGCATTTAAGCCCCTCCCACTATATATTCAGGATACTTACAATAAAATGTCTTCAGTAAAGAAACAAAAATATCAATAGAAAACTGGGTTCTTTATTTCTGGTTGAAGTGATTTTGTAGCGGATTCAGTTGTTACTTGTTATGGACGATGCTGATTCAGTAATTTGACTTTTAAAACTAATGAATTCAACACGTGCAGGATTTTTAAAAATGTACGAGAACGCCAAAATTCAAGAAGACAAAAACTTAATGATAGTGCATGAGAGAAATATTTAATTCTATAGAATTAACATTGAGATTAACTTGATAGATGAGTGAACAAAAATGAAAAAGTGCTCTTAGAGTCATTGGAAAAAAAATTAATGGAATCAATTATCAAATTTATTGTTATGGTGTCCTATCTACAGTAGAACGGACTCTTCCTCCTCAATAAATAATAACCTGAGTGACTTCCGGGGGCGCAGCTGTGAGGCAGTCAACACAGTCATAAGACAGTCGAGACGCAGCGTAACTATACCGTTCGGACTTACACTTTTATATTGCTAATTACTAACATTTACTTGTATATATGTTCTTGTTATTCTTATACGCTGTTCGAACCTACCTTCTTGTTTCCGTGTCTTTCTTCCTGGGCCCTAACAAGGCCACAACAACTTGGTGACGGAGATTTGGCTAATACACATATTTTGAGAAACTTTTGCAACAAATGCTAAAAATTTATGCTGCAGTGTTCAAGGTTAAAGGAGGATATTTTGAAGATAGCAAAATTTAATCATAAATTGGTATTTTTTCTTTTTGCTATAAAAAAAGATTTAATAAAAAATCATGTCTCAATTTTTTTTTTTTAACCATGTATGATAAATTTCTTTTATTTAAAGTACATAACTACTTTTGGGTCCAATTTAAAAAATGACCAGGGTTGTCCCTAAAATTGTAGTGGATGGAGAGAGATAGAGAAACAAAGTAACAGAGAGAGAAAAAAGTGTGTGTGTGTGTGTGTGTGCGTGAGTGCGCGCGCGCGGGGGTGGGTGGCACTACGTGATTTGATGAGTTGGAGTCGTCAGTTTTCTTGAAAGAAGTATTCCCCAGTAGAGTCCCGATATTTCACTGTAGAGAAAAAAAAAAGATAGAGAGAGAGAGAGAGAGAGAGAGAGAGAGAGAGAGAGAGAGAGAGAGATCCTTTCTTTTCATAGTGGTGATTACTACGTCAACTAGAGGCGAAGTCCAATGGGAAACAAGACTTATCAAATGCCTTGACTCTACGAATGATACTGGTTCCGATAAAATTCATATGATTGTTCTTTAGAAATTTAGCCCATGGCTATCTTCTATCTTGGCAACATGTTTGAACCATTACCTGAAGGAAAAGTATTTCCTAAGTCTATGGAAAGTGCCAGCCGTATACCTTGTGATGCAGAGCACTCATCTTCGCCACAATATCGCCCCACGAGACGCCTTAGTGGCACAAACAAACTTTATGCGTCTATCATCAAGAAATTGTTGAGCACCTCAACATAAACATTCTGAGCGACAAACACGATGGATTTCACTTCTTTGGGTTCACTGCTGATGTATTAACTATAATTACACATAGAATCAGTGAAGCGCTTGATAATAAATTAATCTTAGATATCTCAAAAATCTTTGACAAGATTTAGCATATAAGGTTCTTACACAATCTCTTCATTTATAGCATCTCTAGAAGTGTCTTCTCAATTATAAAGTCCTTCTTATTAGCTAAGTTTATGAAGATTGTTCTTAATGGTCAGCTCTGAGGCCCATGAGGTCAATGTAGACGTTCCTTAAGGTTCCATTCTCGGTCCTATTCTCTTTCGATTTTTTTTTAATTACCGATCAGCCTATGAACATTTAACGATTATTAGTAAATATATATGTAGACACTACCACGGTTTATGGGTGAACCTCCAAACACTAGATGACAGCTGATTGACTTTACTCTCACAGTTCAATGGGAGGGAGTCTGCTTTGCACCATCCAATACCTCCAAAACCAAGCTAATAACGTTTCATCATTATTAAGCAGACTCTGAATTTCTGCCTATCATGATGAATAGTTGTACTCTCAATAAGAGTCAATATATTTTTGTCAAGTGTCATATTTTTAAAATTCGAATTTGATACTGAAGCAGAACAAGTACTCGTAGGAACACTATACGTAATTTTAGAAATTTTTATTAAATAGAAGACACACTAATCATACGATTTCTGTTTTTCAAACCTCATAACTCAAAAGCAGCAGCAGCCCATAGAAACAAGCAAACATCTCCACAGACAGCGTGCACGCAGACAGGAGTCACCCACATATAAAACGCCACCAACTTCCGATCTAGCCAGAAGTTTTGAACTAGCCATACAGGAATCGAACACACATTGCTCAATGTTTCTAACCCACATTGTTAAATATTTCAAACAAATGCTGTTCACTATTTCAAACACATGTTGCTTCTGTCACTTTCTCACTGACGTTGTGTGGCTTCCCTCTGTCTTTTCTACAAGTATTTTCACGGCAACTGCTCTAACGAGCTTTTTTACCTGGTTTCCTGATCATATGTATTTACGCGTGCTAGAAGATTGGCATTTAGGTCCCACCCTTTTACCGTCCAAATATTCAAATGTAACCGCCTCTTCTACTCTATTAGTTTCTTTTCTTTTCTTTTCTCGCACTTCCTGTTTGTGGAACTCCCTTCCGTTCGCTTGCTTCCCTGATAACCACAATCTCCAAAAGTTTAAACGCAACCTCAAAACGTCAATTGCCATCTTCTATCTACTTGATTCTCATCCATCTCTCATCTTTCTTCCACATCCATTGAACCTTTTTTATTCTTGCTGTAACTCCTTACGCATCAGTGGCAGTCTTACCTTGCTTGGGGTGAAATGATTATTAAAAGAATGTTTCGAACACGTGTTGTTCAATATTTCGAATATATGCTGCTCAATGAAGAACTTTTGATTGAGACAGTAAGTCTATATAGGAATTAAATCCTATATATATTTTTCAACCAATAAAATCCTATGAGAAGGTTTGTTGAATAAATAATCATTATTAGAACAAATACAGCCAAAATAGCGAACGTGGTTGTAAACTTACCACGTTGTTATTTTTTTTAAATAACAATAATAACTCCATTCACCATTCCTGCAAATTCGAGAAAAAGATTTTCGCAAGTGAGTATGAAATTATTTTCTAAATAAAGAAAACCTTGTATTCAATAAGTGAAATTAGATTTTGAATCCTATTATGGATATAAAAATGGAAGGCAATTTGATCTACATGTGTACACATAGGCGCACAATGGAAGAGCCGACAGCAGCAGCCACCGACCAAGACCTTGTCCACGCACACAATAGACAAGTTTAACCAGTAACTGCCTACTAAGACTTTTGTCTACGAACTCGCAAACTTTATCATGAAGACTGTCCGCAGTTTTCACACAGCACTAAGAACAATTAATTACTTTATAAAACAAACTTCACTGTAAGAAAAATTGAACATTTTATTGCTTTTCAGAAAATAAACCTTTTTTATGCTTCATTTAAAAGATGTGTTGTTGTTTTTTTTTTTTTTGTTTGTTTGTTTTTTTTGCAATCCCGACAGTCAGCAACTAAAACAACTGGGTGGATGGTTTCCAACAAGTCACTTATAAACTCTATATGATTATTGTTGCTTGTTTTTGTTTAATGGCATATCAACCTCTGTGCGCTATTTTATGCCGAAATCTAAATTTTTCTGATATAATAATGGTTTTAGTCATACACGTCTTACTAATTAACCCATAGCCGGGTTGACTTTATTCTTTCCCAATGGTTTGCTCGTAAAGGAATATAACGAACCCAAATGTAATTGGAACTCGGCTCTCCGATTATCAATTCAGAGCCATTATCCATTATACCGCCAGCACATCCAAACTTGCAGCACTTGGATTACCAAGCAGTCACCTATCTGGACTAGGCTCGATGTTGCTTAACTTCGGTTATCGTACAGGAATCGGTGTTTCAATGTATACGGCCGTAAGCCAAACTCTACATGAAGCAACTACACTCATTCTACACTTAGAAACAAAACAGATATTTTCCTTTCGTGTTGCTTCGACAAAATTGTTTTATTAAGGTACCTCCACTAATTCGCTGAAAAAAAACAAAAAACACCATAATATGAAGAAAAAGGGCCCCAAACTTAATAAAAAGGAAATTTTTCAATCAAAATATTTATTATTAAGAGAAAATGTCAAAGTAATTTTTCATTATTAAAAAAAGTCCTTTCTAACACGTTCGAAATTTTGGTAAAATATCTTCTTTTTTTACTTTTTTTATTTTTATTTTATTTTATTTATTTTTTTTTTCTCGTCAGCGGGTAACCAAATTGTTACCAGAGTTACCAGATAATGTAATATTACATATATTTGTCGGATTTTAATGAAACTTTCAGGACATATTCACAAATGAATGAAATTATTTTTTGAATTATTATTTTTAGAAAATCTTGGTAAAAATATAGTTTGTTTCATCTGTTATCCCCCTCTCCACAGAAATTCATGAAATTTCAAGAAATTAAATTTTGTATCGAAAATTTGTTTTATTAGTTAAAACACAGGACACCTTAGGAAATGCGAATCATCTTTTTTTTTTCAAACACTTGACCGTTTTTCCAAAAATCTGATCAGAATAGTAAGATAAAAAATCGATAAAACTTTGACATTATTTAATTAGATAGCTTTTAATTGCTTTAATATATATAATCATTATTCATCGAAACATTTTTCTTCAAACTATATAAAAATATATAGTCTGAAGAAAAAAAAATCGATGAATTCTGAATTTTTACATGAATTGTTTTTATTTTTTATTTTTCAAAAATATTTTTCAATTCTTCAAAGCCTTGTCGCAGTAAGGTTATTACGTTATTAAGTGAAGATTATATTTACTAATAAAAAATTAATAAGTTTAATACAAATTTTCAAGCTAAAAGATTTTAAAAATAATTTCTAATTTTTTGTTTCTTGTGTATCGGAATTTTTTTTTTTAATATGGTATTTTCTGTGTTACATGAAAGGTCACGTGTTTTACAGTTTCTTCTCTTTACACGAAAAAATTTAGACAATTATATAAATTCTGGCGAACCATACTTCGCTTATCACAACAATCTCACTGTCATTACTCACTTCACACATCAACCACTTACTTCGAAAGCCAGAAAGAGCAGAGCCCCGTGATTAAGAAATACTTTTTTCTAAATTTCATGCTATAAACAATTAGTACTTGTTTCAAATCATATTAATTTAACGTTAAATTTGATAATTTTCCAAAATATTAACGTATCATAGATGCATATTTTATTTTCGCAAGATTTTTAAAACCGAGAATTAACTTTTGTTTACAAACTTGTCAAGCTGTCAAAATGAACGTAAAAAGTGATAACTTTTAAAAACTCTAAAAAAAAACTTGAGATTCCAATCAATATACTTTCTATTTAAAATACACCAGAATAGTTTGCTTTTTAGAAACAGTTGTCTGATTTTGTAATAATATTTGATTGCACAGACTTGTACCTATGCTTCATTGATTACGCGAAAGCATTCGACAAAATACGACACAAAGAATTGATGGAGATGCTAGGCAACCTCGACATTTTCGGCAAAGACATAAGAATAATCAAGAATCTCTACTGGCAGCAAACGGCCTGCATACGGACAGGTAACGACCTCAGTAGATACACAAAGATAGAAAAAGGCGTAAGACAAGAATGTGTCTTTTCACCGGATTTGTTCAACCTATACAGCGAGAATATTTTGAGGACCCTAGATGACACTCCAGGATTTGTTATTGGAGGCCACAACCTGAATAACATAAGGTATGCGGACGATACAGTGCTGATTGCAGACACGGAAAGGAAACTACAAGACCTCATACAGAAAGTAGCAGTGGAGAGTGACAAGAAGGGACTACAAATAAACTTTAAGAAAACTGAGTGCATGGTCATCAGCAAAAGATACAACCCAAAATGCCAAATACAGGTGGGGGATACCAGAATCAAACAAGTACAAGAATTTAAGTACCTAGGAAGTGTTCTAACAGGAGATGGAAAGTGCGACACGGAGATCCGAAGGCGAATTGGCATGGCAAAGGACGCGTTCCAGAAGATGAGCAAAATACTAACACACAGGAAAATCTCAATAGAAACGAAGAAAAGAGTACTAGACTGCTACGTGATGTCAGTTCTTCAATACGGCAGTGAATGCTGGACAATATCATCGAAAATGAGGACAAAACTGGAAACGGCCGAAATGTGGTTCTACAGAAGGATGCTACGGATATCGTGGACTGAGCATACAAGCAGAAAATTGATGCTGAGCATCAGGAAGAGACAACTGAAGTTCCTGGGACATGCAATGAGGAAGGAGAGCCTGGAGAACCTGATACTGACTGGTCAGATAGAAGGAAGGAGAGACAGAGGAAGGCAGCGGATAACATATTTGCAGGGCCTGATTAGGTAGTGACGGAACGGGGGTTGCCAGGAGCAACAGGAGCAAACATACTAAGAGCCACAAGGGATAGGGAGACGTGGAGAGCCATGATTGCCTACGTCCTGAAGGGACAGGGCACATAGAAGAAGAAGATTGCACAGAGGTTACACACATCTATATTTTTCATGAGCCAGTAAAAAAAAGCATGTACATTTATTCACTCGCCAGTAGAAAAGCTTATTTCATAATACAATTGGTTCATTGGGTTTTACCATGTGCGGACATCTTTGAAAACAAAATTGATACAAATTCTTTTTGCGGACTCCCGAGAAAGTAAAAAGGAAAATTGTACTGATCAACGTTAAGTTTTAGGAACCAGTTGAAGTGTCTTACTGTTGTTTCTGTCTTCTTCTTCTTTGTTGACGGCGAGAATGGCGAAGACGAAGAAGAAGAGATAAAGGAAAATAGCACGCAAGAAGGAAAGGAAGAACGAAATCTATGTCGATGAGATATGTTCGGTTCGGCGGTTTAAAATTTCTCCCTTACATTGTGACGGTGTCTTATCTGATCTCTGCTCCGATCTCACTAATTCCACTTTCTTTCTGTATTTATATTAAAGAACTTTTTCACACAGGCTTGTTAACCTCTTTCACTATTGTAAATCGCTCCCTTTTCATTGGTTAGAAAATAATTCACACTGGATCGCGAATTTGGCTTCGTTTTTTTTCCTTTAGTACGGAGTCAGTCCTTTTTTCTACTGATCAAAAGGATTTTCGCACTGGTTCGCGAAATTTCTAAACAGTTAAGAGAAGGGAGTTACTTTTATTTCGTATTCACCTTATATGTATAGGCACGTGAGATGTTTAACAGATATGTCAGAGGACTCGAATCCTTTAACCTATTAACGGACTATAAGCCACTTATACCTTTAATAAACACACTTGATCTGTATAATACCCCATTACGATGTAAAAGATTTCTGATGTGACTGAGAAGCAAAACACGTTCCATGGAAGGCACTAGTTGTACCTCATATACTATCAAGAAGACCTTTATCCAACACTGATAGTAATACCAGCAAAGATGTGGGCGTATACACAGACTACATGACAAGAACCAGATCAACATCAGATAAATAAAATGAAACAAAAATTGCCATTCAACAGAACTCTGTATTACAGGAAATAATACATCTCACACCAAATGGATGGAAACGCTAAGACGGAAGAATAAAAGAAGGTACAGTGTAACCCTGATATAAGAGAGTTGTCGGGACCGGATAAAGTTATCTTATATACGAGTTTCTCTTATATCCGGGTTTGGTCTATTTTATATACATTACCACAGGCTCTAATTTGGGACCAGATAAAATATATCTTATATCCGGGTTTATCTTATATTCGGGTCTCTTATATCCGGGTTATAAGGATATATTTTCCAAATCGAAATAAATTTTCACTTCATGACATGTTTTCAAGACAGAATTATCATACCTGTAAAACTTAAACCAGAAATATTAAGTAAACTTCATATTGGTCACTTGGGACTAAACAAAACCCAAGAATCATTGTGAATATCTCAGATATAAAAAAATGCTCATTTTGTTACATACACTGTTCAACAAATATAAAGAAAAAATTAAATTATTTTGTCTCCAATCAGCATCCAGAATTTTACTTTTCCCACTGACTTGTGAAATTTGCCTTGCTCTGGGTTTTTCCAAAATGTTTTAGTCGTTTGGATCCGATTTTGCGGATGTACAATTTTACTTTCTGCGTTTTAGTTAATTGTTGGGTGATATAGGATTTGTATCCTATAACTCTCCTGGACTACGACTCACTCTCTGCACATCACCAAGAAACAAAGGAAGACTTTTTAAAGTCGCTAACAGTAGCCTGTAAAACTAATTTATTAAAGCTTCTTAATTTGTAATAAGTGTTGGTTATTTTCAATACATAGGTCATTAGGCAACCAAGAAAAGAAGGACTCATACTCGGTACAAAATTGAACAGAAATAATTTGTTTAAGTGAAAAAAAAATATTATAAGGACTTGCTTAAAATATTCATTTGAACACCTTTTGTTTAAGTCCCCAGGCACATTCAGTTATCTTTTCAAATTATCGCGAATTTGAATTCCGTTTTTCTGCTTAATGAAAAATAATCCAAAGGAAGAAATTTCCTTCCCGATCCTCTCCCCCCTCCAGAATATTCGATTTTTATTAACCTGAGTCGGACATGATGTCGCCACAAACAGCACAAAACTTACCGAGAAAAGTTCCATCCGAATATCTCATTAGTTAATAAAGTTTTCGCTCTTAGATAATAGTAAGAGGCATAGGGTTGTAATTTTTCCATGATTTTTTTTTTTTTTTTAGGGAATCTAACATTCGTATAAATTAAAAAATGAAAATTTCAAACTGAGATACACATGAGGCATCAGAAAAAATAAAGGGAAGACATTTGAGAACTTTGGTCAAGTATTCGTACCTAAATGTATTTTTACATATTTATACTTGGAAATAGAAAATGAAAATAATGAATCTCAATGCCAACATGAAGTCATTGATATGTGTTCAGATCTCGAAGCCAAATCGTTATTCAGTCGTAAAATACTCAGTGAGTATTGGAGAAATGTATATACTGCTACAACTAAATAATCCATTTTTACTAACCTCCTTAAATTCATTCATAGTTGAAGCTGGTTTAAGCCTCTAGAATGTAATTCTAAAACCAAACTGAACCTGGAAGAGTGTGGTAACTTCCGATTAAAACTCAATTTCCAATCAATTATGAATACTCTTGTCACTGATCATCAAACACACCCTTCCCATTAATGATCCCAACCAGGTCAGTAAAAATATATATTAATTTGTACTGTATTTATTAATATCTATATTCTTTGTTAAGTACATATATATGCATTATTATCATTTTATTTCCGAGCGGTTTTTGCTTTTAAACCGGAGATCATGCATAATGGGAGTCCTCTATCAAGTTGTACGACTTTGTAGAATCACTTCTACATGCACGTACATACCTACATATACATTGCCATGCACACACGTTCGCACACATATACCCACACACTCTTACGTAAGAACTGAGCGTAAAGCCTAACTTTTTTCCCGCGTTTATTAAGAAATATATAAACTGATTCCCACACGTGTCTAGCCAGTTGGAAGATGTTTTTTCGGAGTGTTTGGACCGAAAACGGTTCGTCTCTTCCAACTCACACAAACCGCTAATTGCATTCAGCAATTAGCCACATAAACTGTTTCTCTCTATTCTATAAGAACATTTCAATACATGTATAATTATATTCACTAATATTCAGTACAAACATATTATTTCCTTTAATGGACTCTGCTATCATGAATATTCAGACAATATCTTTAATAATCTAAGAGAGAACTCTTTTCACGACATCTTGCATTTGTGAATTATCCAGTTCTGTAACGTGACTTAATACAATGTTGTTATATTCGTTACATTGTGCCTTGCCTTATTTTATTTATAATTGTGGTGGTTTGGACAACCAACCTTTTCTTCACTTTTGAAATCACTACCCCGACGGTCAGTCTACTATATATTGGTACCCAGGTTATCCAGGCCACAGCAACTTAACACAGATACGACCTTTCGCAGAATATTTAGTCAAGACTTCCGATCTGATTAGATAATAGACTTTATTTCGATTTCTTTAATGTAGATCTTTAGCTTCAGTAGTGTAGATCACAATACTTAAATTAAGACTTGGTCAGTTAGTCTTTGAAATGATTGTGCAGCGTTTCAAAGACCAAATGACATCCGGACGAATTCGTGTAACCTCAACGGAGATGTCACAAATCTTTTGTGAATATCTTCTTCTACTATCGGGATCTGGAAGTAAGCATTCACTTGATTAATCTTTGAGAATAGACGTGATCTGCGTAACTCGAATGCGAAGTCGTGTATATAAGGAACTGGGTAATGATCAAGGATGGTAAATGCATTTAATTTACAAAAGTCCACGCAGGGTCGAACTCTCTTCTCTCTTTATTAAGCATAATCGAGGTGTCCATAAACTTCGATAACTTATAGGGGGGCTCAATCATGTTTATTAAATTTGCCTTGTACCAAACATAACCGAGCTCCCTACATGTTAAGATATTATCATAAGGTTGAAAGAATAAAAGTGTTTCGTTTGTATGTTTAAGTGGAAATTTATTTCCAGAACAGAATAACATCAATTTGTAGGTAGTGAAATTATTAACTGTAAATGTCCAAAGAGAAAGTGTAGTATGAAGTTAAATGAATCTAGAAATGTATGCAAAAAAAGAAAAAAGAAAAAAAAAGTTAACAGGGTTGTAATAAAGTCTGTATTCCTTTCTTTCTTTTTGTGGCCGGCGAGAAAGTGAAAATGGATGAAAAGCAATGTCTTAACGTTAATTTTTAAGAGTCAGTTGAAGTGTCTTATTGTTGTTGTTGTTGTCTTCTTCTTTGTTGACGGTGAGAATGATGAGGGAGAAGAAGAAGAGCTAAAGGAAACAGCACACGAGAAAGAGAAGGAGAAGGAATTTATGATGTCGATACATGTACGATTCAGCGGCTTGAAATTTCTTTTTGTCATATCGTGGCGGTGTCGTATCTGATCTCTGCTCCCATCTGACTGATTCTGCTTTCTTTCTCTATTTATTTTAAAGCACTTTTTCACAAAGGCTTGTTAACTTTTCTCAGTTTTGTAAATCGCTCCTTTTTCATTGGTTAGAAAATAATTCACACTGGACCGCGAACTTATTCTTTCAGTACGGAGTCAGTGTTTTTTCCTATTGGTCAAAATTAGAATTCACATTGGATTGCGAATTTGTAAATAGTAGAGAGAAGAAAGTTACTTTTATTTCATATTCACCAGAAACTTACATCAAATCACAAGAACTTATTAAGAACATTCACATTTTATACCTTCACAGTAATACGCTTTTCGCTGAAACCTTTGTGTTGTCCACTGTTCCTTGTAATTTGCATTGTTTTGTATACGCCGGCATTTTCCTTGTGATATTTAATTCATTTTATTGATTTTGATCATAAAATTGATCTTTTCCTACTATAACCACTGAGCCTCATTTTAGAAAAAATCAGTTACTTGTCCAGGAATTTATTATCCCCTTTTCCGGGTGCATAAACCACCAAATTTGTATATTCCTAATATTTAATAAAATGTTCTTTTATTTTTATTTTAAAATAAAATTGTTTTGGTTTTATCTCACTGAGAATCTCTCGTCATTTTTTTTTTACTGCGTACCTTGTTGTCGCTTGATCCCTATTCTCCATAATCTCGTTTTTATTAACTGGACCCACAAAAACATACACTGTAGTAGTTTGTTGTTTCTTCTCCTTTTTTTTTTCTCATATTATTAATTCTCAGTTCACCCCCAGCTCCATTAGTATTTTTATTTTTTATGTTTGCTTATTAGCACTCATTTGTACCAGACATATCTGTACACCAGAATTTAAAATTATATTTGAATTAATAAAAAGATTCATTAGAAGACGAAACGCGTTGGTAAAGAACCCCCCTCCTCTTTGCCTTATTCATTCTATTATTTGTGATCGATGTTTACAGTTTGTTTTACTGTGAATTTCACATTTCACAAGGTTTTGGATTGTTGTAACTTTTTTGCTGACCTGAATATTTATTACCGAGATACACCATCATATCCTATTTTTTTTTTCGTCAACAGAAATTTCGTGTTTTTCTCCCAAATTTACTAGACTCTAGTGAGCTAAAAAGTTAACTAGTTGTAATCTTGGAGGAAAACGTCTTTGCACAATCTCCAATTTTTTAAAATCTTGTTGATCAAAACACAATAGAAATCATACAAAATTGAAAATTGCAATTTAAGTGTCCACAATATTTCTAATTTTATTTGCAATATTTATTTACCCTACTCCTCCACTGGAGCGAAATGTGACACAAGGTCGGTTTTTAACGTGGAGAACCCGAGCGTACACTCAGACCATTAATCAAAGATTACACAGCTTACGCGGTAACTGTGTACAAAATTGGTTTTATCTGGTCAAAGCTTTTGTCAGATCCAAAAGGCTGAGAAGCGATATAAGATGATTTTCTAAGCGTAGCTTAGATGTCGCACAAGGCCAAAATATGGGACACCCAGCGAGGATCGAACTCACTACTCAATAATATAATGAGTATATAGCGAGATCATTTTTCTAACCATTACACCACCTCGAGGTATCCAGTTTTATTTGCAATAAGCATAAAGTGCAAAATTTTCAATATACACAGTGTTGACAACTTGACACTGTTACACACACATTTTAATTTCTATCACGTTAAAAAGCAAATCAAACATAAAAAAAAGGTATAAAATTAATAAGTGAATCCTGCTTTAATTCGAAAGTCCTATCTTGAATTTAACAAGCAAGTAATATCTACTATGCTAACGTTCGGCTACTTAAAGAAGACGACAAAACCAATTTTCAAATTAAATACTAAGTTAGACAACACACGTGCACTCCGATAATAAACAGAAGTGCTCAGATGTAATTTAGTTTTTCATTATTTTTACAGCGACTAGAGAGATGGTAGGTCCAAGTACGTTTCAAACTGTGTAACAATAAATTAATCTTATATCGGAATAAATAATCGATACAGATAAGAATGGTTTTAAGAGAGATTTTAGAATTCGAAAAATATTTGAATCCGTTGTCAGAAAGTTTTGTTTTATTTCTCCTATAGTCTACCTTACTTTTGCATAGACGCAATCATTTTATCACATGAGATTGTATCTACTTCCTGCCAGTGTGCGCATGCTCGTGTTTAAGTTCATTTCACATTAGTAGCGGCTTGAGGTTGGCGCTAAAATCAAAAGATGGTTAATCAAAAAGAAGGCTACAAATCAAAGAATACTGATCAAGAAAAGGAAAATGCTCCAAACAGGTTCGTATTTAGGATTGTTTTGTGTTCCTCTGATGTATTCTTCGACGATTAGAGTATTATTTGATTATTCAATAAAGAAATTAATTCTCAGTTTTTTCCTCGACTGTTAATTGAATGCAAAAATAAAAAATAATTTAAAAAGAAATGTTTAATTATTATTTTTTTTAATTTTTTTTTTTGCCAACTACAAATATTCTTTTGGGAAAAATCAAAGTACAAAAAATTAGATATATTTTTTCAACTAAGTTTAGTTTAGTCAACTATCGTAGGATAATAGATTTGTTTAGGGGGTTTAAATGTTTAAAAAAAAAAGCAGTTTATAAATTGATTTCTGTTTATATTTGGAATCGGAATTCTTTAAAAAAATCTTTGTTGTAATGTCAAAGTAAAATTAGTAAACTTTTTTTTCATAAGCTTTTAAACGATTCTAAATAATGCGAAACTTCGATGACTTCAGCAAATTTTATAAAAAAATTATTTTTTAATTTTATTTTGCTTTAAAAGTTTAAAATCTTTTGAAAATATTAATTTGTTGTAAACGTGAATTTTACTAATTGTTTTTAAAAAAAAGAGTTTTTACTGTTTTTAAAATAGACAACAATTTTTTAAAAGTCTCTTATTTCCACTTATCGAAAAATAGGGTAATAATAAAACTAATTTTATTAAATATAATTGAAGTAATTAAAAAGGTTGATTGTATACTGGATAAAATTTAATAAAACAAAAGTACAAATGTTAAAAATAGAATAAAAAAAGTAAGCAATCCTCCCATAAAAAAGAAATGTATTGATCTTTGCTTTGAGTTGCCGCCAATCTTATTCCCTCCACAATTTTTCTTTTTCCTTCGATCGCCTTTAGGCTTTTTACTTTTGTTTAAGAATTTATTTTATTTTATTATATTTTTTTCTTTTAGCAAGAAACTAATTTAGTGAAATGAGGTTTGTTTTTTTAATTTTAATTAATAGCATTAAAATTGAATTTTCCTTTCGAAATTTTTTTCTCCTTTTTTAAAATTAGTTACCCTATGTCTTAATTATGTTCCTTCTGATCAAAAACAATGTAGGAAATGATTTCTGTTTTTGTTTTTTAAACCAATTTGAGGTTTTTTCCCAAATTTAAGTCTCGAATAATTTTTAGAGGTGGATAATAATAATAATAAAAAGAAATTTCCAGTGGATTAACATAACTGCTTAAACCATAAATGATAGTTTGTTTTTTTTGGTTTTCATTAAAAAAAATAATTGGAAAAAAAATCTAATTCATTTGAAAAAGGAACTGGGTTTTACAAAAATTTCTCAAATACTGGTACATGAAAGTTTTTTTTTTTATAACAAAAACAAAATATTCACTTTTTATGAAAATATTTTTTGTGTTACGGAAAATTTTATAATTTTTTCCGTATTTTCTATTTTTTTAAAAATTTAAAAAATATATTAGAAAAAAATTAATATGAATAATTTTGCAGTTTGCTTTATTCAAGAGAAATAATCTATTTTCTTTCTTTTTTAAATCTTTCATTTTTACTTTTTTGTCTTTAAAAAATCCTTTATGGTACCTTTTGGGTTTGGTATTCATTCTACTGACTGGTTTTAAGTTCGATCTCCACTGGATGCTCGACTGTGAGACTTGAGCCAAAATGCCAAATTAAATATTCTTGTATTTATTTTTAAGAAATTTTTAGCTATTGAACTCTATGAATGAAATGTGTAGATTTATTTATTTATTTTTTTTTTACCTTCCTTTCTGCCCAGCCACTCCGTTCTCAGGCCTTTTTAAAATTCTGAAATTAAATTAAATGGGTACCATCAAAGATTTGCTGGCAAATGAGCATATATGATAAAAATAAAAAGTCTAACATTTAATGAAAACAAATTTTTATCGTTTAAAAACAAAATGGTAATTTTTTGTTTTGTTCCCCGAAGGCCTTTACCCCGTAAAAACTTTCTAAAACATCCTTAATTCCGTGCAAATGTACATGCTGAACTCAAATCGATAATCGTTTTATTGAAGAAACCTACCTTTCTTTCATGGTATCGACCATAAATACGTGTGACTATATGTCCCCCCCCCCTTACTACCGTTGTCATCTCTGATTCACCGCTGAATGAATTAAAAGCCTAGGGTATCTTTTTCCGGTCGATTTTCTCCATTTGAGCAATTACTCCGCGAATTGTTCGGTTTCGGAACTCATTTTGCGCGTAGGAATCGAAAAAAAGGACGAAAAAACGAAAAAAACTACGCGTGAATTCAGTCAGCAGTTAATAACTGTTTTGAATCGTGGTTAGGGGGTGAGAAACAGCGACAAAAAGTTCCATATTTTTCTGCTCGATAAAATGAAAAAAAAAAAGTATGTCTCTTCAGTAAACAATGACCGATTTGAGTTCAGCACATTTGCACGGAAATAAGGATGTTTTTGAAAGATTTGAAGGGGTAAAGGCCTTCGGGGAACAAAACCAAAATTTACCAACAAAATCTTAATTTGAGAGGAAAGAGGACTTTTAATTTTTATTTTATATAAAAAATTGTTTTATACTCCTTATTAGAACATTTGAAAATTTAAAGTATTTTTTTTTTTGTATTAATTTCAACTCCTTTTGTCACTGTGGTGCAAATCAGATTTCGAAATTCATGCAGAAATCAAATAATTGTCGGAGTTTAATGAAATTTTATGGACTTCTTCACAAATGAATGAAAAATTGATTTTTGATTCAAAAAATCTTCGTAATTTTATTTATTTTATTTTTTTTCTGATATTTATTATCTCCTCAAATGCTTTTTTTTTTTTTGTTTTTCTCTTTTTTTTCTCTTTTTTTTTTCTCTTTTTTTTTCTCTTTTTTTCTTCTCTTTTTTTAAGGACAAATCCTCAAATAATTTTTTAAATCATTTAATTTTGGGAATCAAACGGGGTCCCCAGTTACAGAAAATCTACCTGATCCATAAAATAAAAAAAATGCAGCGGACCTGAAGGAGACTATCACCACCTTTAAATTTGTTGTTTTTATTTTATTTTATTTTATTTTATTTATTTTTTTTTTTTTTCAGTGCAATTTTTCCGATTGACAAAAAAAAAAAATTGGGAAATTTCAATATTTTAACAATTGGTGTGTGTGTGTGTGTGGGGGGGGGGGGTCTCAGTTTCTCATACAACGTTAAATCGGTCCTTCATTTTGGAACCACTCACCAGTATGACATTACCACCACCTAAATTTGTTCTTTTTTCAGTGCAATCTTATCAATTAAACCCTAAATTTTCCGATTGACTGTAAAAAAAAAATCACAACATTTAAACAGTTTTTAGGGGTGGGGGCTTAGTTTTTCATACAACCTTATAGTAAATCGATCCTGTGCAATTAACTTTTTTGATTGCACATAATTCAACTACTGATTCCTTTGCTAAATTTTTGAATAAAGGCTTTATTGGAGTTTCCGAGGAAGATACCATCATAAGAACTAAAAAAAACTTGAAAAAGACAAAAACAAGAGCAACAACTCGTCCCCACAAAAAAAACTAAACAAAGCTACCCCAACACGAGTGGTTCCAAAATGGAGGATCGATTCACTATAGTGTTGTATGAGAAACTGGTCCCCCCCCCCCCCCCCCCACTAAAATAGTTTAAATATTGAAATTTTCGGATAATCGGAAACTTTATATAATAACCGATAAGACTGGGCTGAAAAAAAGTTTATAAAAAAAAAAAAAAATTTTAAAGGTGGTGGTAGTTTGCTTCAAGTCCGCCAAAAATGCAATAAAACTACTAAGATATTTATAATTTAATTAAAAACTTGTTTTTATCTTTTACTCTTAAAACAAAGTGATGAATAATTAATTTTTACAACGATTGTTTTAATTTTTCTTTAATATAAATACAAAGATTTTAAAGTTTATAAACTGATGGGCAATCATCAATGGCAATAATCGACAAATTTGTGGTGGTAATGTCGTACAGGTCTGCCTATAAACTTTTAAATCTTTGTATTTATTTGTTGGAGCTGTCCAGTACCGTAGTGTAAAGTTATTGTTATTAAATGAAAACTATTTTACTAATTATAAATGGAAAATTCAATAATTCAATGACCTTCCAATATAATAGGATTAAAAATTCAAAATTATTTCTATCTTTGCATGTCTGCTATGTTCAAATCATTCCTCTCTGATTGCAAGGAAAAACAAAAGAAACAGCTATATTAGAGACACTGTATGAGATACAGAACATATATATATATATATATATATATATATATATATATATGGTAAACTGCATCCAGCAGCAAGGCCTCTGATTGGGAGGTTGTGAGGAGCATGGAACTACCTCTTAATTGCTGTTGTTCCCAGGTTCACTCTGATCCGGAGTGGTAGCACCTGTTAGGGTCCCAGCTATGGGTAAATAACTGAGGTCAAAAATAGAAATATAATATATATAAAAATAGACTTTTATAGAAAAATAAACCCTTTTGAATAAAAAAACATTACCAACAATTTTTTTTTTTTTAAGAAAAAAGTGATTACCATTATACATTTTTAAGGAAAAAAATTGCCATCGTACATGTTTGAAAAAAAATTACCAGCAATACATTTTTGAACAACAAACTAGAAGACATCTTCAGTTTTCTAAAATAAATAAAAAAAAATTTTTCCATCAAAATCTAACTAAATCAACTTTCTTACTATAACCGAATATTAAAAAAAAATATCTTTAAACTCTACCTTTTCGGCATTAAATAACCCACATAGGTTGATATGCCATTAAACAAAACTCAAATCAAAAATCAATATATATATATATATATAAAGCTATATTAGAGACACTGTATGAGATACAAAGCTATATTAGAGACACTGTATGAGATACAAAGCTATATTAGAGACACTGTATGAGATACAAAGCTATATTAGAGACACTGTATGAGATACAAAGCTATATTAGAGACACTGTATGAGATACAAAGCTATATTAGAGACACTGTATGAGATACAAAGCTATATTAGAGACACTGTATGAGATACAAAATCCAATGTTTAGTAATAGTATTTATAAGTACAACTTATTTCATTAGAATTGGAAAAAGATATTTGAAATTTTAGATAAGGAAGAAAGAGAGCTTTTTTTTTTATTTCTAAGTACATTCTCTTGGTTTGTTCAAATGAATTCAATAAACAATACTTTGATCTTTCCTCTTAATAATAAACATTTTGATGGAAATATTTCGTTTTTATTAAGTCTGGGGTTATTTTTCTTCGTACTATGCTATTTTTTCAGCGATTTAATGGATGTACCATAATTATATATCTCCACACATGTGCACAGTGTTTTCTTTTCTAACATTTCACGGCATCTAATTTGATGCTCTACCATTTTTGTTATAATAATGAATATAAAATAAAATTGTACAAAGACATTCCAAGTTGTAATGCTTATTCAGCAGATTTTTTTTATTTTTATAAGAACCATAAGTGTAGATTGTTATTTTTATCTTTCCTTTTAGGGCCCCTCTCTCCTCCCTGGTCTTTTCATTTAAATGTCATGTCAGAAATGTCAAAATACTGACTTAAATATCTTTTTTTGTTTACTTCATTTGAAAACACTGATGACCATTTACATTATTGTTTTCACTGTATTAAGCGTCTTGGCTGACGACAACATAACACTGAAGCGCTGGTTCCTGTATGATCCCCACAGTTAAGCATCGAGCATGCACAGTACCTTGATGGGTGACCACTTGGGAACAGCAGGTGATGTAAACTTGGATGTGTGGGTGGTGTAGTGGATGATTGTTATAACTTGGTTCCTAGCAGTTATAAAGTCTTGCTTACGTACTTATCTTGAGGTCTGTAAGAAATATTCTGACCCACGTCTATTGAACAGGTGAAGAGGCTCATCCCTTGTTCCCTGTTTAGGATGTGGTTTCCGGCTTTCTCTTTTTCGATCTTTTCACTATTACGTAGCCCCCTGCACATCAGTGGCATTACCGCCTTGCTCGGGGTGATACGATTAAAAAAAAAGAAGAAAGACTAACTTCTTTTTTTTCTTTTTTTTTTTTCCATTATCAAAGGATTTCCTTATTTAAGTCTATAGACTTTATTTGTGCTTTACAGTTTAATTCTTTGTGGGTTATTTAAAGTTAAAACATTTTTTTGATTTTAAGAATAACTCTTTAACTTTTTTTTTTAATGTGAATTTTAATGATTTTTCGAGATAAAAGTCCTGTTATTTAGCTCATAGTGAGAGTGGGGAGGTGAATTCCTACTTTCCCCAAGGATATATTCACATGCATTACAAACCCAGTTAGAATTTGAACTCAGTTCTCTAATTTCTCTAGGTCACAGGGTTCCCAAGATACAACCCTTGACAAAAAGGTGGATTTTGGAAAATAGTCACAAAATTTAAATATGTATTTCAATTGGTTTTTCACCCACAAATCTAAATTATATGCCATTTTAAAGTATTTGTATAGATCTAAAAGGTGATCTATTTGTTATATATATATATATATATATATATATATATATAAGCTGACCATTAATTTCTCAACTTATCATTAACTTTTTTTGACAATAAGTTTGTCTGTTTAATAGCAAGTTATGTACAAAAGGTTTTGGCTGTTGACTGAGTTACAAAGGTTTTATTCAATTGCACTAAATTCAAAATGGCAGATTTTACTATTTGCCACTATATGCTAACATTTTCATCTCTCCCAATATAGGCAAGCTGTATATTTTTAGAAAACTATTTGAATGCTGATTAATATTCACATTGGAGCTATGATCATAAAATCAACAGTTTATTTCTTGTTCAATGTTGACCAATTCGGTAGAAAATAAACAGCTTTATTTTTGGCTTTGTTTACATTTTTATTATACAACAAATTGATGTTTATATGAAAAAGTGATATAATGGACAGAATTATTTTAAAAAGTGTCATGAATTTATATAACATAAAATAATTTAAAAATATGCAACAAATTATGTTAATGGTTAACAAATCTTTGTTGACATTTGACTTGGTGCAGTTAATAAATGTACAAAACAGCTTTTTAATTTTTGTTTTGATATACAGGATTAACTTTTACAAGCAAACTCCTTGTTCCTACAACTGTCTAATATCTAAACCATGATTAATTTATCTAATTTTAACTTTTTGGTAAGTCAAAATATGTGCTGGTTATGAAAGTAAAAAGAAATGTTTAAGTTGGTGTAAAAAAAAAAACAAAAAAAAACACAATCTCAACGTGACTTTAAATTGGCACCTATTAACATGTTCCTCTGAAACAAGTCACTTACTCTCCAGATTGTAAATAAATTAGTGGCTTTTCATAATCTGGATTCTTCACCAATACAGGAAAACAAAAACTCTTGTGGTAAGTAATTTCTAATTTCATATTCAGTTCTTTTTCAAATTATTTTGGTGTAATTATACAGTATAATTATTATTAGTAAATCCTCAATGGCTGAAAGTTATTTACTGCCAAACAATGAGATATCTTTTGAGATGTTTTATAATTTTGATCTTAATTCATACTACTGGTATAAATGATCATGAAAACTTTTGTTGCTAGAATATGGTATCAAAGAAAAACTGATTTTCTAAAATTTCTCATCAAGAATCTACCAGTGTAGAAGAGTGCAAAAGATCTGATGAAAGTGAAATTATTACACAATTAAAAGAAGTTTGCAGCTTGGAAATAGGTCCAAAAAAGTAAAAATTATAACAATACTTCCAAAAAGCTGGAGTACCCAAAGAACTCAAATGGAATTTAGCACAACATACATAACAAGACAAGCCAAAAGACTTGTAAATTTTTTTTTTTTTTTTTTTTATGCGTTTCACCCCGAGCAAGGCATGTCACTGCCACTACTGTGCAGGGGGCTACGTAGAGTGGAGAAAGGCTGATTAAATATAGGAAATAACAGAGGGTGGTTGATAGGCGGGTGAGGATACCAAGAATGAGGGTTGGGTAGATGAGAGTGTTGTGAGAATAGTTGGGAGTTAGTGTGATAGGAGGTGTCTATTGACCCTACATTTAAACACCTGGAGATTGTAACTGTCGGGAAAGCAGACTTGTGGAAGGGAGTTCCACAGGCGGGAAGTGCGAGAAAAGAAGCTGTTGGAGTAGAATTTACGGTTACATCTTATTTGTTTAACTGTAAAAGGGTGGGACCTACTTGCTAATCTAGTATCTCGTGTAAATTCGTGCTTAGGTGGCACCAGTGATCTAAGCTCATCGGAGCAGAAGCCATGAAAGTACTTGTAGAAGAGGCACAGGGAAGCTACATCACGCCGGTGTGAGAGCGGCTGCAGCCGGTCTGCCAAGTCAGTATCAACCACGTTACAGATCCTCCTTTGTATTTTGTCAAGAAGCCCAAGGAGAGCAGCAGGGGCACCCGACCAGGAACAAGGGAAAAAGGAAATTACTGGAAAGTAATTGAAACTCACCTGAAGCGAGCTGAATATGTAAGGCTCCTCGTGCCAACAACATTTCCACCGAGCTTCTCTACGACATATGACTTCATTGAACTTCTTTTAATGTGTTCCTTTTGAATTTATATTTAAATTGGGGTCATCAGGAGAGAATGTGCACCATTTCAGGGCCTTCTTCTCAACAGTTTCACTTGCACACTGACCCCACTCACTGATGTGAGGTCCCATTATAACGATATACAAGTGTGTTGTAGTTATACTAGTTCAAATGTCTGCCGATGAAATTAAATTGACAAAAAATTTCGAAAAACAGCAAACCTCGCGTTCTGAGAATGCAACGTGAACCTCATTACGCATTCACGATCAGTCATGTCATGACGTTATGTTCACTGAAACACTCCACAGAATATTTCTTTTTTTCCATATCCACATGTTCTAATGTTTGTGGATTTTCCTTACACAGGGGAAAGAATTTCCTTACACAGGAATATTAAATCTACCAAATACAGTGTGTGATCAGCAAAATAGTTACCATTTTTAATTTTGTGCATATGTGTTGTTTTTTATTTTATCAACTCCACAGTATAGTAGTATATTTTATTATCATAGTTCTTATCTTTTTGCTGATGACTATGCATTCGGTTTTCTTGCAGTCTGGTCATCAGCAAAAAGGGCAGCCCAAAATGCAAATACAGGAGGGGGATACTAAAATCAAGCACCTACAAAAATTTAAATACCTGGGAAGTGTTCTAAAAGATGAAAAGTGCGACACAGAGATCCGAAGGCGAATTGGCATGGTGAAGGAAGTATTCCAGAAGTTGAGTAAAGTATTAAGAAACAGAACAATTTTGCTAGAAACAAAAAAAAAAATAGAGTACTGGATTGCTATGTGATGTCAGTTCTTCAATATGGCAGTGGATGCTGGACAGTATCATCGAAGATGAAGAAAACACTTGAAGCAATTGAAATATGGTTCTACAGAAGGATGCTGCAAATATGGATTGAGCAATGATGAGGTTTTGGAAAGGATGGAAATGAAAAAGAAATTAATACTGGGCATCAGGAAGAGAGCTAAAGTTCCTGGGACATGCAATGAGGAAAGAGGGCTTGGAGAACCTGGTACTAACAGGCCAAATAAAGGGAAAAAAGTACAAGGGGAAAGCAGCGGATAACATATTTGAAGGGTTTGATCAGGTGGATGATGAAACGAGGGTTGTGTCGTGTAACAGGAGAAAGCGTGCTAAGAGCCACCAGGAATAGGGAGATGTGGAGAGCCATAATCGCCTACGTCCTGAAAGGACAGGGCACATAGAAGAAGTTCTTATCTGAACATTGATCAGCATTCAAAGAGCTTTGTAAAGATATACAACTTGATCATATTGCAAGATATGAAAATGTTAGCATATATTAGTAAATAATACAATCTGGCATCTTGAATTCAATGCAACTTGGCAAAAACTTTTGTAATTCAGTCTACAGTCAAAAGTTCACCACAAACTTTTGTGCATGTCTTGCCATTAGGCATACAAATTTAAAAAAAGATCTAGGTGAAAAAACAACTTAGATATTGATATTTAAACTTTGTGACAATTTTCCAAAATTCACATTTTTTTGGCAATGGTCATATCTTGAGAACTGTTTGACCTAGAGATGTAAAATAGGTACCATTCAATTTCTATCATGAAGTTCTATAAGTGTTCTAAATTTGAAAAAAAATCTCTGTTGGTGATGGTCAGACTCTTGTTGATTTGATAAGGAATGATTCTAGAGGATTTCTAGTTGATACAATGGCTAAAATGTGAATAAAACAGATGAGGATTCTTTGGATAATTTATCTAAACTTATTTATAAATGGAATTTTGTGTGTGTGTGTCCATTACCTATAGACTCCGAAATGGCTGAACCGATTTTCTTGAAAATTTACACAGTTGTACTATAAGCGTCTGCGAGTGTTCTTAGCTAGGTTTTGTGTCAAGGTACCCCCGATAAATATCGATAATCGAAAAAATCAGGTTATAGAAGGAGTGGTCCGATTTTAATCAAATTTGATACACTCATAGACAGACATCAGAAACGATATTCAGAAGTTTCGATAATATATAAAAGCTTTCATTACACCCGAGCAACGCCAGGCTATACTGCTAGTACAATCAAAATTTCATATTGGCATAAATTACGAAATATATTAAAGCTCTTATTAAATATAACTGATGATTTCTGCTGTTTGTATTCTATGAGTTATTTTTTATGATTGTCAGATTTTTTTAAATCTTGAAAATAATTTGATGATGGGATGATGAAAATGAGGCTCAGCTGCTGATAGTTTAGTGTTTAAATGAAGGTTTCTGATTGGTTAGTTGAGTGGATCATTGATGAAAGGGCGCTGCTGATTAGTTGGTATGATGCATGATAATATCAAAATGATTGAATAGTTGATGAATACAAGGCTAGGTTATTATTAGAATGGATGCTCAGCAGGAACCTGACATCTCTTGAAAGATAAAGGAGTGCATATGAGACAGGCAGGCTGGCAGGGAAGTCACCATTTATAAAGCCAATGTCAGTGATTTAAAACCAAAAGATGTTCCTTCTGAGTAATTCTCAAATTCTTGCAGCTGCGAACCTCAAATGTAGATTCTAGTATCCCGAACAGAATTCTACATTCTTTTGACTGACCATCATTACATTAAAAATAAAATTTATTTTTTGATTATGTAACTTGAGAGTTGTGCATTGTGATATAATGGATATTGGTTTAGAATGGTAAATTGGTGGAGCCAAGTTCAATTCCAGTTGAATTTGTTGCATTCACTTACGTGCAAATACCCTTGGAAAAGATATGAAGCCATCTCTTCTCCCTCCAGAAATAAATTGCAGGACATAGTTTCTATAGCCTTGTTTGGCAACCTACTGCAGAAAAATCTTCCCAATTTGTCATGGATCGAATGAGACCTGGTTGTCCAAGCATGTATCACATATAGCATTTAACTGACTGAATTTAGAAATGGTAAAAGCTGGGGGGGGGGGGGGTTAGCAGACTTAACTGTTAACAGCATAGAAAATAAAATCAGTGAGCAAGGTTCATATTCTGCTGGAGATAAACTATTAATTTTTAGAAATTTTGTAAAATAATTTATATCGTTCGTTCTACTTTTTTTTTTTTTTTTTTTTTTTTACTATAATCCATCTTGTATTTTTGTTTTCCATATCAGCAATCATGTTGGCTTGAGAAAAACCAGAGCATGGACTAATATTTTGATCGTATTTGATGGTGGCACTCTTGAGAATTTTCTTTTCCCTAATCTCACCTTTCCTAGTAGAAATAATACTTTCCCAAGTCAACATAATTGTCGACATGGAAAACAAAAATACAAACGTATACTCATCAAAACTGAGAATAATTTATTCAGAAGGAAAATTAAGGGCACTGCCATCAAATATTATCAAAATATTAATTTACGCCTCCCCACCTTTTTTTCCCAATCTCACCTTTCCTAATAGAAACATCACTTTCTCATAGTCCATCTTCCTGTAAAGTATAAATATATTCTTTCTTCTGAATTTTAAAGCAGTTATATTTCCTATTAGTCTTAGCTAGTCAAAACTGTTTACAGATACAATGGTCTAACATCTCCTCCCTCTCCGTATGTTTAAGCATTTAATTAGTTCACTGATTAGAAGCTCTCCTTATGCAGCAAGTGGGTAATGATATATATATATATATATATATATACACACACACACACACACACACACACATTCACTAATATGGGTTGTCGTTATAAGATGTCAGTTTAACACATCAATGTTAAACATAATCTAATAAAAACAAGGCACATAATCAGGTCATAAATCTGAGTATCAGGTTTTACTCAGCTCCTTCAAGTTTCAAGATAGTTCAAGCATTTTGAAGGAGAAAATATTTCATTATCTCCAAAAAGCATTACATAAAATGAGAACTTAACAACCAGAAACTGTTAATGTTCAAGTTATATTTTAATGGTCCTGTTACTAAGATGAAAGAAGTATTTTTATCAGTTAATGTTGTTTCAAAAATCTGTTTCTTAAAATTGGTGTTTTGTAACTTCCAGTTGATTTCACTTGGTGTGGTGACTGACTGTCCGTTAAACTTAAATTTATTTCGACTGGTACTGTTGAACATTTCTGGGTATCTTTTGATGACAAGAAGGTGGTGGGGAGAAAGAAAAGTAGAACAAGGTATAGATTCATTTTTGTCAATTGTTTTAATTTCATCATCATCAATTGGCTGGTTCCCAGTTTTTCAAGACTCCTCTGTTCTTTCTCTCTCTCTCTCTCTCTCTCTCTCTCTCTCTCTCTCTCTCATAGCCAGTTTGAGCTCATCTAATGTTTCAATCTAAGTGTTCATGAGCAAAATAGTGGGAAAAGTTGTTTCCAGCCTTCCTTGCTGTTGGTTTTTAAGTCCCAAAATATCACAGTTGAGAGTGGTTCGTTGCTTCAAAACATGTCCAGCAGCACACATTTTACTTGCCCTGATTACTTAAGAAACCTTTGGGAGATTGCTGTACAGGTTTTGTTAGACATATGGTCATTCTAACATAGACTGAGAGCATGTTGCAATAGTTTAGTATAGGTACTACTCTGTTTTTCTCCATAGACGGGAATGCTGTCAGCCATTTTAATTTAGACTGTCCAAAAATTGCTAAAAAGAATGTTAAAAAAAAAAAAAAAGGATGTATTACTGAAACAAGCCAAATAAACATGGAACAATTTCATATCCTGTAAAGACAATGTATATTCCAAATATTAAAGTAAAAATGTTTGATAGTGTACACCATGAAGAGCTACTTGGAATGCTACAAAAGCTTGATTTCTACAAACATTTAGTAAATAAGCAAAACTAGAAAGGAGGATCTCATCAGATTTGTGTAACAGCATGACAATTTTAAAACTACCATGGTTTATTAATCAGAGACATAACCATAACACTTAGATGACACTAAGTTGATGGCAAATTCTGAAAGAATAGAGGAAAGCAAAAAAGATAGGATGCATGTTTATTGATATAAGAAACAGCACAAGTGAGTGATGTTAAAATTAAGCTGGTGCATAAATTTAACAATCTAGGTTGTGTAGTAAGAGACAACAAAGTGTGACAGAAAATGCTTTTCAGAAATCAAACAAAGTATTAAGAGATGAAATATCCATAGAAATAATTAAAAAAAAAGAAGGAAACTGTTGCTAACATTCAAAAAAGAGGGCTAAAAGTTTTGGACACAGTTTGAAAAAGCTTAGAAATTAATTTGCATGACATTGAAGACAAAAGTGAACAGGAACAGCAAGTAAGCTACTAAAGTTTGTATGGATAGTAGGAAAAAATGGTAGAGAAGTATAGTAAAGAAGAAAGAATTATTTAAAGCAGCAAACCACGTCTATTGAACAGGTGAAGAGGCTCATCCCTTGTTCCCTGTTTAGGATGTGGTTTCCGGTTTTCTCTTTTTTAATCTTACTCTTACGTAGCCCCCTGCGCATCAGTGGCATTACCGCCTTGCTTGGGGTGATATGATTAAAAAAAAGAAAAATACAAGCAGTTGGGAAGAGCCATGATCACCAACATTCCTTCAGGATATAGCATATAATAGTAGTAACATGCAGTTAAGTTTTGCTTCAAACAGCAAATTTTAATACCATGAAAACAGATGTATGTACATTGTCGAACTCAAGACAGGTTTGTGGACATAAAAAAGAAAAATAGGCAATTGATATTGACCAGCATACAATGCTTATCTACTACAAAAAACACATCTAGACAAACAGAAAAAATACAAAAAGTATATTTGGTGGAGAGTTGGGGTGTAAAAAAAACAAAACTTTCTCATTCAATTTGCTTGCAGAAAAGGCATCAACTTATTGTGTTTTTATATTGTCAATCATTTTTGTTTATTTTACATATAACTTGTCAAATTTATTTAAAATATATATCCGCTGAATTTAATATTGATTTAAGTTTCTGCCTTGACGCCCCCCCCCCCCCCCCAAAAAAAATTCCTCATCAGTTTGTTATAATAGTGAGGAAATGTTCAGAAAGTTTTTTCTGGTGGCTTCAAATTCCAGTCTTTAAAAAAAGCATATTCTCTCACATAATACACGGAAATTGTTGAGCGATGTTTCAGTCATTTAAATTGTTCTGGCTGTTGATGCGTTTCTTGTCTCTGATTTTCATTAGTTCTCAATTGTCTTTCTTCTACTACGGCAAATCTTTCTTAGTTGGTGTTAACCATATGTAAACATTTCACTATTAAAAAATTGAATCTAAAATTTGTGGAGGGTAGCCTTGAATTGATCCTTGTATCTTGAATCATCTCTTGTTGTTCCTTCACCTGAGTTCAAAAAATTGAATTTGCTTCCAGTTCACTATTTCTTTATTTGGTAAACATGTCCTGCCCATCAAAATTGCTTATGATTGATGATAGCTTCAAAGTTTGTTAGTCATCAACAATCATGTCCTTGAATGTGGCAGTCTTCCCATCTGGTGCTTTGATTGACAGAATAAAGTTTCGATGTTATGACAATGCAGAATCAATGTCTCATCTTTATAAAGCAATGTAATGGCACCTGTTTTGATATATAAATTTTGATTTCTTTGATTATCCACTTTGAAAAAAGACCAGAGGCTTCTGTCTTTTTTTTATATTGGAAAGCAAAACATGCTTAAGAATTCAAGCTCTCATTAAACTGCCAACATGATTTTTACCTGGCTAAAAATGAATAAGGGGATTGTTGCTTATATATATATATATATATATATATATATATACACACACACACACACACAGTCATCCGCAGACAGATCTGTTTCATTGTATCACAGCTCATCAGTACAGTTAGGCATTTGATTGCTTCTACGCAGGATTTAAACCCGAATGAATTGACATCAGTTGGTCATTCTACCTCTGAGCTATGGGCGCTTTGTGTGTAGCTTTCCCCTTTTTATTTGTACTTTTTCCAATTATATTTTGTATGGCTTACCTTAAAATGTCCTGTATTTGTAATTTGGTTTAAATTCAGTAATAAGGGCTGGAATTTGAACTTAGAGAGTTGAATTCGTTGCATTCACTTCCATGCAAATACCTTTGGGAAAGGTATTAATCTCTTTCCCCCCACCATGGCTCAAATAACAGGATAGATTGGGTTATATAGCTTTGGTTGTCAACCAGCCTACTGCAGAAAGTAGTGGCAACCTACTGTAGAAAAGAGACAGGATTGCCCAAGCATGTATGGCACTTAATTGAGTGAATATAGCTATATGCCATGTTGAAACATCAGTTCCCATATGATCACTGAAGTTAAGCAACATCCAGCCTGGTTAGTACCTAGATAGACGACTGCTTCGATGTGTGGGTGGTGTGAAGAATAATGGCTTAGAATTGTTAATCAACAAGCTGTGCTCCAATTCTAGTTGGGCTTACTTATTTTATGATATGCTTGGAAAAGGTATTAATCTATCTCTTCTCTCTCCACTCTCAGCTATGGGTAAGACTTGTATCATTATCTCCACCCCACCCAATTCTTAAAATTTTAAAAAGATATTTGCTGGCTTTAAATAACATGCAAAAGGTTAATAAACCATAAAAAACAAATCAGTCAGTAATTTATAAGGGCTGTATAAACACTATTTACATTATTCGGACTATTGTCCTCATCTTTGTTGCCATTTGTAGCCTGGTATTGAACTAACAACTCTTTGGGTCAAATCACTGGAACTAACCAACACCTATATTCACTGGGCCATGTGTCAAAGCTACAGCAGGGGTGAACAAGTAACTTAGTCAAGTTAGAGGAACATATTTCATGACTACCAAAAGAGGCTTTGCACAAGGATTGAGAATGATATACCCCAGTCATCGTAATAAAGGGTTCAGTTCAAAATTTTTATCACCTGAGGAAGGCTGAAGCATACACTGGTCATAACATTGTACAAATAGCAGCAAAGATGAGGGCAATAGTCCAAATAATGTAAATTGTGTAAATACTACCTCATCTCAGAAATATAGACAAATACTGAGAGCTGTATTAACTATCACTATGGGGAAAGGCATGAATTGTCTCTTCACCCAGCTATGGTCTAAATAGCAGGACAGACTGGGCTTTCTAGTTTTGAGTAGCAACCAGTCTAAGGTAAACCATGAAGAAGGCTGTGAAAAAATCAAACCACTGTCTTTCCCAAGAATACATGTTTATTCACAGAAAATAAAAAAGATAAGAATGTTTGTGTTCTCAGAATTTGGGATAACCTCATAGTTTTGCAGGATGTTTGACAACCCTATTTCACCAAAATTTACAAATATTCCCAATTTTCTTGAAATTTGGTTCTCTTATCTCTTTTTTATGTTAGTTCTATTTTACCTTCTGTACCTCCTCAACCCAAATATAAAATTAAATCTATTCATCTCAAAAATAAAAATAAAAATTCTTATTGTATATGGTGGTTATCTGTTACCTTGTTATGAAAAATAATTTTCATTTTTCTGTTGTGTATATAGTCTACCCGTCATCTCAGCTATACCACTATGTCAGTATTAGTATATCTCAATTTATCTCTTCATTCCATCTTTAATAAATCCCTGAATCAGATTGTAATCATTTCTCTAATGTTCTCATCACTTTGGTTTTTAAATGTATATAAAATTTAACGCTTATTTTTGCTTCTAATATATTAAATGTATGTTTTTTCACAAAATTAAAAAACAAAACAAAACTGAGAAATTGTTGCGAGGTACATTTGTACCCTCTTGTTAGGTAGCTGATGAAGAATTTATGACAGTGGGGGATGAACTAGAATAGACCTTACTGACCTTAAAATTGATTGTCTGTTGGCACTTGGTGGATAGGTCTAGCTCAATACTGCTGCTGTGAGTATACAAGGGGCAAGAGACAGATTTATTAAAACGATGAAAATATTGATCACAAAAATGGTTTCTTGCATGCCACATGTTTGAAACACCCAATGATAATACCTATTGAGGTAAATATATATATATATATAATAATAATAATAAAATCGACTCTGTACGTATTCAAATCTTAAAGTGTTACACAAGTAATTTTTAAAGACCACGAATAACCAGCAGAATCTAACTCCGTTATTGTCCTCGGCTATAAGGCTTTGGACAAAGAGGGGAAAAAAAAGAAAGCTGCGTAGCACCGACAATACATACAGTTCTTCACAGAAAAGAAAAAAAAACCCTCAAACGGAACGAACCACAAAGAAAGAAAAGTGCTCGATACTAAACTAACCAAAAAGGGTTAACAAAGAGGCAGTCACGCAGAGCAAAAATATATAAAAACTTCACATTTATCAAGGTGAACAGGATTCAATGAATGAGTCTGGACTAATAATTGTTATCAGTAAATAAAAGTTCTCAATGCTCATGACTCACTAAGTTTTGCAATGCTATTGCTGTTCCGAGTCAAATAAGAATATTAATATTAAATCTTAGTAATATATATATATATATGTGTGTGTGTGTGTGTGTGTGTGGTATGTGTGTCAACTTCTGCAGCGTGGAATCCTTCCACCACAAAAAGTCACCTGACATCCTTGCACTTGGCAAAACTAATCTTAACCACTCAATTCCCTCTGACTTCTCGATTCCTGGCTACCTTCCCCTTTTAAGGAAGGACTCCACTGTCCATATGCATGGTTTGGGGGTTTACGTCAGTGAACACCTCCCTCTAGTCTCTTACACAAGTGGTGGATTTCCCCATGCACTTCCCCAGTATCCTTACAGGACACACTTCTCTGCTAGATCCCAGTTTCACCTCTGTCCCTACCTCCTGCCAAGCCTTACAGCTTTGCTCTCTTGGAAACTCCGATTAATTTCCATTAATATTTCTCTCCATTCCCACTCCCTCCAGGAACCTCCTACCAACAGAATTTCTTACTGCTACCAAAGAGCTGACTGAGAATCATTCCTGCAATTTCCTATGTGACTTCCCTTGGGAAAAGTGTTTAGCCTTCCTGTTGAAGACTGCACCTCTGAGGTCTCCTACTGGATGAAAGCTGGCATCGATGCTTTTATCCTGGTCAGGAAGTTCTGACCTAAACCCCATCCCACCTGTTTCTCTCCTGCCTGCTCTGAGCCATTGTTCACAGGAATCACTTCTTTTGGCTATATCGGAGTCACGCGTCTAATCATAATAAGCGCCTATTTGCCTCTGTTCATAATGAGTGTAAGAAGATCTTAAATGCTCAACTGAGGGATGTTTATATAATCCCCTCTCTCTGGTTTCTTAAGATAATTTCAAAATTTGACCCCCATAAGGCGAGCGAAGGCGACAAAATCCCGGTCATTATCTTGAAGAAATATGCCCCTGAACTCTGCTCTGTCCTCTCTAAAGTGTATAATTACTGCCTCTCTACTTGATTGCTGCATGCTGGAAGTCCTCTTCTGTGGCTCCTGTATTTAAGAACTAAGGAGAATTCTCAGACCCCTCTAATTATCACCCTATTAGCCTCCTTCCAATTTTCAGCAAAGTGTTTAAGACTATCATCAATGCTGAAATAGTTCAACATCTCACCACCCATAAACTACTCTTGGACAGACGTTATTGCTGTTGCTCTGGATATCATCAAAGCATTTGATAGTGTCTTGCACGCTGGCCTTCTGCACTAGCTACAGGGCTATGGTGTCACTGAACGCATGCTTGGTTTGATTCAATCATTCCTATCAAACTACATAATGAAGGTCATCTTGAATGGGCACACCTGCAGATTCTATCACATGAATGCAGGTGTCCCCCAGGGCTTCATCTCAGGCTCAATTTTCTTTCTAATTTTCAACGATCTCTCTGATGTGATCAAACCCCAAGTAGGCATTTACACTGACAACACTACTATTTACTTATACTTCAGTCAGAAATCTGCCAAAGTGGACAAAGATAACCTTGCTGCTGATCTTGAGGACCTCCAATCTGTGGTGGACTGACGTAATAAAGGGCTTGTAAACTTTAATGCTTACAAAACGAAGCTGCTATCTATCAACCATCATAAACAGTCCCTCCTGCTCCCCATCAATATGGATTTAGCTAGTCTCCCCGATTGCAATACACTGCACCTCCTCTGCCTCACTCTCTCAGCCAACCTCAAGTGGAACCACTAGATTGAATCAATAGCTAAATCTACTGCTATGAAGGGTTACTATGTCGGGCCAGTAAGTTTTTTTCTCACCTAAGTCCATCTTGCACATATACAAATCAACTCTCTGCCCATACATTGGATACTGTTGTAATATCTGGTCATGTACCCCAGCTATTCATCTCAGGGCTTTTGACAGGGTCCAGAAGAGAATCTGCAATGTAATCAACTCCAGCCACTTTCTCACTGATGGAATGTGACTTCCCTATGTCTCTTCTGCAAATATTTTCGTGGCTTCTGCTCTGATGAGCTTAGCTCCCTGGTGCGCCCTCTATAAGAATTTACTTGAGCAACCAGACTGGTAACAAGGTCCCACTTTTTACACTCAAAACAGCTAAATGCAGCCAACACTTCTACTCTATCAGCTTCTTTTCTCACACGTCCCACCTGTGGAACTCTTTCTAGTATATTTGCTTCTCTGATAGGTACAATCTCCAAGAGTTTAAATACAACATCAATTGCCATCTCTTATTCCCTTGACTTCCATACTTCTCATATCCTTTCCTCAATGCCCCCTGAATCTTGTTTCTCTTCCTTTTTCACTGTCTTCACACCAGTATATCCATCTTTCTCTTGCTCATTATCAGACACCCCCTGTAACCGGTTCCTCTTCAGTTCCTCTTTGTCTTCACTCTCCTCCTATGTAACCCCCTGCGCATCAGGGGAAGTATAATTAGTTGTTTGTCAATACTTCAGAGATGAGGTAGTATTTACATTGTTTGAACTGTTGTCCTCATCTTTATTTTCATATTCACAATGTTTTGGTCGTATTTTCTGAATTTTGAACCAAACCATTTATTTCAACCGCTAGAGTATATTGTTCTTATTCCATGAGCAATGCCACATCCAGAAGTTGTGGATATCTCCCTTTAACTCAACTCCGTAAGTTATTTGTTCGCCACTGCTGTAGCCAAGTATTGAACTCTCAACTTTTTGTGTTATGTCACTGGATTTAACCAACACTTTTATCCACCGGTCCATGTGTCTCTCAGGTCACACGTCCCAAGACATCTGGAAGTGGCATGGATCATTGATGAGAACAATATATCCCAGTAATTGGAATAAAGGGTTTGGTTCAAAATTTCATTCACCAAAAGAAGGCTAGAGCATGCAGCGGTTGAAACATTGTGAATATGTCAATAAACATTAGGACAACAGTCCGAATAATGTAAATAAGGTATGTATTTAGTTTTCAGTTATTTTGAATATTTACAATAATTTAATGTTTGTCAGTAAAGAAAATTTACCATATTTAATAAGCACTTGTAAAAATATATATATTCTGTCAATAATAAAACATTTTTTTCTCCAATACTGAAACTTCTGGAAAAGGCATGGCTCATGGAACTAGAACAATCTATCGTGAACAAAATAAAGGGTTCAGTTCAAAATTTCAATCAACTGAAGATGGTCAAAATATGAATATAGCAACAAAGATGTGGAGAAGAGTCTGAACAATGAAAATAGTGTAAATAAAAATCTTAATGTCTTGTCAGTCATCTTCAATAAAACCTGTATAAAAGAGGGATTGATCCCTAAATACACGTGTATGAATACACACACATAGTATGTTTCAGTTAATTGAAACAATGTAGAGTGACTTGATGACTGAATAATGTTATGAATAAATGGGCTTATCATAAGGAAATTAAAATATTTTGCATCAGCCAAGTCATTATTTGTTCTTCCCTCCCACACAACTGCATATATTTATTAACAAACCTATATTAAGACAACACAAATTGAAAAGGAAGGAGTGTACAACTGATAGTAGTTTCTTTTGTTTCAGAAAACGTAAATCTTCTGACTCCCATTCTGGCTCAGCCGCTCAAAAACCCAGGACAAAATGGACATCCGAAGGTGATAACTACCCTTGTATCTATAATGAACTGGGAGTGGGTCCTTTAGTGGACACCAGCCTGGATGGTAGTTCTAACAGTTGCTCAGTAAAAGGAGCCGAGAAAACGCCAGCCATCACAGTGCATGACTGCACACAAGTACCAGATGTAAGTATATGTAAGAATTTTATTTTTTTTAAAATTCTTAAAAAGATACTCTTTGTAGTTGTTCAGTTTTAATAAGCATTCAGTAATTTCTGTTTGATCTTATGGCCTACAAAACTTAAAATATAAGTAAATAATTCCTGCATAATAATTCCTGGTTTTATGCTAAATTTAATATTTTCTAGGCAGTGTAATGGGTTGCAGTTTGGATTAAGGAATTGGAGAACCGAGTTCAAATTCCAGTCAAGTTCATGACATTCACTTACATACTAATACCCTTGGGAAAGGTATGAATTTAACTCTTCTCTTCCCACTTATGGGTAAATAGTAGACCTGGTTCTATAGCCTTAGCTGGCAGCCAGTCTATGGGAAGGAAAGCTCAACTGTATGTAACCCTGGTGAAGTATATACTATGCAGCTAAAAAAAAAAATGATCATTTGCAATGACTTGAACTTGACTACAGTTGAATATATACATTTATGGATTTAATTGTGAAGATTTTTGATATTACTATTCAAAAAAAAAAATTTTTTTTTTTTTTTCTTAAATTCAGTCAGTTAAGTGCGATACATGATACACGCTTGGGTGATCATGTCTTAAAAGAGCCATGACTGAGTGGACATATGATTATCCTGCAGTAGGTTGCCATTACTTTCTGCAGTAGACTGATTACCAGCCAAGGCTATAGAACCCAATCTGTCCTGTTATTTAACCCATAACTGAAGGGAAGAAATGGATTAGTACCTTTCCCAAGGGTATTTGCTCGTAAGTGAATGCAAGGAATTCAAATCAAATGGAATTCAAACTCTGCTCTCCGATTTGTCGTTTTGAGCCGATATCCACTGCACCACAATAACGAAAATGTCTTAAAAATTGAGGCATGGCATCTGGACAGACAATGAGTTCTTCCTCCACTGAAAACTACAATCTTAACTTTTTTAAGGCTAGAATCAATTGTTTTCTATCCTTCATAGCCTCATAATCTTTAGTTTCTACTGCCTCCTCTTTCCACCAATTCTAATCTTCGACCCCCTCCCCACCCCACAATTCTATGCACATTGTAGCAAACCACCCTCATTTCCTACATATTCCATTGGTGAGAAGTAAGTTCCCTCTCAAGCAGCTCCTCCCACAGACCACTGCTCTGTGGAACCAACTTCCAAGTTGATGTTTTAATCTTCTTCTTCTTCTATGTGCCCTGTTCTTTCAGGACGTAGGCGATCATGGCTTTCCATGTCTCCCTATCCCTTGTGGCTCTTAGCACACTTTCTCCTGTTACATCACACAACCTTCGTGTCATCCACCTGATCAGGCCCTTAAAATATGTTAACTGCTGCTTTCCCCTGCCTCTTTTTCACTCTATCTGGCCTGTTAGTATAAGGTTCTCCAAACCCTCCTTCCTCATTGCATGTCCTAGGAACTTTAGCTGTCTCTTCCTGATGCTCAGTATTAATTTCCTTTTCATTTCCATCCTTTCTAAAACCTCATCATTGCTCACATGCTTGATCCATGATATCCGGAGCATCCTTCTGTAGAACCACATTTCAGTTGCTTCAAGTTTTTCTTTTATCTTTGATGGTATTGTCCAGCATTCACTGCCATATTGAAGAACTGACATCACAGCAATCCAGTACTCTTTTCTTTGTTTCTAGCAAAACTTTCCTGTCCTTTAATACTCTACTCAACTTCTGGAACGTGTCACTACAATCTTAATCTGTCCATGTTTGAGGTTAACTATTATCTTACTCATATATCTGCATAAACTGTGCCTCTTACTCTGTGACCATTTACTGATTGACTCCCGAGCCTTGTACAGGGTGAAGCTCACTGTAAAAAACACACACACACCCCTCATGCAATAACCTTGACTGGCTTTTGGGTCTTGATTGAATTTTTACTTAAAAAGAAAAGAAATTAATAAGTATTTGCATATTCCAATGTCTGAAGAAAGTTAATAAGCTGTTGTGAGGGGAGCTCATATATCACATTGAAACACTAGTTTTTGTACAATCACAGAAGCTAAGCAATGTCAAGCCTAATCAGTACCTAGATGGGTAACTTGTGAATAACAGGTGCTGTAAGCTTGGATGTGCAGGTGGTGTAACAGATAACAACTTAGAATTGGGTCATTCCACGTCAATTCACCAGGGCATTACACCCACCGACACCAAATTACTTGAAATTTGGCACAAATGTTCCTCTTCATGAATTAGGAAAGTGTGCCAAATTATTTTGTGCTAAACCTTACTGTCCTGATTTAGTGGTGGTAATGAGGGTTATAATTTTCCTATTTTGTTGCTAACTTAAACTGCGCAATGTTGTAGAACCTCAGTGTTTATTAAAACAAAAAAAAGAAAACATACTTCCATACAATAAATATTTCTAAAATTTGGTATGTAGGGCAAATGAGAACTGTAAAATTCAAATATCCAACTATTTTAACTCTATACCTGACAGAGAATTTTATTTCACTTACCCAAATGAATAACTCCAAAATCAACCACTTTTCACCTATGTAGGTTGTGGTCAGTCTGTAGAAAATACGTCTTCTTTAATTTTCATAATATTTATTTCCTAACATCAACTATGCCTGCTCAAATTTACCATAGAATTTTGTGAGGGTTTCAAGTCTACTTTAGAAGATATGGCCCTGCCAAGTTTTTTTTTCCCCATGTATGTGCAGGATTTTAGTGAAAGATAATTAAAGACAATCATCCTCATGCTTTACGACCTCTCAAATTTTGATATTGTGTTAAGGGACTTCTTAAACTATTCAATAAGTGTGTTTATTAATTTTAAAAAATAATTTAAATATATTTTGCAGATACTACCTTTTGAATGGATAGATTGTCTTTAACAAGTGGTAAACGTTGCCTCATGCATGTTAATCCATAGTGCATAGAATATTTGTAGACGTCACTAAATATATGAAGTTGGAAACATTCTTTCTGTTTGTGTTTTTTTTAAATTTTATTTTGATATTATTTTCATGAAACAAAAACATTTTAATTTTTTTCATTCAGAAGAAAGTGATAATAAAAAATGAATGTACGCAGTCTGTAAAACATTACATTCTAAATTGCACTGTGCACTAAATTTTGTTGTGTATAGAGACTAAGTTGTTTAAACATGGCCTCTATTAGGGTAATCAACTGTGCATAGAATGATCAATTGAGTTCTGACTAACAATTATCAAGTTTTTCTTGTTTAATATTTTCATTTTCATCTAAACTAATATGTACAATAAAATATCAAATAAATGTAAATGTTTTTATAATTTAAATGAGAAAACCTGGATCTACGCATAAAGCATGAATTTGTGCAAACATTTAAGAGTTATCACTAAAGTATTCTTTTTTTTTTTTTTTTTTTTTTTTTTAGCACAAGATGCTGCCATTTTGTGTAAGAATAGTACACTGGCAATTTAAGTTCTTTTGAATGTGTGGGTGACAATGTTTACTGATATGAACAATCAAATTCCAACAAAGAGATGTTGCCCCAGTGCCCTTAGGAGAGGCACAAATCTCTCTCTCTCCCATTCCTGTAAAATAGCCAGGTGATTAGGTTATTTAGCTTTGAGAAGGCAACTAGTTTAGAAAGGCAACTTTTAATTAAAAATCATAGAGTTGGCAATAGAAAAACACTCTACTCCCTTTCCCTTAATAAGACTGGAGTCCTTATCATAAAGCTACCCATGAAACTCTTTAATGACTGTCAACTCATTGGCTGGTGCTAGCCCAATCCACCTCTGGGTGGATGCTGAAAAAATGCAATTAAACTGAAAATTTCTTACAAGTAATCTGTCAAAAGAATGATAGTGTGAAAGCTTTTATATATATATATATATATATATATATATATATATTGTTTTAGTCATAATAAAATTAGACCAGTGCACGTTTGTATTAAAAAGTGTTCAATACAATTATATTGTAGAACTTTTGAATATTTTCCATTTGTAAACGAGTTATTACGCGACCCTGGGTTGTGTAATAACTCGTTTATAAATGGAATATATATATATATATGTATATATATTGTTATGGACTCTCCCATCAATTTCGATGTATGAGCGTCTAACACAGTTAGACACCCACACAAAGAATTGTTTAAAGTGGTGAACGCTTGTGTAGCACACCATCCACACTTTTTGGAACTGCTGATAACAAACAATCGGTGCATAAGTCTGCCACAGATTGCCCGAACAACAGACCTCAGTTATTTAATGCATAACTGGAGGGAAGGGACGGATTAATACCTTTCCCAAGAGTACCAGTGCGTAAGTGAATGCAAAGTGTTTGACTGGAATTGGAACTCGGCTCACCGATTTCCCCCTCCGAGCCGACATCCACTGCACCACAACACACATCCGTCAATAACCCTTACAGCACCTGGTATTTCCAAGCGGTCACCCATCTAAGTACTGACCAGGCTCAACGTTGCTTAACTTCGGCGATCAAGCGAGAACCGGTGTATTCAACGTGATATGGCCGTAAGCATATATATATATATATATATATATAAATCAAAAAATATAAATTACTTGTGCGACACCATAAAATCAAACACATAAGAAAGAGAAGGGGGATCATATTAAACTAAAACAATACAAAAAGTATCAACGTGTAAAATATATTAGGCACCTTTTGACCGACACTTTTTCAAACTCAATCGGTGGTAATTATTAAAACTAAGTGGCCAACAAAAAAATTTTTTATTAGCTACCAAGTTTAAAAGAATTATATATATATATCTATTAGAAAGGTGGGGTGGGGATTATTTTTCGTTATTAATAGCTTCCATAAAGAGAACCAATTCAAATTTCAATTCTCATTTTATGCACAGGGCAGGCCTCCAGATATTAATGATAACAGACTCAAGAATATCAAGATGGAGTCTGTTCCATGCCCTGTGAAATCCTGAGAAAAAAATCAGGAGAGTAATTTGTCATGCAAGCAACAGAATTTGATAAATGCTCGCTGATTGCAGAGACATGAGTCTGTGAACACCTAGATGTCACAGGCTCATGCCTACGTACATGGCCTGGGACATGTTGGGCGATTCTAACTTCCAACCTTTGAATAGTTTTACCCGCATAGTCTACCTCACTTCGATACTTAAATTGGTGAATAACTAAATTACTATGATGGGCAGGCAAAACATCTTTACGGCAAGGAAGGAAAGCCCTTCTAGTTGTGAAAATGTCTCAGACCATAGTGACATTATAACAACACTTAATAGTCATAGAAATTTTATTAGTGTATGTCTAACGGGACCTATCCATGGTAGTCGGACATATACAGGACATTTAGATGGCTCTCTCTCTCTCTCTCTCTCTCTCTCTCTATATATATATATATATATATATATATATATATACTAATTAGATCAGTCACTTATGCTACCAATAGTTTTACTGTCTTGCTTGGGTTAAATTCGATTTAAAAGAAAAATGATTTTGAATTTAAATTATCTTGTCCCTCTCCTTTAACTCTATCCAGGCTCCTCGGGTCATGGTTACAAGTCACATTGAGAATCATCCTGCAAAAGACAGTCCAAAGAAAAACCAAACAAGCAAGTATACATTCTTAAAAGGCGATGATGACTTTATAAGACGGAGGAAAAAAGTTCCAGAAGTTTCCAGGAATAGTAAGTAGATGCAAAATTTAGATCTCTCTTTCTTTCAACAACTTTATGCAAATCCTGTTTTAATAACTTTTTTTTTTATCTGAAACTGGATCAATTTTGGATCTGAAATTTTCACTGTATAATGATCAATATTCATCAGTGAATTAAGTGTATTTGACTAGGAAGATAATACGCATTGACATGTTAGATTTATTCAAGCTATTTTTCTCATCATTAATTGTTATAGATATCTTTTTAATCTGTCTATTCCTTCCAGTTATGGGTTAAATAACAGGACAGATTGGGTTCTATAGCTTTGGTCGGCAACCAGTCTACCGCAGAAAGCAATGGCAACCTACTGCGGGATAATCTTCTACGCAGTCAGTCATGTCCTGAAAGAGACATGATCGCCCAAGCGTGTATCACGTATGGCACTTAACAGACTGACTCTATCTTCAAGTATATATCATTTTTAGTTTATATTCACACAGTCTATGGTGAGAGTTTACTTTCTGGCAAGTTGCCGTTATAACTTTTAACCCAGTTTTAAATCAATCTCTACTTTAATTATTGAACCTTCCCCCCCCCCCCCCATGTCAATGTAAATTATTTTATGCTTATCAACTTTCCTAATTCATATTTTATATTCGTGTGTGTACAAAAGAGCTTGCCGAAATTTCTAATTTTAACCAAGAAACTTTTGTTTTTTATAAAAAATTTTATTCATGTAAATTTATTATTATTCAATCTCAAAGTATTTGCTATGGGTTCCTATAATTCTTTGCTCGCTTCAGGTAAATTGTGTATGTGGACATAAGAAACAGTTCAGATTTTTGATATCTGAAACGGGTCCTCTTTGGAATTATGAGAAAAAAAAATTACAGAATGAAACTTTCATAACACTTATTCATTTATCAAACACAGGGTTCAACATAGCAGTTTCCAGTTTCCCTTCACATCTTGAAGCATTCACCAGTATTTTGAAACATGTGGTGCAACATTTTTGGTATTATATTGTTTGCAGAATTTAGTACATAGGCTAGAAAATATAGAAAAGTAAAATCCAATGTTATATTTGGGTTGATGAACATCCAAGTGATTTTGTTCAACATTAAGAAAAGAACTTAATGTCTGGATGGGTTTGGCAAAACAACATTTATGTAGGTTTTCATTTTTACTTAAGTTAATACTACAGAACTGGTTTATCTTGACATGTTGCAACAATGCCTGAAATCTCAGCTGATTTCAGATGAGATAATTAGCACTTTCAGTTTTTGACATAACACCCTTTGTCATTATTTGAGGTTAAATAAATGAAACAATACCATAGAGGTGGTTGAGGAATTGGAAAGCCAAGTTTGAATTCCAATCAAATTCATTATGTTCACTTACACGTTAATACTATTGGGAAAGGTATGACTCTATCTTTTCCCCATGGGTAAGACAGACAAACAGCCTTGGTTTGCAACTGGTCTAGGAGAAAGAAAACTAAACTTGAACCAGCCTGGATTGGGTTTGGCTCTGTTGGGTTATCTTGCCTAGGAAAGTCCATGGCTGCATTCAAGTACATGTGGTGCCCTCTACGACCCTAATGGGTTATGAAACTCATGATAAGGGAATGGACACTTCCCAAATCAAATATGGAATTAACGGACCATGACCAGCTAGGTCACCAGTTCTAACCCCTTTAATTTACTTTGTTTGGGATTATATCAAATTGTAAGTTTATCAATAAATAAGGTTCTGAAAAGTTTATATGACTATATACAAAATGTCACAAATAACACTGCATATGCTCCAGATATGTTTTGAATTTAAACTGTACAGCAGTACTTTTGGTAGTCATGTCTAATTCAATTTTGGATAATTCAATGACTAATCCTTCATTTACTACTAAGATATTTTTTTATTTCAATATTTTATTAAAATAATGATATTTTGAACAAAGTTGTTTCAGTGCTCCAATCTTACTGCTTTCTCAAAAATTTTTCTGGTGTATTTTTTCTTCCTTACTGAAATTTCTTTCTTTCTTTTGTCACCTATTTTATTAATTACACTAATTACATTTTGACTATTGTCCTCATCTTTGTTGTTATCACAAAATTTCTCCTGTTGTATCCCTCCAGGCTTCATCAGGTGTAATCCAGGTAACCTACAAAGAATCAAAACTTAACTCTTTATTTAATCAACAAGTGTAAACTGTTTTTGTCCTGCCTCTGCCTAGTGAGATCTAGTCTACTTCTGATTTTAGGTACTGCTTAGTTATTGCTTGCTGTATTTCCACTGAGTCCTCGTATACATTGCCTGGCACAGGTATTACAATATTTTGGGCGGAATGGAGGTAATTAATCTTATTAATTATTAAGTATGACTAGAAAATCTTCTAATTACTATTATAGATCAGAAGAGAACGTACTAAAAGACTTTTTTTTTCTTTTTTTTCTTTTTTCCCCTCTGAATAGGAGCAAAGGAAAAAAAACAATAACAAATGGTATTTCTCTGTTGTCATTTTAAACCTGAGAAAAAAGAGGAAGAAAGAAAAGACTTAGATTTGTTTTTATGTCAGGGAATACCACAAACAATCGACGCTAGTTTCGACCACTCATGGGAATTAACAATTGTCATTCTAAACCTAAAAGAAAGAGATAAATTCAATTGTTATTTTTTGCTGGGCATTAGTAATAGCCGAAAAGAGATTTTTTTATTATTGTATCCAAAAAGGTATTGTCTTGCTAGTGTGAATTGTGAAAAGAATTAAGATAACAAATATCTGATTCTGAGTTGAAGTAATTCAGAGAAGAGACGTCAAGCAGGTAGGAAGGGTAGAGCAGATGACGAAAATATTTTCCATCACCTAAAAATGTTGGTGACTCGGAAATGGATATTAAAAACGCAGATGCGGAAAATTCTTATCTAAGTAACAAAGTCAATAGACCCTTGTTAGCTTGTTTTGGGCAAAGCTAGTTCAAAAAGGTTAATAGTGATTGTTTAAAAAAAAAAAAAAAAAAAAAATTCCCAAAATTGTTTTGTGAGAAAGAAAATTCGCCAGTAGTCCAGCCCAAAAAAGGGAGGTGGGAAGATGACATCATAAGACTGAGAGGAATCTCATTGGTCCTGTGAACCAGCGCCGAAAGAAGGAGACGATCAACAGTTGATGTCATGAAAAGAAGACTAATCCCATTGGGTAAACCAAAGGCAACAACGAGTAGCAGCTAACTTCAGCATTCTATTGGTTGCCAAGATGAGGGGTTAGACACCCAGCATCCGTCAGCCCCACACCATAGCATGGGCATAAATACAGCGTCCTGAGGGACCAAAATCAGATCGTGTCAGCGGCGGTTCGAGGCAGTTCGCAGTTGGAGTTACCGGCTCAGATATGTAACAACGAAGATAGGCGACATGTTGTTGGGCGTTAATCGCAGAACCTGCCGGCCAACCAGAGTTAAAGACTGACAAGAAGCGAATTTGCAGACAAAGTTTTGAGATCGCCAACTGAATGCAGTTTTCAGTTGGAGTTGAGTTGTAGCTCAAGTGGCAGAGAGTTCGAGTTCCTGGTCCAGAGACGTAATGACAGAGATAATTACCACACAGTTGGGTGCCAACCATAGAAAATCGCCACCTACCAAAGACAGTTCCAAGCTGAAGAAGTAAAGAGACAGAGAGATGATTGCCATGCCGACCGTAGAGAAGCCTGTCGCCAATCAACCAACCAGAGTTAAGAGACAGATACGAAGAGACTTTGCAGACAAAGTTTGAAACTGCCACATGAAGAGAGTTTTTGGTGAGAGTGATCCAACTCGGAACAAGAAATCCACCTTGATTCCGTTTCTGAAGACGAACCGCACCAACTTACCCACGACCCAGCACTTCAGCAATTTCTGCAACATTACGGAAAACAAGCATCAAGTTGACTAGACTTACACCGAACTTAAAACTGTTTGGAGCTGCGCCCAGCCAGATTTCTCGTTATTGGTTAGAATAATTCGATTTACTTAAGAGACTTCCATTCCACTACCAGTTTGATAGAAGCAGGGATTGGGAATTATCCAAGAGACTATTGTGTATATTCTGTATATAAAGATGTTATTTTACAACACTTCAGACGTCGCTCCACTTATTTTTTCTTGGTGCCATATTTCTTTCTTTTATTACTCAATTGTGTGCACGCTTCCTGGTTTGTTTTAGTTCGGCAGAGAGACAGCTAGTGGAGAGCTCCTGTGACTATCTTGTGATTAATCAACACAATGTGGGACAAGGGAGATCACCGTGACAATTTATGACCAGCTATCTGGATCGAAACCAAAACCAACTGGCCGGGTAGTGGCATACAGGGATTGAACTCTCAATTCACAAACCAACGCTTTAATCAGTAGGAATTGTGAATTCAATCCACAACTGGGCAGTTCTAAAAATAAGAATTAGATAAAATATCACTGGAAGTGAACAGTCTACCTCTATAGAATAAATAAAGGGTTTAGTTCAGAATTCCCTGTAGATTGCCTGGATCAAAATATACCTTATGCAGGCCAGATGATACAACAGCTGAAATGTGATAACAACAAAGATAAGGATAATAGTCTGAATGTAAATAGTTTAAATAACTCATCACAAAAATTCAGACAAGCCAATTTTTATATTTTCATTTTTTTCAGATATTGTTGAATCCCTTCCAGACATCATTCTCTTAAATATCTTCAAATATCTACCCAAAGTTGTTTTAGCAAAGTGTGCTAGAGTATGTAAAAAATGGCATAGAATATCGTAAGTTTTTGAAAATTATTTTTAATATGAAGCAAAGATCAGCTTATTGTTAACATTTTTTTTATTCAATTACTAGTTTTCTTAATGTATACAACACTTTTATTAAATGCATTTTTTTAAATTTTTTTTTCAATTATTAATTTCTTTATTTCATGTAGCAATTTTACTGGGTGCAAGATTTTTTTTTTTTTTTTTTCTCGTTATTACTTCAGTAGAATTTATTAAACTTATAAAATGTACTATTTAATTAGTACTGTAAATGTCTAATGCAGTACTGAAGAAATATCAAGATCAGGTTGGAAATGATTAACTTTTAATATTTAAATACACTTTTTTTTTTTAAATATGTGACTGTACTCAACTTTGACTAAATTTTTAACTCTGGCCTCAAGTAAAGAAAAATGCAAGAATAAACAAAGATTACTTAATATGTTCCTCGACATTGAAGAATTCTGCTAATTCAGTTACATTGAAATGGTTTTCTTGTCCATAGACAAAAACACAAACATTAAACATCTCATATATTAATTCTTGTACAAAAGTTACTATTCTCAGGAATTTTAAAAAATCTTCTCTTTATATATAAGTACAGAGTTTGTCGCTATTACAGCAGATTCATGCCGACTTCAACGTTTTGTGAGAAGACTTATGTTCTCACTTGTCTGGGCTCTTTGAGTGAGAACATCATAAAAAAATATGACTATAACATAGAAAATAGAGAGAGGAAAGTCATTTGGTATACACCCCCTTTTAACCAAATAGCACTAAGTTAGAGCTGAAGTTCCTCAATTTAATTAAGAAACATTCCCCTAATAATGATCCTCTAAGTACAATTTTTAATAAAAATACCCTTAAATTAGGTTATATTTGTACAAATAATCTAGAACAAATTATTAAAAATCATAAAATCTTAAGTCAGCACATAAACCAAAGTAACAATAATTCTCCAATTAATGAAAATAACAATAATACAAATAAAAATAGGTGTCTAACAAATTCAATTGTGTACCAATGTATTATATCAAATCCCAACTATTAAAAACGTTTACATTGGCTTTACTAAGAACACTCTTAAGCATCATCAGTATTTGCATTTAGCTTTCTTAAAAAATAACACTTACAGAAACTAAACATCCCTTTCCATATATTTTTGAAAGTTAAGATACAAATAAAACCTCCAAAGTAAAATGGAAAACTTTGGAAAAAACAAGAATCTGTAAGTTATTCTATGACATCTGCCCTTTGTGCCTGAATGAAAAGCTTCAGATTTAAAGGTTCCCTAAAAATAAAGTACTACTAAAACAGGGATGAATTGACAGTTTTATATAAACATTGAAAATATTTTTCTCTAAAATTTAATTCATTACAATTGTTCATTTGTAACTTATGCTCCAATATAACTTTAAAATTATTTTATTAAAATAGATGACCTACACAATACTTAATTTTTTTAACTATAGTATACCATAGTTATTTAATTCTAACCTAAAAAATCCAGCCCTTTAATTTATGAGGTAGAGGGCATTTCAGTGCTTTCCTTTTGGCAGGTTGTTTGGCCACTGATGATGATGATGATTATTATCGTCATCATCCTTCTTCTTCTTTTTATATATATATATATATATATATATGCAGAAAGTGTTTGCATTCCCTTCTTTTAGATTTCTTGGTTTGTTCTCTGTCACTAATTTTCTGATCAAAGCTGTTTATTTTTAATTAAAAAGAACATGTTGGTTACCTGTTGATTCTCATTCTTCTAATGTCTCACATCACAGGAAATGACAAAGAACAGTCTGTAATGATTCTGCTAATTTGTATCAATCTTGAATTCTCCAAGTCTTTGCTGTAGAATTTACATAGATTTTGCTAATATTTATGTGTGAAAATTACTTGTAATTAGGCATTCCAAATCAGGTGACTATGCCCCACCTGAAATGCATTGTCCTTTCAGGATGTAGGCAATCATCGCTCACCATACTTTCCTTTTTACGTAAATAGTGCATTCTATTGTGATATATAATAAAATTTTTCATTGCCTTTTGCATTGTTTTGTGTTTGGCAGCATCTTTCTCCTACACTGGTTGCCAGCCTTGGTGTTCTTTACATTAAGCCAGAATCCAGTCTACACTGTTATTTTACTGTAACCTTAGATTGGCAGGAATCTATCATTTCTTCATTCTCAACAGTATCAGTGCAAAGTAAATTATTTCAACTTGAATTTGGATTGTTTACTAATTCCATTTTCTACCTCTATTAATAGACAACACAGAATTTTGAAATTCACTTTATCTTTGATTTATTAGCATGTTATCATAACACAAGAATCATGTCTTTAAAGTTTTTTTTTTTTAAATCAGAATCATGACATTTGTATAATGTAAATTTAAAATTCATATACAAATTGTAGTGATTTGTCTCTTTCCTTGAAGATGGATTAATACCTTTCTTAAAGGTATTTGCAAGTAAGTGAATGTAAGAATTCAACTGGAATTTGAACTCAGCTCTGATTTTTTTGTTCTGAGCCAGTATTCACTACATCACAATGTACATCTTGTAGTCACTGTGAAGTTGAATCAAAAGTAAAATTGAATTTTTCTTCATGGTGGAAATGTAGAACTAAAAGATGACTGTTAAAAAGTAAACATTTTGAAGAGAAATGTACTTCATTTTACTAGTAGTTCCCTTATTTAATTCCAAATTCTTGTATAGAAACAGTTTTTTTACGCTAAGACGTTATCCTCATAAAAACAAAAATAGTAAACGTTTTGCCTAGTCTATTCAGCTGACAAACTTTCTGGGTATGAAAATTTTTGACAGTTTTCTGATATTTTTTTATGCTATGTGTGTGTCTCAACAGTCAGTTTACGCATGAGATTGAATTCAGAACACAGCATGCTTTTCTGAAATCGTTTTTAAGATTTTTTTTGTTTTTCAGAGAATCAGAAAGTTTGTGGAAACGGTTGGATCTTGGAAACAAAAGTTTGAAGGAGGGAATATTAGGACAAATATTAAATCGAGGTGTTGTAATTCTTCGGTTATCAAGGGCACAGGTAAGTGCCATTGCTAATTTTTGGGTCCTCTTGTGAAGGCACCTCCACTAAATCCCAAAAAAAAACAAAAAAAAAACAAACATAGTATGAATAAAAAAAAAAGGGGTTCCAAACTTAAAAACAAACTTTTCCAATCAAAATGTTTGTTATTATTAAGAGGAAAGATCAAAGTAATTTTTAAATTTTGTTAATCCCTTCTAACATGTTTGAAATTTTGGCAGAAAATCTTATGATAAACACGTTAATTTGGAAATTCTCGCAAAAATCAAATAATTGTCGGTATTTATGAAACTTTCAGTACTCATTCACAAATGAATGAAATTATTATGTTTTAAAAATATTGGTTAAAAAAAAAAAAAAATTTTTTTTAACCCCCACCCCCACTTAGTAAATGCATAAAATTTGAATCAATTTTAGTGTCACGGTCTATAATTTTATTAGTTAACACAAGACTCATTGGGGAATATAAATCATCTGATTTTTTTCTTTTTTTTTTAAATTTTGCCTTGGTATCCGAAAATCTGCTCCAAAGAATAAAATAAAAAATGCAATATAACTCTGATATTATTTGATTTAATAAGCTTTTAATTGCTTGAATAAATAATGAAAATTAAGGACATTATAGTTTAAAGAAAAAAAAAACTTTCAATTACTAATGAAATTTTAAAAGAATTTTCTTTTTTTCTAATAATAATTTCTAGTTTAAATATATTTCAAAAACCTTTAAAGAACTGTTGCAGTTAAATTTTTTTGGTTAAGAATTGATGATTATATTGCCTATCAAAAATTTAAAAGTTTAATAAAAATAGTTCTGCCTTGATATTTAAAAAAAATTTTTTCATTGCGTTTGAATTTTTTTTTTTTTTTTTTATAGTAATTTCTTTGTACAAATTAAAAGGCCAGAGTTCCCTCCCTTGCCCGAAAAAAATTTGTACAATTTTGTCACTTATAAATGCCATACACTTTACCTCTAATCAAGGACCTGTTAAGTTCTTGATTTGCGGCACGGACAGGTCAAATAGTTCAAATCTATGATTAAGAAATAGTTTTATTCTAAATTTCATGCTAAAAATAAGTAATACTTGTGTAAATCAGATTAATTTAACTTAAAATTTGTGAATTTTCTAAAAATAATGTCACGAATGTATATTTTATTTTTGCAAGGTTTTTAAAACTAAGAGTTAACTTTTTACAAATGTGTTGATCACTCAAAAATGGTGGCAAAGTTCAAAAATTGAAAAAAAATCTCTGATTTTTATATTTAATCAATATAATATCTGTTTGAAATAAATCAAAGTATTTTGCTTACTGGAAATAGTAAATTTAATCATTTAAAACTAAAATAAAAGTTTGGAAACTTTTTCATTTTTAAACATTCAGGTAAAAAGTAACCATGCAGTTTTTTTTTGTTTTTTTTTGTTTTTTTTTTAGTGGAGGTACCTACTCTTGTATATGTGTGAAAGAAGTTAATTGCCATACGTGATACAAGCTTAGGCATCAAGCTTCTTTTGAGATATAACTGCCTTGGCAGAAAATTTTCTCGCAGTAGGTTGCCATTACTTTCTGTGGTAAACTGGTTGCCAACCAAGGCTATAATTTGTTTTGCTATTTAACCCATAGCTGGAGTGAGAAGATATGCATTAATACCTTTTCCCAAGGGTATTTGTGTATAAATGAATGAAATGAATTTGACTGGAATTCAAACTTAGCTATCTGATTTCTCATTCAGAGCTGATATCCATTACACTATAATGCACATCTTAAAAAAGTGGGTAATTGTCATTAAAAATTGAAATATGTAGTAAGTGAAATATATCTTTCATAAAATTTTACAAGTATTTTTTTTTCTTCTTCTTTGGCCTGTAGATATAAAATTTGTCTGTGCATTCATGCACACACTGTGTGTGTGTGTGTGTGTGTGTGAAGGAACCTGCACTAAATCCTGGAAAAACAGCATAGTATGAAGGAAAAAGGTCCCAAACTTAATAAAAACAAAGTTTTTCCTATCAAAATGTTATTATTAAGAGAAAGATCAAAATATTTTTTAATTCTTTCTAACATGTTTAAAATTTTGGTAAAAAAAAAAATCTTCTTTTAAATTTTGTTCACTGGTAACCAAATCGTTACAAGTGTTTACATTGAAAAATGAAATATTACATAACTGTTTTTTCTGGTGGACAACACATTAATTTGAAACTTTCTGCAAAATTCAAATAATTGTCCAATTGTAATGAAGGTTCCGGGACTTATTCACAAGTGAATGAAATTATTTTTGAAATTATTAATTTTAAAAAAATCTTGGTAAATAAAAAAAAATTTTTAATATCTGTTCCCCTTCCACATGAATTCATGAAATTTTAAGAAATTAAATTTTGTTAGGAGAATTGGTTTTATTAGTTAAGGGAATGTAAATCTTTTTTCAATTTGCCTTTATTTCTTAAAATTTGCTCATAATAGTAAAATAAAAAAAAAACTATAACATTTAATTTATAAGCTTTTAATTGCTTTAATAAATAATATATATTAAGGGCATAATAGTCTGAAGAAATGATTTTTTTTTTATGATAAATTATAAAGTTTCAAAAATATTTTAAAAATACTTCAAAAATTTGTTGTCATGTGTGAGTATTTGAATTTTTTTATGGTGATTTTGAAGTGTACATTAAAAGGTCATGTGTTTCATAGTTTCTTCCCGTTAGAGGAAAAAAGTTTGCACAATTTAATCAATTCAGGTTGCCGTACTTATTTAACCTCGCATCTCTCTGGCTGTCATCATACCAGATATATGGGGAAGAGATCAGAAAGATCAACACAGTGTTTAAGAAATAGTTTTTTTCCTAAGTTTAATTGTTCTAAATAAGTATTACTTGTGTAAATCAGATTAATTTAACTTTAAATTTACTTTTTCAAAATAACATGTCACAGATGTATATTTGATTTTTGCAAGATTTTTAAAACCAAGAATTAACTTTTATTTACAAATGTGTTGATCACTCAAAAATAGCAAAGAAATTAGCAAAACTTTTAAAAAATTTAAAATAAACTGTGAATTGAAAATTCCAATCAATATAATTTATGTTTGAAATACACCAGAGTATTTTGCTTACTGGAAATAGTAAATTTAATCATTTAGCTTTCAATTAAAACTAAAATAAAAGTTCAAAAAAATTTATTTTTAAAAATTCAGTTTAAAAGTTAGGTATGAGTAGAGGTGCTGTGTGTGTGTGTAAAGTAATAATTGCTTGGTTTCATATATAAAAATCTAAAACATGGCAATTTCCAAAGAATTAATGGATTTTTATTGGATACCCATATTTGTATTTTCTCTAATAATTTTTCAAATGTTCAAGCCAGTAGACAAAATAAAATATTGTTTAAAATAAACAGGGCATCTACTCAGGTGTGGGTATCTACTGAAAATAATTATTAAAGCAATAAATCTGTCAGGTTCAAAAATAAAAAATCATTAATTGTTTAGAAATTGCTTTGTTTACATTTTCTAAACAAAACTGATTTGTTATGGCTTTCAAAGAAGCCTGAACAAAAGTGTGTGGGTGGGTGTGCAAGAGCACAGTTCTTACAACTAAACAGTCAGGCTACCCACAAATAATTTGATTAAGAACTAAATGCTAGTGCTCCAAATGACCTTTTTTGAGTTTTCCTTTCAGATTTCTTTTCCTATACCTGTTTGCTAACCAATGCTATAGAGCTCAGTCTGTCTTGCTATTCACTCATAGCTGGTGGGAGAAGCAATTCATACCTTTTCTCAAAGATATTTTTGCCTAACTGAACTCAACTGGAATTAGACGTCTGCCTTCCGATTGCTCATTCTAAGCTGCTAACTCTTACACCACCGCATGTGAGTGCACATACAGTTTAAGATTTGATATATTTACAAGGGAATTGTGCTCAGTAATAGTAAAATTCAGTAAATATATACAATGTAATCTTCAGGAGATTTGCATTGAGGCATCCTGTGGCCTCAGCCGAGATAGAACTCACTGCACCCCCTCCAATATTCCCCATGCATTTGGAACCCTGGCACAGTTTATAGCGAAATTCATAATTTTGTCAAATAGCTGAATACTTGATGCTTTGCCAGGGCTACCAAGGGTGTTTTTGTTGTGACGTGAACATTAGATGGGTTGCCTCCAGGCCCCATCACGTTATTTAACCCATAACTGGGGGGAAGTGACAGATTAATACCTTTCCCAAGGGTACCAGTGCTTAAGTGAATGCAGGGTACTCAACTGGAATTCTAACTCAGCTCACCGATTTCTCTTTCCAAGCCAACATCCACTGCACCACAACGCGCATCTGTCACCATGCAGTGTTGATTCCTATGTCCACACTGTATGAATATGTGTATGTAAAGTAGTAAGAAAATTTACTTACAAACTTGTATGTAAACAGCCAGTATTTACTAGTTTATCTAACTGAAAAAAAAATAACGCCATTATTAGGATTTTCAAAATACAATGCTATGCACCTCAATTAAACCAACTGTTTTTTGTAACCTTACCTGTTTGCACTTCTGAGAATTTGGCTTTGATCAGTTGATGTATAGCTATTTTAGAAGGTGTGACAGTCACAAAATTTTATACAGATTCACAAGCAAGATAAATGATTATAGGCTCAAATATTTAAAAAGAAAGAAATGAGAGAGACTGATTTTGATATGAGTTGATGTCATAAAATCAGCTTACCCAACTGAACCCTACATTGAGTACCACAAAACTATTCCTAAAAAAAGTAACTTTTTCAATACTGTTGCATTAATCTTTTAACACATTTTGACCCATATTTTTTTATCATTCTAAGCAGCAAAATATATCTAATTTCTGGTGAAAAACAATAATGACGTTAACTGTCCAAAATATATAACAAGAATACTTGCTAAAACAAGTTTATCGTCTTTGGTATGATGATGAACTACATCTGGCAGCAAGGCTTTTGATCAGGATGTTTTCAGGAGCATGAAACCACCTCTTATTTGCTGTTGTTATCAGATCCACCCTGATCCACAGTGGTAGCACCTTTTAGTATCCCAGTTATGGGTAAATACTTAACTTTCCCCACCAAAAATAGTTGGAGTGAAAACACTATGGAAATATAAAAATAGATTTTTATAGCTACAATTGTAGCTATGCATTCATTAAAAAAATATAACCAGCAATACATTTTTAACAAAAAAAAACAAACAAACAAACCAGCAATATATTTGGCTCTCAACAAAAATCCTCTTGACAAAAATATGTTAATATAATCTGATCTACAAACTGATTTCTTACTAAGAATACACATTCTATTCATATGAACATATCCTAAAAATCTTGTCAGTATTAAATAAACCCATTCAGGTTATTCATGCCATAAAAACAAAAACTAAACTAAAAGATGTTGAAATCTTGAAAGGTTTTCCTATTAGTTATTTCCCTTGCATCGGTCTAGATATCTATACAGTTTTGAAGCGTGCAAACTAATGGAAATATTTTATTTCCAAAGTTTTAACTTGCTTAATCTAAAGGCATTAGAAGATTATGGAAGATTATGCTACACTAGTTTGTCAAGTGAAGGCCAGCCTGACTGCCTGCTTTGAAAAATTCTCTTCATTTGTTTTTTACTTTACAAACTTTTTATATTAATGACATGCTTTTTATAAATAAATTTTTTTATGACATTACTTTTATAGTCAAATGTATAATTAAAAATATGTAAAAAAAAATTATTTGATGACATGTTTAGACTGTTGTGGACGTATTTAGATTTTTATGAAACTGCCTGTTGTTAACACACACACACACACACATCAACAGATAAATCTTAATCAGGTGTGATTAGTACAGTAAATGGTAATGAAGCAAAAATATATTTTAATAAATATACATATCCTGTTTTACTCACAACTCTGAGTTTCAAGCATTTCAGCAATCTTCATATGTAAATCATGTTAATCACCTGAAGATTGCTGAAAGAGTCGTGAGTAAAACATAAAATTTTATATATGTGTGTGTGTGTAACAATTTTTTTTTTTTTTTTTTTTTTTTTTTATTAATGCATGGTTTTTGTCCAATGTCGATGGCTAAAATAAATTTTAGCCTATTTTTGCTCTTTGGGTCTATTTATTTTGGTGTTGTTTAAAAAGCTGTCTAATATTACTGCGATTCTTCTTGTTAATGTATTGTTTAATAGAACTTTGTTCTGATAAATGCCACATGAGTCTTGGAGAAAGTCGTTGTTTTGTAACCTATATAAGGCATATATTGTTTAAATAGATACAACCTCTGATTGGACAAATAAACTATATCAGTCTTATATAGGAGTTTTTTGGGGGTTTTTTTTTTTTTAATTAGATTACTGGTTTTCACTTTTTTTATTATTAAGGTTAATGCCTATAAATTAAATTTACTACCTCACCATTTCAAAAACTCGTCTATTTCTAATTCTTGTCTTCAAAATTCTTTAAGTGAATGTCTTAAAAGATATAACTTGCCATTAGTTCAATCCAATTTTGTTTTTTGGGCTATGATCCTGGAGGTTGGCACTGACTTGAATAACACTGTTGACTAAATAGAATTCGCCTAATACCTAACTAAAAAGGTTAGAATCTCATGTTTCATTGAACAAATAAATAATTTGAGTATTGTTTCTAGTTCTTTCTACCATTAATTGTAATTTGGTTGAATCTAATTGACTATTCAAGGTATATTTAGTACAATAAAAAGCAAGATTATCTTATTTCAGCTATTAGTTGTTCTTACATTGTCTTTGAATTCATTCTTTAACACTGTATATGCGTATACCATTTAGTCTGTTTTATTAAAGTTGGATCATGGGCCCAGTAAATATGATAGTTAAGGTTCCCCCTCCCCTCTTTGTAGGGTTGGGGTGAGAAAGAGATTTAACATCCTAAATTTTTAGTAGCTTGGCTGGGCATTTTACAAATTTACCTTTTTAAATAGATTTTTCTTTTAGTTGCTGGTTAACTTCAAATCAAATAAAATAGCCAATCTTTGAATTATTGGATCTAAAGGAGATGAGTCTGAAATATTAGCACAAGTTATGCGGGGGGGAAACAAGGATAAAAATTTTGATTAAATTTGAAGAAAATTTAGATTGATCTCTTTTTGATAACTGAATCAACACTCTCTAAATGCCATCAATGTTTTAAAGTTAATTATTCAGCACAGGACATTTTTAAAGATCAGTTACAGAGAAAATATTATAGTATTCTAGACGATCATGAAACAATTTCTGTTTCAAGAATTAGAACAGAAATTGTTACCATAGCACATTGAAAAATTGGGTCCTTACGTATTATCGGGAGGACCTTTAAAAAAACGACTCAAAAATTAAAGTAAATTATTTATTGAAACGGTTAAAACAATAAAATAACATTACATTTGTAATTCCGGAGGCCAGAACGTCGCAATTGCTTCCAAAAGTGACTCAAAGACATCAGTACAGGCAACATGCTTCCGCCACATGAATTCGGCCAAATACGACTCCAAATGGTGACGTGCAGTGCCACAGTGCTTCTTGTTTCGCCACTTTGTCGATCCCCATAGGCGTTCCACTGTCTGCGTATGAGCCCCGGTGTTCGAATCCACAAAGTTGTACTTGTGGTTGACGTTGAGGTGATGAAAGCCTGATTTTTCCAGTTCCTTGGTGTTATAAGCGGGGAAAAAAAAGAAAAAGTAAAAATCAAAGGTCCTCCCGATAATACGTAAGGACCAAAAATTGTATATTATGCCTGGATATATGTTAAGGTAACATTTGTTAAAATGCTTTAACTAGAAGGAAAAGGTAATTTCCAGTTCTGTCCCTGCTTTTATCTCAATCACTGAGGCACTTGTTTCTCAAGAATAACTGCAAACTGTGAAAGACTACTTTGTTCAATGTGCGTGTGTTTTACTTATATAAGAAGTTTCTTCTTTGGTCTAATTAACTCTTAAGCTAGACAGTGCATGAAGTACAATTTTTTTTTTTTTAGAGAGGATTATCTGAGGCAAAAAAAAATCTAAAATTTTAAGGAAATGTTATGCAGTAATGGATTAATTTTGTGGTTATTATTGAGTACATGTAAGAAAAATTCCTCTTGTCTGAAGTGAAGTGAGTAAATTAGTTGAAAAAGCAATGCTACCATCACATTTTTAATGATTCCTTTAAATCCAGAGGAGTGGGTGACTCTGTGTATTCTTGATGAACTTCCCCAAAGAATGAAATTCTCACACATATTCAATTGGAGTAGACAGATCTATCTCTCGTCCGGTTCACACTCCACCCACGTCTATTGAACAGGTTAAGAGGCTCATCCCTTGTTCTCTGTTTAGGATGTGGTTTCCGGCTTTCTCTTTTCCAAGCTTTTCACTAGTACGTAGCCCCCTGCACATCAGTGGCGTTACCGCCTTGCTCGGGGTGAAATGATTAAAAAAAAAATATATATATATATAGAATTTTGTGTGTGTTTTATTTCTTATAAAAGGAAAAAAATGGTGTAAAACTTAATTCCAACACATTTTGTTACTTGAGGATCTTTATTAAGGGCAAGTGTGGACATTTTTGGCTAACCTGTACTTGTAAATAGAAGTAACATGGAGAAAGAATATTGAGTTTGCAAATTTTGAATAAGAGAACACTCTTCAAATATTCTAACTTTCTGTGTAAGGAGAGCTAAACTACAAGAGATACTAAGTGACATAATTTTTCAGCCTATTATATGAAAGTTTATTTTCTTCTGTTTATATAATTCGTCTTTAAAAGTCATGAGGTAACCGTTTTCTTTTCATTTTAAAAATTTTAATTTATGTGTATGTTAGTTTGAGAAAGCATTTAAAAGATTTAAAAATTTGGGCCATCTACCGGCCTGAATATTTGAGAAATCTTATTTAAAAAAAAAAAAAAAAAAAATGCTTTAAACAAGTGTCTCTGTGGGCAGGGAAAACCATTGTTAGATCCAATATACTATAGGCCTCTCAGGCATGATCACGCAAAGTTGAATAGTGCCTTTGATCTTTTCTAGACTCTTGCTCAGTTTCAGTTTCCAAGCATAAACAAAGCACTTTCTCTAGAATAGTTACCAACCAAAGTTAAAGAACCCCATCTGTTCTACTGTTTACTCTATAGCTCAATTCATAGATTTCTCAAAAGTATTTGAACGTGAGTGTATATAACAATTTCAGCTCTCCAATTTTTCATACCGAGCCACAATCTATTACACATACTCATCAAAATCATATATATATGTGTGTGTGTGTTTATATATTTTTATATATATATATATATATAAAAACAGTACATTTGCGTGTTGTTTTCCATACTAGACCTGTTTTTCCATCCTTTGTCAAAGACAGGTTGTCCTATTTTCGAAAAAGTTCAGTTGTTTATAAACTTAAATGCCGTTGTGATGCGGCATACATAGGACAAACCAGTCTTAGGTTGGAGACACAGGTCTCGCAACACATCCCCGTGAATATACGTTCTGGCAGCCCTATCAGTACTATAAGAACAACCCAAGCTGTTCTGGATTCAGCGATCGGCCAACACTTGCTGGACAATCCTGCATGTGCATTCTCGTACGAGGACAGTTGGTTTTCTGTCTTGCACAGCGCTCGCTCAACATATCATCTTCGGGTCCTAGAGACTATTTGCCTGAAAATCCAGCGACCGAGCCTGTGCAGACAGACAGAGCATTTCCTTCACTCCTTGCAGTTACTGGAGAGTTTGTGAGTGAAACTTTTTCTTTTTTGTCACTCTTGTGGAATCAAATTTACAACCCCCCCTTACATTTTAATGTATTTTTCATTAAAGTTTATTTTTAAACATATTCCACTTTCTCCTTGTACTGTGAGTAATTCCCCTATTGATATTGTCTTCGTTTAGCCCTCTTCATAATTATTGCCAACGAAGCCCTTGAAAAAGTGTTGGCCGAAAGGTTCCTCGAGTTTTGGGATAAGTATGACGTCCTTTCTTGTTAGAGCAATATATATATATATATATATATATATATATATAAAGTGGGCATTGAAGTCAACTCCCAGTGGCCATGGCGATTTGCATTTAAGTATGAAACAGTCTTACTGGGTGTTGACCTGAATGTCCACTTTTATATACACTCTATCCGTGATATTGAATACTTCAACCCATCTATATACTACCTTAAAACTTTATTTTTTTTATCTTGTGTGTGTTATAAAGAAAAAGTATAAGAGGCTGTGAACATTTTGTTTAAAGTGTAGATATATTGTTGCTATTATGATTATTACTTGCTTAAGTGTGATGTATTTGTGTTGCTACACATATTTCGAGTCTCCAGGCGAATAAACTTGTGACTTCACATGTCGACATCTGTTTGCTTTTTTGATGACCCAGGTATCGTGTATAAATCAGGTCAGAAAATTCATAGGTGTTGGTGTGCGTTGGTTTTTTTCTTTTCTCCCACACTAGCACATTAAGTTTCTCCTGTCACCATTGTTAACTGTAAAAACAAATTTTCACTGACTTGCGAATTTTGATTGAATACTACTCTATGGGTCATCTAGTTCTTCCCTGAATTTAGTGTGTGCGTGTACTTTTTTTGTCTTAGGTTTTTCATGTTGTTTTGTTGAGGGAAGGCTTGTATTTTTTTTTTTTTTAAATATTTCTTCTTGCTTCATGAGTGTGTCATAATCTGCATTTTGGTAGATAGGCATTACTCTGGATATATGAAGTGGACATTGAAGTCAACACCCAGCAGTCACAGTTTTTTTTTTATTTAAATGCAATCATTGGGCCATGATAATTGAGTTTAAGCATGAAACATACTATCACAGCTGGATGTTGATTTCAGTGCCCATTTTTATACTTACACATGCTTTGTTCATAATACTGAGCACTTTAATCCATAAATATGGTTTTAAAAACTATATTTTCATCAATCAAAAATTATCAGTTTATAGAAATAACTACTCATTTAGATGGGATTCTTTTTGTAACTACTGATTGAGGTGGTCCTGAGCACGATGGTAAACTGCATCCAGCATCAAGACCTCTGATTGGGAGGTTTTTTTTAATCATATCACCCCAAGCAAGGCAGCAACGCCACTGATGTGCAGAGGGCAATGTAAGAATGAAAAGATTGGAAAAGAGAAAGCCGGAAACCACATCCTAAACAGGGAACAAGGGATGAGCCTCTTAACCTGTTCAATAGACGTGGGTGGAGTGTGAACCGGGCGATAGTTTAGTCTATCTACTTCAATAGTCTATCTACTCCAGGTTGTGAGGAGCATAATTACTCCTCTTAATTGCTGCTGTTCTCAGGTCTACCCTGACCCTGAGTGGTGGCACCTGTTAGGGTCCAAGCTATGGGCAAATAGTTAACCCCCAGACTGTGGTCAAAACACTATGAAAGTATAAAAATACACACACACACACATATATATATATATATATATATATAGATAGACTTTTATAGAAAAATATACATTTTTGAAGAAAACAATTATTAGCGTAACATTTTTAAAAGAAAAATTGATTCTCAGCAAAACATTTTTGAATACAAAACTAGAAGACATTTTCAGTTTTCTAAAATAAAAAAAAAGAATAAAAACTTAAAATTTTCATCAAAATCTAACCAAATCAACCTTCTCACTGTAACTGAATATAAAAAAAATATACGTAAAAATTCCCCACCTTTTTGGTATTAAATAACCCACAGAGGTGTTGATATGCCATTAAACAAAACTCACACTGATTGAGGTTTGAATATAACTTTCCATTTTTTTGTACATGTAATTTATATATTTAAAAAAATTATAATTATCACTTTAAAAAGTTAAAGGAATTTCAATTCAGAATGGTAGAAAAATTGATGGAATGTTGGATCACGGGGGGGTTGTTTGGGTATAATTGTGCATTGTGGGGCAGTGGATATTGGCTCAGAATGAGAAATCTTCAAGCCAAATTCAAATGGCAACCTACTTCAGGAAAATCTTTTGCCCAGTCAGTTTGGTCTCTTTTGAGACATGATCACCTATGCATGTATCACATATGGCACTTAACTGATCATGAAAATCACTAATGTGCACGCATTCAAAGGGCCGTTTGGAAAGATGGTGCAAGAAGTTTTGCTTTATCATCTTCAGCAAGCTGGATATTTTTGTTATTTTTATTTTGTTTATTTTTTCAGATCTCATCACCCATTTACACAGGGCTTACCAGTGTCTTCAGTTCTACTAAGTAAGTATTTTTATATATCAACCTATGAATTTAATGTTCTTCATTCCCCCTTTTTTTTTGTAAGGGATGGGAAATTTTTTTTACTACAATCAAGCTTGATAGCAAAAAAAAATATATTGATATATATTGTTATTTACCTAGTTTTTGGTCATAATAAAATTAGACCAATGCACATTTGTATTAAAAAGTGTTCAATACAATTATATTGTAGAACTTTTGAGTATTTTCCATTTGTAAACAAGTTATTACATGACCTGGGTTTCTACCATGAGTGGTGTCTTCAGGCTATTTTCGATGAAAATATATATATATATATATATATATATATATATATAGTGTATTGAGGCAGCAGATAATTTTCTAAACATATACTGTTAAATATAAGAGACAATGAATGTCTTATGTTTAATCATGAGCCATTCTAAACATCATATTTTGGCTTTAATTTCAGGTGAAAATAAGGACAAAAATTCTCCAACATTGGGATAATTTTTTATTAAATTGGTTCTAAGTTTTAGCAAAGGTCTATGTCAACACAAGATAAAATCGTCATTGATGCTGGATGTTTTTATGTTAACATCCTTGTAACCTCTTTGAAGATGGCTCATGTGAGCCATTTGGATAAAAAATTATCAAAATGTTGGAGAATTTTTGTCTTTTTCACCTGAAATTAAAGCCAAAATACAATGTTCAGAACGGCTCATGATTAAGCATAATAGACATTCATTGTCTCTTATATTTAACAGTATATGTTTAGAAAATATATGTATATATTTTCTATTTCTAAATGAGTTATTACCACTTTTGGTAGAAACCTAGGTCATGTAATAACTTGTTTACAAATGGAAAATATTCAAAAGTTCTACAATATGATTGTATTGAACACTTTTTAATACAAATGTGCACTGGTCTAATTTTATTATGATGACCAAAAACTAAATAATTAACTGATATATATATATATATATATATATATATATATATATATAAAGTAAATTAACCTAGTGAGCCAACAAACCTAACAAGGTTTCACCTAAATAGATCTTTAGGGAAGGTTGGCTCCAACCTTCCCTGAAGATCCGTTCAGGTGAAACCTTGGTAGGTTTGTTGGCTCACTAGGTTAATTTACTGATTCTGCTCTTCTTACATATTGAGCACTTTTTTGTTAATTGATTACTCATCTCGGGTTTCTTCTTTGGGCTACGTACTGGCTCGGTCCAAATCGCTTTGGCTGATGTTCATGTGCTTAGCTCTTTCTTTTTTTACAACCATTTTTCCTTCCGCATATATATGCAGTGGGTTTTTCGAAACAAGTATAGTGATAAGTTTGTGTGTGTGTGTGTGTGTGTGTGTGTGTGTGTATGTATGTATATATATATATATATGTATTTTTATTTTTTTTTAATTGTATCACCCCAAGCAAGGCGGTAATGCTACTGATGTGCAGGGGATGGGGGGGGGGGGCTATATAATAGTGAAAAGATTGGAAAAGAGAAAGCCGGAAACCACATCCTAAACAGGGAACAAGGGATGAGCCTCTTAACCTGTTCAATAGACGTGGGTGGAGTGTGAACCGGGCGATAGATATCTCCAATTATATATATATATATATATATATATATATATAATGTGTGTGTGTTGTGTCTTCAGCTGTTTGTTGATCTGGGAATCTTAAGGAAGTTTCAAACGTGTTATGACCTTGTCATCAATCTGTTATAAGATATATCCTAATGACGAACGTGATTTTAAATTTGATATGTGATGTGAAAATGGCAGTCCTGGTTGTATAACATTGTTTCTAAAATTTGTGTGTGACTAATACAATTAGTTAAGTAAAAATTGAAATGATAACAACATAGAAATCTTTCACATAACAGAATGAAATTTATCATGAATACATACAGATGTTGACTTGGATTCAGCATTGAATGAAATTACTTCCGTGATTGCATGGTAGTAGTTCAGGTTACCATGTTCCAAAAAAGATAAGAGAACAAAATGAGACAAACTTTCTAATGTAATATAACAATCTGGCCCCACCCGAGGAAGTGATGCAAGCGATGGTGTTTCCTGTCGGTGAAGGGGGCGGCGAAGCGACAAGACAGGTGTTTGTGAAATACATCCTGTCGAGGCCGGAGCGGATGTCGTTTTGACCTTATTTCCGACAGCGGCGGAAATGGCTACAGAGGCAAACAGATCAGGTGTCTCTTAGAATTACGTGGGCGTTGCGTGGGCGAGGCAAAACCGGAAGGAAAGTCCCGGTTCTAGAAGACTATATAAAGACCTCGACACACGGATTCGCCAGCAGAGAACGGCCAGTGGAAGCAGAGAAACACCACGGCAAGACTACACTCCCGTCAACCCATTCTATGTGCATCTCACCCTCCCGTTCTCGATTCCACACGGTTCGTCGTCATTAATAAAAATATAACCTTATATTTTTATATATGCGTGTTTGTTGTTTTGTCGTCGTACGTCGATATATAACATACGCAAATTGGTGCCCAGTGACTTGCTGTTTTAAGACAACAACAACAACAAAACAGATAGATATGAGCTTGGTTACCACGGCGACAATTGAAATTCAACGGAATTAAAACTACCAGATAGAAGACGAAAATAGAAAGCAACCGGACGACATCAACGAAAGGTAGGTGACTTTTGATTCGATCTTGTGTGTGTTCTGCTCTTGTTCATAAGTCTAATTAAAAAAAAAAAAAAAAATGGAACAGCATACTTTTGCCGATTTTGTTCAAGGTCTGACCCTAGAATTGAGAAATGTGGCTTGTTCGGTGTCAAACACTTTAAGGGGAGAATCTTTTTTAAAAAATATACAGCCATTAGCATGCAAAGAAGATGGTGGTTATAGTGCTTGGTTGGAGGATATGGAGAGGTATTTTAAAGTTGTGCGCGTGGCAGAAGAAGACAAGTGTCAGGCAGCTCTTCTCACAACAAGGGGAGCTGTTGGACACTATGTATATAGACTAATCTCTAGTAACCCATAACTCACATGGAAGGAGTTAAAAACTTCTTTAAAGGAATATTACAGATTGGTTTTAGACCCCGACGCACGGTTAGTCGAATTAGTGAACATTAAGCAGGGTAGAACGGAGGGGGTGCAGGACTACATGCAGAGAGTAGTACGCCTAGCGGAGGGCGCATATGTTGGGGTTGACGGGAGGAATGAAGTTGTGACAAAACAAGTTCTAGGATTTTTCATAAAAGGTCTAAGGGATCGGGAAATAAAGATGGCAGTTATGAAGGATGAGCCACAAACACTAGAGGCTGCCTATCAGAAAGCGTTATCTGAGTTGAGATGGAAAATTCGACTCGACGCAAACTCTGAATATGAAGAGGAGCCTATGGAAATTTGCCACTCTCGGAGACGGGGACCGATAGAAGCCGTAAGCCCCGCTAAATCTAATAATAATAATAGGAATAAGAACAATAGAAAAGTTGGTAATAGGGGAACTAAATACAAGCCTCGTGAGCGGGAGAGGAACGGGAGCGTTGTTAGGTGTTGGAATTGTGGGAAAGAAGGCCACATAGCGAAATTTTGTAGACGTGCCCCGGGAAACGGCAGAGGTCCGTTCGTGCGACGCCCAACGAACGGAACAAGACGGTACCAACGCACATAGTTGGTAATATGGGCGCGCCAAATTCCATCTTTATTAGAATAGAACGTAGACCTTATAGGGCATTGGTAGATACGGGAGCAGAGGTATCGGTTATAAGCTGTAGGGTATTTAAAAAATTGCGACTGGGACTTGAACTGCAAAAGAGGGACATTAAACTTCGAACTGCGAATGGATCCCCGTTATACGTTGAAGGCCTTTGTCGTCTACAGGTCCAGATAGGAAGTAAGTCCATACCCCATGATTTTTTAGTCGTGAAAAATCTCAATAGAAACATTATACTTGGCCGAGATTGGCTGATGCAGAACGGGGTGAGAATGTATTTCGATTTGGGGGCATTGAAGATTGGTGAAGAATACGTGGCATTAGAGGAGGATGTTCATATTTCCTCTATTGTTAGGTTAGCTCAAAAAGTAACATTAAGACCTTAACACCTGCATGCTTGTCTGGGATTAACCAGGCTGAGAAATGGACGTGGCAAAGAATATGAAATCGAACAGCTGAGTAGTGGATATGTTAGCAACTTATGTGGTATATCAGTAGCCAACGCAGTTGTAAAAATGCCAAAGTCTCGTAAGTTTCAGTTGCTGATAATGAATAACACTAACCAGACAATCACTTTGAGACGGGGGTGTCCGCTGGCTAAATTGGAAAGGGCAGGTAATATTACTGAAATTACTATGCCCGATAAACAAAATAATAAAAGTCCTGATGTAGATTTGGAACAGGTACATGTACCGGAGGAATTCAAGCCTGAAATTAACAAATTGCTAAAAAGAAATAGGGACATGTTCGTTAGTGACGACAAAAACCTGGGCAAAACCAATACTGTGGAGATGCGTATCGATACTGGAACGCATGAGCCCATAAGAAAACGCCCATATCGCACACCCCTCAAACAAAGAAAGACAATGGATTCAGCAATCGACGAAATGATGCAGGCAGGTGTAATTGAGAGATCCAATAGCCCGTGGGGTTTTCCAGTAGTTTTAGTAGATAAGAAAGACGGTGGTAAGAGATTTTGCGTAGACTTTAGAGCACTTAATAAGATTACAAAGAAATATGCTCGACCTCTTCCTGTCATCGATGATATACTGGCATCACTTGGTTCGGCAAGGTACTTTTCGAAGCTTGATTTAAAATCAGGGTACTGGCAAGTTAAGCTTCATGATGATGACAAAGAAAAAAGTGCATTCACCTGCCACAAGGGTCTGTTTCATTTTAATGTTATGCCATTTGGACTTGCAAACGCACCCGGCATCTTCCAGGAATTAATGTCAGTTGTTTTACAGGGACAGGAAGATTTTGCTCTGGCATATTTAGATGATATTCTGATATTTTCAAATACGGTGGAAGATCATTTAAAACATATAGACACAGTCTTGAGTAGTCTACGTAAGCACAACCTTAAACTGAAGCCAGCTAAGTGTGAGTTCTTTAAGAAAGAGACCCAATACCTGGGGTTCAAGATAAGTGAAGAGGGAATACAACCAGACCTCAATAAAGTCAAGGCTATAAAGTCAGTTTCTACTCCAACCACTGTTAGGCAAGTAAGAGCTTTTATTGGGATGACCTCATACTATCGCCGCTTTATTAGAAATTTCTCTGATATAGCCGAACCGCTGGTCAATTTGACAAGGAAATATGCATGATTCCAATGGGACGATGCTTGCCAAACCGCTTTCGATACACTAAAAACGAAGCTCGCAGAGATAACACTAGCCTATCCCAACCCAAATAAGGCGTATAGGTTATATACTGACGCATCCGATCAATCGATTGGCGCATGCCTATCCCAGGTGGTGTACGATAAGGAAAATAGGAAGGATATAGAAAAACCAATTTATTTATTGTCCCATAAATTAAGTGACACACAAACGAGGTGGTCAACTATAGAGAAAGAGGCTTATGCCATACACTATGCTCTTCAAAAACTGAATCACTACCTGCATGGCGCAACATTCACAATATACACTGATCATAGGCCCCTGGAGCACTTACTTAACTCGCCCATACAAAATAAGAAGATACAGACTTGGGCTCTGAGCATGTCTGGCTACAATTGCAGCATACAGTATCTTAAGGGTAAGGATAATGTTTGCGTGGATCTCTTATCACGCGCTGTTGATGTGAACGAAGACCATATTGCTTCTCCAGTAGATATAGATGATAGAAATTACTTGGTTAGTGTTATAAACTCCAACCTAATGGAGCCGGAAGAATTAGCAGCCCATAAAAATGTCGGAAATTCATCAGAGGCACCCGAACGGCCCACATTGAAAGGAATAGACATAATCAGGGAGCAAGAATCAGACAAAAACATCTTAGACCTGAAGATTAGATTACGAAATGGTAGGGCTACCAAAGCAGAACAGAAGAGATATATAGTAATGGATGAGGTGGTGTACTATTTGTCTCAACCTGATGATGAACCCCTCATCAGGCTGTATGTACCATATCACCTTAGAAAAATGGTGCTAGTTCAATACCATGATGACAGTGGCCATATGGGGGTGGATAAGACATTCCACTCAATAAAACAAAAGTATTTCTGGCCTTGTTTACTTAGAGAAATAAATGATTTCGTAGGTAAATGTATCCCGTGTCAGACAAGAAACCTAAAGAAGCAGCAACCCCCCATACAGGAATGTGACTTCCCTCCTTTTCCTTTCGCAAAGGTTGCTTTAGATGTCTCAGGACCCTACCCAAAGACCCATTCAGGTAACCAATACATAGTTACATTCATAGATATGTACAGTGGTTGGCCGGAGGCATTTGCGGTTCCTAACAAGAAGGCAGAAACAGTGGTGCATCTCTTAGTTGACGAAATCTTCCCCAGATTTGGGACACCACTTCAGCTTTTAACTGATAATGGGCCAGAAAATGTCAACAGGGTAATGAAAAAGACATTAGAAGACCTAAATATACACCATGTGACAACTTCTTTTTATCAACCCCAGAGCAACGGTAAGGTTGAGAGGTTTCACAGAACAATGCATGATGTTCTAGCAAAAAAAATTGGCAACAACGAACAGTTGTGGGATATTTACATTAACCAAATGTTGGCGGCTATCCGGTTTCATGTGAGCGAAACCACTAAGTTTTCACCGTATTACTTGCTCTATAACAGGGATGTTATTTTGCCCTTGGACAATATACTGAGGCCTCGTCGCATATATTATGGTGATGAGCATCACCAAATTGCACTACATGAAATGCATCGTAGCTTCACTTTAGTTAGGAATAATATAAGAAAAGCGAGGAGAGCCGCGATAGATAAGTCGCGTGGTAAGACGAAAAATACAACTTTTGAAGTTGGTGATTTGGTGTACTATAAGAATCACCAAAAGAAAGGGAAGTTAGATGTGCGCTGGCGGCCATATTATGTGATCATTGAAAAGACTGGCCCAGTCTCTTATAGAATTAGAGATCAGTTAACCAGCTCAGTCATTAAGACGCATGCTGAGCATCTTCGGGCAGCGTCCATTGATGAATGGAAAATCCCTACTTCCGATAGGCCGTTACGAAAGATTGTATTGGCTGCTCCAGTAGAATCCAGTGATTCGGATGACGAATCCGGAGCGGAACAGACCGACTTTCCAGTGCACAAAAATCGACACCAACGTGTGGAATCAGACGATGAGTCTGATGTTCCATTAATGGAGCGTCGCATCATGACGCTACGTAAAATGGCGAATAAAAACGTGTCAACTATTGATAGTGATGATAGAATCGGTGGTATAAATAATGTTTCATCCACGTTCGAGGATGATTGCTCAAAGTGCGAAACGTCTGGATCTACTCATGTAGATCAGGGTTTTTCTAGGGAATCACCTAGCAGCGAAGATGTCCAAATGAGGCAAACATCTGTTGGGGCAAAAAGCACGGATAGACCTGCAGATTCCACGGTTGATCGGAACAAAAAGAAAGAACAACTGAAAAGTCTTGTAGACTTATTGGCTGATATGCTATAGGATTGGGAAAGAAAGCAGTGGGAGGATTAACGATAGTTTAAGTGAAATAGTTAGGTCACCTTCCTTATAGCAAAACATGCAGAAGATACAAACTAAGGAATTACGAGTCACGGGTCCATTTTTTTTAGACTAAATTAAGATAGATGAAACCTCCAATCCTCCACAAGTAAATTGCATGCGGATTAACGTTGGAATCAGGGTAATTTTCTTCGCTTTCTATTGAACATTTCTCGGTCAGACTATGAATGATATGTACTGCAGATAATGGCAGTTTTTCTGTGTTCAAACATAGTATGTTTGAAATTAAATTAAATTAAATGAAGTTACATGTGTAACAATAAACTCGAGCGGAAACACGCATGGTGTTGGTCAAAGGTCATTTACTCGATGTCAGTTTAGAAACTGGGGCTCGGTTACCGCCTATGATCATATGGTCGTGCATCGAGGCGTCTACGCGTATGGAGTATGGACAGAGTCGAGAAAGGAAACGAACATTGAAAGTTACAGAAACTTAAAAAAAAAAAAAAAAAAAAAAAAAAGAGCAATGAAACATCGAGCTGGGAGAACATTATCCTCTGTATAAGTCCCAAGTAATTCTATCATCACTTTTGTGGCAGTCTCATTCATTTTGGCTTCCAACACTGCATCATGAAGCATACGCAAGAGATTCTGTGTTTTTTGTACAGGAAAATTCCACAATGGACAGGAACATTGTTGGGTTGCCGATGTAGGCTCCCCTATATTTTTTTTTTTTTTGTTGTTTTGTTTGTTTCGGCACATGTTTTGTACAATTGTCGGGCTTGTGTGGCATGGGGATTGTGTGAGGGTGTTGCGCTTAAAATGTTCTTAGGTGAACATTTTGGAAAATGGGAGGGCGAGGAGTGTAATATATCTGGCCCCACCTGAGGAAGTGATGCAAGCGATGGTGTTTCCCGTCGGTGAAGGGGGCGGCGAAGCGACAAGACAGGCGTTTGTGAAATACATCCTGTCGAGGCCGGAGCGGATGTCGTTTTGACCTTATTTCCGACAGCGGCGGAAATGGCTACAGAGGCAAACAGATCAGGTGTCTCTTAGAATTACGTGGGCGTTGCGTGGGCGAGGCAAAACCGGAAGGAAAGTCCCGGTTCTAGAAGACTATATAAAGACCTCGACACACGGATTCGCCAGCAGAGAACGGCCAGTGGAAGCAGAGAAACACCACGGCAAGACTACACTCCCGTCAACCCATTCTATGTGCATCTCACCCTCCCGTTCTCGATTCCACACGGTTCGTCGTCATTAATAAAAATATAACCTTATATTTTTATATATGCGTGTTTGTTGTTTTGTCGTCGTCCGGCGATATATAACACTAATACTTGGAGTTTAGAAAATCCCCCTATGGGATTTTATTTTAGTGTTGATCCGAACCACTAAACCCTATATTTAAACTGTGAGAGTAGATTATTATAGATTATCATTCTGCTGTCTGGTTAACTTATCTTTCCTTCTTTTTTTTTTTTTCTTTTTTTTTTTTTGTCAAGAAATTAAACTAATAATTACTATGTTGATAAATTCACAGAATCCAGTACACTTAAGGCTGCTATAGATTATGCAACAATGAAAATAACACTAACATCTCATTTTAACAAATATATTTACCAAAATTACACAAAAAAAATATCTTGAAATATTAATAAGTAAATTTATTCAGTAAAATAGCAATTGACTTATGGCTTCCAAAAAACTTTCAGAATCACCTGCAACTCTTCTGGACAGTCTCCTTGTTTAAGTTAGTGAATGCTGCTATAATCCTTGCCTTCAGTTTGTCTTCAGCTGTGCCCCACACTTAATCAAGAAGTTTGCAGTCTGGGGATTAAAGTGACCAGACGTAAGGGGTGATATGGTCACAGAAATTGACTGGCTTTTGCTTGTGTGGCATTGTGCAGAGTTTTGTTTCCAGATATAGAGAGGATATTCCAGCAGTAATCCTCTTGAGCCAGAGCAGCACTACCTCCTCAAGGCAGTTGATATAGACTAAACTCTGGAGGAAGATGAATGGAAGCATCACGTCAACATCACTAGTAATTACTCCAAACGCCATGACGTTGACTGGATATATCATGTCAGATTGACACCCAAACACTCTGAAATGTTTATATTGGAGCTTTCAGCATGAATGCTAGGCAGTACAGCACGTCATTTTCAAATTCCTGGGGGAATTTTGTCATTGTGCTCATTTTTTTACAGATGATACTCAACTGATCCTGCTATATTGTGTTGTCAGCAAAAACAAAAAATGTGCGTGTGAAGAAAATAAAATGGCAACAATTTGTCCATCCCATCCTTCATTGACCTTGAGACCAGAAAAGAATAAGTGCTTGAGTATACTGGTTGTGTTCAATTATGAATCACACCAAATTGTGCCTTCTCTCCTACATGAAGGTATGCTCAGTATAGACAAAATGTTCCTGAATAGATATCTTTAGCAGGGCTTAACACAGAAATGAGCATCTACACATTTTTTATTTATATATATATATATATATATATATATATATATAGTCATCGACAGACAGATCTGTTTCCCTATATCACAGCTCATCAGTAAGGGTAGACATCCGATTGCTTTTAGCTCAGATTGAAACCCGACCGAATTGACATCAGTTGATGATTCTGCCTCTGAAGCTATAAGCACTCAGCAGAAGAAGGCATACTTTTATCATGATATACCATGCAAACACATGGTAGTAGCTGAGAGTGTTCTAATTCATTACTAAATGAATGATGCATAGATGCTAGAGTAACTACTATTTTTTTCAAATTCTACCATTTTTCCAAATTCTCAATTAGGGTGTGAGAGCGTGTGTGTGTGTGTGTGTATGTATATGTATATATATATATATATATATATATATATATATATATATATATATAATATGCAGGTTTCGTTAAAAATGACAGACAGGGTACTATGCTTAAAATTAATGTTAAAATTGTCAAAAATATTTTTTTTTTTTTTTCCAGATTATCTAAACTTCAATATCTCGATCTGAGCATGGCCTGTGTTTCTGTTCAGGGTTTGGAAGAAATTCTATCCAAATGTCATGATCTCCGAAAACTTAGTCTTGAGAGCTGTGAAGTCAATGATACAGTGTGCAGGTAAGATTGACAACTAAAAAAAAACATTGAATAATGCTTAAACCACATGTAATTTTCATCAGTGACTCAACTCTTGTCTCAATTATAAATCTGCCCAGTTGGACAAGGTTAAATTGGCAAATTGGTGATCTAAAAATGACCTACAATCTGTTGTTATCTGGGGCAAGGAATTGCTGAAAGACCCTTTCTGCCTCACGTCATCATAACTGATACTAACCTTCATGTAGGTGACTAGTTGCACTTTCTCGGTCTAACATTCTCAGCTGATACAAATTCAATAAAACAAATGATTGCTTAGAATATTTTTCTAAATTTTGAAGAGTACTAGGTAATTTGAAAATGATGTAAAAAGCACTCATTTTATATTTGTCATGTAATTTTTATATATATGTTCCCTGTATAAAAAAAAATCTAACACTAGTCTTCTGAGATAGTATCAACTTTTCATAAAAACACCCACCTCAGTGTTAAAAAATGCTTATTTTTTTTGGTAATATTTTAAGCCAAAAGTAAGTAAAGTTTCAAATCAGATTGATTAAACTTTAAATGAACATTTTTAAATATAATTTTATTGTATTGAGAAATAATTGTAAACGTTAGTAATATCACCCCCCCCTTCTTTTTTCCTTTTTTCAATCTATTTAAACGTTTTTAAATACATCCAAGTATTTTGCTTGTTGGTTTCAAAGTCGGCATGACTCTTAGTTTGTAATGGTAGAAAATTTTATTATGGCATTAAATATAAAAATTTTATTAATAACGGCCATGCCAAATGTTAGAACAAAAACATCAGCCGGCTCATCAGCACGGTAAACGGGGAAATATTATGTAAAACACCTTCAGATGGAACAACAAATGTGATCTAGCCAAAACAGAACCAGTCCACACTAAAATCCAAAGTACAACTCGAATTATTTATAAAATGATCCGCAATAAAGAACCCGTATGTGTTTCGAATGGTATCACCAGATGAAAAATTCTTAAGTATTTTAACAGATACATGTTGTTTGATCCTAACCTCCAAATGCTGTGTCAACAGAAATAATATGATTGTGGTGGTAGAACGTCTTTACACCTAAATAGGACAGATCTAGTTTTAAACACAACATGCATGTTAACTACAAAATAGAACTCAAGTAAACTTAATGAAATTCGCTTTGCAAAGGTCTTACTGTCTCTACTCAACTACAGTATTCAAAGATAGACTGGACATTTTTTAACCATTGCAGGTTTAATTTTATGAAACTGAGCGATCTTATCTCGAATAACTGATTGAACAAAGATACTAGTTAGACAACTAATTTCATCATTCAAGGTGTCATCTGAACAAATCATTAGCACCTTGTGAATCAGTCTTGATCAAATTGATTCTTTGTTTAGGACAAAAAGAATTCCACTGAATGTAGAGACCCATAAAAGTAGGTTTTCTATAGACTTAATTAACTAAAGAGGAAGGTGTTCTATGAACCAGAATATCTAAGGGAAAAAAGCAAGTGACATCCTTACCTACTGTAAATTTAATGCTGAAATGAACATCATTGAGTAGGGAGAATTGGTCAATCTCTGATTCGTTGTTGAACACACAAAAAGCATCATCAGCATAACACAAGTAAACTGGGCCTAGAAGAACCTAAGAGTATGCTCTCCTCATGAAAGCATACAGCCCACAAATATATTAGCCAAAACAGGGCCCAAGGGGGAACCCATTGCTACACTATCAATCTGATGATACATGATATTGTCAAAACTGAAATAAACAGTCATGGTGGCAAATTTCATAAGTTCAACGAAAACATCTTAGGGTATAGTCAGGGAAGTTAAATGACTATGATATAACAAATCACTACAAATATCGATAGTTTCCAACAAAAAAACACAGGTGAAGAGACTGCAAATGTCAAATGAACACAAATCCATTGGTGGCATCACAATTCCAAATAAATTGAGTAAAAGAAAAGGAGTTTTTAATACTGAAATAACTATAATGCTGTAAAACTGGTTGCAACATTGCAGCCAGCTTGAGAAGGCTCAGTTTTATATATATATATATATATATATATAATAAGTAAAGAAGAGGTAGGACAAAAAGTATCTTTAATCTGACATGTTTCACTTCCACAAGTTTCTTCAGAGACTTTTTTTAATTTTTTTTTTTAAAGACAAATGACAGTATATTGATGAAGGTATGATTTTATTGGTCAGATACGTGTCGTGTAATAAAGTAAAGAATGATTATTTTAACAGTAGAGGAAAAGCCTATGTCAGTTTAAGTGTGTGTACCAAGTGTAATAAAAACATTAGATGTTTATTATGAAAGTAAGTATGTGTAAGCAAAAGTAATGCGTATCAAACGTATTTAAACTATAGGTGAATTAAGTGTGTATATGTCGGTAACATTTATTTTCATCTATTGGCCAGAATATCTTACAAGAAAAATATTCCCCTCTGGCAGGATTCAAACCTGTTCCCCCTAAGAGGAAACGGTCATTAGAGCTGGTGTACCTTAACCTCTTGCACATGAAGAGCCTCCTGGTCAAATAAGGCCCAAATACAGCTTTTTCAAAATTTCTGCTGCTGTTTCATATTCTAATGTACTAAAATAATTGTTCGAAATGGATTTTTCATTCATTAATCCAACATATTTTATTTATTGCTTAAATGTTATTTTTAATGTATAGACATAGTTGAATGGATGCTCTGTTTTAATTTATTTATTAAACTACGTTTATTTATTTCCATATACAAGTCTGAATATTAAAAAAAAACTTGTTAAAAAATATGGATATCTATTAAAAATAACATTTAAGCAGTAAATTAATTGAAATGTGTCTGCAAAATTTCCATTAAAACCAATGAAAAGTTTGTATTAAATTCTTATTTTATTTATTGCTTTTCCAACACTTCTAATATTTGTTCTGATTTCTGGCTGGTACTGGAATTGGAAATTTCCTCTATCAGTATGCCTTACTAAGGCCACTAGTCATTTATAAAGATTTTATTCGCTACGTTATCAATTTACTTTTTAATTGTATCTTGCTTGTTTGGCTTTATTGTGTTTCATATTGCCACAAGGGAGTTTTTTTTTTTTTTATCATTTCACCTCGAGCAAGGCAGAAATGTCACTGATGTGCAGGGGGCTACATAACTGTAAAAAGATTAATTAGAAAAGAGTGAGGAGTACAAACTAGTTAGAAAGGAGCAATAGAAAGCTGAAAATGCAGGTGCGATGAGATACGTAGGTGGAGAGAAAGGGCAGGTTATACGGGGATGGGGAGAGAGCTAGAGTCCAGTGGTTAGTAGATAAGTATTGACTTTGCATTTAAATTTCTGGAGGTTGTAGCCGTCAGGAATTCAAGAATATGGGATCGAGTTCCACAGGCGGGAAGTGCAAGAGAAGAAGCTGCAGGAGTAGAATTGTCGTCTGCATTTGGCTAACCTGACTGTGAATGAGTGGGACCCAGTTGCCAGTCTGGTTGCACGAGTAAACACCTGTTGAGGAGGCACCAGTGACTTAAGTTTGTCTGAGCAGAAGCCATGAAAGTATTTATAGAACAGACAGTTCTAACAGTTTTTGTTTTTATGAAATATATTTAATATATTTTATCTGAGGTTTGATTTTTATATATATATATATATATATATATATATATATATATATATATAGTCATCCGCAGACAGATTTGTTTCGTGGTATCACAGCTCATCAGTACAGTTAGACATCCAATTGCTTTTAGCCAGGATTGAAACCCGACTGAATTGACATCAGTCTGCAATTCTAGCTATGGGCGCATGGAAGAAGGCAGACTTTGAGCATGTGATATACCATATAAATATAGGCCAGTAACTGAGAGTGTTCTAATTCATTACTGAATGAATGATACGTAGATGCTAGAGTAGCTACTGTTTTTCAAAGTCTACCATTCTTCCAGAAATACAAAACAAAGAAAATGTATCTAACATTATACTTTCTTTAAAGCTTCTTCAAAGATCTGGTTAAAGCCTATATATATATATATATATATATATATATATATATATATATATATATACACACACATTCAAGTAGCCATGACGGATAGTATCCTGCATGCTCTGCACGCAGTTTTGTTATTTATGTATACCTTTTTAAGTGTGTTACTTTGTAAGAAGTTACTTCTGTGTGTTAGAATATACAACAGTGTATACTAATGGTAGTAAAATAAGTGTTGTACGAGGCTAAAATTATTTGTGTGTGTGTGTGAGAGAGAGAGAGAGAGACGACTCTCAGGTTGCTAGTCATGATGGCCTCGTCACAGTAGCTGGTCTTAGAGTCGTCTATTACAACAGTGTTCCTCCTTGCCCATGCTGTGAATTTTGATCTCAAGGAAGACGCATTGAAATCCCACTAGCCATTTCTCTGCCATTTCAAACCAGACTGAACACACATGCACACTTGGGTTAATAAAAACAATGCCACCAAAAAAAAAAAATATAAATTCGATGACCTGGATAAGTTGTGGAAAAGTTTTTATATACAACAACAAAAAAAGAAGAAATAGAATATAAGTCATCGAATTCCTATTCTTACAACGCAGCGAAAGTTTTTGTTTGAGAGTAATGTTTGTTCACTCTAATCAAAGATTTCAAGGGTTGTTTTTTTTTTTTCACCAAAGTCTTACAGAAACAGCTGAAGATGGGTCTTTGTGACAACGTTGGTAAATTTGTGCTGTCTGTCTTAGCCCGGTGCGGCAGCAACAACTGAACTTAGCTCTTTAGGCTCTTGTTTTTTATGCCTGTCCCAAATTCTCTTGGTGAGTGCATGACGGACACAGGGTGTCCACACAAATCAAATCTTTAACCAATGAAATCACTCCCAGCTAATATCATGAGGTGGAGTGATTTTCTCCCCTTGGTTTGACCAATGAAATAGCAATATTTCTGTTGACGTCATTTCTTTTTCTCTTTTTCTGATTCAACTGACTACGTCAACAATTCAGTTTTTATGTTGGAAATTTTTATTCAACTTATCTCCCACTGTCATCAAATGTGACCTCTGTTGCTCTAGTAAAAAGCCCAGATACACAAAATCTCTATTTTCTGTGTTTTGTGACAATCCACCACCATTGTTTAAAGAATTACAAACAATTGAATTTTCATTTCTTTAAACTCACTTCTAGCTGGTTACCAGCTGAGTCGTATGAGAACTTCCGCTTGTCAATAATGCGATGACCTTTATCTGACCCTGACCAGTTAAATTTTGTGTAGCAATGCATCGGCACACACGCAAAAGTTTTAATTCATATTTATTCTCAGCTTTGTCGGAAAATAATCTGCACAATTAATAATGCAACTAATAATAATTTCTTTTGTCCGTTGTACTAACATAGTACCATGTTTTTCCACATACAATATTATAGTATTATATGCCAAAAATAGTGTGTGTGTGTGTGTGTGTGTGTGAGAGAGAGATATTGAATATTCTATAAAATTTAAAAATAACAGCTGTTTGATTGTAATTTTTCTGAAAAAGCTTTTTGATTACCTTTTATTTATTTAACTAATTTGTATGTAAAATCAACTGAGAATTGGAGTTCTTGTACACTCTTCTAATTTGTGTGAAAGTTCCTCCGTCCCCTCAGCTCTAATCTCAATAGTTTTGGATATTTGCTCAAGTACCTGTAAAATTAAGATCTCTTTTGATTTTTAATATTTAAAACTCACACAACTAGTCTAGAGGACTTTTTCAAGAGGATAAAAAGTTCAGACTATTCTAGCCTACTTGAAAGAGGTTGGTCTATACCACAAATTGTAGTACTAAATAGCTCTATTCTAAAGGTATAATTGGAGAGTGATAGAACCAAAAGATTTTTTTACAAGCTATATTTTAAAAATCTTTTCCACATTAAACCAGCAGAGTTGATCAAAGTTGATATACTGTCAAATCAACCCTACAACAACAAATTTTTACGGTTTCTTTTTTTCTTTTCTTATCAGTTATATTGGCGAAAACAAAGAATTGGAAGTGTTAAATATGTGTATGGTTCAAGGCATCACAGATAATGGTCTAATGCCTATTGCTTCTAATTGCAGAAAGTAAGTACCTTTTTGTTTTGTTTTGTTTTTTTTATTAAACTTCATTTCAGTTACAAATAGTTATTCTTGCTATCTCCTTGGTAACAAAGATGCATAGGTTTTAAATTCAGTCAGTATGTTGTGTGTTTTTTTATATATATATATATATATATATATATATATATATAATCTTTTGATAGGGTTTACTATTGTAACTCTTCCTCGCCACATTAGTCTTGAAGTTTCTTCAAAAAAATTGTGGTTACCATCTAGCTGACTTTTCATTTGTTAATATGTTGTCGATCATAGTTCCACTTCATCTAGCATTTGTCTACTTCCTGACCCTTCACTCCTCTGCCACATAATTTTGATCCTGGAGGGTCAGAAGATTGCTGAGAACAGGAGTTTAAGAACAGATTAATGGCAAGAAGCTACACTCACAAAAAAAAAAATTTCTTTGGAATAAGAAGTAACTTTGATAAAAAATGTAACAACAATTTGGTTCATATATGATTTGTTGTATACAGTGGTTTTGACCCTTTCCACTTACAGTTATAATCAAATGATAATGGGATCCTTTTTGGAGTTTGCAATTTGTGTTAGTAATTTAAATTTCCAAGTTCTGAACTTCAGGGCAGGCACACAGTCTTGGTCAGGAGGCCAATGTGGATTCCAGTAGCAGTAATTTGGAAACTCTCCAAGTTGTCTAAACCTCCAGCATATATGATGCCTTGCATCTGGCAGGGGCGAGATTGACGAAGGGCTGAGTTCGGATATCTTCCACTCTTCGCATCAGTCTTTTTCTAAAATTTCATATTTTCAAAATGTTTACTCAAGTGATTGTCTAAATTTAGGGCTGGTCCAGCCTTCTTATGAGAGTGGTCAAAGAAATCAAGCCACCCTTAACCCCAACTCCCTTCATGCCTCATCTCGCACCATCATTCCATATAAGTGGTACTAATCTCTCTCTCTCTCTCTTTTCTTTCTTTCTTTTCCAAAGACTGGCACACTGTCCCTGTGACAAATCCAAACTCCCAGAATGCATAGACTAAAACAAAAATTCCAGTCAGAAATTTTTTTTTTTTTTTATCAACTTAGCTCATGCTGTGGTTCCCCAAAGCCAGGGACTTGTTTGGAACCCGTCCAAATGTCACCCCCCTCACACACACACATCCTCGACAGTAAAAGAAAAATATTCCAATCTCTTCAGTAATAAAATAAAAAAATTTATCTTTCTCTGTGTTTCTTAGTCAACAAGGCCACATAGCCCTTTTTCCTATGATCACTCCTAGCTAGTAATTAATTTTCCTCTGTCAGTTGTATCCAAAGGAATCCAAATTAATGTGATATAAAATTGACAAATGTCATAAATGAACCCATCAGTGTAATTTCTGCTTTTGTAGGGATATTTTTCTTAAAAACCGATTCAAACCAGGTTTTTTTTTTTTTTTTTTTTTTTTTTTTCCCTGGCTCTTTGTCCAGAAGAATTGTTAATGTCATTTTGGTAACCCTCCAGGCTCCATTATTGACAACCTGTTTTTTAATTTGACATCTTTCAGGATACATTAATGGTCTCTTTCTTATTGGTGGAAAATGGGGAATGGTGGGTAGTCTTGGTTTTGCTCAATCTTACTGAATTCCATCTAGTTAAATTTGGATTCAATTCTCCTTTGAACTGTTGAGGATTTCATTTTATTATTTTGAAACCCAGTTTTGCAGTGTGTTTCATTTTTATTTTTTTGAACTTTTTCAATCCATTTTACTGCAGATTTCAACAATTATCATCCAGTTAGTAGTCTTTTCCTCTTCTCCCTTTTTATTTCCTTTCCTTTTTGTTTTGTTTGATTAACTCTCTTAGGTACTCGTCTCACATGATCAATATTTCACCATGTTACTTTTTCTTCTTTGCTAATATTCTTATATACCACACTTTCTTAAACCTTTCTTTCATTACCAAAAAATTACATTTTTTTTCACCTTCTCTCCATACTACCCTGTGCATTTGAGTGTCATGCTTATCTTTTAATGAAAAAAATATTTGTCTTGTCAGCAGGGCAGAGAATACACTGAGAGTGTGGGAATTCTTCTAACCAGGTTTTGTGTTAAACATCAAAATTCATGGTGTCAGAATTTGATACAATAACATAAAATATTGTTGTAGGACTGCTTGTTTAGAATTATCCCACAACTTTAATCGAAAGAATCAAATCCATTAGGAAAAGACAACATAGTATTAACAAATAACAATGATGTTATATAGCAACATGAAGTTGGTTGAATGTGTTGTCATTTTTTTTTTTGTTAAGTTGTTAATATAATTCTTGCATAAAATATAAACAGTCTTGTGTATGTATGTATGTATGTATGTATGAAGAGTGAAAGGTGGTTACATGTATGTTTGTGTGAAAGACAAAGTATGTGTATGCATGTGTAGTAATATCATAGATAAAGGAGATTGATAAAATTTAGTTCTTACTGTGAACAGTGGCACCATAGTTTGAGGTGGTCTCTTTGTAGTTTGATCAGTGCTGCTGGATTGAGCATTGCTTCTGTGTCTGGATGTGAATGGGGTCTTCAGCTAGAGTGACATAGACCTTGATGAATCCTTTTGTTGAAACTAGACAGTGATTTTTATACCTTTTTCTTTCCTAAGAAATCAGCTCCAGAATGATTCCTAACTCACCCTGAAAAAGCTATGTGATATGTCCCCCACTACATCCACTCAATATTTTGGTGGTATCTACCTAAATTATAACAACTAATAAAACAACCTCTCTGATTTGTATTCTATGGTTTTGTATTGTATAATTTTATTGACATGTTTTAAGTACTTTATTGCATGTTATTGGTTTATGAATATTTTTGTAGGTGTTTTAATGTTTATGTAGATATTGTTAGCTGAAAATGCTTCTGATGTTTTAAAAAAACAGTTTTATAGTTATATATGTTGCCAATTTTGTTAGATATTTTAGTGGAGATTACAACTGTAGACACTGCAGATAGTTGTATAACACCCCTCAAAACAGTCTATCAACTTGGTAAATGTTCATGGGATTTAGTTTAAATAACCAACAATTTTGCTTATAGACTCAAGTGTAAATGATCCAGATTTACCTGTCAACCCAAGCATAATAAAAACTGATTTCGACATTCAGTCAGTCATTTAAGTGCCATACGTGATACATGCTTGGGCAATCATGTCTCGAAAGACAGAAGATTATTCCGCAGTAGGTTGCCATTGCTTTCTGCGGTAGACTGGTTGCCGACCAAGGCTACAGAACCCAATCTGTCCTATTATTTAACCCATAACTGGAGGGAAGAAACGGATTAATACCTTTCCCAAGGGTATTTGCGTGTAAGTGAATGCAATGAATTTGATTGGAATTCAAACTCGGCTTCCCGATTTCTCGTTCCGAGCCGATGTCCATTGTACCACGATGCACATCCGATTTCGACATTAAATAACCCAAAGGTTTATATGTTGTAAAATCTACTAACCTAACCCTGAAAACAATTGTACAAATCAAAAGCAACACTGAAATGGTTTTATGTTTGTATCAGACAAAACACTCATGTATACTATGTATCAATAAATGTGTTAATTAGCTTTGCAGAAAAGTATTATCTTATATTAAATGTAATTACAAAAAATAAAAGCAGAAAATAATTTTTAAATATCCCAATCCCAAGTGGATTAAAGAAGAAAAAAAATTAATTCTCAGTTGCAAAAGTAAATGTTGCTACAGAGATAATGTTGTTTGTGTTCTGGAAATATATTCCTCTATTTACATTATTTTTAGGCTGGTCTCTCTCAATCTTGCATGGACTGGGCTTAAGCAACACAGCATTATGTATTTGTCTCTTTGTCTACCTGAGAGCATTCACAAACTGAATTTAAGTGGCTTTCGAGAAAGTATGACAGATGAAGGTAAGTTTTAATGTCTTTTTCCTTTTAAAGATTTCGCTTTGAAACATTTTATTAAACAAAGAATTATTCCAATCTATTTTCTTTCCTACTTTCTACTCTTTCTCCTTTTTTTCTCCTCTCTATCCCCTTTCTCCTTTTTTTTTTTTTTTTTTTTTTTTTTTAAATTTGCATAATGCCATGTTACACATTTGCATATTTTCATTTTATCAAAGAAACTGCTTGGGAAATCCAGAAGCAAAAGGCCAAATAACAAGACTGAAAAATCACAAAGGTTGTTTTTTATATTATCTTAAATAAAACTAGAGTGTGCAATGTCTATAATGTGCCTGTGTGCATACATTTTTCATTATTCTTGTTATATATACATACAAGTTATAAAAATTTATTCACAAAAATATTTGGATAATACCATATATTAAAATAATTGGAAATCCAATGTAAACTGACATGTGGATGTCTTACTCCATTGCAAATATATTGAGTAACAGAGAATCTGACACCAAATTGGTTGAGTTTCGATCCCAGCCAGAAGCAAGTGGATGGATATATATATATATATATATATATATATATATGCTTTGAGATTTCACTTGCCCGATCGGCTTAATTGATTAAAAACTTAATTGGGCGATTAAAGTTTATTGCTTTACTCACCCACGGTCGATTAAAAATCTTGCAATGAAAATGTCCCTTCAAATATAGAAAAAAGAAATCTGATTTCTTTTACAACCCAAAAGTATGTCATTGAAAATTCACAAGTTACTTAGAATGGCCTACAATGATATTAAACTCCTTGGTCTTATGCATGGCGCCTGATTTACATCAGAATGTTTGGTTAAACAAAAGACAGTGACATCCCACAATCATCAAAGCAAGATCTGACAAATGGAATTGAGACTGACAAGTACCAGTCTCGCTTTTATCATCCTAGTTAGTGTAAACATTTGTTTTAATTAATGCTTTTTGAATGGAGCCAAAATGTCTCTGTCACCCAGATTAAAGATGCTAACAGATATTTAGAAGCTTATTTGGAAAAATATCCTTGACTCAACATCTATATTTCCTCTCTGCTTACGAAAAGTAAAAACGAACATTTGAAAGAAAGAAAAAAAAAATATGCATACTTCTTTCAACCACACACTGAAAAACAAATTATACAAGTAATTCTTTTATAGAAAATCTTTTGAGAAAATCAGATTTGTTATTTTTTTATCATCTATGAGATGAAAGTTGTAGTCAAACAAAAGAAACTACGAATTTAGGTACCTCCACTCAATTGCAAAAAAACAGCATATCATGATGCTAAAAGGGCTCAAATTTAATAAAAACAAGGTTTTATCACCAAAATATCAAATTTTATTATTTTTAAAAAAAATATAAATCCTTTCTAACACGTTTGAAATTTTTATTTTTTGTTTTCTGACAGATTCACGCTATGTTTATGTAAGGTAACTATTAAGAAAATGAAGTCGGTCAAGTAAAATGGTTTTGGGGCGAGTAAATTTTCCCTCACTCTTGATCGCCGGTCGAGTGATTTCTTTGTCAAATTTCAAAGGCTGTATATGTATAAGTGCCTCTACACTTGTGATCTTATATTATGTTTGTGTGTGTATATAATATTTGTAAGATCACAAGTGTAGGGGCACACAGAATCTAATTTGCTGCAATATTGATGGTCTGTTAGATGAACTTGCTCCATGGTTAAACACTCAAATGGTTATTTCCAACTATCAGCTTCGTCTGACTCAAAGCCTTAATTATAGAGCATACACTCGAGATCAAACTAATAACACTAATAGCAAAATTTAGCCATCACACTGCATTAGATATCCAGTTAGTAGATACTAATTTTAATCCGTCACAAAGCTGTAGCTGTGGAGCACCTTTTGAGGCTCAATTGCGTTGCAGCAGTAACGATCTGTGAAACTAAATTACTAATCATTGCTACGTGGCAAGAAATTCTAAAAAAAAAAAAAAAAAAAAAAAAAAAGGTTCTCAGAATCCAATTATAATTTTATTTGCAATATCCTATTATAATAGTGCTTGTTAGCTCATATGACTTTTACGCTCTGCTAATACCTCATAAATAATGGGCAATTCTGTTTTGATCATGTGGAAAGAGGGGGAAAAAAAACTACTTGGTTTCAGTGAGAAAATGAAATAAAGAAAAAGGTAGCGAGGGAGAGAATCAGATTAAGCAGATAAGAACAGATACTACACTTTTTATTTACCCTACTCCCCCACTGGAGCAAATTGTGACATAAGGTTAGTTTTTAACGTGGGAAATCTGAGCGTGTACGCTCAGGCCACTGGTGAAAGATTACCCAGCCCCTGCTTAGGTGGTAACTGAATACAATGCTGGTCTTAGCTTCCCGACCGGCGAGCAGGCAGTGACTATCTGAGAACAGATACTACACTTTGATCTTAGCCAAAAGATCCCAAAATACTTGTGACTGGGATAAAAGCACTATTTTTCAGACACAATATTAAACAGCAGACACTGAATAAGGTAATTGCTAAAATGTGACACCTCTGGCCAGCTGGCTCGCTGCTCCTTGGTCCTGAACCTGTTGTGATGATGATGACCAGAACCTGAGTCAGGGTTGATGCTGTCGAAACGGCACCAGTTATGACAACATTCTCAAGTCGCTAATCGTGATGATGGCCTCATCACGGCAGCTGGTCTTCAAGACATCTATTACAATGGTGAGCTTTCCTGCCCACACTGTTTTTTTTTGATCTCAGGAAAGACACATTGAAAACCTGGTAGCCATTTCTCTACCACCTCAAACCAAACCAGGCACACGTGTACACTTGTGTTGAAAAAAATAAACACAGCACCAAAAAAAAAAGAAAAAAAAATAATCTCAAAGACGCCTGGATGAGTTACGGAAAAGGTCTTTATATATGAAAAAATGAAATAGAATGTACAATCATTGGATGCAATGTTCACAATGGAGCAACGTTTTCATTAAGAATAATCAGAGCTTTCAATTTTCCAAATAAAAAAGATCTTTTCATAACGGAGCGAAGTTTTTGTTAAGAATAATCAGAGCTTTCAATTTTCCAAATAAAAAAAGTCTTTTCACAGTTCTTTACTGAAGCTTTACAAAAACAGCCGAAATGGAGTGTTTTGGCGACAACAGCAGTAAATTCGTCTGGCCTCTTCCGCTCGACAGCTCCTATTTAACTTGGCTCTATACTGTTTCTATACATCTTTAGCTAGCACTCCATCGAAGGCGCAGTATTTGATTTTAACTCTTAAGTTGATCGGTGGCAGGCTTTTCCACATTTCTTTACATCTTCAGCCCAGAGCTCTATGGAAGGCAACCAGCCTTCCTGGTTGTGACCCCCAGTTGAGAACACTTCTCCCTCAGTCGTTAAATCTCGACTGCAATTTCAAAAATTACTCAAAAACTGGTTTTTCTCACTGGGATCTCGATTTTTATAGTTGTCCTCAACTCTCTTGGGGGATGGATGACGAACACCAGGTATCTATGCAAATCAAAACTTTGACCAATGAGATTTCTTCTACATACACAATTCAAGGTGGAGTTATATCATCCCCTTGGTCCAACCAATAAGGCAACAACACCTCATATTGTGTAATTTCCTCTTCATCCTTTTCTTCTTAATTACATCATTTTAGGTTTTCAAATTTTCAAATCCTTTCCCAGCAAATGTGGGAAGTAAGGACCTTACCTTAACCCCATCAAAAGTCCTGACAGCCTGTTTTGACTATTTTTCCCCAATTTCCAACTAATTTCTCTATTTTTCGGATTTTACAAGTACATAAGTATTAAATATATTTTAAAGCAGAGCTCATATCACGAATTACAATATTGCAAAATCAACAATACCACTAATAATAATTTTTTTTTTTTTGCTTCGTTGTATTAAACCAAGAAGTTTTTTTCATGTGGAAACAGGGTTACAAACAATCTACTTATCATAAATAAAATAACATTATCTGAATTATTTTAAAATTAAATATTAAATGACTTTTTGGATATCTCAGTTTCAATTAATTCCCCTTGATAACACTGTTTTTGTTCCCTCTGCTGTGGCCAGGCATTGAACCTAACCTCTTGGGGTCAAGTCACTTTTAGAGCAATCAACCAACACTTTTATTCACTGAGCCATGTGAATGTAGAATTAAAGCAATCTACCTCTGGGTTAAATAAAGATTAATAAATGTCAGAAATATAACCTGAAGAAGGCTGGAGTATATAACAGCCAAAGCATTAATAAAGCAATACAGATGTCAACAGACTGAATAAGTAAACAGTTACAATACCTCACCTCAGAAATAACTAATTTCATGTTTGTAATTTGGCCAAATTCAAAACCAGTTTCTTTTGATGCATTTATTATAAATTTAATGAAATTCTAATATTGGGGAAAGGTGGTGTGTTATAACCTCTCAAACATGGTAGAAATATCCACTGTTTCTCTCTGTCTTTTGATAGGGAACACGTTTCCATTTTGTTCAAAAATGATTTATGGTAAAAACAAGATGTTTTCTTTTTTTAGAATTTTTTGCTTTATTGTTTAATCTTGTTTCTATTTTCATTCTCTAATAAACTGAAATTAAAGTTTATCAATTTATGGTTAAAAGCATTTTTCTTTTTTTCCCCCTCTCTTAACCAATTGCAGAAGTATCACAACTGGTAAAGACGTGTCCTCATCTGTTAAGCCTGGACCTGAGTGACTCAACTGTTATTACAGAAAAGTCTGTTCATTTGATTATATATCACCTGAAAAATCTTGAGCATCTCAGTTTGGCAAGGTGCAACCGAGTTTTACCTATCTGCTTGTAGTGAGTATAGTTTTAATTTTTTTTATTTCTTCTAATTCAATCTCTTAACGTCTTTATGCTTCTTATTTCCCCCGTCCCCACGTTTTATTTATTTACTTATGTTTTAATCATTTGTTTTATGTGGGAAAAATCTCGCTTCTCCAAATGTGACTGGTTGGGTCCATTTGTTTGCCTAATTGTCATTTGAACCTTAAATGGTACTGATTCATGACCATCTGTGCTCTTTCATGGACTCAAGTTATTCCAACAGGGTAATGCACAGTGTCATTGGTTGCCCAAGATAGCTGGAATTAGTTGAGTTCATTGGTTTGTAGCACTATTTAATGACTATTTGAGCTCAAGTTGCCAAGAACTGGTTTTAGTATTATTTTGTCTGATAAATAATGTGACCACAACATTTGTTCACCATAAACCCAATCGAGTATTTACAGGACACGGAGATCTATTTTGTATACAAAATCCTGCACCTAGAAACTGTTGACATATATATTTTTAAAATAAAATTATTGTTCAGTTGATATCAGAAAAGCATATTTTCAATTGGTTTTCTCTAATGGAACAATAAGAACAAAAAGGTTAAAAAATACACCAAATCTTGTATTCAATCTAATCATTCAGTCAGTCAGTCAGTTAAGTGCCATATCGCTTGGGCGATCATGTCTCGAAAGAGACATGACTGACTGGGCAGAGGATTATCCCGCAGTAGGTTGCCATTGCTTTCTGTGGTAGACTGGTTGCCGACAAAGGCTATAGAACCCAATCTATCCTGTTATTTAACCCATAACTGGAAGGAAGAGACGGATTAATACCTTTCCCAAGGGTATTTGCACAAGTTATATAAAACAATGATGGACATTTGTTTTTTACTAGGATATCTTTTATTTTATTGTTGCTTTATATCACAGTTCATTCAGACTATTTCATTCAAACCATTAGAGGGCTTACAGCTACAACACATTGTAGCACCAGTACAATCACTGAAGTTAAACATTCAGTTTGCTCATGACCTTCATTGGTGTCAGCACTTGGGAATACCAGGTGCTGTAAGCTTGGATATGGAGGGTGGTGTAATGGATAATGGCCCAGAATTTTGAATCGGGGAGATGAATTACAATTCTTGTTGGGTCTGTTACATTCACTTGAACACAAATATCCTTGGGAAAGGTATGAATCCACCTCTTCCCTCCTCACCTGTGGGTTAGTAAGACTTCTATTAGTAAAATCATTATGTCAAAAACAGAATTTCTTAGAATCTAAAAAGTATTTTCTTGTTTTAAAAAATCTGCAAAGGCTGATCAGTCAGTCAAGTGCCATATGTGATACATGCTTGGGTGATCATGTCTCGAAAGAGACATGACTGACTGAGCAGAAGATTATCCTGCAGTTAGTTGCCATTGCTTTCTGCAGTAGACTGGTTTCCGACCAAGGCTATAGAACCCAATCTGTCCTGCCATTTCACCCATAGCTGGAAGGAAGTGATGGATTAATACCTTTCCCAGGGGTATTTGTGCGTAAGTGAATACAATGGATTCAACTGGAATTCGAACTCGGCTCCCCGGCTTCTTGTTCTGAGCTGATATCCACTGTACCACAATGCAGTGGATATGTACTCAGAATGACAAATTGGGGAACCAAATCAAATTCCAGTTGAATTCCTAGCATTCACTTACACGCAAATACCCTTAGGAAAAGTATTAATCCATCTCTTCCCCCAGTTATGGGTTAAATAATAGGACAGACTGGGTTCTATAGCTTTGGTTGACAACCAGTCTACCGCAGAAAGCAATGGCAACCTACAGCGGGACAATCTTCTACCCAGTCATGTCTTTTTTGAGATATGATCACCTAAAACATGTTTCACATATGGCACTGGACTGACTGACTTTGTTTTAAATGTGTTATCGAAAACATTCTTGAACGTTATTCTACTTGGATTTTCATTTCAGTAAAGATTTAGAAAATCTATTGCCATTGATTCCATCCACTGTCAGATTTTATTATGCAAGTCAATGTATTCACAATAAAATTAGCATTAACCAATTGATGTTGCTAAAATTTTCATGACATATAAAAATCATACTATCTGATTTTGTTTTGTTTTAAATAAAACATTATACATATGTTATAACTTGTTTCTAGCAGTTACAATATTAAGTCTTGCTTAGACTACATTCCATGATGTCTGTTAAAGCTACTCTTGACTGACTCCAACTGACATTTTTTAGACTCATTTGGCGTTCTTTGTTTAAGGCGTTTTGTATTACTGTGGGTGTATTATTTACTTCACAGCATCCTTCCTTTCGAGATTTCTTTTTATTAGTAAATATTTTATTTATTAGTATTTACCCCCCACCTCTTTCTGGTGAGTTCACAAACGTACTGAACTTTGTATTTTTAAAAAAAAATTTGGTCAAGCTCTAGTTTTTCCGTGTTTTCTTTATCTGGTCATTGTACTTGTATGTTCAGTGAATTCTTAGTGTTGGTACATCAAAAGTATCATACACTACTTGAGTGGGTTCTGTTGCAGACATTTCTTTAGTAAACCTTTTCTTTAACTGATTGCAATGTCTTTTGTGTTCCCTTTTTTTTTCTTCTTAACATGGATATCATCTTTCCAATTTGTGACATTATTATGCCATCTTTCCACATTTCTTTTTCATTTTTATATATTCACTTTTCACCAATTTCGAAAAATTTAGTGTCTTTGTTGTTGTTATCTGTTTTTACGCTTTTTTGACCTGGTAACAACTTATCAAATACTGATTTATTTTTTCTTGTGAACACTAATTCAGCCAGTCACATGTCTGTCGGTGCAGTGGGATTTAGTGTCATCTCGTGTACTCTCAAAAATTTTTGTGGTGCTTCTTTGCTCACTTTTTCATTACTTGCTTTTTTTCAAAGCTCTCTTGAAAGTACCCACAAACCATTCAGCTTGTCCATTTGACCTTTGGTTTTACTTTGGGGTAGTAATATGTTTAATTGACAATATTTTACAAAAATCTTCAAATTTGTAAACAGTAAATTGTGTGCCATTATCTAAAACTAAGGCATCTGGAACGCCATATTTTGGGAACAGTTTGTGGGGGGGGATCATTGTAACCATAGTTTTTGCATTTAACAAATTTCAGGCCACTTAGTAAAGCTACCCACTACCACATGATAATGTGATAGATTTTGCGGGTCCTGTAAATCAATGTGCAGTTTTGTCCACGAAGTATCTATCATTGGCCAAAATTTTAATTTCATGGTAGTTTTTTTTTTTTTTTGTTGTTTCCAGAGCACAATCTCTGCAGGCTTTTGCTACTTTTCAGTGTGTATGTATATATATATATATATATATATATATATATACACACACACACACACACCTTCTCTAAAGATATTTCATCATCCTTGAAATTCCACTATCAAATTCATTTAATATTTGCCTTTGTAATATGCTAGGTATTACTTCTCTTTGTGCAATCATTAACACTCTGTCACATATCAAGTGTTCAAGTCTTTCTTTTAATATTTTTTTATGCTTCTGAAATTAGGTAGTATTTACATTGTTTGTACTGTTGTCCTCTTCTTTATTACTATATTCACAATGTTTTGGCTATTGTATGCTCTGGCCGCCTTCAGGTGCTTGAAATTTCCAACTGAACACTTTTTTCAATCATTCAATCGGGGTATATCTAGGCGTCATATAGTTATCTTCCTTTAACTCAACTCTCTAAGTTATTTGTTCTTTTTGAGTGTTCTTTTTTTTTTTTTTTTTTTTTTTTTGGAGCCACCTCTTAATTGCTGTTGTTCCCAGGTTCACTCTGATCTGGAGTGATAGCATCTGTTAGGGTCCCAGCTATGGACAACTAGAGCCAAAACCCTATGAATGTATAAAAAATACACTTCTATAGCAAAAATATATATTTTTGAAAAAAAATATTACCAACAATACATTTTTAAAGAAAAAATTATTACCATAACACATTTTTGAATACAAAACCAGAAAACATTTTCAGTTTTCTAAAATAAAAAAAAAAATAAAAACACAAAATTTTCATTAAAATCTGACTAAATCAGCTTTTTCCCTATAACCGAACATTAAAAAAAACCTTAAAACTCCCACCTTTTTGGCATTAACCCGCAGAAGTTGATATGCCATTAAACAAAACTCAGACTCTGATCCATTTATACAAAATAGACTTTTATAGAAAATAAATACACATTTCTGAAGGAAAAATATTACCAACAAGACCTTTTTGAAGGGGGGAAAAAAGGGAAAATTATTGCAAAGAATTATTTTGAAGAAAATAAATTATCAGCAATACATTTTTAAATACAAAACTAGAAGATATCTTCAGTTTTCTAAAATAAAAAAAATTTTTCATTAAAATCTGACTAAATTAACCTTCTCACTATAACTGAACATTAAAAAAATCCCTTAGAACCCCACCTTTTTGGCATTAAGTAGCCTATAGAGGTTGATATGACATTAAACGAAACTCAAACTTGACCAAATGCTGCAAATGGTACGCAATGTCTCGGGTTTAAACACTGATGTCAATCCTTTTTTCCACTTGAAATTTTGCTTGAGTTTGGAACACCATCCCAACTCATTCAGCAGAACATCTAGAAAACATTTTGTTCAATTATTTTAGATTTTCAAATTGTTTTTTTAAAACTGGTTACTTTTCCTCTTATATTTTTGCAATAAATATTTATAGGTAAATCTCATAACTTGAATAATGCCATCCAGTCAGTACCAAATAAGGTTTAATAATTTTTAGCACATAAACCTTAGTTTTTGCACAGTTGTTATGGAATGAGACATTACATGTCATTTCACCAATAAAATACAATTTCTCACCTGCCAGACACACTGTTTGTGACTTTTTAAGTCATTTTTAATATAGGTTTTCCGTTTCCTTTCCATGTGGCTTCATTGATTGTGATACATAACAGTATGGTTTCCGCTTCACCAGGTCTACTGCTGATATGCTCACGACCATCACTGAGTATATACGCCAGGCTCTCAACAAGAATGGCGAAGCCCGAACTGTTGCCCTAGATATCTCCAAAGCGTTTGACAGTCTGGCATGCTGGCCGTCTATGCCTGCTGTGAGGTTATGGTATAACTGAACAACAGTTTGACCATATCCAGTCATTCCTTTCAAATCGCACAATGAAGGTAGTATTGAACAGACGTGCCTCCCACTGCTATCATACAAATGCGGGTGTCCTTCAAGGCTCTATTCTAGGTCCTATGCTTTTTCTTATCTACATTAACGATCTCCCAGATGTAATAAGATCCCGAGTAGGCATATACGCTGACACACTACAGTTTACTCTCGCATCGTTCAAAAATCTGCTGAGGCTGACAAAGCAAATCTCGCTGCCAAGCTTTAAAAGGACCTCCAATCCGTGGTGGACTGGGGTAAGAAATGGCTCGTGAATTTTAATACTTCCAAAACGAAGCTGCTATCTATTAACCAACACAGACAATCACTCCTACCCCCCATTAGCATGGATCAGGCTAGTCTCCCTGAAAGCAAAACACTGTGCCTCCTCGGCTTAACTCTGACAACAGACCTCAGATGGAATGACCATGTAAAATCCATAGCTAAATCTGCTGCTAAGAAAGTTGTTTCTCTGTGTAGGGCCAGGAAGTTTTTTCCACCTGAAACAATCCTGCACATATATAAATCTACCATCTGCCCGTGCATTGAATACTGCTGCCATATGTGGTCGGGTGCTCCTGCTATTCACCTAGGTATCCTTGACAAAATCCAGCGGAGAATCTATGTGATAGATCCCGACTTGGCAGCACAGATACAGTCACTTTCTCACCGGCGCAAAGTGGCTTCTTTGTGTCTCTTCTACAAATACTTTCACGGCTTCTGCTCTAATAAACTTGGCTTACTGGTACTCCTATATATAAATTTACTCAAGCCACAAGATTAGCAATGAGGTCCTACCCTTTTACTGTGAAATCAATAAATTGTAAATGCAAATTCTACTCCATCAGCTTCTTTTCTCGCATTTCCCGCCTGTGGAATTCTCTTCTATTTACTAGCTTTCCTGACAGCTACAATCTCCTAGAATTTAAATGTAAAGTCAATAATCATCTCCTATCTCACTAATCTGCATTCTCACTGTCATGCTCCCTTCTCCGTCCACTCCACTCTTATCAGTATTCTCATCCTTCTCTTACCCACTTCCTGACACCCCCTATAACCTGTCACTCTTTCTCATAACTTTCCTCCTATGTAACCTCCTGCAAAACGGTAGTAGTAGAATGCCTTGCTTTGGGCGATATTATAAAAAAAAAATACCAATACCTGTGTCCAGTTGAATTTTTTTACATCACATTAATTTTCACATATACAAATATTTAGTTTTCTATAATTATTTTTTATTGCAACGCTGTGTACAAATTTTTTCTGAACAGGTGAAGAGGCTCATCCCTTGTTCCCTGTTTAGGATGTGGTTTCCAATCTTTTTACTCTTACGTAGCCCCCTGCGCATCAGTGGCATATAATTAAAAAAAAAACAAAAAAAAAACTTGTTTGCTTTAGTTTTACAGTATGATTTTATGTCCTACTTATCCACACTTGTAGCATTTTGAATTCTTAAAGAGACATTTGTCACCAAGATGTAACCTTCTACATCTGAAACGTATTTTTCTTTTGCCACATTTTTCTTATATGTATGCACATTCTTTTTCCTCAATTTCTTTAGCATCATTTAGGATTCTCTGACACTTGTCTGATATTTCTTGTAATTTAAGTTTATTATTCTTTCATTAGAATTCTCACTCATATTTCTGTATCTTTTTTTGCTATTAATTCTTGAATGAAAATTAACTCTTTAATAACATCTGGAGACAGTTTGTTTGAGCTGAATCTTTCACACTCCTTGTTAACAATTCCAGTATATGTGACAAAATCTTTGTCCTCTTTTTTTGTCAATTTCACACATTTACAATGAGTATTAAGTTTTCCTTGCTATAATTTAACAAATTTCTCCTGTGAGTGTTTTTATTTTATTTTTATGGTACAAAATGTTTTTCATATTCTGTCAGTGCTAACTTTCTCAGCAAAAGTTTTTTTTTGTTTTTGTTTTTTTTTTCTTCTCTCTCTCTCTCTCTCATTTTCCCACTCAGTGAATTCTTCCCTGAAAATTTGCTTGTATCTTATAAATACAACAGAAAAGGTAATTCCATCATCTGAATTGTGTGTGAATTTGGATATAGCATTCACCACCACATTGAGGATTTTCCATTTTCTTCTGAATTTTTTTCTTTTAAATCATATCACCCCAAGCAAGGCATTCCACTGCCACTACAGCGCAGGGGGTTACATAGAGCGATCGGGTATAGGAAATGTCAGAAAGAGGGTGATAGACAAGTAAGAAAGTACATAGGAAGAGTGTTGGAGAGAATGGGTGCGAGTTAGTGTGTTAGGATGTGTCTATTGACCTTACATTAAAATTCCTGGAGATTGTAGCTGTCAGGAAAGCAAGTATACGGAAGGGAATTCCACAGGCGGGAAGTGCGAGAAAAGAAGCTGTTGGAGTAGAAATTGCGGTTACATTTCATCGGTTTCACTGTAAAAGGGTGGGACCTAGTTGCTAATCTAGTATCTCGTGCAAATTCACACCTAGGGGGCACCAGTGATTTAAGTTCATCAGAACAGAAGCCGTGAAAGCATTTATAGAAGAGGCACAGGGAAGCCACGTCACACCAGTGAGAGAGTGACTGTAGGCGGTAAGCCAAGTCGGTATCGATCACATTACAGATTCTCCGCTGTATTTTGTCAAGATTTCAATTAATTTTTTTTTTTTTTTACACACACCAAAAAGAAAAAGTTAAACCAGCATGGTTCAAAATTTTCATCACTGTTATCATGTACACTAAAGCAAAAAGCTTCATTTTTTTCTTGTAACTTGTTATAACTCAGTATGAGTTTCCATTCCTCATCACTCGCTGTTATAACTAATTTCTAATGGATATATATATATATATATGTATATATATATGTCTTGCTTAGGTTACTCACCATGACCTCTTTTAGAACTACTCTTGACTGACTTCAACCAACTTTTTTATATTCACTTGGAGTTCTTTAAAGCATCTGACCTTGTTGATTTTTGTTACAAGAGCTGTATTATCTAATTAACAACAATATATTATTGTACTGACCTATGAAATATTTTTCTATATAAACAAGTCAAAACTATATTGTTCAATATAGTCAGTTTGCTGTATTGCTTAGCTGTGAGTATAGTACGCCCAGTAATACTGTGAATACTATTACTACTCGGAATCTTTCTAAATACAGTGAAACCTCATGTATTTATTTTAAGACACAGTTTATTGTGGGCACATAGGTTAAACAGTACCAAATTGTTAATATTGCTGCTTTGTAAATTTGCGTAGCCGCATAGCATGTTCACTGCTATTTTGGGTATAAAGTGCAGTAAAATATGCAAAAATTCTATTCCATATCAAACAAATTGCCTTAGGCTTAAATATAACTGTCAAACATATATCTGTGTGTGTGTATCCGCCACCCCACCTGCCCCCGAGGCAAAATGGTATAAGGTACGTGTTCTTAATTGGACTGAATTGCTTTATTCCCAATCAGTTTCAATTAACTACTAGTTTTTCAATCACACATGAACATAGTTTTCATTCCCTGTAATCTATACTTAGTACTCAAAAAGAAAATATATTTGAATTGTTTATTTAATGTTTTTTGTAACACATTTCGTCATTCTAAATGACTTCATCAGACTAAAGTAGTTTTTATTAGTGGAATCGTGTATTATTTCAAATTAACATTTAGTTCAAATAAATTCGAGAAGATAAAACGCATTACACAGAATTTTTCTGCTTTGCCATTCACTTCCCTAAAATTGTTCTGATAAAATGATTGATACTGACTTGGCAGACCGGCTGCAACCACTCTCTCACCGGCGTGATATGGCTTCCCTGTACCTCTTCTACAAATACTTTCATGGCTTCTGCTTCGATGAACTTAGATCATTGTTGCCGCCTAGGTATGAATTTACACAAGATACTAGATTAGCAACTAGGTCCCACCCTTTTACAGTAAAACAGATAAGATGTAACTGTAATTTCTACACCGACAGCTTCTTTTCTCATGCTTCCCGCCTGTGGAATTCCCTTCCACATGTCTGCTTTCCCGACAGCTACAATCTCCAGGAATTTAAATGTTAAGGTCAATAGACACCTCCTATCACACTAACTTGCACCTATTCTCCCAACACTCTCACCATCTGCCCAACCCTCATTCTCAGTATCCTTACCCGTCTATCACTCTCCTTCTGACTTTTCCTATATCTAACCATCCTTTCTCACCACTCTATGTAACCCCCTGCGCAATAGTGGCAGTGGAATTCCTTGCTCGGTGTGAAACGATTATAAAAATAACAAAAATTAATTTCTATCATATTTTCCCTTATTTCACTCTATAACAAAGGCAGCCACTTTGTGCCTAATTCACTGGAATATGTGATATATAAGAAAATTATTCTAATCAGTATTGTAAATAAATTATATGATTGAGTAAAGCCAATAAATTATTCTAATCAGTATTGTAAATAAATTATATGATTGAGTAAAGCCAATAAATTCTAGTGATCAAAACAACAAGGATTATGACAGTCTAAATTAAACGATCGCCCGGTTCACATTCCACCCACGTCTATTAAACAGGTGAAGAGGCTCATCCCGTGTTTCCTGTTTAGGATGTGGTTTCCGGCTTTCTCTTTTCCAATCTTTTCACTCTTACGTAGCCTTGTGTGCATCAGTGGCGTTACTGCCTTGCTCGGGGTGATATGATTATTAAAAAAAAGAAATTAATGGAATCAAAATTTTCATTTACCAAAATACTATCTTTTTTTTTTTTTTTTTTCCAACCAGCTGTTACCAGAAGACAGTAATAAAATAAGACATTGCAGCAAGACTTTAGGGCAAAACTTAAAATTCAAGAATAACATGAAGAATTAAGTTATTTCCTGTTCAATTTGCAACTTAGTATGGAGTCAGCATTCATATTCATCTTGTCATAGAAACAAAAACAAAGAAAAAGAAATAAAAATATTAAACAATAAATTAAATTTTAATAAAAAAACTTATTTCACAAAATAATGTAATTTCTTTTTCTTTTCCTTTTCTCTCTCTCTTCCTCTTTTTTCCTCTCATCATAAACATCTGTACACTTTATTACAAAAAAATAAAACCTTTTTTGTTTTTTTAAATTCAAAGAACTTGTGTTTAAAATCATACCACCTGATTAGTACAAATAGTTATTTTTCAATGCAGGCACAGGGTCAAGTCCTTAGCACTTCCGTTTTTGTGGACACTTCAGGTGCCAGGCAATAAACCAAGTCACTTCCTGAAGGAAAGGTACTGCCTGAGGGGTTGGGGCCAGGTGTTTGATAGATAAGCATTAATATTAATTCTCTAATGAGGCAGTAATGAAATATTGAGCTTTAGGTTGTTTCTAGTGACCTTTTAGCATGTTGTTGTTGTTGTTGTTGTTTTAATCATCATCATCATCATTCTAATTGACTCTATTTTATTTCAGCTCTCTCAGTAATCTTCCATATTTGTCACACCTGAACATCTTTGGAATGCTACCAGAAGATATGCTGCAACATCTCTGTGATACCCTGGAACGTATTGTTATTAACAAATCATATTTCAGTAAGATAGCACGTCCAACCACTGGTATACATCGCACAAGCATCTGGAACCTGAGAGTCAGGGATAACCCATTATAGCATCTAAAACATGCATCTTTCCCTACCAATGTATTTATTTTTTTTATTTTAATTGTAAAAAAAAGAAAAAAAAAGTCTTTTTTTTTTTTTTTTTTTTTTTTCTTATGAGTTACCAATGTTAAGATCAAAAAAGGGATTTAGTTTCATAATTTTTGAAACTGCACAGAGAGGATTTAACATTCTGGAGACAAAGTTTTACATTTCAGTTTTATATTAGTTGTGTGCAAAAGCTTTCAGTGGAGAGAAAAAAAGTGCTTGAAACTTTTGCACACATCTAATATGTATACTCTAAATTTTATTTTTGCAGATACAAATATATCTTTGTGTATACAAAAAGCCCTTCCCCCTTCTTTTAAATAGTGTGAATTAAATTAAAAAAAACAAAAAAAAAACAGAACATCTACTCAGACAATTGTATAGACAAATGTTGTTTAAAGTAAAAAAAGAAATAATACCAAAAATAAAAATCTTGTCTGTTCCATAGAAATTGTGGTTTGTATCGGAAAATAACAAATGGTTTGAGTTCCATTCAGTTTCCTAAAACTTTCTTCCTTGGATTTGAGTAAAACTTAGTTTTTAAAGAATTATTTTCCTGTCTGGAGAAGAAATGTAAGAAATAAAAATTGATTCTATGGCCAATTTTTTATATATATATATATATATATATATATATATGAAAAATCTATAAGTGAGCCACAACCTACCGCAGTTTCACCCTACGGATCGTCAGGGAAAGAGGCTAAAGCGCATAAGATTGCTAGCAAATAAATAGATCTTCACAAAAAGGAGAGACTACACCAACACAAAAATAAGGGGGGTAAAAAACAAACTTTATTAGAAAAAAAAAATTTATATATATATATATATATATATATATATATATATATATATATATATATACATACACACACATATACAGACATTTTCTATCTTAAATTAAATGATTTTTGCAGTTCTTCCAAGATAGGCCAATCAAAACAACTTTGAATCTCAATACTTAATGTTTTATTTATTTTTATACAGATTTTGTATATGTGCAAGAATAAATTCTCAAAACTTTTAATTGTAGCTGTAAATATTAGTTGATGAAATTTCCTAAGCGAAGCATTGTCATTATTATTCATTTTTATTTGTTTTTCTTTCATTTTTGTTTTTATCGCAATATACTGGACATTTGATATTCTGCAATTGTTATGCAACCGTCTGGTAGAAATAAAGATGTGGTCTCTGTATCTAAATCACTAAGACATTGTTCACATATCTTAAAGAGATGGGATGAAAATTCAAATCATGTCTGAGGCTCCTTTATTTCCAATTGATGCTGTTAGCAAAACAGTCACCAAATGCAAACTAATCTGAGCATTGAGATAAACGAAAGAAAAAAGGATTTAAAAAAAAAAAGAATAATTATAGAAATGCACTTAAAATCAAATATTTTAGAAAATTTCTTCATAAGAAATTTTTTTCTGGAAGATCAAATGATGTATTTTTGTTATATTTATTTGGCATTTGATATAATGTTTAAAAAATAATGACAAAAGACATTGTACCTAAAGTCTCTTCCATTTTATTATTAAAATTGTATGTTTTTTAAAATTACTTTTTATCAAAAATTGTATAATAAGAGTAATGTTTCCTCCTCATGATTTTTAGCAATATCCTCATTTTATTTCTGATTGTTACATTCTAGCCAGTGCGTTTGCTGGCTTTTCCCAGGTATGATATGTAGTTATTTGAACATAAGTAATCATTATATATTCATTAATTGTATAGGTTAAAAGATTTAAATAGGTTGGCTTAATTTCGTCAGTCATTTTGATATTTATCCTGAAGTTTTTCTTTGTTATTTTTGTTTTTTGCCATCTTCTTTTCTTTGTAGATTGCACATTTCTTTAAGAGAGATACAATAATTACATTCTTTCTAGTTTTTAGATAACTCAAACTTAAATGCAATTCATTAACTACCAACTATCTTCTTAGGTTAATCACTCTGTACTAATTATGCTCAGGCTATATGCTACAAATATTTTTACTTGTGCAACTATGTCTCAACCTTTTACTGTTGAATCGGCTAAATGTGACTTCATGTTCTGTTCTAATTTTTTTCTCACCTGTTAAAATTACTACTGGTTTCTTGCTTCCTCGCCACATAAAATCTTCAAAGATTTAAATGCAACACCAATTGCCATTTTCTGTTCTTTTATTGCTCTTCCTCCTCACTAAAGTCTTATTTTCTTTCACTTCAAGTAACCCCTTGCATCTTAGTGGCATTATTGCCTTGCTTGGGAAATTTTTTTTTTTTTTTTTTTAACTGCTCTTGGAACACAGAATGCAATACCAATATCTATTTGCTAATCCTATCTGACTAATCCATCAAGAAATGGTTACAGGCCCTGGAGTGGGGGGAGTCTGGTGATCTCTACAAATATTTTCTGATTCTTTGAATTTTATTTTAAACTAGCAATATAGCCCAGCATTGCTCGGGTGTAATGAAAGCTTTAACACTAATCCATGGTCCTGGAGCTCAAACTCTTTGGACGTTGGCACGAAAGACTAAAAAGCAATAGTTGTTTCCAGTTAAAGTAGAACCGTAAACTGAAAGAAAAATGACTGGATGTAAGTCAAATTTTCATTTCCTGGTATCGATATCAAATAAGTTTTTTTCGTCGTAAACTGAATTTTGAAGGCTAAATAAGTCCTCTGAGTAAATGGTATCATGGCTGAGACTAAGAACTACAGTTATACCTACTTAAAGCCAAACCCGAAGCAAAAACTAAAATAAAAGGGTGTAAGCATATAATCCAATTTTAATCTGGTACCACAATCAAAAGTCACACATTACCATTTAAACTTATAAATAATCGTAACAACGTCATGTTCTCCTCATGTCTAGGTATAATGGGATGATAATAATAATAATAAACACATCAGCAGTGTTCCTATAAAGCAGTGGTTCCCAAACATTTTTGTCATTTCCCCCTACACCCATCCAGATTCAACCATCCAGATTCCCCCCTTCGTGTGTATGAGAGAAAGTGCAGTTAAAACACACTGAGACTATTTACTAATTTATTTTTCAAATGTACAAATACTGATACTCTTATAGTTACAGAGTAAAGTGGATAGAGAGCAGTTAGTAACAACTAAGCATAGCCATGGAGAGCGGTTAGTAACAACTAAGCATAGCCATGGAGAGCGGTTAGTAACAACTAAGCATAGCCATGGAGAGCGGTTAGTAACAACTAAGCATAGCCATGGAGAGCGGTTAGTAACAACTAAGCATAGCCTTGGAGAGCGGTTAGTAACAACTAAGCATAGCCTTGGAGAGCGGTTAGTAACAACTAAGCATAGCCTTGGAGAGCGGTTAGTAACAACTAAGCATAGCCTTGGAGAGCGGTTAGTAACAAAAGCTGCCAAGAGCGGTTAGTAACAACTAACCATAGCCATGGAGCGGTTAGTAACAACTAAGCATAGCCATGGAGAGCGGTTAGTAACAACTAAGCATAGCCATGGAGAGCGGTTAGTAACAAATAAAAGAACTTTTGTTTGCTCTTCTACCTCAGAATTAAATTAATGAGAAGGATGATGCTGCTTCTTGTGCACCAGTGTATTAATATCAGGGTTAGTTTTGGCAAGTGTGAATGTATGTCACATTCCACCTCTGGTCGGTTTTGTCCTTTGGGCTTGATTGTGAGTAAAGTAGAAAAATCCTGACTCACAAAGGTAGGCTGTGGCAAATAGAATGGGGAATTTCGATGCATTGTTGCTCAGTTGTGGGTATGCTCCACACATATTAACTCGGAATTCTTTAAGATCTTGTGCCCGAAACTCATCCTTGGCAGCAGAGTCATGTTTGAGCTCCAAGAACTCATTTTGCATGTCCTCAGGGACATCATTCACCTGACACATAAATGGGTTCCTTGTCAGCGGCTCTTTCTCTCAGACCTGAGAAAATCCATCTGAGATTTTTTTTTATTTATTAGGTAGTGTAATTCTCCTCTCCCCTTTTTTTTGATATGTTGCAGCAGCAGCACCACCATTCGCATCGGGTTCTGGGCCCGTTTTTGTTTCCTTGCTCATGTACCCACTGTACTCTGCCAATGTCTATAGTGCGTTTCCCATATTTGCAGGGCCTCCCGAGGGCATAGTGTATGTGGGAGGCCAGGTTCGGCCCGGGTGAGCCAGTTTGCAAGCACCAAGTCCAATAGTAAGTACCAGGAAGGGCAGAGCACAAATCTCCACAGTGAGCCTTTTTCAGGGTTTTGTTTTTTTCCACCCCCACCTATCCTTAGCACCAACATGCATCCAGAAGATAAACCATAGCCTATCTGATATTTACACTTTATATGTAAAGCCCAGGTGATTTTTTTATTTTTTTTATTTAAGGAAGAAGAATTTGTATATCAGCAAAACCTTCTGCTTTTTTCCCCCCTCCTCCTTATCCTAATATATATAAAAATAAAAAAAAGAGAATGATAGTCCAGATCTCAAACAAAACATGAACTGAAAATTTCTTTGCTATTTGTAATTGCTATCATCTTTGTAATTCTAAATGACCAATATTTTCTCACGTACCTATTGCGTGTGAAAACCTCTTTTCATTTTCGCTGGATACACCACTATTTTTCCTGCATTCTTCTGTGCACTTCTATTCACTGGAACTCTGTGTCAAATCTGGTGCGCTATCAAATGTCATTTATCATTAATCTCCAACTCTCTCCTCCTTAGACAGACTTAAACTACACGAGACTTTGTCATTCTACAATCAGACTTTTTTTTTCCTGCCTCTCTGACTACCCTTCATCTTGCTTACATATGGCTTGCAACTTTTCCCGGTTTTCACCAAATTGTGTTTACTGAACCTATTTTTAATTAAATGTCATGATTACCTTATTTTCTCAAGCTATCCCTTCCATTATCTTCAACAAAGTGTCTTCTCTTCTCAGGCCTTCTCCCACCTTTGTCATCCCCAATCAAATGTCATTGTGACTTTCACTTCTCAGGCTATGTCACAAGCCCATCATCCCCAACCAATATAACCTGATGACATAGCATCCTATACAGGTTGCTAGATTGGGAATTTCTACTGCATTGATTGTTTACTGTGAATAATCTGAACCAGTCAGTATAATTGCCTCCATTTTCTGGAAGAAAAGCACAAACCCACCCACTTATCAATTGTGTCCCTGAAGAAATCTAATATTGACTGAAACTTTGCTAGTTGTGTTAACAAAAGACAACTGAATAGAATTAGTTTAATCAGGGGAAAAAAAAAGGTGTTAGAATGAGAATTACTTATTCATCAAAAATATTTTTGGATAGGATGATTGTCATATCAGTCTTACTTTATGACTTCAGTTAGATTGGAATCTTTGTTGTAGAGAATGGGATAGATTCTAATCTCACCTGTTATATCCACCCCTACTCCAGAATTGCAAACTCAATCACATGATTCTATTGCACTGGCATATTGTAGTTGTAAATAAGAAGGTATTTGCAAGTTTAAGAGAGCATTGACAGCCTCTCTCTTAAATTTCTATTTGTTTGGACCAAGAAACAACATCGTCAAAATATCTTAAGACTAAATTTGGGGTCCTGGGCATGACAGTCAACTGCATCTGGTAGCAAGGCCTCTGACTGGGTGGTTGTGAGGCGCATGGAACCACATCTTAATTGCTGTTGTTCTCAGCTCCACCCTAACCCTGAGTGGTAGCACTTGTTAGTCTCAGCTATGAGCAAGTAGTTAATCCCCAAACTGGGATAAAAACACTATGAAATTATAAAATTACACTTATATAGAAATGTATTCATAAAAATAGACTTTTATAGAAAAATATTATTCTCAGTAAAACAAAATAAAAAAGGATAAAAAAAATTTTTTTCATTAAAATCTGACTAAATCAAACTTCTCACTATAACTGGACATTAAAAAAAAATACCTTAAAACCCCACCTTTTTGGCATTAAATAACCCACAGAGGTTGATATGCCATTAAACAAAACTCAAACTAAAGTTAGATGACAAAAGTGCTTCTCTGAAAGTTGTGCCTTGTTTTGCATTTTCAGCACATTGTTATTTTCCTGTAAGGGGTTTCCATTCCCTGGTTTTGGAATCAGTATTGGGTATTGGCCTTTTAGATTGCTTGTGAACCAAGGCTAAAGAATTCTGTTTGCTCTGCTATGTGGATGTGTTAGTGGATTAACAGTTAGAAACACAAATGATATCAGTAAGCAGAGTTCAAACACTGACTGGGAAAAAAATTGTTTTTCAGTCATATTAATGCCTTTGTGAAAAACGTAAATTCATCTCTCCTCTTTTCCAAGTTAAAACATTCAGTAACAACAAACATGACAATTTCAAAAATCTGAAATACAGCTTATTGTGTAATTAATGCAAAACAATTATAAATTAAACTATTTCTTAAAATTAGAAAAAAACAAAACTATTGCGTGCACACACACAAAGAATCAATCTCACACATTTATAAATCTACCGTTTGTCTGTGTCTGATCAGGTGTTCCTGCCGTTCATTTAGAGGTTCTTGGCTAAATCCAAAGAAGGAACTCTAATATACTTGGTCGTGACTTGGTATCTCGAATTTAGTTACGCTCTCACTGCTGTGACGTGGCTTCCCTCTGTTTTTTTCTACAAATATTTTCATGGCAACTGCTCTGACAGGCTTTTTTTTTTTCCTGGTGACTCTGATTACATGAATTTAAGTGGATTACTAGATTGGTATGTAGATCCCACCCATTTACCATTGAAATAGTTAAATATAACTGCTAATCCTACTCCAACAGTTTCTTTTCTTGCACTTCCCACCTGTGAAATGCCCTTTCATTTACTTGCTGCCCTGATAGCTACAATCTAAAAAATATTTAAATGCAACATCAATTGCCATATTCTATCTTGAATCCCATTCATCTTTTCTCCTTTCCTCAATCCTGTACCAGTGCTTTTCACTCACTGTAACCCCCTTGCAATTTAGTGGTGGTTCCACTTTGCTCAGGGTGAAATGATTATATATATATATATATATATATATAATCTTCTTCCAATAATTCACTAATTCACTGTAAAAAGATCATAGGCTCCAAACTTGATAAAAACTAAGTTTTTATCATCAAAATGGTTGTTATTAAGAGGAAAGTCCAGTGTTTTTTTTGTTTTTTAATAAATTTTTTTAATCCTTTCTAGCATGAGTAAAATTTGGGTAAAAATTTGTTTTTCTTGCATCAGCAAGTATAAGAAATTTTACCTTTTTGCGATAAAAAAACACATTGAATTGAAAATTCTTGCAAAAAGCAAATAATTGACAGATTTTAAGAAACTTTCAGGACTTATTCACAGATGAATAAAATTATTTTAGAAACTTTTTTATTATTATTTTTTGTGACCGCCCTCTCTCTTCCTCCCACCTAATTAATGACATTTCCAGGAATAAAATTTTGTCCTTCTTCATATATTAATTAAAAGCAGGACTCCTTGGTGAAGTGTAAATCTTTTTCTTTTTTTTTTTCCTCAAACAACTCATTTATCAAAAACCTGCTCTGAATCATCAAATGAAAAATGCAATAAAATTATAACATTATTTGATTAGAAAATCTGAATTGCTTTTATAAATAAGATATATTAAAGACATTATTGCCTTAAAAAAAGGAAAATCTTTGATGAATAATCAATTTTTACAAAATTTAACATTTTCTTTTTCATCTTTTAAAATTGTGTATTAATTATTTGCCATTTAGATATTAACTAAAAACTACATTTACTTATCATAAATTGAAAAGTTTATGAATTTTTTTTGTGATAAACATGTCGATTTTCTATATACGGTTTGCCATTATTAGAAAATAAGATCAATAACGAGTAAATTTACAGCCCAAAATATTTAAAATTCAATAAAGCCGTGGATTATGCACAATATTAATATTACTGAGTACTTAGAAAATTCATATATAAAAGGCACTAACGTTAATTTTTTTTTTAAATCCATAGAAGCTGTCAGATTCATGAACACATTAAATAAACAACTACTGTTGGGCTGATAATACATTTCTGTAATATTTTAAACTTAAAATAAATAATAGTTGTTTCAAATCATGTTAATTATACTTTAAATCTGCTAATATTACTCAAAGTTTCAGAAAAGTATATCTTGTCGTCTTCAGACGATTTTTTCATAAAGAATTACATTGCAATGAAAGATGAGTAAAAACGGGCGCTAAGCAGCTATTTTAACAAAAAAAATATCCTTCTGGTCAATTGAAAAATGAAGGCTTCAAGAAATATGTATGTAAGAAATGCATATTAATGATATCTGTGATAGATAACAGTTGACCCCCTATGTGAAGATCATAGTGATCAAAGAATCATCCTCTTTGGGGACACCTCAACATGGTATAATGGTTAGCAAGGTTGTCTCAATAGAATCATTACAGTTGAGAAGTGAGTTCAATCCTCACTGAGTGTCCCATGCTTTCAGCCTTGTGCCACATCTAAGCTATGCTTAGAAAATCACCTTTACATCGGCCTCCTCTTTTGAAGTCTGTTCCACAAAGTAACACTTCCTTCTTACCAATGAAATATGATAGAAATGTGGCATGCTGGGTCTGAAGATAGCTTGTACTAAAAGATTTTCTAATATATATTCATAAACATTTTTTTGGCAAGTATTCTATTGTCTAAATTAAAGTTGTCAAACTATTCCATTATACAGTGTGTGATGGGTAAATTGTCACCATTTTATATTAATTTTGTGTATGTGCTTGCTTTTTTTTTTTTTGCACAGTATAGTTGGGTCAGTTGGGTTCCATCTGTGTGGAAAAAGAGCACAAAATGGCATTCCCTTTGCTTCCCCGACAGCTAAATGTAAGGTCAATAGACACCTCCTAACACACTAACTCGCATCCATTCTCTCAAACACTCTTCCCACCTACCCAACCCTCATCCTCAGTATCCCTACCCGTCTATCACCCTCCTTCTGACATTTCCTATATCTAACCACTCTTTCTCATCACCTTCCCCTATGTAACCCCTTGCGCAATAGTGGCAGTGGAATGCCTTGCTTGGGGTGAAATGATTTTAAAAAATATAAAAATACCTCAGAATGTTTGAGTGTCATTCTGAGAATAGTGGAGTGGATGAGTCTAATGGTGATTACAAAAGTATGGCAGCTTGGAAAACTCACTCTCTGCTTATTATGATCAGAAAAGAATTGAATTTGTTGGTGAGGGCCTTGAACTCAACATGGAGGCCTATAACAAGTTAATTGAAGAGATAGTGCTTTTCTGGATCAGGAGGGTAGCTGCTGGAAGGCCCTGTCTATGTCTGCCAACAGGACTCTGCACCATGCCACACAAGCAAGCGAATGCAACCATGACTGTCAAGACAATTTCTGTGACAATATCGCCACTTAACTATCCAGACTGCAACCTCCTTGATTATTAGGTGTGGTGCAGTTAAACGAAAGACCGACACAACTCCTTGTAAAAACAAAGATAAACTGAAGGCAGGGATTATGGCAGCATTTACCAAATTAAACAAGGAGACCATTCAGAAGAATTGTGGGAGATTTTACAGTTGTCTGAAGGCTGTGATTGAAGCCAATGGCAATTTTATTGGATAAATTTGCTCTTTAGTATTTGAAGATAGTTTTGGTAAATATCTGTTAAAATGAGACATTATTTTATCCATCGCACCCTGTATTTGTTTTCTAATCAGTGTTAGTTTCTGAATACCAAGTGCTTTTTAAACATAACTTGTCTTGGCATATCAACAGCTGCGTTTCCTTGTCGTTATTCCTTAGTACAGAATTTCATATATCATCCACTTAAATTTAATCAAATTTATCTTTCAGTGATTTTTTTTTTCTCAATGATTATGCTAGTTGAAAATTGGTAGTGAAAAGACAAAAATGTTTAATATAAAAATTGAATTGGAAGCTTTGCGGCTTTCTGTGCAGATAGAAAAAAAAAACAATTTTTTTATTGCTATGTAATCCACATCAAAGTTCTTTCCCCAATTTCTTCTACAGTCTGATTAGATATCACTTTAATGTCTTCAATCAATAAGTGTTTATAATAAAAACCTAGTTTGCTGCAACACAAGAGCCGTTGTTTATTTCGGCGCTTGCTTATTAGCACCTTGTCAGGCTGCCTGACAAGGTGCTAATAAGCAAACACTGAAACACAATGTCTCTTGTATTGCAGTAAACTGTTTTTTATTATAAATACTTATAATAAAAAATATTACTATATTTATATAATGCTCTACTAAGTATTGAGTAGTCTTTAAAAAAAAAGTAAATCACTAACCCATTAGTTTGTACTACATTTGTTTTTAATCATATCACCCCGAGCAAGGTGGTAATGCCACTGATGTGCAGGGCGCTACATAAGAGTGAAGAGATTGGAAAAAAGAAAGGCTGGAAACCACATCCTAAACAGGGAACAAGGGATGAGCCTCTACACCTGCTCTATATAAATATTATTATTATTATAGAATAAAACAAAACTTGGTGAAACCAACAAACATACCCAAAATCTTGAATAATGACAGCAATAAGAAATAGACCTAACAGCAAACACTTACCTACTCAGTAAAGTGCTGAACACCTCAATTACCTAAACTTGGCAAAAAAATGTTTGACAACATTAATTCCAATGAAAGTCATCACTTAAATTTCATGCAATCTTCCAACAATTGATCCAACAAACTTTCATTCATTTTATATATATATATATATATATATATATATATATATATATATATATATACACACATACACACACACAGTGAAAAAAAATATGCTTAATTCTGGAATTCACTAAGCTTAGTAGGTTTTTATGTACCATGCCTCTTCAGGATGTTGGCAATCATGGTCCTCCACATCTCCCTGTTCTTTGTAGTTTTAAGCATATTTTGTCTTGTTATTTCTTCCAAACCATGCTCTAACATCCATTTGCTGTTACACATGCTGTTTTCCCATCCCTCTTTACCTCTATTTGCCCTGTGAGTATCAGATTTTTGAAGCCCTCCTTCCTCATTACTTGTCACAGAAACTTCAACTGTCTCTTCCTGATGTTAAATATGTTTCATTTTAATTTCCATTCTCTCCAAAAGCTCATCCTTACTCACATGTCTGGTCCATGGTATCCTCAGCATCCTTCTATTGTCTATCTTTTGTCATTAAAAAAAATTGTTCAGAATTCACTGCCATATAGGAGAACATATTACATAATAATAGTAGCTCTTTTACAATGAAATTTTCCTGTTTCTCAATATTCTGCTTAGTTTTTGGAATGTATCCTTGGCCATCCCAATACATCTTTGGATCTCATTGTTACATGCACAAACAAGGAACTGAAATATGGAAGTTCATGTGGCTATCTCCCAAGTAGGAAGTGTCTATCTTGCCTTTGATGATATTTAAAGCAATACCTGACAGTTGATGGAATAGCAAAATCAATGAATTCCAATTTCTTGACCCCCCCCCCCCTGCATATTTTTACTGAATTGTAATCAAAAAGATGGTAACCTTGAAATTTTGGTAAATTTACTTTCAAAGGTATAAACATTTTTTTCTTTTTATACAATCTCTCAAAAAATTTATACATACTGTTAAATAAGTTATTGGTATGACCTAGAAGTTAATTACTTTCATAATGTGTATTATTGTAATCCGTCTTCTGTGTTTGTTACTGTAACAGCAAAAATGGCACTTCATAGCATAAGTTTTGTTAGCACATTCTCATTAAATGCTCTTAGTGATTAAAACAATTTCAAATCCATATAAATGGGTTGCTTCTCAGTTCATCTTAAAAAAAAACCCTTACGCATGAAGACCCCCCCATTTTTTTTAACTAAAGTTCATCCATTACAAGTAATTCAGGGTAGAGATTGTTGTGGGAAGTGGAAAATGGTGAAGAAATATCAATTGACTCTTGGCTTGAGGCTAAGATTGTAGTGTTCAAATAAGCATCTATTTGAAAGTTTGTTCCATGAAGTAACAATTCTTGATAAAAAATCTGAGTGGAACACCCTCCTTACAATTGGAATATGAAGGAAACGAGGGTGATTTGAAACATGACATTGTATGGCAGGTCCTAGTTGAATGGAGCTCATCTGAACATTTACCCTAGCAATAGGCTTTGCTACATTGCGTTTCTGGGGAAAGAGGTCACTGAATGGAAAATAAGTCTTCCCCGCAAGACTGTGCAAATAGCTTCAAACTTAGGAAAATTAAGATTTAAATTAACTCAGATGTGGCAGTAGTACTCCATTTCTGGTCTTGTAAAGACGGATCTTGTTCACTGTCAGGTACTTCTGTAGCAGTAAAATGAGTTGACGATTTTTCCGGCATCTTTAGCAATACATAATATGAGTTCTACCTAAAATTGGGAGTTAACTTGGCACACAAAGCCTTGTCGAGAGTACAAATGTTCAATATGACTGGAGAAAATTCAGAGTCTGACCAGTAGTGATTATGAAAAAAATACTAGTTTCATTTTTGGGGTATTGAAAATTACAATTCATGTTTTATCTATCCAGTCAGGTTTGTTATATTTACATACACACAAATACCCTTTGGAAAGGTATGAATCCTCTCCTCCAACTATTGGTTAAATAATAAGATTTGTATATGGTAAAATCATCTCCAAAAAAATTATTAATGCAACTAAATAAAAAATTCTTACAATCCTAAATGTTTTTGCTCTAAATAACCTACAAGGGTTAATAAATTGTTTTAAAAAAAAACATTCATCCCATCTGCAATCTCTTCCTTCTTTCATAGTGCTATACCAGTGATTCTACTCTGATAAAAATTAAGCTTTGCAAGTAATTTAGATTCTGTAAATTGTTGTCAAGAATGTGCTGCCAAAGGCAGTATCTAATCAAAAAGTTTTTGCTTTTTTTCTGTCAAAGATATAATAGTTGATTTATTCTGTAATATGATTAATTATTCATATATTTTGCATAATTATTAATAATCCACCTTATGATCATTAACTTTTAGGTCATGACCATGGCTGATTTGTTTGTCATCCATTTTGGGATGGATGACCTGTATTGAGTTTTGCATCATGTCGGATGCACAAAAAAATGTAAAATTTTGATGTTGATTTTTTTTATTTAATTCTGATACCAAAACTTTGTTGTCTCCTTTGACATTTTTTTTCTATTTCTTACTCTTCAAAAATCAGTCTACAGTCTCCTTTTCAAAAATACATTGTTTTGTTTTTTGTTCTCTTGTGTTGTGATAAATAAAAAAATTTATACAAATTAATTATTAACATTCTCTGCATTATGAGCAAACCTAACCTTATCTGAAATCACTTCACATTGTATACATTTTGGCTTGTGGCAATATCAGTTTGATCACCAAAGTTAAAGAACATTGAGCCTGGTCAGTTCTTAGATGAGTGACTATTTGGGAATATCAGATACTGTAAATTTGGATGTGCAGGTGGTGTAATTGATAACGTCTTGGAATTGGGAATCTGAGAGCTAAGTTACAATTGCAGTTGGGTTTGTTTTATTCACGTACCTGCAAATACTTTTAGGGAAAATATTAATCCAATTATTCTCACAAGCTCTTTGATAAACCCAGAACGAAATAAATATGATTATAAATGATTCAATTATGATGACCAATCCAAAATTTTTAAATCTAAAAATAAATAGATATATTAATAGTGATTTTTCCAAGAATAGCTTAGATGTGACACAAGTATGGGGCACCAGTGAGGATCAAACTCACTACTCAATTGTAATTGTTCTAGCATGACAAGATTGCTAAGCATTACACCACGTTTAAATACTTAAAAGATTATATATTTATAGAGATTTTTTTTTATAGTGGGTTTTGTCATGTAGAAGGCCTATGAGCTACTGAGGTAGAGGGTTGCAGAGTAAAAGATACAGTTTATAGTTATGTGGGAAGATAACAACTCTATACTTGAACTGGTTAAGATTGTAGTGATCAGGAAAACTTCTTGGAGTCAGTTCCACAGATAGTGTTTCATGGTCACCCCTTGAAAAAAATTTCTCTCTCTCTCCTGATTGGACCTAAAAATTGGCTTAAAATTGTTTCTTTGGGAGGGGTTGATCTCAAGAGTTAACTATACATTTTACAAACCTTATTAAATCAGAAAGGAACAAATAACGTGTTGGTATGAAGTACAGAAATAATCTTAGAAATTATAAGGCAATTGTCTGACATTTTGTATTACCATTTATGAGAAAATATTACTAATAACGATGGTGGATGGGTACCATTGAATTTGCTTTTTTAAAGATTGTGCTATCTTCTGTGTATTGTATACAAAAGGGGAATTTGCTGGAGTTGGTCAGTTAAGTGCCATACGTGATACATGCTTGGACAATATGATTGGTTAGACAGGATTTTCCACAGTAGGGTTGCTGTTAATTTCTGTGGTAGACTGGTTTCCAACGATGGCTATAAAACCCAATCTGTCAGGCTATTTAAGCCCATAGATGGAGGAAAAAAACAGCAGATTAATTCTTTTCTCAAGGGTATTTGCTGAAATTTGAACTCGGCTCTTTCATTTCTTGTTCTGAGTCAATATCCATTGCACCACAACGCACATCAGGAGATATATATATATATATATATATATATATATATATATATATATATATAAAAATAAAAATGTGTTTTTTTGACAGTATTTGTTTATTTCTATTATATTTTATATTTCAGACCGCCCTCGGTCCTTCATCAGAAACAAATGATTTTAAAATTTGAATTAGTAACGTATTTTGCAAGAGCGTCAATGAAGAGTTTGTTTACATCACGTGACACGTTTGTGGAGAGTGTTTTTGTTTTTACATCAACTGACGTTGAAAGCGACAGACTTTTTTAAAAAAAATTATGTTTGTAAACGGAAACCTAAACCTGTCTTTAATAATGCTTGTAAATTTGTTTTAGATAAAAAGTTTTTTTAATTGTATCTAAAAAAAAGTTTTAAAAATATTTTTAAATGTATCTAAAAACGTTTAGTTATTGAAGTATTTGTAAAGATTCAAAGAACCTAAGTCCCTATTTAGCCCTAGCTTGTGTGTATTTAATTTTAAAATCCAGTATTTTTCTTTCTTTCTGCGTGCGTATGTAGAACTAAAATTGGAATCTATTAGTAAACATTTGCAATTTTCTAAGGTGTGACCTGGTTGATTGAGATGTGCTCCTACTGGGGAATATTGATTATTTTGGCGTATATTAAGTTTGTGATTATTGAAGCGAAATCTAAAGCTATTACCGGATTCGCCAATATATCCACTATTGGGACATATTGAACAAAAGAGGAAGTACATAATGTTTTCACTGTCACAAGTGAGGCGTGGTGGCTGCAATTTGATTTCTCTGTTGGGTACAGAGAATATGGTGTCGTTTACCAAATGTTTACAAATTAGGCACCTGGGTTTCTGACATTCTAAATTACCTGATAGGTTGGGTGTTTGTTTCATTGCATTTATGGGTGGTTTATTGAAAATGTCTTTGATTTTTTTGTTTGATTGGAGGTTCTTGTAATCATTCTTTAAATTTTTGATAAGTGTGTGTGAATGTTGATTGTGGCTAAAAACCATGGGGATTCAGTTGTTGTTTTTTCTTTTCTTGTACGTGAGAAGTGTGTTACGATCTATGTGGATGGTTTTATTTAGTGCTTCTTTTATTATTTTTATTGGGTATTTACATTTTAGAAAATGTGATGTAAACAAACTCTTCATTGACGCTCTCGCGAAATACGATACTAATTCAAATTTTAAAATCATTTGTTTCTGATGAAGTACTGAGGGCGGTCTGAAATATAAAATATAATAGTAGAAATAAACAAATACTGTCAAAAAAACACATTTTCAAACTCAAAACGTTTTAATCTTCTTTCCTATACATATTAAAACAGTATACGTAGATCATCACTATGCTATATATATATATATATATATATATATATATATATATATATAATTGTTAACTAGTTTTGGGTCATAAATTAAACCACTATACAGTTGTATTAAAAAGTGCTCAATACATATATATTGTATAATGTAGAGCTTTTGAATATTTTTCATTTGGTAACCAGTTTATACAACCTTGGTTTCAACCTTTTGGTATCTTCAGGCGGCGTTTTATAACACCTGATTTTCTAAGATTTTTATTATTTTCAAACGTACAGCAAAGATTTTTATGAACGCACAACTGGAAGTTTAAAACAGCTGAAATTTCAAAATTAGGGAGGAGTTTGTTTTTTTTAGGATCTTTCATCGAAGCTTGTATGATCCAAAAATGAATTTCCTGATGTGTTTACATCCAGGCATCACTTCAGATCTTCCATTTAGTAATTTTGCTTTATAAATGTAATAATATTTAGATTATATTATGTTCTGTTCTTTTGTTGTTCTGTCTCTTTAATGTTTTTTCTTTTTCTCATATTCTTTCATACTCAGTAACCCCTTATATCTTAGTAGCTCTATTGTCGTACTTGATGAAATGACTAAAATAATATCAACTTTTATTATTTCTCAGGACTTTTTTCCCCCCTACTAAAAAAGACGATTATTTAGAATAAAAATAAAATTTGTGAAACATTTGTATTATCTTTTCCATCATATATAACTTGTTAGATTTGATTGTTTACCAAAATACATTTTTATATATATATATATATATATATATATATATATATATATATATATATAGAGTTTACCAAATACATTATATACTTTATTTTTTTTACTTGGATTGTTTCCGCAATGGTATTTTTGTTCAAGACTATATGAGGATTATGATATTTATTACAATGTTTTCCATTTTGGATTTATGATTACATGCCCAAATATTACCTTTTTTTGGGGAGGGTATAGGACAAACTCTTATTTTTAAGACAAAACAAAAGCTACAGCCATATTTGAAAAATTCTTATTGAACAAAAACTCAATCTGATACTTCAAAAAAATTTGCTGATATTGTTTTAAACATTAAAAATAAGAAAATAGTGTATCTCAAAACATTAAAAAAAATAAGAAAATATATCCCCATTATTTAGTTTGGTTCAAAACCTACAAAATTCACATTGCTTTCACTATGACCTTTTTTTTTAAGAAGGTATTTCATCATTGGATCTAACATTATGATAAAGTGGATATCATACTTGGTCCATTCCATTGCATTACTGATACCACTTTCTCTATATCACTTTTTTGTGCAGGTTTTATTTCCATTCTTTTACATAATTTATCTTATATAATTAAAATTTACCTGTGGATGACTTCTTCTTTAGGTATTTAGGGCTGAAAAAAAAAGATTGAACAAACTATTTTGCTTCCTAGTAGATAGACTAAACTTTCACCCGGTTCACACTCCACCCACGTCTATTGAACAGGTGTAGAGGCTCATCCCTTGTTCCCTGTTTAGGATGTGGTTTCCAGTTTTCTCGTTTACAATCTTTTCACTTTTCCTTATTTTTTTTTCAATTGGAGTAGATAAACTGAACTATCGCCCAGTTCACACTCCACCCACGTCTATTGAACAGGTGAAGAGGCTCATCCCTTGTTCCCTGTTTAGGATGTGGTTCCCGGCTTTCTCTTTTCCAATCTTTTCATTCTTACGTAGCCCCCTGCGCTTCAGTGGCATTACCGCCTTGCTCGGGGTGATATGATTTAAAAAAAAAAAAAGAAAAAGCCTAACCTTAGGTACTTCAGTTTTGAGTGATGCATTCAACTTAACATGTGCCAAACTGCCAAGTATTCAATAAAAATTGAAATACTAATTCAATGATTATCAATGCTAATTACCTTTGGTACTCTAGTCAAACACAATGTACATTTGTACACTGTACTATTGTTAGAAATGGCACATTCAAATGAACTAAACTATGCATTCTTATTTAAATGATGTATATGTTTCTAAAGAATTACAAGCTTTTATTTTTATTTTTATTTTTTTAACCAATATTTTTATTACTTCAAATGTTACTTTTTGAGGAGGTGCTCCATTATTTTTTTTAAACTGTTTATTTATCCAGCCTGCACATTTGATAAAACTTAAAGGAAAAATATCAGAGCATATTTTTTTTTTAAGTTTTCTCTTGAGTGCAAAATAGCAGAGGAAATAGATATCGTTTTAAAAAACGAAATACAAAGCATCGACTCAAATATGGGTACTCACTAAAAATAATGTTGGAAATAATAAAAAAATATCTTCATACCTTTGGTATTGTAAACAAATTCTGAAAATTCCAAATTGTCTTACAGTCCGGATTAAAAATTACTGGATGCAATTATATGATTGAGTAAAGCCAATAAATTCTAGTGATCAAAACAACAAGGATTATGACAGTCTAAATTAAACGATCGCCCGGTTCACATTCCACCCACGTCTATTAAACAGGTGAAGAGGCTCATCCCTTGTTCCCTGTTTAGGATGTGGTTTCCGGCTTTCTCTTTTCCAATCTTTTCACTCTTATGTAGCCCCGTGCGCATCAGTGGCGTTACCGCCTTGCTCGGGGTGATATGATTAAAAAAGATAAGAGGACACAAGCAGATTTTGACATGAAATTTTGGAGTAAAAAGAAATTCTCTTGTCACCCAAAAATATGGTAACAATGTGATTTATTTACTCATTTTACTTTATGCTGAAAATGAAAGCGTGATATAAAAATATTGTTGTTAGCGTTCAATACTGGGTTTAGTTGGATTATTTTATTGACTGATGTTCCAGCCAAAATTACTTTCAACTTCGATTTTCCAGCTCTGTATTTTGCTCAAATGTTAATATATGAATGGTGGCTGGAAAATCTTCCTTTTGAAGTGAAATGGATGATTTCTTAAAAATGGTTTGTTTCACATGAAATTCAAGTTTCACCTCCTCAAAGAAACATGTCTGTGTATTTAAAAAAAAAAAAAAAAAAAAAAAAGAATAAATGAAATAATTTGTATTGAAAAGCTTGAATTTTTGTTGTGTTGTTTATATGAATATGAAAAAGCAGTATAATTCAAAAGCAGTTTTGAAAATCTTGTGATTTTTTTTTTTCTCCCCCTGTTGTTCACCCAATAAAAGGCCCAACAACCAATGTAGGTTACTGAATGACATTGTGAAAAGTACATATGAGGATCTATAGGAAGGATGATGACTTAGAAGAAGAGTTTAAGATTGTAGTGATCAGGTAAGCATTCTCTTAGAAGTTTGTTTCACAAAGCTACAGTCCCAGAGAAGAAGCTGTCTGAATTGAATTTCCTCCTTACCAATGGAATACAAGGGAAAAAGGATGATCCAACCCTGTATATGTGTTATCACATGTCTGAACTAATAGGACTACAGAATGTTGCACATTTGAACATTCACTATAGAAATAGTGATAAGCTTGCAACAGTTTGTTTTGGAAAAGGGGTTATAGAATGGAAAATAACTCATCATACACAAGGCCATGTAGGTTCTTTTGAACACTGTCATGGCAGTAAAGTGATGATTCTGCCGCTCCAACCCAGGTATGGTGGTAATGCTCCATTTTTGGTCTTATGTAACTCTTGTAAAGGTAAAGCCTGCTAGGAGGAGCCTTAAAATTTGTGGGATGAGTCAAGAGAGATATATTACGCTTCATTAGGAAAAAATAGATGTGGTAGAAACATGCAATTTATCAAATTTTATATTACTGTCATCACTAATACAAGTAACATACTAAAACCTGGGGTGTGTGGGGGGTGCAGCAGTCTCAAACAACACCTCCCCATTGCACAAAGAAGAATGAACTTAAGGGTATGCCTGAAGCAATGTCTACTAGAACTGGACAGTTTCTTGATCACCCATCACTAAACTGTCTAGTTATGCTTTTCTTCTGTGACCTGTCCCTTCAGGACATAGGTGATCATGGCTTTCCATGTCTCCCTATCCCTGGTGGCTCTTAGCATAACTTCTGTTACACCATGCAACCCTCCTTCCATCATCCACCTGATTAGGTCCTTCAAATATGTTATCCATTGTTTTCCCCTGTCTCTTTTTCCCATCTATCTGGCCTGTTAGTATCAGGTTCTCTAAGTCCGCCTTCTTCATTGCATGTCCCAGGAACTTCAGCTGTTTCTTCCTGTGCTCAGTATTAATTTCCTTTTCGTTTCTATTATTTCTAGGACTTCATCATTGCTCACATGCTCGATCCATGATATTCGCTGCATCCTTCTGTAGAACCACATTTCAGTTGCTTTAAGTTTTTCCTTCATCTTTGATGATATTGTCCAGCATTTACTGCCATATTGAAGAACTGACAACACAGCAATCCAGTACTCTCTTCCTTATTTCTAGCGAAATTGTCCTGTTTCTTAATACTTTACTCAACTTCTGGAATGCTTCCTTCGCCATGCCAATTCGCCATCGGATCACTGTGTTGCACTTTCCGTCTTCTGTTATAACACTTCCCACGTATTTAAATTTTTGTACCTGCTTGATTCTAGTATCCCCGACCTGTAATTGGCATATTGAGTTGCCCTTTTTACTGATGACCATGGGTTTGGTTTTCTTGCAGTTTATTTGTAGTCCTTTCTTGTTACTCTCTTCAGCTACCTTCTGTAGAAGGTCTTGTAGTTATTCTTTCTGTGTCTGCTTTCAGCACTGTATCATCTGCATACCTTAGGTTGTTTAAATTGTGGCCTCCGATGACGAATCCAGACAACTTCTAGGGTCCTCAAAGTATTCTCGCTGTACAAGTTGAACAGATCCGGTGAAAAGACACACCCTTGTCTTACACCCCTTTCTATCTCTATATCTGCTGAATTCATTACCTGTCCATATACAAGCAGTTTGCTGCCAGTAAAGATTCTTGATTACTATTAAGTCTTTCCCAAACATGTCAAGGCTGCTGAGCATGTCTATCAATTCTTTGTGGCATATTTTGTCAAATGCCTTTGCAAAATCAATAAAACACAGGTATAAGTCCTTCTTCATTTGTATTGCACTTTCAGAGAGCATCCTAATCATAAATATGGCATTCCGTGTTCCAGTGTCTTTGACAAAACCGCACTGTTCTTGTCCTATCTCTTACCTGATTCTGCTTTTCGCTCTATTCATCAGGATTTGGACGATCAGTTTTGTTATATGGCTCATTAAACTGATGGTTCTGTGGAGTTTGCACTCTTTGCTCCTGGCTTCTTAGGTAGTGCTATGAAGATCGACTCGCTGAGGTCATCTGGTATTACACCACTATTATAAATTTAATTTATCATTTCTGTAATTTTCTCTATACCTGATTTCTTGGCTTTTACATTGAGCCTTGGCATTGTCTAGAGTGGAGTAAAAAGATTCTATTTCTTCCTCGGTGCTTTGTGTTGTTGGTGCATAGATGACTACAATTGCTATGTTGCACAGTCTCCCTTTCAGTTTGACCAGAAGAACTCTTTTGGAGAACTGGCAGCATCCCAAAACACATTTCTTCCTGCATATATTATCCTATGGTTGTCACTGCTGAAGTTTCCATTATTTAGCCATCTGGTTTCGCATATTCCCAGAATATTGATTTTCAGTCTGTTCATTTCCTGCTTGACATTCTCTAGTTGTTCGCAGTTGTTTAACATTCTGACGTTCCATGTCCCCAAGGTAATCTTTTCTTTGTTGCGCACAGTCGCAGGGTAATGGTCCAGAGACACCTGTTGCATTGCTCATGTTGTTCCTTCCAAGGTGAGGAACAGATTTTGGGAAAAAATCCCCTTTTTGCCGTTGTTGCTAATGGTTGCCAGATGACGATCAGGTGACACCTGTTGCTCATGTCAGTCTTTACCGGGTGTGGAATTGCTCTCTTTGCTCTGTGTGGAATTGCTCTCATGCCGTTAGGTTTCATATATTTTCGTTGTATAGCCATGATTGTATGTAGGATAGATAGTGGAGTAGTATCCTGTTGCCTTCTCCACAGTGATTTATTGAGACACCACCTCTAGTTAGCTGGCTGTTGACTCAAGAGTTCCTCTGCCCTTTGTAGGTTTAATTTTTTTTTTTATCCTACCAGGTTGCTAACATCCCATAAAAAGAAAAGGGTGGGGAGTGGAAGAAAGAATATAAAAATATTAAGTATATACTTAGTATAAGTTCAAACAAATTGTCATGTAAAAAAAAAAATGTCAATTCCCCTAGTTACTCTTAACTAGCAAAAGAGAATGCATCACATATCCAGTAAACAAGATATTTTCTTTGAAATTTTGTCCTTTCTCAAACAGACCTGTTTCATTTGGATAATTCTGGCCAATGCATATTTTGCAATAGCACGTGGTCTAAAGGTGGGGGGGATAGAGAGATGAATTATAACGCTATTAAATATTTTACATTACAAAAATCAATTTCAAATTAAACATTCATATATTTATAAACTTGAGAACAAAAAAAAAAATAATTAAATTATTCTGAAAAGAGAGTATTAAAAACAAAACATGAAAAACTGAAACGAACAAACTGTCAAATAAAACCCTCAATCTTATATGGCCTTGTGGAGTGATAAATGAGTCTTAAATAATTTCTGTGTTTATCAAATTTCATTCTTAAAAAAAAAAAATAAAGTCAAATTTCACCATTATAAAAGTTTCTCCAAGTTCTTGTTGCAGAAGAATTATTTTCCATCTTCCAACTTTTCTCCCACAGGGGGTGGGGGGGATACTGCAAGCCTCTACTCTTTCACTACTGTGGGAAGTGCTGTAGTTCATTCTATATTCCTTGGTTCCACCAGATCTGACTTTTTACAGTTAGGACCCCCCATTTCCTTTTTGAGAAGTAAGTTCTCTTCAGAATACATCTTGCACATTTATCAATCTACCATTTATCCGTGCATGAAATACTGTTGCCATATCTGGTCGGGTGCTCTTGCTATTCATCTCGGGTTTCTCAACAAAATCCAAAGAAAGATCTGCAATGTAATCGATCCTGACCTGGCAGCTCAACTTCACTTTCTCAACAACAAGATGTGGCTTCCTTCTGCCTTTTCTACAAATATTTTCATGGCTTCTGCTCTGATGAGCTTCATTCCCTGATGCCTCACCCACATAGTATAAGAGGTGGTTACATTTAACTATTTTGACAGTAAAAGAGTGGGACCTAGATGCCAATCTAGTAAATGCATGTGGTTCGGAGAACCAAGGAAAAAAGCTTGTGAGATCAGTTGCCATGAAAATACTTGTAAAAAAAAAACAGAGGGAAGACATCACATCGGTGAGAAAGTGACTGAAAGTGAGTTGCTAAGTTAAAACTTATTATATTGCAGATTATCCTTTGGATTTTGTCAAAAACCTCAAGATGAATAGTAGGTCTAATTTTATGTTTGCATAAAAATATGGGCCAAGTTATGTTTTTAAAACATTTTACACAACTTCATTTTCTTTTTTTTTTCCCCCCCTTTGCCTGTGATGCTTACCCCCCCGTCGGTCGTTGATGGCATTGACACTGCAGCTGGTCCTCGGGTTGACCTTTCCAACAGTGATCTCCCTTGCCCATGTGAAATTTGATCTCAAGGAAGTCACATTAAATTTTTGCTAGATGTCTTTCCACCAAGTCAAACCAAGATGGATGTTATTGCACAATTGGGTAAATGAAAATAGCACCAAAAATAAAATGAATGATGCCTGACTAAGTTGTAGAAAGTCTTTATGTACAAAAGGAAAATAGAGAAAAAACAATCACCAATTGTCTTCTTCCCAAACCCTGTTCCTATCAATCTGGCGACGGAACAGAAGTTTCGACCAATTTTTCTAAGTAGTAATTTGCAAAGCATTTTTCTTCCTATTATTAATTCAAGTTTTTGGTTGGCAATATCACTTCATCTCCGGGCAGAGTCTTACGTTTGTTGCAACTTGAGCTGACTTCATCTCACTTCATGGAAACTGCCAAAGAGCTGTCTTTGAGTATAGTGGGTGGCTGGCAGTGGCGGAAAATTGACTTCGTTTACCTTCGGTGCTGGAACTCAAACTTGATCTCAGACCCGAACATTATCTGCAAACTCACTTCCTGTTTGGCTTTTAACTCTGGTTGGCCGTTTCAGAACTTTGTCTGCAAAATCACTTCTTGTCTGTCTTTATCTCTGGTTGGTTGGTTGTTTGACTAACTCTTTTCAGTTGGTTGGTGGTAGGCTTCTCTATACGGTTGGCACCCAACAGCTGGCGTCTGTCTCTTTACATCTTCAGCCAGGAACTCTATGGGAGGCAGCGGGCCTGTGTTTGGCACCCAACGGTGTGGTGCCTATCTCTGTCATTACCTCTCAGGGTCAAGAACCGACTGGAACTGAAACTGACTTTGGTTCCTCGGGGCTCTGTATTTATGCTTGTCCATTTTTACTGGTGTGGGGACAACGGTTGCCGGGGGTGTTTATGCAAATCCTATCCTCAATGGGTTTTTTTTGTCTTCATGCATCCACTGAAATCACTGTCTCGCCCACCTTTGAGCGGAGTTATTGCATGGCATCAGCTCTTTCTATCTTCTTCTGTTCAATTCACCCAATCAGATATGTTTCTCTTTACCTATTTTGAGCAGTCAATTCCTTTCTCTAGGAAATCCCAATTTAGTCATTCTTATAATTAATTGCCCTTTTTTCTCCATCAACAAATCAACTTAACCTTTGCACAATCTGCAAAATTTTTCTCTTTTCATTTTGTCTATAGTTTGCAATACATCGAGCCTAACCTTTTTAACCCTCATATCATTCACAGGTGTGTCTTGCTTGACATTTTGCTGGAATAAGGAAAAATAGAATCCTTCGTCTATTGTTTTATGATTTTTTTTAATACTGATTCAGATAGCATTCAGTGGAGACTCATTCAACACTGTCCATTGACACATTGACCTTCATTCATGTTAGCTAGCATATGCTGAAATTTCAGCTGGGAATTCTTTTCCATTTTGAGAAAATAAAACAAAATTTCATAATCACTTTCTGTAGCAAAATGAATTTTACCATCAGCTGGGTCGTTGAGAATTTAGAAAAACAAAGAACTTTCCCAGTCAAGCCTTGCTCCCATATAATACCATTTCTGTCAACAACTTTTTGTCTGACCTCTGGCACCTCAATTAGCTTTGCTGTTTTATTCGAAATGAGTAATTACACATGTTAATTTTTGAGTCATATTTAATTTTAGTCCCTTAACAATCTTTCTTTGGAAAAGTGAATCTTTTCTCAACAAAAAAAATATTGTCTTTTTTTTTCTCTGTTCATATTGGAACAGAATAAATTTTTTCTAGTTGATTCTTTTCTATCTGTAATAATTAATAATAAAACTAAAATTTTTCCGTTCACGCCATGTTAAATATTGTTATAGCCAAGCAAGACAACAAAGCCACTAAGATAGAAGGGATTACTAAATGTTAGAGAATATGAGAAGAAAAAAAACACTATTAAGGAGATAAAGCAACAAGAATTAAGATAACGATTGACATCAAATTTAAATTTTTGAAGGTCAAAGTTGATGGAGAAGCAAAAAGCTGGAAGAGAATTCCACAAGCGAGAAGTGTGATAGAAAAAATTTAGCAGAGAACTTATAGTTACATCTTGCCATTTTGAAAAATCTTGAAAAAAAAAGTTTAATTTAAATAAAAAAGGAAATCTATAATAGATACAATACATATGTAGATGAATGATTGGTTGGTTGTTTTGTTTTTATGGCATATCAACCTCGGCGGGTCATTTATTTCCGACTAAATTTTATTTATTTATTGCTGGTAATACCTTTTTCTTTTCAACAATTTATTGTTGTTTTATGTAAGTTTTGTGTCTAGTAATACATTTTTCTTTTTCGAGTATCAAGATTCATTGGGATTTGTTTCTAATGGCAGGGTCCCCAAGTCCTACTGTGTTATTTGACCCATAACTGGAGGGAAGGGACGGATTAACACCTTTCCCAAGGGTACCAGTGCTTAAGTGAATGAAGGGTATTCATCTGGAATTGGAACTCGGCTCACCTATTTCTCTTTCTGAGCCAATATCCACTGCACCACAATGCACATCTGTCACTAAATGCTTACAGCACCTGGTATTCCCAAGTGGTCACCCATCTAAGTACTGACCAGGCTCAACATTGCTTAACTTTGGTGATCAAGCGAGAATCGGTGTATTAAACATGATATGGCCGTAACCCGTAGATGAATGATGAGATAAACGAGCTGGTGAGAATGTAGGAGCATCCTAAGCAGTTAACTGGATGGAAATGCTAATTGTTGAAAGCATATATTCTCATAGTAACCAAGCCTATTCTTTTTTTTTTTTTTTTTTTTTTTTGCATGTGGAAATTTGAACAATGAACCTTATTCAGTTGAAGCACGACAAGGTGCTTTATAAAGACACGGTGAAAGGGACTCAGAACACTATATCTTGACTCCATTTTTTTTTGTCTCTCTTGTCTGTTCTTGTTCATGTTTTATTCTAGAATTGTTCGCAGTTGAAGTCCGACCAGATTGCCGGAAAACCATGAATTTTCATCAAGGACAGCTGAACGAGCCTGTTTCTATTAATGTTTTCTTTTGTATGACACTTCATATGTCATTTACTAGATTTACTAGTAAATGACAGATGAGTAAGGGAAAAATTGTGACATAGAGAGAGAGAGCGCCCCCCCCCCTTCCAGGTATATTGATTAATTAACAGTTCTCAAGGACTGAGATGAAGGTATTAATTAGTTGGATAGAAGCGATTCCAGAGTAATACCAGAAATAAGCTTTTTTTTATTATAATTATTTCTGGGGTTGCATTATTAATTAATTAGGTGGAATAATTCCAGAATGATTAACGGACAGATTCATTAAGTAAAGTTTATGATAAATGATGATTACATAAAAAGTATGATAAATGGCAAATCTGATTTCTTGGATGGTCTGAAGGCCCAAATCCGGCCAAGTCCACAGGTGAGATAAGTGGTTTTGGCAAGTCTCAAGTGGCAACTGTCTGCGACAAGGCCACGGGAAACTCCAAATTCATTTTTAGTACCACTTGAAAAATAGTCTCCCGCAGAGATTCAGAGATTAGGTGAACATGCATGGTGGTCAAGACGATTTCCATATTAAAATTAGTGGGCGGTGCCTAAACATTGTTTAGCCCTGTCCCACTCTATATAAGCGGTCTGCAAGCTGCAGAAGAGCAAACAGACACAGAAGAGCAGTGGACACGGATTGGCAGATGCAGTGACCGGTAGATTCAGAGACCAGCAGATCAAAGTTCCCGTTTGTAAACCAAGAGACTGCGAAAGAACGGAGAGAGATCAATGCAGTCGGAGATAGTTGCGGATAGAAGCAGTCTGAGATCAAACCATATGAGATAAAACTGCGTGGAACAGCTGTTGTGAATTGGTTGGTCTGGTCTGTCGAATGTGATGCAGGAAGAAGTCTGAATCTGAACCAAAAGATAAAAGATAGAAACTGAATGAATCCAGATAACTCCGTCAACAGAGCCGAGAAACCAAACCGTAATATTGTTGGGTACATTGGAGAACCCAAATTATCTCCCTTACATTGGTTGAATTCATATCAGACTAGTTGTGCCTCACTCTCCGTGTCACCTTCCAACCCTAACGAGTGGAAAGCGTTAAGACTTTGTATTTGGGCTATTTCTTTGGTAGCGACGTAAAAGCAGTAGTCTTAAGAGACTCTTTGTACATGAACTGGAAGTGGTGCTTATATTTCTCTTTCTTTATGTCCTTGCGGTTGCGACAAGGGCTCATTCTGCACGAATAGTAATTTATTTCAGCGTGGAACCCTGCCGTCTCATCCTTTACCATCAAACCGTCCTGAGGGACCCGGAAACTGCTATTCGGATCAAAAATTTACAACATGGCAAATAGTGGTGGTTCCTTCAGCTCACTGGAGGAGAACCGAGTGGTTTTAATTTTTTTAATGGCCAGAACCACCAGAGAGACCAGACATAGCTTCCAGTGGCAGGATTCCCACGTGAATTAAGCATAACTAATTACAGTCTTACTATTTAAAAAAAATGTTTGACTTTTTAAATACAAGACTTTATTTAGGAAAAAACATTATATTTTGTCATGACCCAATGAATTAATATGTCGCAAAACATACAAAAAAAAAAAAAATAATAGACTAGCAACTGAAAGTTATCAATATCCAACTTTGTTCTCGCTTGACCCCAAATGTCTTCTTTTACTTATTTGTTCTTTTGTTCTCCTTTGCTCAAGTGGGTGCCACTTAAAAGACCTGACTTCAAAGGTTCCATTTGCTGACTATATAACAGAAACATTTGAGATCAAGATAAAATCGCACTTTGCTCTTCTTTGTGGGAGTCCCAATCATATTAAAATGCAGTATTAAATTTTCCAACATGGAATGTTAATAGCTTGTCTCAAAGTAGTAGACATTTTGAAATATTAAATTAAAAAATATATTATGTTGCTTCAAACAATAAGAATTACTAAAGTACATAAAGTATACCAATAAAAATGTTTATCTCATAACTAAGAATTACTTATATATATATATATATATATATATATATATATATATAAGTTGCTCTGCTATTGCATTGAGCACTTTATGTGTTAGGTTCCTCACCTCGGGTTTTTTTCTTTCGACAAGTACTTTGACTTATGTTCAAGTACTTAGTTCGTTTCTTTTTTTGTTTCCATTTTTTTTTTCCCCTCCGCGTTTATACTCAGTGATCTTTTCAAGACGGGTTTAAAAATAAATTTATATATATATATAAGTGAATGTTGCTTGTATTTGCTATTGTTAACTTATTTTGGTACTAGGCCATAACAAAAGCTAACCAGTAAAAAGCAAAGTTTGCTTTCTAATCATTATTCTGCAGAAACTACCAATGGCTAAATATCATATGCATTTAAAATTTAGTCATATTTTAAATCATAAAGTAGTAATGATAATATTAACTGTTTCCTTATAAGAAAACATTCAGCATTCATTGATCGAGCAGCTTGTACTACTGTCAGTTAAATTTTATAAAATCTTATAAACAATTTATTTATAAGAACAACTTTTCAGGATAATAGGTTTCTCAAGCCCGCTAACTGTTATCAGTCTTTCCAGTATTGATGGGTTTTTTTTTGTTTGAAGTAGTTTGGAATGTTTATATTTTGATTGTCTTTTTATTTTCTCTCCGAGTTGCATATTTAGTTGTTGCTGCTGTTAAAAATCTGCAAATGATGTGATTTCTATTAACTGAGATAGTTTCTTTGTAATTATATAACGCCAATTCATAAGGTTCATGATGTGTATGTGTATTATGAAAATTAATAACAAAGGAGAAATGTATTTTTGTAAAGTAATTCATTTTTAGAACATCATCAGGCTAAAGTGATATTTATTTAGATGTAGTTACACATGTGCACAAAGAGGAGGGGGGATGCTGAAGTCTTTTTAATATTTGTTTGGTTATATATTCTAGACAATTTCATTTGAGCTTACGGCCTATCACGTTGAATACACCGGTTCTCGCTCGATCACCAAAGTTAAGCAACGTCGAGCCTGGTCAGTACTTAGATGGGTGACCGCTTGGGAATACCAGGTGCTGTAAGCGTTTAGTGACAGATGTGTGTTGTGGTGCAGGTGGATATTGGCTTGGAAAGAGAAATCAGTGAGCCGAGTTCGAATACCCTGCATTCACTTAAGCACTGGTACCCTTGGGAAAGGTATTAATCCGTCCCTTCCCTCCAGTTATGGGTTATATAACAAGGGTAGAAATTGGGGATCCTGCCCTTAAAAACAATCCCAATGAATCTTGATACTTGAAAAGAAAAAAGTATTACTAGATACAAAACTTATATAAAAACAATAAATTGTTGAAAGAAAAGAAAAGGTAGTACCAGCAATAAATAAATAAAATTTAGTTGGCAATAAATGATTCACCAAGGTTGATATGCTATAAAAACAAAACAGCCAACCAACAACAATTTCATTTCATTTAGTTTCTTTTTCATGATATTGTTATCACTTTTCTAAACTGGTATATATATATATATATATATATATATAAATCATTTTTATTTATTATATATATATAGTCTTTAAACACTTGTCTTTGTCTTCTCGCTTGCCACAAAAAATATTTGAACGTTTAATGAGGCAGTCAAAAGCAAATTTATTATAGTAATTCAAAATGACACTCACATCTCTCTATTCTTTTTTCCACAATCAACCTCTCCACAATATCACTACACAACCATTTACATAATATGACAAAAAAATCAATGATAACATGCAAAAGTAAGAAAAATATATTAATATCAAAGATGACATCCTTTTCTCTTCACATTGTTTGCATGTTATCTTGTTAATTCTCTTGATGTAAACTCCAGGTCAATCTCTTAACTTGTGGCAAAACGATGAATCAGGCCCAGGATGTGGTTTGCATAAAAAATATGTTTTCCTTTTCTTCTTTTTTCTATTTTTAAGTTCCACTGAGTAGGTTACCCATCAACACATACATAGCTACAATCTTCAAAAGTTTAAATGCAATGTCAGATTTTATTCAGGGTGGATAAGTAAGTGATACTTGGGACAGTTTTTTCCCTGTCAATCTCATCGATCACTCTTTCCCCTACCAACTCTTCACCCATCCTGGCTGGCAATATAAACAGGTAGCATCAGAATCGTACAACAAACAAGTCAGTCTCATGCCTGGGCCTGACCAGAACTGACTTCTCCTGGTCTCAAACATTCCTGTTAATATAGACCAGCTTCTTCTTTTGTGTGCCACGTGCCTTCCGGATGTAGGCGATCATGGCTCTTCACATCTTCCTGTTCTTTGTAGCTCTAATAGCTTTTGTCTTAGTATTTCTCCCAAATCCTGCTGTGCCATCCATCAAGTCTTTCCCTCTATTTGATCTGTGAGTATCAGATTTTCCAAACCCTCCTTCCTTATTCTGTGTTTCGGAAACATCAGCTGTCTTTTCCTGATTAATATCAGTTTCCTTTTTGCTTCTATCCTCTCTAAAACCTTGTCGATATCTTCAAAATATCAGGGTTACACTGTGCATTACCTCAGGCTCTAATTTTGGACCAGAGAAAATATCTCTTATATCAGGGTTTCTATTATACCTGAATTTATCTTATAACCGGGTTTCTCTTACATCCGGGTTATATTCAATTAATTGAAGGTAATTTTCAGTTAAAAGAACATCTAATAGCTGTAGAAAACATCCAAAAATATGTTAGCACTTTCAATTTAAACCTTATGATATTTAGTTATTTCTTAAATAAACAATGAGAAATGAATTGTAAAACATTTTCATACTTTTTGTTCAGTAAAAGACAATTTTTTAAAATAATTTTTTTCTAATCACTTCACCCCAAACAAGGCAGAACCATCAGTAGTTCACATGGGGTTACAGTGAGAGAAAAAACTGGGCACAGTGAGTATTAAGGAAAGGATAAAAGATGAACAAGATTCAAGATGATAGAAGATGGCAATAGTAAAAGATGGGACCTAGATGCCAATCTAGTAACACACTTAAATTCATGTGGTCAGGGCATCAGGAAAAAATGATTGTCAAAGCAGTTGCCATGAAAATTATTAAATTATTCATTTTATATAAAAAAAAGAAATTTCAAATAGCTAAGATTTAAATAAAAATAAAATAACATTGGACAAGTTTCAATTTGTTTACATAAAGGATATGTGTTATTCAATTATTTTTTAAATAAGCAGTGACAAAAAATTAAATTGAAAATGAAAAAATTAAAAGAATACATTAATTGAGGACTTTCAACAACTAACAATTAAAATGGTTAATCATTCAAACAGAAAATAATGACCTAATCAAGATGTTGATATTCCACACTACTTCAAACAAAAAGTTAGGAAGGAAACCTCCTATCGATACTGAAAAGTGCAATAACCTATTTTCCTGAGAAATTGCTTTAAGGGAAAGATTTTATAAATTTCAGCTGACAGTAGTGTTCGCTGCTTGGTCAGCGATTGCTGAATGTTCCCTTATATGGAAACAACTAATATTACCATAACCATATATTATATAAAAACAGCACGATTAATATACAAATTCATGATGAACAATATTCATTTCAAATTAAATTAAATTTGTTGTCAATTTGATATAATTCATGGGCATTGTTGGGTAGCCCTGCTAGTTTCTAAATAATGCTTAATGAATCATAGTGATATGTTCTTATGGTGGTAATTAAATCACTCAATGAAGTTTTATGAACCAAACTTTGATAAATTATGGAAAAACAAGATTTAAAAAAAAATTGAGTGTAACTTTACACAGGTGTGCTTTATACACACAATTATTTCAGGTATCAGATATTGAAAGAAAAAAATAGGTGAGGAACATTATTTAATTTGTCTAAGAGAGAAGGAAGAAATTTGTGAATTGCCCAGTGGAAAGGAAAGAAGATATTGAAGGTTGACAAATAGAGGTAAGTAGAGCCACAAGGGATAGGGAGACGTGGAGAGCCATGATCGCCTACGTCCTGAAGGGACAGGGCACATAGAAGAAGAAGAAGAAGAAGAAGAAGGTCTGCACCATTTGGATTTTATTATGCAAGTCAATTTGTCAATAAAAATGGTGTAGGTAAAACATTTCCCAATACATTTACATGATAAATATGCAAATTTCAGTTGGGTTGTTTTTGTTTGAAATATTTAAAGTAAAATTATTTGTTAGTGCAAGAATTTTTTATGTAACTAAAAGGTTTATTTATTATGTTGTTACACTTGAAATGATGCACTTTATAGCAGAATAAAAGAATAAAACACTTCTGAAACATGAAAAAATTTATTTAGTTGAAATAGTCATCATGTTGATGAATGACTGTTCTTCAATGTACCACTAAATTCTGGATCCAATCTTTAAAAAAAGTTCTCATCCTTAGATGCGATAAACAATTAAAATATTTTGATTACGTCTTTCTTGTTAGAGAATGCTTAATTGCTTATGAAAAGGCCAAAATGCTTAAATAAGTGATAATCAGGATGAGAGATATCAGGTGAATATGGAGGATGAGGCAAAATTTCATAATTAAGGTTAGTTATGTAGCATTTGGACAGCCGATTGAGGAAGTGTGCAGTTGTGTGTTGTGATGCAGTAAAATTTGCTGTCATCCCTATTCACAATTCAGGAGGTTTCTTTTTCAATTTTTTGGTGCATACAATCAATTACTCCACAATACATGGAGATTGTTTGGGCTACTGTTTCTTTACTGGAGAATGCTTAATTGCTTGTGAAAAGGCCAAAATGCTGAAATAAGTGATAATCAGGATGAGAGATATCAGGTGAATATGGAGGGCAAGGCAAAATTTCATAATTAAGGTTAGTTATGTAACATTTGGACAGCCGATTGAGGAAGTGTGCAGTTGTGTGTTATGATACAGTAAAATTTGCTGTCATCCCTTTTCAGAAGTCTAAGAGGTTTCTTTTTCAATTTTTTGGTGCATACAATGAATTTCTTTACAATACAATGTTGCTCTTATTGTTTTTCTTTGAGGTAAGAATGAATAACCCCTTTGAAAGATCACCATGCAGTAACCATTAACTTTTTAGGGTGTGTGTATGTATTCTTTTAATGATTAACTTCCATCTACCCCCTGACCTTCTCTCTTCGGTTACGTGCAATATGTGATACACGGTTTGGGCGATCATGTCTCGAAAGATACATGACTGACTGGGCAGAAGATTATCCCGCAGTAAGTTGCCATTGCTTTCTGCGGTAGATTGGTTACCAGCCAAGGCTACAAAACCTAGTCTGTCCTATTATTTAACCCATAACTGGAAGGTAGCGACAGGTTATACCTTTCCCAACAGTATTTGTGCATAAGTGAATGCAAGGAATTCAACTAGAATTCGAACTCGGCAAAAATGTTATCGCTTTTTTCAAAATTTAAAAATGCTTATAAATGTTCACCAGGTTAGTCGAAAAGTCTAGGCAAGCTATGGATGATTCTAAGAGACATAATTCGATGTCTAATAAATGAACCTGAACAAATGATGTTCTTGAAGTATTTTTTTTATTCAAATTAATATTTCACTTAATTCAGTTTTGGATGAATTTATGCCTTATATAATGGGAGGTTATGAATTTAACCATTTTATTTTCATTTTTTATTTGAAACTTTATACATATATATGTATCACTAGCTGTATAGCCCGGCGTTGCTCGGTGTTTTTTAGTGGTTATGTTGAAATGGTTAGTCAAGTTCTTATTCAAAAAGTTCCAGTATAAGGATGCTGTGATGCGTAAGTTAAAAAATGCCAAGTAAGTATTGGTTTTTGTTGTATTTGTAAATCGGGAATCATGCTTGGTTAATTTTGCCAATAAACGGGAATTACGCATGTATAATTGGAAGACCGGGGTCGGGCGTTACGGGAGCTTGTAATGTGATGCAATGAAGTTGTGATGCAGAATAAGATGCATTGTTTTTGCAACGTCGGAGAGGTTGGCACCTTGTAGAAAACGTTAAATTGTCATGACATATGATTAGGTAAATGTTACAAGAAAGATCCGATATTTGTTGGAATAAAAGTAAGTGTTTCGAAGAAATAAATGGTAGCAAAAAGCAACATTTTCCATTAACTATTGCTACACCCTATGTGTCAATTGCAGTTTTTTTTGCATATCAAGGAATCAGACCTTGATCTACCAGTGAATCGATTTTGGTTGAATTTGAGTGAAGCGTCTTGGAGAAATGCATAAAAGTGTGCAAAAGACCACTCGAAATTATGTTTGTCGTTGATTTTTGACAAACCCTTTACATTGATTCAAAAGATTTTTGTGTACATGAAAGGTTCAGACTTTGATCTACATTTTATCCGATTTTGGTTGAATTAGCATGAGAAAAAATTAACTCTCACACACACACACACACACACACACACACACACATATATATTAGAAAAAGAAATAGGGTTGTTCCAACGAGAGAAATTGGTATAGAATAAAAAGTGTGAGAGGCCGTGAACGTTTAGTTTAAAGTGTATATTTATTGTAGTATAAAGATATACATATTATGATATTTTAAGTGTCCATAATAGTATTTGTGACGCTACACATGTTTCGAGTCTTAGATTGACTCTCTTCAGACTAATAAATTTGTGGCTTTACATGCCGAGTTCCTTTTGTTTCTGCGGGCCAATTTCTTGTTTATATATAGGTAAGTGGAAAATAAAAATAAACAATAAAGAAATAAATCAAAACAATGAAGTAAAAAATAAAAAATAAAGTAAATCCAATAAATCAAATGTTGGTGTGTTGAATAGTTTGTGTTTTCTCACATTAGCACGTGCATAAATAGATAAACAAATAAATAAATGAATGAATCAAGTGCTTATCCCAATTTGAAATGGTTTTGGTCGGGGGTTTCTCTCTTTAGTACTTAAAAATATCTTCTAGGCGCCTTTGTTTATTTACATGTCTTTTCATCTGTCAGTTGGTTGTTTTTATTGCTTCGAAGGTGTTTTGAATTTGATGTTATTGTGTGTGTGTGTGTGTGTGTGTGTGTGTGTGTGTGTGTGTGAGAGAGAGAGAGAGAGAGAGAGCTCCTTGATTTTGTCTTTGTGTTTTAAAATTATTTTAGAGAACTACGAAAAACATTACAAATAAGAGGATACCCCACCCCACTAATAAACAACACACACACACACACACAATAACATCAAATTCAAAACACCGTCGAAGCAATAAAAACAACCCATGATAGATGAAAAGACATGTAAATAAACAAAGGCGCCTAGAAGATATTTTAAGCAATATATATATATATATATATATATATATATATAAAGTGCGAGAAGCCGTGAACGTTTTGTTTAAAGTGTAAATTTATAGTTGTTATTATTATTAATGTTACTTGCTTTTTGTATGATATATTAAGTGTCCATAATTGTATTTGTGTCGCTACACGTGTTTCGAGTCTAAAGTTGACTCTCTTCAGGCGAATAGATTTATGACTTCCCATATCGAGATCTGATGGCCAAAGTATTGTGTATATATAGTAATAAGTGGTGAGTAGGTCAGAAATTTCATATGCGTACGAGTTTGTTGTTTTTTTCTGAATCACACTCGCACGTTAAGTCTCTTCCGTCACCTTCGTTGGTCATAACATTTTTTACACTGACTTGCGAAATATGATTTTGTCTTTATACTTCAAAATTGTTTTTTGCGATTTTGATTCAGTTCTACTCTACGGGTCAGCTCTTTTTATTTGCTTTTGGAATACTATTTTTTGTCAACGGTTCGCGAATTTTTTTTCTTTGATCGTGTTTGAATTTAGTGTGTCTATGTGTGTGTCTTAGGTTTTTCATGTTGTTTTCTTGAGGGAAGGCTTGTATCTTTTATAAATAATTTTTCCTGCATCATGAGCGTGTAATAATCTGCATTTTGGTAAATAGGCATTACTCTGAATTTACACATTCACTGAATTTGTGTAAATATTTGAAGACGTACAATTTCCTGTTATTGGCTAATGTTTAATGTTACTTCTGTGCAAAGCTACTCTTTTATTCAGGCCTTGTGTTGCCCTCACGTATATTTTTGCTCATTCATCGCATTTTAGAGCACAAATTACGTTTTTAGAGTTGCAGCTCGGATTGATTTTTATTTCGAATGTAGATGTGTTTTCGAATTTGAAGTGGTTTCCTTCTATTATTATTTTGCATACCCCACATATTTTCTTTTTTTTTGTTTTGTTGCATTTCGTGTGTTGCTCGAATTTTGATGTGGTTAATAAGTTTTTTAAATTTTGGGATTGGCATTTACTTTTAATTATTTTAGTTGTCTTTAAGATTTTTTTATTTGTTGAGTAAAATTATGTTTCTTTTTATCTTTGTAAATAATTCCGGCTAGCTTTTGTTGTGTGTAGAGACGTATGCTAGAATGTTTTCTCTTTTTTCATGTTTATATATATATATATATATATATATATATGTGTGTGTGTGTGTGTGTGTGTGTGTGTGTGTGTGTGTGTGTGTGTGTTTAATCATTTTGCCCTACGCAACGCGATAATGCTACCAAGACACAGGAGAGTGAAAGAGAATAAGAAGTTTTTGTAGGGTGAAAAGACAATAAAAGAAGAGATTTTATGAATGTAAATTATAGCGATTGGTGTTGCGTTTAAACTTTTGAAGATCAAACGTGGCAGAGAAGCCAGAAACCAAAAGACAGTTCTACTGTCAAGAAGTGTGAGAAAAAAAAACTATTAGAATAAAAGATGGTTTAACCTAACCACTTAAACGATGAGATCTAGTTGCTAATTTATTAATACGCTTAAATTCATACGGTTTAGGTACCAAGAATAAGAGTTCATTAGAAAAATATGAACAAATTTATCGAAAACACAGAGGGAAGCCATATCACAGAGGTGGGAAACTTACTGAACCCGAGATACCAGGTCAGGACTAATAACCTTGCAAATTCTTATTTGGATTTTATAATAGAAACACCAAACCAGATATGACACCGGACCAGATGTGGTAACATTATTCAATGCAAGGATAAATGGTAGACTTATAAAGATGCAAAATCGATTCTGAAGAGAAAAATCATTTAGCACGATACAGTAAACCAAATTTCCTAGCAGCAGACTGAGCATTAATTAATTCAACATTATTAAAGAGAGAGAAAATAAAATGACCATATTCAAGGAGACAGTCGACAATTAACATTGAGTTAACTTTTTGAAGATCAAAATTGGCTGGAAAGCAGAGAGCTGGGAGAGAATTCTACAACCAGAAAGTGCAAAATAAGAAAGTCTTAGCATAAAACTTACGGTTACATCTAGTCATTTCAAATGTAAAATGATGAGACCTAGCTGGCAATCTAGTACTGCGCTTAAATACATAAGGTCGAGCCACTAAAGAAGAAAACTTATCAGAATAATTGCCATAAAAATATTTATAGAAAAATCACAAGGAAGCTATGTTGCAGCGCTGGGAAAGGGATTGAGGTCGAGATGCCAGATCATTGTTATATGAACTGATAACATTGCAGATTCTTCTATGGATTTTTTAAAAAGAATCCCTCTATATATTCCAGATGTGGCAGCAATATTCAACACATGGACGAATAGTAGAAAAGTTTATATATATAAACTATATTGCACTTATAAAAGTGCAATATAGTTTATGGCAAGAAAAATTGTCAAACACGACACAGGGAACCAACTTTCCTGGCAGCAGACCAAGCAATTAATTCAATATAATTTTTGCAATTCATGTCAGCAGAAAACGTGATACCAAGAAGGTACAATGATTTGTTCTACTAGAGGATTAGCAATGTTAGTGGAAGCCAAAAATAGTTATTTCAGACGATTAAAAAAGACCAGTTTCGTTTTGGAGGCGTTAAAAAATTTACTAGCCTTTTCTTGCCCCACTTAGCAACTGATTGGAGATCATTTTCGAGAGCAGCTGACAGTTTTACTTTATAGGACCCATCGGGCTTGCCATTAAGACAGGATTAAATAGTTGTGTCATCAGTATAAATATCTAGCTGGGAACTGATGACATCAAGGAGGTCGTTGATAAAGATACGAAATGACATACGTCTATGGTCGAAAATCATGTCCCATCTTTTTGGAAAAAGATCTAGACACCTGTCTGTTCAACACGACTTTCAAGAACGATTGAATTAAATCAAATATTCAACCAGAGATATCATAGGAAGCTTATAGAACAACCAGCCAGTAATCAACTAGAATAGAAGTTGAGTTCAACTGACAAAAAACCACCAGGGCAAATCGGTAGGTAGTTTAAATAATAACCTGGGAGATTCCATCCCGTTACAGGCAAGTATATTCTGTAAGCAGTGATTGGCTCATAATTTCAGTGTGTACATTGGGCTCCATAAGTATTGAGCACAATATCCACCATTTGTCTTTGGGCTACATAGGGACATGTATTCAGTTACAACCCTGTTTATTTTTGTCTGCCAACTGGACGCTAGTTGGACACATCAGGAAGGTGAGTCTCACACTCTTGAATGTTTACCTTTCTACAGGGAGACAAAAGAAGACCACCATGTTAAAAGGTAAGTTATTTGACTTCTACAGACGCTGAGTTTGTGAAGAATACTAACCTATAAATCCTGTTAAACGTCTTCGAGATATCTAAAACCACAGCCTGATCCTCGCCGTTTTTATCTCAGAATTGATAGCAAATTTACTGATATTTTCTGTTGCATATCATGTCAAGGAAGAATAAACTCGGCCCAAAATTGAAGATTTTCTCAGTTACCGATAAAAAAAAAAAAACGGACACAAAAAATATCTAATATTCGGTGATGTGTGTGTGGTGTAGAGTTGGGGTTTAGTTGGAGGTACGCACACGAACAAGTTGACGACTGTCTGCAAAACTCAACTCTCAAACTGAATCTAACAGCTGATGTCTATTAAATAACTGTCCACATTGACGCTCCCGTAGCTTCCGGTGCCTCTGTACCATCTCGGGCGTTGATCCTTCTGACTTTCGTTCGTCAAAACAAAATTTGCTCGACACCTGTGTTTCGCACTCTGCAACATGTTCAGTGCAAAATACACTTCTTGGCAAAATTCTGTCATTTTAACTGGCAATCATAAACGAAGCCCCCACCCAGCATTATTCCACACCGATCAAGATATTCTACAACATTTGTCTATATTTCTGAAATGTGGCATTGTAATTCTTTCAGTGTTCGTAGTGTCGTTCTCATCTTTATTGCCATATTCTCAACATTTCGGCCGTTGCATGCTCCAGCCTTCTTCAGGTGACTGGAATTTAGAACTGAGCTCTTTATTTCGATCACTGGGGTAGATTGTTCTCGTTCCATGAGTCATGTCACTTCCGGATATTTATATACATACGCACACTTACAAAATATTCCACGCACATATATCTGAAAATAATTATCTGCTGCTATAATACACGTGTTACATATTACACCAATAAGAATCAACCCCAAATCATAACAAACCAGTATACTGTCTTTTTTTTTTTTTCATTTTTACCTCGATCTTTGAAGAAACTTAAAAGTGAAACATGTTAGATTGAGGTACGGTTCTTACTTAATTCTTTTACTTTATTCTATCGCCCTGTCGAATTCGGTTCCATATATTTAACTCTCTCTCTCCCTCTCTCTTTCTCCCTCCCTCCCCCCACACACATAAAGCTTTTGACAGGGTTTGGTATGCAGGTCTTCTTCACAAATTGAAGAGCTATGTATCTCCAGCCAAAACATAGTAAAGAGACTTCTCCTGTGCAACGACAGATATTACTGTACATTGTACGATAATTTATAAAGAGAAACCAAACGTTTGGTGTAAATTGTTGGTGAGTCAGCAGAATTGAATGAGAGAAGAATTATTCCAAATGAATAAGAAGCACTCATCAGATTTCATGCTCGATGCTTTTGGCATTGTATATGTCACTGCCGAAATTCCAAAATGGACATGTTTGAATGTGTCGTCTATACAAAATCACCCAACAATAAGAAGAAAGATTTATAAGCAAGTTATACCGAAACGAGGTTCTATTAGTTTTAGATAGTTTTGAAGTCAAACGTAGCAAAGCTCAACATTCTTGTCTTAAGTAAGACATTCGCGCTTGCTTCACTTCTCGATACAAATCAACCGCAATGGACTGCGTAATCAAATATGCGCAGTAATGATAAATTGATCGATTCTGTAACAAAACTTACGACTCTAGTTCTTCTTCTTCTATGTGTCTTGTCCTTTCAGGACGTAGGCGATCATGGCCTTCCACGTCTCCCTATTCCTGGTCGCTCTTAGCAAGCTTTCTCCGGTAACATTTCGCAACACCCATTCTGTCATCGACCTGCTCAAGCCCTTCAAATATGTTATCCGCTGCTTTCCTCTGTCTCTCCTTCCCTCTAATTGGCCTGTTTGTATCAGGTTCTCCATGCCCTCCTTCCTCATTGCATGTCCCAGGTACTTTAACTGTCTCTTCCTGATGCTCAATATTAATTTCATTTTCGTTTCCATCCTTTCCAAAACCCCATCATTGCTCACCTGCTCGGTCCATGATATCCGCCACATCCGCAGCACGAATTGAGTAATTTCATTCTCAATAGTTCGTTTAAAGTGTACTCTCATCGGAAATGTAAGCATATTATACTTGTCGATAAATTTGACGGTATCCTTACGTGAACGACTAAAAATCGACATGAACTTTCCGGACAGCACACTATTAGCGTACGACGGTCGAAATCAATTCGTTTTCTCAGTTTTCAGCGCACAAATGACGCTATCCTGTCATGTAATAATTACTGATAATATGTAACAATTATTTTATTGTCGAAAAAAAAAAAAAACGCTTCTCCTGTAACATCTCGCTACCCCCCCGTTCTGTCACCCACCTGATCAGGCCCTTCAAATATGTTATCCGCTGCTTTCCTTTGTCTTTTTTCCCTCTATCTGGCCTGTCATTATCAGGTTCTCCAAGCCCTCCTTCCTCATTGCATGTCCCAGGAACTTTAGTTGTCTATTCCTCATGCTTGATTCTTTTAAACTACTTCGCTTTTGGATATCAAAGGTTTGAGAGTTATTGGATGCCATCTAGAAGACGGGATATGTGGAATGTAAATCACAAAAATAATCACTTGTTGATCGTAGCGTGGAGATGATTTTAGAATTAAGATTTTCATGCCAATCCAAATTTTCGGCAACCAAGAATACATTGACTACATCTACTACAAGGGGTAAAAAAAAAGGCGCCGTCTATCGGATGGATGCTTGCAGACACAAATACAGGGTATCCCGTTATAGTGGGAAACATTTTAAACGTGAGTATCTTAGATTATGAAGGTGCGTTGTGGTGCATTGCATATCGACTCGGAACAAGAAATCAGGGAACCGAGTTCGAATTCCAGCTGAATTCATTGCATTCACTTACGAGCAAATATCCTTGGGAATGGTATTAATACGTCTATTCTTTCCAGTAATGGGTTAAATAACAGAACAGATTTGGTTCTATAGCCTTGGTCGGCAACCAGTCTACCGCAGAAAGCAATGGCAACCTACTTTGGGATAACATTCTGCCCAGTCAGTCTCTTTCGAGACATTATCGCCCAAGTGTTTATCACGTATGGCACTTAACTGGCTGATCCTGGATTATAAAAATGACACAGAGTGCCAAATATATTCATTACATAACTGATATACAAGGGTTCAATGTATTATCTAAGATATGAATATAACAACCCTGAGATGATCACCACCACGAAGAGAACATGCACGCGCTCCGCTTCTCTTTTCAAACGAAAGCATTATGAGGGTTCACTGTCAGAAAAGAGATATTGAAGCTATAGAGAACGGGTTAAGATTTATTAATTCTGCCTTTTGTCAGACATAACCAAACTCCCTACAACTTACAAGTTTATCCAGAATTATCATCAGAATTATCAGAAGGTTTTCATCATCAGAAGGTTGGTTGTCGGCAGGTTGGAAAGTATGAAATAGTGTGAGAATAATAATATACATTTTTCATGTTAAAATAGAAATTTATTAAAAGGAAAGCGTAACAAGAATAGGCAGTAGTTAAAAGTTCAATTAGAACGTTGAGGGTATTAAGGGTATAAAATGTTCGTAGTAGTAATTTGTTGGAAAGAGTTTATGCGTACGTACGTACGTATGTATGAGCGTTTGTTTCGTAGGAATATCTTTGGATGGAGAAGAAGTAAAAGGAATCAGCACACGAGAAGGAAAGAGAAAGAGGACGAATGTCCGGGTCAGCTTCAAGCTTCTCCCGTTACACTTTGGTTTGTCGTCTCTACTGCTTCCTTCCCTTGACCGACTGTCTGACTGACGCTGATCGGAGCCTTTTATTTTAACTTGGATTTTTTTTTTGCACTGGATCGTGAAAGTCTTTTTAGTCTTGCAACTCGCTTCCATTGGTAAGAAAATTAATTTAACATCTACTTGCGAAATCCGGTTTCAACTTTTTTTTAAAGCATAGGGTCAATCCTTTTTCTATTTGAGAAGGATCAGGATTTCACACGTCATTGTGAAATTTTGTAAAAGTGAAGAGGAAAGTTGATTTTGATTCTTAATTTCCTATCCCACAATATCAGATACCTGTAGGAAATAGCAAAATCTTAGATAATATGTCGAATGTCGGCATGTTTTTTTCAGCTCTTGAAAGATATATGAATATTTTACAAAGATTCGTACCTGAAGCTATCAGATAGGATAAATTTGCGAAATAAAGATTCAATTACGATACACTATAAATGATTTTTTGTCTTGGACAGTCATTCGATTTAGGCGGAAATATAAATACGTAGCACCGTTATGAAATATAAAAGGTGTCTCATAATGTTGGAACATGTCTTAAATACAAGTGTCCTGGATTTTCTAAACTTATTTATAAATGGAAAGTTGTCTGTCAGTTTGTGTGTGTGTGTCCGTTACCTATAGACTCCGAAACGGCTGAACCGATTTTCTTGAAAATTTACAGTTGTACTATAAGCGTCTGCGTGTGTTCTTAGCTAGGTTTTGTGTCGAGGTACCCCCGGTAATTATCGATAATCGAAAAAATCGGGTTATAGAAGGGATGGTCCGATTTTAATCAAGTTTGATACACTCATAGACAAAGACATAAGAAACGATATTCAGAAGTTTCAAGGTTGCAGTTCTTTAGTGCAGAAAATCGATAATATATATATATATATATATATATATATATATATATATATATATATAAGGCAAGATGTTTGTGTGTGTGCTTGTTTATCTGCCTGTATGTCTGTATTTTTTCAGCCCTTTTATTTTAGTTTTTTTTCGGGTTTGGCTCTAAGATATAATTGTAGTTCTTAGTCTCAGCCATGATACCATTTACTCAGATGACTTATTTAGCTTTCAAAATTCAGTTTACGACGAAAAAAAACTTATTTGATATCGATACCAGGAAATCAAAATTTGACTTACATCCATTCATTTTTCTTTCAGTCTACGGTTTCGCTTTAACTGGAAACAACTATTGCTTTTTAGTCTTTCGTGTCAACGTCCAAAGAGTCTGAGCCCCAGGACCATGGATTAGTTTTAAAACTTTCATTACACCCGAGCAACGCCGGGCTATACTGCTAGTCAAAAAGTAAAAATGACATAGAGTATTAAATATGTTTATTACATAACTGATATAAAAGAGGTCAATATATCTAAGATTTGAATATTGCAACACTTTGAAATGAACATACACGAGCTTGCTCGCTAATTTCAAACACAGTGCGGCTTAGCGTATCAACTGGAATGGCGACGATCTCTCTACGGATGCTTTGTGGTTAGTCAGTTAAGTGCCATACGTGATACACGCTTTAGGCGATCATGTCTCGAAAGAGACATGACTGACTGGACAGAAGGTTATCCCGCAGTAGGCTGTCATTGTTTTCTGTGGTAGACTGGTTGCCAGCCAAGGCTATAGAACCCAATCTGTCCTATGATTTAATCCATAACTGGAGGGATTAATACCTTTCCCAAGGGTATTTATGAGTAAGTGAATGCAAGGAATTCAACGTGAATTCGAACTCGGCTCCCGAATTGTCGTTCCGAGTCGATTTTCACTGTACCACAATGCACATACTTTGACTGGGCCTTGTTTAGGGATTCAGCCTCCGTTGAGTGTTACCCTTCGGCGCGATCCCGCTTCCGCGGTTACACTACGCTGACCCAGCCCTGCTTAACGACTCGTCCTAAACAACCCGGCGTTTCCTCTTGCGATACTTTCACTATATAAACACAACCTATCGATGGAAGTCCTCAGTGAATCGGTGGTACAAGATAGTAATGGACGAGTTTGTTGTTGGTCACCGATTCATAGGTCGCGGAAGAAATTGTAACTTGTTGCTTAGTATAAAGATATTCCAAATAAATGACATCAAGATTTTTAAATTTTATTACTTACAGAAGGGAAAGTTGGAACTCGTTTAAAAACATAATTTTAATCAATATATAATTAAAATGTAATTTTTTTTCCGAAAATAAACTAATGGTATCCTATGATAGTGTTAGTTTATATACAAATGTACCCTTACACGAAACATTTGAGCCATTCTGCTTTACAGAGGTTATTTAGGCCCTGCCAGCATCTCGGAAGAATTGTTTTTGGAATGTATGTGTTTGGCTACAAAATGAGTTCAGCTGAGTTTTAATGGCATTATGTACGTCCAGACAGACAGCGTTGCGATGGACAGCCCTTTGGGTCCGGTTAAAGTCAATATTTTTGTTGACAAACCATTCGTTTACATGAAAATATGTCGACGACAAGTTTTCAATTTTTGATTATGCCAGTGATGCCAATCATTTACAATTAAATTCTTCACATCCCTCCCTTAAGTTTACTATGGAGGTAGAGAAGAATAGGGCTCTCCTCTTTTTGGATGCCCTAGTACAGTGTAGGGAAGGGGTTTTCGTAACTAGTGTCTTTCATAAACCTACATTCACTGGTTTATATACGAGTTGGAGCTCGTTTGTTTCAAAGTCCCGAAAAATAGGTTTAATTGAGTCTCTAGTTCACCGTTCCCTGATGATTTGTTTCCCTGGGTGGTTGAATGGTGAACTTGCTAATTTGCAAAGTATTTTTGAAGGTAACGGTTACACCAGTAATGTTATTAAACATGTGATTGCTAGAAAAATGAACAATCTACGGACCTAATCGCTGTCCAATTTATTTAAGATTACCATGACTTGGTAGAAAGTGTCAGTTCATAATTGACAAAGTTTCGGCGAGTGTTTCGTCATGTTACTTTTCAGTTAAGTTGCGTACTGTGTTTCAGACTCGAACTGTGTTTCTTTCTTTTACTAAAGATGGGTCGTCCTATTTTTTCAAAAATTCTGTTGTTTACAAGTTCAAATGCCGATGTGAAGCGGTATACATAGGACGGACCGACCTGAGGTTGGAAATACGAGTAGCGCAAATTTACGTTTGGATAGTCCTAGACGGTCTTTAAGAACAACTCAAGCTGTTCATGATTCGGCCATTGGACAACACTTACTTGACAATCAAGACTGTGCCTCTAGATATGAGGACACATGGCCTTCTGTCTTGTACAGCGCCTGCTGGGTCCATCATTTACGTGTTTTGGAGGCTGTTTACGTGAAAATCTATCAGCTGTGCAGAGAGAAAGAACATTGCATTCGCTCCTTACAATTGTTGGAGGGATTGTGAGTTTTTCTTTTTCCATTTTATTGCTCTTGTATTTACACCCCCTTGCATTTTAATTATATATTGAATAAAATTATGTTTTTAAACGATTTCCAACTTTCCCTTCTGTAAGTAATTTTCGTGTCCTGTCTATCATTAACAATACCGCCAACGAGCACCTTTAATAATGTGTTGGCTGAAAGAATCCTAAGGTTTTACATCATGACGTCAACTTTATTTAAGTCTATTTGTTTTTTCTGTGGGTACAAGTATCTTCTCTCTCTCTCTATATATATATATAATAAAGAATAACCTAATTCAAGAAGAGAAAAAAACGACTTGAATGATCCAAAATAACTGAAAAAGGACTCACATTAAAGAACGGCGAAATTTTAGAGAAAGTGGAAGCAAAATTTGCACTGATATTTAGAATCAGAACGAAACAATTGAAATTTCTATGGGACATATAGAGGAAAGACGGCTTGACAAATTTAACACTCACAGGACATAATGATGGATAGGGGAAAGCAGCGAATAACCTTAATTGACGATTAGTCAGAACAGAAATTAGTAGAGATAGTAAAAAAAAGTGGCAAAACAGAAATTAGTCGAGATAGAAAAAGTCAAACACTGCTAAAAGCTACAAAGGACAAGAAGTTGTGGCAAACCATGATCACCTAAGTCCTGTAGAGACACTGCACATAGAAGCAATGTAGGAGAGAGAGAGAGAGAGAGAGAGAGAGAGAGAGAGAGAGAGAGAGAGTGAAACTCCTTCTTTTATTGTCCTGAATATTGCGCCACCTATCGAGTGTCCCGAAAACAAAGTCAGGTAACACACTTAGTATAAACACGACATTAGTCGGAGTATTGATTCAAATATAAACACAACCTATGCCTACCTATTGACTATAAACACAACTTGTGTACTTATCGATTTCTGTATGATTAAAAAAATCGATATTAAATAACCCAACAGGTGTTGATATGTTGATGGAATGACCCAGCAAGGATGGTATAACCGCCAAAATATTGTGTTTATACACCCTTGTGCAAATTAATTGAAACAACTGCTTTAGACTTTGAAAAATGTGTCGGGCAAATAACATTTCAGTAATTCATAAGTCTAGGCGAGCAGGAGTCGTTGGTTTTCGAAACCTAGAGGAAATAGATTGAAAAAGAACCCTAAATGAAATGACCATTCCATCGGGTCAGTAGGCATCGGCTGGCGGAGACATCTGCGCGTTAAATTTGTTAAGAATGAACAGAATGACGATTAGTGTTTCTGAATTTATTTTTTTATAATAGTAGATAGGATTCTAGAGTCAGCTCAACAGAAAGAAAATTGTTTCTTTTACACTTAGTATTAATTGAATTCGTCTCTTACTCGAAAATACCCTTGGGAAAAGTATTAATTCGTCGCTTCTTCCTCCAGCTATGGGTTAAATAATTAGACAAATTGGGTTCTGTTGCCTTGGTTGACAATCAGTCTTCCACAGAACGTAATGGCAATCTATTGCGGGAAAATCTTCTGCCCAGTCAGTCATGTCTCTTTTGAAACATGATCGCCCAAGCGTGTAGCACTTAACTGACTGACTGATTGACTGACTAAGAACCTCTTTTTGGAGGTTCACATTTAATCTTGGCACTAAGTAGTGGCGTTTTCTTGTTTTTCAATCTAAGTGAAAGGTGTTGTTAAAAATGCATCGCTTGATTGTAACATGACGTGTGCGTTTATGGATCAGGAAATGTGTTGATTTTTTTTCAGAAGTTTCAGAATGTCGACAGTTGAAAGTAAGATAAAATGTCTTGATTCGTTTGTCTTAAGACATGAATTCGAGGTTGTCAAAAGATAGAAATTCGCGGATATGTCTTTAGCGTTTCTCTGAATCAACAATTCTTTGAGGCGGACATATTACTGCCATTCATATTGTTTTTTTTTCTTCATTCGCTTTTTACGTCTTTCTTGCTTTATATAAATTTTTTTTTCCTTTTCTCTCTTTCTTCGGGACATTCTCCAATTTCTGCAGATTTCAAATCAACAAATTAAAAAAAAAAATCTACGCATGCGCACCCAAACGTAATGTGACAAGCAAACGTTATATTAACATTACTTTTTACTTGGATTCGAAACCTTGACGCAGTAGTGAGGTCCCTCGTCAAATGAGTCTAAAAGATTGTTTCGTGCAAATATATTTCTTTTTTTTTTTGTTTGCTCAAGTTATTTTTCTCTTTATTTTTCGCTCTTTTTTCAGCTCATTGTCATAACTTTCATTTTTTCTTTTTCTTTTTCTCCTTTTTTTATTGAATCTGTCCGATTCTCTTTGCAGATTTTTTCTTTGTCTTTTTTTTTTCGTCTGTGTCAATTTCTCAATTTTGACATAAGTTTCATTGTGATCGTTGCAGGTTTGTCTTTAGACTTTCTTTTATTTGTTCTTCGTTTACATCAACTATGCAAACTTTTGGTTTCAGTGAATTTTTTAGTTTTTTTTTTTACTTATTTTTCTTAAATTTCTCTATTTTCCTGTTCTTTATCCAGACAAAAGTTTGAATGTTATCAAAAGAAAAAAAAACTTCATGCAAAAATTTACTTATATTCATTTTTATTTAGTTATTTATTTATTTATTTATTTATGTGGTTTCATTATTGATTTTATTTATGGGACAGAATATTGTTGTCTTTTTGATCATTACTGCTCAAAAAGAGAAAGATCCCTTCACACACACACACGCATGCGCACATAGAATTTGTATAAAGGGCGGTACAATGCGAGACATTTTTTTATCATCTGAATCATGATTGTAATATTGTGATATTTGTTTTCGTCTCCAGAGTCGTTTCTATTTTTCTGCCGAGGGCCAAAGTGTAGTTCTCAGGCCCTAGGCCCAGAATGTAATATACGCACTGTGAACATTGTAAAATCCTTTATAGTGTGAATCTTCGCCAAAGAAACTAGCCGGTAGTTTATGCTTTTACATTGATTTTAGGAGTGTGTGAATATGTCTTCTGCGCCTGATTTCCGATTGAGTTGGAAAAATTAATGTCACAGAAAGAAATTTTGGGAGTAATCAGAACCTATCCTGCACATTCAATAAACACCAAAACTTGATTCACTAATGATCAATAAGAAGACAGTCCTAATCGGATCATATCAATCACTGATAGACATTTCCCGGGTACACTCACTCAGCTTCAGCTAAGTCCGTTCACGATGTTTCACACCAATTAACCCTCTAGGGCCATTCGTATCATATTTGATACAGTATGAAAACAAGCCTTGAAAGAAATATTTTCCTGAAAAGTTTTTTAAGAGAAATATTCTATAAATTTCAAATGAAAGCAGTACTGACTGCTCAGTCAATGAATACCAAATGTTTCCTTATAGGGAAATACCAAATGTTTCCTTATAGGGAAATACTGTATCAAATATGATACGAATGGCCCTAGAGGGTTAAGTAGTAATTAGTGGGGGATCTGTTTATTACTTCATAACAATATAGAACTGATCCCCCACTTTATGATACGAATGGCCCTAGAGGGTTAATGAAGAACTTTCAAAGACAATTATTCGCGCAGAAAGACTTTAGGATTTTTCTTTACTAAGACTATACAATTTATTCGTACACTTATGCAGTAAATTATATAAAAAAATCAGACATAGATAGAATTTAGAGTTTCGTCCAACACATCACACAATATGTCACAGGTCTGACATAGAGATGGCGCCACTAATAAAAAAAATCCATATGATTTTTATGAAGTACTAACCTTCAAATAGCCCGTGACAAAATTTGGGCCCAATCGGATTATTAGTTTACAAATTACAGTTATTTAAATGAAGCTACTGTTGGAAATTTTCAAAACAATGGAAAAATCTGAATTTCGTGTGTTGATAAATCATTGCTTTCTAATGGGAAAATACTGTTCAAGCAAACCAATGACTTGATAAGTGTTATTCGGACACTGCTCCGTCAGAAACAGCGGTTAAGAGGTGGGATGCTGACTTTAAACGCGGTTGTACAGGCACAAATGATACTGAACGTTCAGGTCGCCTAAAATCGGCAGTTGTCCCGGAAAACACCAAAACAATCCACAAACTCGTTTTTGCCGATCGTAAGTTGAAGTTGCGTGAGATATCAGAGCAGTTAAACATATCAGAAGGAAGTGTATTCACCATTTTGCATGAACATTTGTCAATGAGAACGCTGTGTTTAAAGTGGGTGCCGCGTTTGCTCACAGTCGATCAAAAACAATAACGCGTCGACGATTCAGAGCGTTGTTTGCAACTGTTTCAAGGCAACAAGAAGGTGTTTTTCGTAAATATGTGGCAATGGATGAAACATGGATCCAACACTTCACTCCAGAGTCAAATCGGCATTCAGATGAGTGGAACAGCAGCATGTGAAAGCCGTTCAAAGCGACTAAAGACCCAAGCATCAGCAGGCAAGGTTTTGGCCTCTGTGTTTTGGGATGTGCAAGTTATTTTGTTCATCAATTACCTTGAGAAAGGAAGACCAATCAATAGCGAATATTATGTAACATTATTTGTGCGTTTAAATGAAGAAATCACCAAAAAACATATACAAATAAAGAAAAAAGTTATCTTTCACTAAGACAACGCACCGTGTCACAAGTCGATCGCAAAGATGCCAAAAGTACATGAATTGCACTTCAAATTGTTTCTGCATCCTCCTTATTTTACAGATCTAGCCCCCGGCGATTACTAGTTGTTGCAGATCTCAGAAGAATGCTCCAGGGAAAGAGATTTGGCTCCAATGAAGAAGTGATTACGGAAACTGAAGCTTACTTTGAAGCCAATGACAAATCGTTCTACAAAAAAGCATCGAATTGTTAGAGAAGCGTTGGAATCCGTGTATCACCCTAGAAGGAGATTATGTTGATGAATAAAATCGAATTAGAGGAATTATGCAAGGAAGAATGGGGTAAAGTAACGGTGGATCAGTGTGGAAAACTTGTGGCCAACAATAGAAAGCGACTGAAACAAAGCAGAGGAAAC